>OY804524.1:21490674-22690674 GCA_963680855.1 Lepeophtheirus nordmannii | reverse complement strand
CTCTAATTATAATTGATGATTATAAAACTATATAAAAATGACTTAGAATTTCAAAGTATTTAGATCATGTATTTGAATAGATTTGTTGCATACAAACAACATTTTTTTTTATTCCACTTGGTATTTCATCATCTCAAAAAAATGAAAATATACTTTCTTAGACAAAAACCTAGCGTTGCAATAATTCAATACCTATTTTGTATTGGAGCAGCTACTGCCGATGTACAAAGCAAACCCCTCAAAAATAGCCTCAATTGGAAGTTTGAGTAAATTTACCAACTCTATCTAACAAGATCTTTTATTGGTGTTTTTTCTACCAATTTTTCAATTCATCATATTTGAATCATTTCCATACTAAGAAAAATCCGAGACAAAGACTATTTAAAAAGTCCTCCCTCGTCGCTTTTATTGTAAACTTCTATCATACATATATAAGATATAGAGGATATATTACAAGGCCCTTCATTAATGGCTTTAATTCAATGCATATCTAAGGTTCTTCTACGGAAAAGTCGTTTTCCCTTTACAATTAAGAAATAGACATATATAACAAAGTAATTTAAAAAAAAAATAATATATATTATTTGTCTTAAATGAATGATCAAAATTGTTTCTAATATGTTTAAATGAAATAAGTAAGAAGATGAGAATGCGCCTTATGCGCAGTAATTTTATTTTTTTTCTCCTTCCTTTATGTCGGTGGTAAAAATACATTTACCAGATATTTAGTTTAAATACACTTTAAAGACTGGCTACTCAACTAAAAAAAGCTATAAAATAGTGAACATTATATATTAATGTATTTGGAATATAATGAAAGATGAAAATGAAATTTTCAACAAAAAAATTAATTGCCAATTTTTCAATTGATTTACACACCAGAATGGAAAGAACAAGGTCCTTGTGGGTCTCTTTCTCTCTCCAATTATTTTTATCATTATTGGAAAAGTATGTGTGTGTTTTTTTTTTTTTTATTTTGCTTTTTTTTTCTAGAGGAAGAGGGGGGGGGGGGGGGGAGGTCTTTCTCTTTTGTATGTGTATATATAAATAAATATATGTATAATTATGAATATTTTTATTTCTCTTTTAATTTGAATAGAGCACAAAATTATTAAACAATAAAAAATCATGGATCGCTTTTTATAATATTTAGAAGAAAAAAATCATTTTATAATTTGTCAATATTGACTCTTTCCTTCTCTTTTTTCATTCCGTCTTTTTATTAACTAAAAGGGAAAAAACCAATTTTCTACTTTTTAAAAAAAAAAAATAGTTTCATTTCATAAAAAGGGACAAACGAACCTTTTTACCATAAAAAAACCTAAAATTGAACAGATATCTATTTTTAAATTTCTCAAACACATTGTACTGGAGACAATAATATATGTCATTGATTAAACATTCAATAATTGAGCCTAAAGTGGAATCTAATTGAAATATTCAAATATAGTTCTCTTGTGCAATAGGTCAAATCGAATTACCATTATGAGCATGTTCAAGGGCTTGGCATTTTGTGTGTGTGGGGGTGAAGAAATATCCGTGACTCTCACAATTTGATAAATGCTTAAGAAGAGGAGGAGGGACTCAGCTGTAATGACGTTTTACTACATCATCTATTCTATGTAGATATTAGGTTGTAATCACTATGACATTTCCCACAATGAGCTTTTTGGGATAAACAAAAATACTCTATGATTTCTCCCTTCAGCTGTTTTTCATCAGTTGTTGACACCTTTTCATTTAAAGCAGGTGACTCTACGTGTTATGAACACATAAAGGATGTTATTATTATTTATGATTGTGATGTATTATATAAAATATATTAAATTGCGCGCCCTTTTTTTGAATTTTCAAATATTTTATAAGCTTTAACGATTGATTTGTATATTATTGGTTGAATTTATCAATGTATAGTATATCTAAATAACAATTAAAAAGTTGTCAACAAGGGAAATACAGAAGACTAGCAGCTACCAGTTGTTGTTTTTTCCAAATTTTTCCTTTCCCTTTTGAGAGTCGAGGTTGCGAGTGAACGAAGAAGCTCGACGTGATATGTATAATACATAGTTGAAGGAGAAATGATTTGAATTTAATCAAATAAGGTTACTTCCTCCGTGGACCCACCCACGTAGCAATCCTTAGTTTATGTAGACTCACTCAAACTTTCTTCCACGCACACGCACACACACAAAAGGAAATAAAGACAACTAAAATTTGTTAAAAAAAGCCAATTACAAACTACAAAGTATAGTTATTCTGAACAACCTTTAGGGACATGAAAAAAAAGCTCGTTCTGTCCCTTCAAAATAATTTGTAGAGAGAAATAAAATTTTCCTGGTCAAGTTATAGACTAATTTTTTAATTAGACATCTTTCACCCTATCAAAGAAAATATAAGTTTGTATTGAAAGTAAAGTAAATATCATTACTTTGGTAGACCATGACAATCAAAATAACAAATTATCTTTTGAATACACTAAGACTATTCACTTCAAACTTTTTGCACTTTTAATATTCCATATTGGAGAACGGACGTTCTCATTTTAAAAGTGTACTAAATAAAATCCTTTAGAAATTTAAAATGTCAAACTTCTTTTTTTTTTCTTTTTTTTTTAATGGAATATACTATAAATGCTCTTTATGAGGTACTGTTATGTAAAATGGTTGTATATATATATATATATCCCTTTAGCAGCTGTTTCCTGATTGTTTCATCAAGTTTAAACAACCATAGAGTCGCATTGTAGCCTGACTGTCCTTTTGCTACAACCACACCTTCATTATCTTATGGCAGCTGAGGAATATGCAGCTGTCTTATAGATTGGGATTGCCTCTGCAATTGTTCATATATATATATATATATGTAAACTCAATAGCTTTTTTGTTTTTAAAGGAACGATTCAAATCATACTTTGATTATGATAAATAATTAATTATCTAAACATGCCATTGAAAAAGGTACGAGAACGAATTTTAATAAACATATTTTATAAATAAAGTAATTTTTTACTTTTAAAAACAGTTTATATATGTAATCAGAATAAATTATTGCTACCTAGTCTTACTACATATTTAATAATGACTACATAGAGCTCAAGGTGGAATACGACATAAAGAGAGAGTTGTCAATTGCAAAAGCTAGGGTTTTAGACTCACTTACGTGAGTAAATCTTACTCTTGCACTCACACGTGACTCCTTAACCACTTGCATTCTCTTCGAATCATAGCCAATTTGGTCATACTTTGACCTACTCTGCTGATTGCTTTTAACGATGGGATGTGTATGGTCAGATAGTTGCCATACAGATGATTGAGCCTTCTCTTTAACGCCCGTAAATTGTAAACCTCACAACGCCAGCAAAATCATCTCTGAATAAAGCTCCAGGACGTCGTATCCTATGTGTCTCCAAAACTGTGGGGATAATTTCTATCTTGGCGCATAATTTACTTATATACTGGTCTTACACATTAGGCTAATGACACGAGAGACATACACCTATTCAGGTGCTACACACTGTGTTACTTTCGGATTTAACTAAATAGGTATATTAAGTCTGATGTTGGTAAAAACTTTTATTGCTCCAATACATTTGGTTCTCAACTTTTATCAAACTAAAATTCCTCAGAGCTGGCTCTTTGAGTATGTGATCTCCTGTTATATATGCATGTATGTATGTATGTAAGAAATACAACATGGTGAATCTAAATCCTTGTTTTTATACATGCACAATCAATCACGTCCCATACAACATAATTACCGTTTTCTCTTAGAGCTTCATTGAGAGTAAAAGTTGATCTAATCTTTAAAAATCTAATACTTTTTTAATGAAAAAAAAAAAAAAAAAAATCAGAAATTGGGAACTCTGAGCTCAAAAATAAATAAATAAAACTTACTTAAGCTGTTTTCATTACTTGACTCATGAATGATTTAAATACTATTAATTATTTAAATGGATTTAATATGCATTTCTTATGTTTTTTATCAAATTTTTTCGAGGTTTCGAGTGATTGAAAAAACTGGTCCTCCTAAGAAATTTAAACTTTCAACATACATCATAAAATGATCATCTATTTCACGAAACTGCCCTGTCTTCCTGTTACTAGTTCACATATTTCTTTTTAAGTGTGGGTTAAATTATAGTTTGAAATTTATATGGTGCGTCCTCTTGGACTGTAATTTTGGGTCCTTTTTGAAATATTTATATAGAAAAAAATATTTTAATTGAATGCTTTGTTCGAGAGATAGATTCTTGAATAATTGAATATTATGAGCAGAGTTGTGAAAAAAGAGCCCTCTCTGTGAGGACAAAATGGTACTTGGAGGTAATAAAAAAAACATTCAATTAATACATTTGAGCACATGGCAATGAAAACAGAGATGAAAAGTCCTTATTCCCTTTATAAAATGTGTATTTTCTGGCATTTTTTTCATTACAAAGGGTATGATTCAAGTATTTTTAACTCATCTCTGATGTCAAAGGGTATCTTTTGAATAGCAATTGTGTTCTCGCATGTATTGATGAAAAATTCATCACGACCACTTTAATAACTACAAATACTTGATCAAGCTTGAGACGATTTAAGAATGGAAAACGATCGAACGAGGGGGGGGGGGGCATTTAATTCACAACTTTAATTACAGTCTATGAGGAACATGAAAAACCTTGAAAATGATTTGTACCTGATGACATTCATTCATATTTACCCTCCATAGATAGTTTGATATATAAAGACTAGTATCTTAATTTGATTCTCCATTTTTGTGAATGCTGGACCGTAATTAGTCCATCAAAATCAATATACATATGTCCCGCATCTCATACTATCCTTACCTGAAGACTGTTTCTTGGAGAGTCGCTGAGAGGGTTGAAAGGTGTGGAAAGTGGCTTGAGAGGCAAGGAAATTATCAACAACTGGAGCGAGTTTCACATAGGTACTCATGTCATCCAGAGGAGAATAGGAAGTGTGCCCTATGACGTCATCCACATCCGTCACAATACGACTGCATCCTCTCTGCTAGAAAATAAGTAATAAAAAAATGATGGACATCATTAGTTTATTTTGTCTCACTGTTTGTTCAGTCGTCGTCGTCGATCTGTCATTTTATAAAAAGATGTCGTCCAGCTGCACTTTACATAGAATTTGTAGAGCACTACATCAATATATCTAAGCCTGGCAAAATCAATAATCGAATCAATCGATAAATAAAAGTCATTTAAGCTGATTTCATTTCGACATAAATTTGACAATAAATACACAAATCATTTTGATATTACACGAGTCATCTCTACAAGAGGGTGCAAGACTTATATGTAGACACAGTGATACATACATATTAAGAGGCACTCAGCAAGTCTCTCATAAATCACTGTGATTTTGAGCCTCTTATTTATTTGGGATTAAACCAACACCAGCTTAGACTCAAATCAACGTCTCTATATGTACATAGTCAAATCAAAAAAAAAAAAGAAAAAAAAGATGACCTTGAATCCATCTCTGAGAAGAAGGGTCAAAACAAGATTCATTTATGGATTAATGAATAGACACCCTTTCTTTGTTTTTAAAAAAAGAACAGGAATTGATTTTTTTTTTTTTTTTCTTTATTAGAAAGAGACAAGTAAGTAAAGATAAATAAAAGACATCAGATGTGTATTGTATTTAGATAGTAAAGGTGGTTATAATATCTACATACATATACAGAGATATTGATGATAAAAAAATAAAAAAACTTTTTGCAAATATAACAACAACAACAAAAGAAAAAGAAAATATTAACTCAAAAAAAATGTAGAACCAAAAGTGATTATTACGAAACGGGGATGGGGGGGGGGGGGGAGAAAAATCATCTTGCCTCAAAAAAAAAAAAAAAAAATATTGAGCAAGTACTACACTTGCTTTCTCCCTCTTCCCGTTTTCCTCTCTCCTTTCTCTCTTTTTTTGTTGTTGTTGTTATAAGAAAAAGGGCCCTAGGCCTTGGAAATAATAATAATAATAACAATAAAAAAAGGAGAGAGAGAGTGAGAGTAGGCCCATTTGATGATGATCTTATTCAATGATATCAAAAGAAGATAATATTATGTTTGTAGGTATATATATATATATATATATATATATATATGTGCATGTCATTTTTCCAAGTTGTACAAGGGAAAAGACAGAACAATTCCTCTCTGATGAGATATCTATGCCCTAGCCTCATTTTGGGGGAAGGTCGTCGATATTAGTATTAACATAACAGCAGTAGAAAAAAAAAAAAGAAGAAGAAGAAGAAGCGAGGCTCATAATTCAAAGCAAGCAAGCAAAAAAAAAAAAAAAGGAAGAGTGTATTTATGTAAAAGTTTCAATTTTACTTTATTTTTTTTTTTTTTTTTTTTTTTTTTTTGAAGAAAATAGAAAAATGACGTGAGAGAATGTTGTTGTTTCATTCAATTTGTCTCCTTTTGTTTAGTAGTTTTGCTCTCTTTGATTGTTTGTTTCTTTGACATTTGAGTTTGTTCATAGATGTTATGTTAGAAAAATATTGTGTAGAAGGGACTTACTTTCGGAGTGCTGAGAAGACTGTTCCTCTCGGGGATTTCTTCCTTGTTGTTACTATAAGGATCAATAATGCGACTCTCGATACGGGATCCACTGAGGCATACCATGGAATCGTGACTGAAAAATATATACATTTATTAAAATATGTTTAATGTTAAATAGATAGAGGTTGTGATACAATAGAGTCAGGCAGGCAGCAATATTCATGTGTCCATTGAAATGAATAAAAGAGAGCTAGTCTAAAAGGGGGAAGAGTGGGAGAGTTCATCATTGTCACATGTATGGAACGAGGGCGTATCTACTTTATAGCAGTGTTTCTCAATATACATATACATATTTATACAACTGGGCGGATGGGCGAGATTCTCAACACCTTCCTTGGGTGCAGATCAATAGAATAAAATTTTTTAATGCTTATATATTGTTTGTACAAGTTAATGTTACATGTAGAAGGAAATGGGACTCAGTTAAAATGGAAATGAATAAAGTATCAATTACAAATTGAATAATAGAATCTAAGTAAAATGGTCGTATTACAAATTGCAGCTTGACTGATTTGCTTCAATACAAGTTGACAAAACTTTTCATACATTCATGTATAACAGAAATTTCGAGGATCACTTGGCTACTCCCTCTATGTTGAGCGCATAGTTTGAGAAACACTGCTCTACACATTTAAATAAGCACCTTTTCTTTTGCTTCAAATCATTACGAATAATTTGTGCCAAGAGCTCATTCGGCTCCAGGGGCTCTTGCAGCTTCTGTGTCTCCTCATCTATTCCGCAGCGGGGAGGTGAACGACCACTCTTTGGAGCATCACAATAACAACTCCTAGCTAGTGAATCTGGACTCCTCCTCCGTGATGCCTCTTCATGTTGTTGCAGATTATCATCAGGGAGGCAGGGACCCCCCTGATTGAGCAACTTTTCACTGCAGTTACATAAACGAGGGATTGGTTTTTTGTTTTTTATATACATACCATATTATGATATGGTCAATTTGGACTAGGAAATTTATAAGTTAGAAAGAAATTATATATATTTACCTGGATATGTGATGCACATGAGCAGCTGAATTTGAGCTGAGAAGTGAGGGTGAGTCTGAGAAAAAGAATAAAATGGTTGAATGATTTAAAAAACAACACACACACACTAATTAATTTATTTATTCAACACACATATCTAAAAAAAAAAAAAAAAATTCTTTAGAAGGATTAAAAATATCATACTCATAAAGAATTATTATATTCCAAGTTCTGAATTAACTCAATTAAAAGATCTTCAAATAAAGAAGAAAAAGAAGAAAAAAGTTTTATCTTTTTCAGGCAATGTAGGCATAGTAATACCTCTAGGAGCTCCCTATATGAATTTTCCTTAGAAGGAAATATTAAATAAAAAATTGTAAAATATAAAAATTAGGAAATAAATATTTCAATATTTTCTATTCACTATACACTATAGCCCTATAAATATGTCTACATAGTATCTTCCCTATCAAATTAAATATGGATCCGCTCTCCAAGGAGCAGCACACACAAAAGATGATAATAAAATGAGCATGTCACAACAGATGCTGTCCCATCTCATAACAATTAAAAAATAAAACAATTAATTGCTAATGACAAAACAATGAGTCTCTTTGTAAAAGGTCAATAAATAGAGTGCTTTGTAAAATAATTGAAGACAGATTATTTGGAAACTCCTTTATTAATCATCCAATGAAGACCTTTGAATATGCTAATATTGAATATGGAAGGCCAGTCTGTGGTCCTTACAGGGAAGAAGGTTGAAGATCCCTGGTTTAGAAACATTTAAATATATATACATATAGAAATTGCATTTGTTCACGGAAATTGTACATATGGACCCATTAATTAAAATCATCAGACTCCTGGCTGGTCTCTAAGAAGAATCTGATTTTGTTATTAAAATCAAGGGCCTCAAAATCAAATTACATGTTGTGACATACGACCAAGATCCTATTCGACTCCAACATTTGTTGAGAGGGGAAGTCATCAGATGCGACTGATTGCACCATTCTTATAACTTATAACTTATTCTTATAATTCTCATATGTATGTATAAATTGGAATATAAATTCAATTCAAGTAATGAAAAAAAGTACCACTCCTTTGGAGTACTTTCTAAATTTTACACCGATACGGCCTTTTCAAGTGTTCTTCTTTATTTAAGGAATGATAAACAGAGTCACAAATGTATCATAGAAAAATAAAATAAAAGCTTACTCATGTGTTTTTCCAAGTCCTCGCGCCTCCTTTTCCGTTTCCGATCACTCGCAGTCAAACACCTCCACGTGGTTGCACTTAGGAGTAGAAAGAGCAGTAGGAGAATCCCTGCTGCAGAGCCAATATAGAGAGGAAATTCTTCCTCTGAGATGGACCAGGAGCCTAGACTAAGAGTCAGAGGTGTAGGTGCAGAAGGAGAGGATGAATCATCAAAGGAGCCTGTCCCTTGGAATGTATTTGCAACGATGTTACTAAATGTATTGGAGGAGGAGGAGGGCGGTGGAGAGAGGGAGGTGAAGAAGAGATTAGAGGAGGAAGAGGAATAAGAGGATGTGGAGCTAACGGGTGACGAGGAACTGAGTGAAGAGGAGGCGGGAAGAAGTGGCGATGCCGTTGTGGTTGTTGAAGTTGTAGTGTCCTACGTTAAACAAATATCATTATTAATATTAATATTATTATTAGTAGCAGTAGTAGTAGTAGTTAACTGTTACCTCAACCATGGAGGCCACGAGGGTCACCGACTCCCTATAAATGCTTCCTTCCAATTTATGTCCATTCTTGGCGAGGAGTCGTTCTAAATCATCCACTAAAGATGTATGTACATATGAATGGAAAAGGAAATGGATTTATAAATTCGCCAACGAAATATCATTTTATATCTCATAAGTATATGTACATACATAATAATAGATATACATACATATATTTAGAAACAGATGGTCTGGTTCCAAAAAGGAAAAAAAAAAAAAAAAAAGGGGGGGGGGGGGAAAGAAAAGAAAATATTTGGCAGAAAATAATAGAATTTTTCCCTTTCGTTTTAAATCCCAAGTCTCTCCTTCTTCTCCTGTCTTTTTTTGTTTTTTGTTTTTCTTAGAGGAGAAAAATATATAGAACTATCTACATACATCTGTACATAGTTTGGCTAGAATTTATGGCTACAAGGCCTTTGATTAAACTGCTTATTCATCACATCATTTATGTAGTGTCTACTTGAGTAAATAAATAAATAATGTAAAAGTGAGTAAATATTTATCATTTTTGTGGTTTTTAATTAATTTTTCCTTCCATTTCTTTTATTTGCACTGCAAAATTTGATTTCATAGATATTTGCAGTTCTACTTCTTTGTCTTGGTACATTTAAAGTGTTTTCTTACTAGCCCAAGGGCCTAAATAAATACATTTGTAGAACATGTACTCTGACGCTCTTTCAAAGGCTCCTACTTTGTTTTTAAAGAAAAATACCTCGTAATTAAACTAAATAAATAAAAGAGGAGGTTTGACCGCCTATTATTATTATTATTATTTTTTTTTTTTTTGAGCTTTTATGTATAGCTCAAATCCCATTAATTTAAAAAAGGGCTATCCTCCTTTTTGACCATAAGGTCTACTCATAAGAATCCATGCCATGTACTATCCATGCAAATTTTATTCTCTTATATTAGCAAATTTAAATATTTATTTAAACAAGTTTTAGCTCAATTGACTAATTACTCACAATCACGTTTATTGAAGTACATAATAGACCTTATTAGTCCCTAGTCCCCCAATTTTCTATTTCTTTCATTAACTCAAAATATTCATAAAATTTGATCTTATTGTTGAAAATATATAGAGATTTATTCGATTAGGAAGTCATACTCATATAAACGTCCATACAAGATGAAAACAAAGTTAACTGTTTAGTTAAATCTTAGAGACCAAGATTGAAAGGTTATTGACGATAACATGAGTCAAAAAAAAATGACAAATGAAAGTGCTGCGTTTAATGAATCTCTCTTCAATCGATCGTTGTTATTACAGGGTTGGACTGTTCTTGATTTTTTTTTTTTTTTTTTGGGTGAAGAATGAGGGGTTTTAAAAGTATTGATCCAGAAACCCCTGAGGAGATGATAATGAAAGAAAACATACGTACGTTGTTGTATTTACTTATACAATATGAAAAATGCTTTGGTTCACCCCTCAGCCCCTGTTAATTGAAATGAGTACATATGTAAATAATCTGTGTTGTTTTCCTTCTTTTCCAGTCCCTTATTCTCCTGTCAAATCTTCTTTAAACTAATTAGTCAGAAGGAGAAAAATAAAAAGAGCAATAAATCAAAACATCCATTAAGCTCCGTGACCTTCAAGTCTCTTTCAAATGAAAAGAAAAAAAAATCAGTGAATTACCCCTTATCCAAGTATGTATGTACATATTTTGAGATATATCTGATCCCATGGAACGACAAGTTAGTAACAAATCCGTAGAAATGTTGAAAACTACACAACACGCCCCAAAAATATTCATGCATCTCACCTATATGTATGTAGTTCCAAATGAATCAATTCTAGGGTAATTTAGTCAATCAAAATCTGTCATTTGTCTTTAGAACATGACCGATATTTGTTGGGGTTAATATGGGAAGACTATGCGAGAAATTTAGAGCAGAATATTGATCCAAGAACCTCTCCTTTTATTTAAAAAAAAAACAAAAAAAAAAACCAGTTTTGTTTATTGGATGAACTTTCCATGTAAATATTTTTGAAAATAAAATGATGACAACATTAAAATTAAAGGAGAGAATGTATATTAATATTCCTTCTCCTATGTAAGAATTGGCTTAGATCTACGTATTTGTATTTTTGTAGTCTGGCATTCCAGGGACATGCAATACTGGCACCTTAGCCGTCAAAGTGCAAAAGTAGTTGATAAAAAACAAGCTCAACTTAACTTTTCAACGTAGGCGTTAGTATATAAAATGAGTTTCCATAGAAAAGATACACGCTAACCACGGCTTTCAACAGTATAAAGACCGCAAATTGAATTGAAACAAAGCCTGGTTCTTTTTTTGTCGGACAGTAGATATATATTTATGAATAAATTGTACAAAGAGTACAATTGGAATCCTGCTCTAAGGGCTATTTTATATACTAATACTTTAAATATGTGTCAAGTCAACAAGAAAGCAAGTTTTGTTTTCAAATATTGAAAAGGAGAAAATCCACTTTTAAGTAGTTTTTTGTCTTCATAAATATAACGGACAAATATTTAAGAGTCATTTTAAAACCTATAGCGACCGGTTTTTGCTAAAATGTCAGTTTAAATCGAGAAAGCAAGGATTGTTGTCGATTCAATAAAGCTATTGGATAAATGTGTCAACTGCAGATGGAACCGATATGATCCCTGAAAGAACGTCCATCTTTTTTATAGCCCCAGAGGTTTATTCAGTGGCAGTTGGCTAAAACCAGTTCATCTGTTTAACGATCCCTAATGTCATAGTAACTACATAGTCAGAAACACCAGATATTTTTTTCATCTTGATTGTGGCCAGTATTTTTTCCCCTGAATTAAGTTGCAATTATTGGTGGAGTCATTATTTAATTAATCGAAATAACCTATTAATACAAACTTCAAAATTATAAGTGCAGTTCACACTCATTTTTGAAATATTTCAGAGTAACTAGGGTTGATTGACACATATATGTAGATAGAAATAGTAGACCGGAAAAACCTCTAGAAAAATAATGAAAGACGTTTTCCCTCATCAAAAAATATTGAATCTTTAGGCAGAAATGACATCTCGACTCTTCCCAGTTGCTGGGTTATTTAATCAGCTCTGGTAAGGGCACTAAAAGTGGATAAAATGTCGCTTAAGTTCTCATTATTTTGAAGAGATCCTGAACTCCATATGTAGTTTCTTATGGGGGTCGTACCAGGGGGACACAAAGTATATCTCTGAACGGACAAAGGATGAGTCTGGATAACGTAATGAGACCTTAAATTGTATTCTGATTTACTTCCACGGTCCTTCCCAGTGCTAATTAAGTATACCAATAGCTGAATACATGAACAATAATTCCACAATTGTGAAGAGTTTGGTTCATAATGCAGAAATCTATTTTTTTTTTTTTTTAAAGACGGGGCCTATTTCGGACACTTCTGAGTCATATTAGTGAAAAAATAATACAATCAAATATAGTCAACTTCTTAAAAGTTAAAAAATTGCTGCCCCTGGTTTTCATATTTCACGGTGACTATGCATTTAGACACAGACACAACTCAGTGATGACGACGATATGGGATTGTTCCTTTAGGACCTATTATTTTTTTGAATGGCATTCAAATGTTAGAGTGATGCCCTGATTGTACAACCATAAAAGTTGAAAAAAAAAAAAAAAACATTTAATTTTTTGACAAATTATATTTTTAATTTGCTCTATTTATGTACATATACAATATGAATAATATAAGGGAGATGCTATCTCTATAAAAGTTTATAGAACTGTATAAAAACGTTATTTATGAGTCTGTGGCCTTGTAGGTTATGTACATGAAGGATCTACCACAGTGTTGGTACAAAACAACAGTAGAGTAACAACGGTAGATACATAATACATACTTTTGTACAATGGCATATATGTATGTATGTATGTATGAATGTATACATGATGTTGTACACTCAAGTTAATGAGTTACGTAGAGATATTCAACTTTTTCTTTATTTCTTTTTACGCTATACAAAATCCTACCTTCCTCACAATTTTTTTTTTTTTTTTTTTTTTCAACTTATTTATAGTATTCACTTTACTTTTAAATTAACAAATATATGTACATTAAGAATATATATATTGCGTATGAATAAAGTGGAGAAAGGCCTATAAAGTACACATACATACATATACATATATACTTTAAGAAAAAAAAAAAGAAAAAAAATATTTCCTCTAAATTAAAATTCCAAGAGACCTTTGTTCCTATATTTTCCTCTATAAGCTACATTATATGTATATTTAGATATTAGTGTTGCAATTGAGCCCGTGTATGTATTCTAGATCTAGATATGCTCTAAATTCTCTTTCTAACAAAAATTTATAAATTTTTGTTAGAGCAATATTCAAAGTCCCTTGTGTTTACCTTTGAACTATTATTTCCTTATTCATAAGTATAGTTCCCTTGCAGGAAGAGATACACTGAACCAATCCATGCTTAAGTCAACATCATGTTGTCAAGATACTAAGGTTGCTTGTTATGACATATCTGTCAAAACGAGGTAGAAATATGAATCGTCTTTCCTCTCGTTAAAAAGGGAATGAACGTTGTATAAATAAAGCTGATCGATATGGAGCGATATTGTAATGAACTACAATGGATGGAAACGTTATTGTTTTTTTTTTTTTTTTTTAATTCAAAATGAGTGAACATTGCTTCCCTATACAAAGTGACTCATTTAACAACTGACCAATAAAATTTCCTTAGGTTCAGAGTCTCAGACCATAGGAATCAAAATAAACAGATGGAAAACCATTAAATTCACGTCCAAGCTCTGAATCCGCCGGTCTTAATGAAAATATGATGTAATTGGTTTAAATTGGTCAACGACAGGGTTGTCTGTCCCCAGTTGTCTATGATCCACAAAAGGTTTTTTATTTAGCCCTGGAGCAATGCCTATAAACGGTTTTACATAAAATCATTTGTGAATTCCTTATAATTTATTCGTCTTCAAAATCAAATCAAAGCAAAGCAGGTTTTTGATCCTGTTGTTATTTAAGTTCAAGGAAACTCATTTGTAGGTACATATTACTACTTTGTAGTCAAGACTACCTTATTCAATATAATGTCTCTCCACAGTAAACTTCAAAAGTCCCTCTCTTCTCTAAAGGTTCCAGTGGATCCCTAGTCTAGAAGATACATTATACCAAATCAAAATCAATACAAAAATCGATTTGAACACCGTGGAATATTTGCATTTGTCCCAATTACACTGAATCTAATACAAATATTGTCAAATACCTGAGAAAACTTGAAAAAAAGTTTGTTATAGCCTAAAATAGAGAGCCTCAACGATTTTTCTATTTTGGGAAATAAGTATGGATTTATCTTCATTCAAGCAAAATGCATTCCAAATGTTGCTATCTGCAATTATTAGATATTTGATGCATTACTTCACCGTATGCGTATCATCCATGCAATATTTGAGGTATATGTATCCTCAAATTACAACTTCTTCATGCATACTCCGTTACCTTATGGGACTCATTCATTAGAGCTTTATTAATTAATTAATAAAGGAATCATTAGAGTATTAGGTAAGGGCCGAAGCAATTGAAAAAATAGAAAATTCGTCAAAATTACTTATCAATAATAAGTAATCCAAACTTATTTTTCCTTCACAACTTTTTTGTCTTCGTTTTATGGCTTCTATTTGAGGATTTCTCCTAAGATATTTATAAAAAGTAATAAATATAAATTGAAAAAGGAATTGAAAGAATGATTAATTACTCAATGCATGTATTTATCCTGTGGGGTAGCATTTTATATCAGTGAAATATCCAGACAAGTTACAGAGAGAGAGATGAAGCATTTTAAAAATGAAGAATATGATAAAAAAAATCCCAATGGATGGTCGATAATAATTATTCAAAGGAGTATTGAATATTGTTTAATTTTGTCTATGAAAATGAACGACTCATTCATGATATTCAATATTAAGTGGAGAGTTAGTTTATGATGTGCTCTGTACATGTTGGAATTTGTATCGTTCTTACAGGTTCTTACAAAATGCAAGGAAATGAAGGATTTAGATAGAGTCTACTCATGATGAGTACATTTTGCAAGGCTCAAATGAAATGAAAAAAATAGTCTCCACCTTTTTGTAAATGTCTAAGAAAAGAATTAAATAAAATGGGAGCTTGACTTGCAGCTTTTTCTAGGGGTTAATATGTATTTTCTATAAAAAAAATCCCACTCAATTCCTTTGTTTTTGATTTTTTTTTTAATATGAAAGATATTTCCAAGTTATTTCTTACCCGTCATAAAGTCGATTTGAACATTATCCTCATGCCAACCATACTCTTCTACAAGAGGTGTTGGACCTGCCATGGATGTCTGAGTAGAGGATGAGGACATCTCTCTTTATTTAATGAAAACCTTTTGTATTTATATCAAAAAGAAAAAAGTTATTTTACAATTATTTTGAAAGCACTTTGTGAATCACAACAAAAATAGGCGAATGCTTCCGCATTTTCTCTTAATGGTAAGAGAATTTGCATATATATTTATATTTATATAAATATGTATATTTTATAAGAGTTATCAATGCCCCTATCGCTCCCACTACTCGAGTCACCACTTTTTTTCAACTGACTTATAATAATTTTTCCCCGTGCGTGCGAGGAAATTTGGTTCTACAATTCTCGGATAGGAGAACACGGAGAAAGGAAGCGGGAGCGGAGCATCTGCCTTTCCCCGCCGGGAAAAAGAAAAGAAAAAGAAGAATCTCTTCGTTTTCCCTTCTTATTTATTTATTTTTTTCTGCATTTTGGCAAAAAAGCAGATGAATTTATTTTATTTCTTCTCCCCCCCCCCCCCCTCCTTTTTTTTCATACATTCTCCTACAGCAATTCCTTCCCAACTTTTATATTTATTTATTTATTTATTTCATTTGATTCCCTTTGCTTTTAAAATGAGTTATCCGAGTACAAAAATGTCCTTGGTTTGACATACAACAATATAAAAAAAACCTGCAAATTAAACCAGAATGTTGTCTCTACTTATAGTCTGGGGTTTTTGTCTAAGAGCTCATTTTGACCATAGGACAAATCATGAGCATTATAGTTGCCCTACGAGGACCAGAAATGCAACGAAATAAAATTACTTCATGGGTCACATCTGGTCTATATGGGCCTTGAGCTTGACGCCCTCTAGTCAAAGAGAAGGTTCATAATTGTGGATCAGTGCTGATTTTACGAGACATTTCAGGCCAGTACGACATGTGTGCTGCTCTAAACAGTCAAAATTAAGGTCTCCACTTCCTTCAAATGTAAATAATTTTTAAAAAAAAGTATTTAAATATCTTTTTTTTAAAAAAGAAAAAAAAAAGAAAATAGTTTCTTATATGTAATTCATGCCTCCACTACCTAAATAGGCCTTCCACGTCTTTATTTAACGTTATGAAGTTATTGAAAAAAATTATAAATTATGATTTGATTCCATCGATTTATTTTTTTACAAATTATTTTATGTAGTTGTACTAGAGGTACTCAAACTGTGGGTTGACTCATTCCAAGGCTCGAGTATGACGCATGAATCTTTCATGCGTCTCCACCACCACCAACAACAACAACTATAACAACGTATCTGGCCTTATGATCCTATCTTAAAGGAATCAAAAGGGGTTTGTCCCCTCTCGTGAGTTCCACTGAGTCATGATTACTGGGATGAATCATGGAGGAAAAGGGAGGGATTCGATCATGACTCTCTACAAATTGCCTTTGTTTCTCCTCTATCCTCTTCCCTGGCTACATATTAACCAAAAATATATCATTTTGCTCTTTTCCAGGTAATTACTTTATAAGTAAGAATTTTGTCAAAAGTGTGTGGTTTTGTTTGTTTTTTGACACCCAATATCGAGATTCCCCCCCCCCCCTCCTCCTGTGCTCTCTCATCAGAATATTGATTCCTTACATGGACAAAATGTTGAAATAAGAATAACAGTTGGATCCACTATCTTCAGGCAATCAAGCTTTAACTCTCTTCTCTCTGAATACTTGAAGAGACAATTACTACAATTGTGTCTAAGTAGATAAATTTGTTGTACCATTGTCAAGGGCCTTCATTGAGCAGGTGCTTGAGCTTGGAAGGGCTATATTGTATGAGATGTTGATTGGATTTGAAGGTTCCAAAATAATTGCTTAAGGGATATTTTTCTCTTAAAAGAAGTGACATTTTATTAGATATTATATACAGACATACAATTATTTTAAACTTAAAAAGCCTTAGAAACTGGAGGGGCTCCAGTGTTGACGACCTTGAGTGTGCTATAATAAGTCCAATGTAGATGCAATTAGGTGTTTGTTTATTGACTCTTTGATTAATGCCCTATTGCATATCTTTTTTGCGAATATATGTATATTTGTTGTTTAAGCATAGTTTGTTTCCAGACTCTGGATCCGTGTTCATGCCTCTCATACCTAATATATGTATTCTAAAATCCATTTTGAAACACATTTACAAACTTATTATCGGTGATTAATTCATTGGTGCAAAGATTCTAGATGCTCGCGAGGATGAAGATATTCCAATAGGGTGACGAGCAAGCAGTTACAGGATTCAGAAAAGACTCACTAATTTTGGAAATTAGTAAACACTTTGATTATTCAAATATTAACCTGCTGAAGTACAGAGGTCACTTATAATTTTGTATTAAAAAGCAATAAATTTATTTTCGTAATGAATCAATTCTCTTATTTTATTATTATACTACTCTGTGCAAAGTGGGTAAAGAATTTCTAGTGACACCCTTGAATTGAGCCAAAGGATATTAGGTGATATAAATTTCATATAAAACAATCAATATTCCTTACTTCATAGTTTGTAAGAGCCTATAAATACTTTTATGAACCTAACTCGGTATGAATTCTTTTAAAGCAAGAAGAGAATCGATTTATGGATCTTGTTTTGGTTTACTTCAATAATTCAAAAGATCACACTTGTACTTGATTCATGCTACATTTTTCCTAGTCTTTGTTACTTACAAATGTACTTACAATTCAAGTCTATCAACAAGGATAAGAGCCCTTGAATGATAGTACTCAGAGTCGTCCATTGCAAGGTCTAAGCTTGTCAAAAAAGCTGTGTTCATCATAGCATGACAGCTACCAAAGCTGATATGGTCTGTGATGTGGCACGGGCAGATGAGTGTGAATATCTCCAGTTACTCTCAATTTTATTTATAAGCCATCAAACAACAGCTCATAAATAGGGCTATTGATTTAGTCACAAAATCTCGAAAAATGCAATTGAAATAGGTCTGAGGACTTGTTCAAAACAGGGAACATGCATAAATACTACAAGGATAAAGGAGGGGTGTCACACATACGACCCGCGAGCCAGAACCGGCCCGGCAGAATAATTTGAAAGTGGAAAAAATACATAAAAGACATGGATTAAATTCATGAAGTATCCGCTAGGGGCGCACGTTAGTTTTCCGTTATAAGTCTCATGTAAAGTTCTTTACAATAATTTTCGATTTTCTAGTTACTTAAAGTTTGTGCAATTTTGTAAAATGTTTTGTAAAAGTGTTTTTATGTTAAATTTTTAGTTAAATTGAACATTGTCCTTGATCCTCTTTAAATCAAAGCTAGGGAATGAAATTAAAAAGTTATTAAAAAACTTACAAATATTGACTGAGCATTTGAAGGATTTGATTTTTTTTTTTTTTGAAAAAGGATATACTTTATATAAATAATATTTATATTATGCGGTTATAAGTTAGGAAATGTACCTGGAGGGCATGAGAGCTCCACGTACCCTCACTCTCCATCTGCTCTATCCATCTATAACGATCCATATTTTTGAAACAGGGCTTTAATAAAAAACAAACAAGATTGCACATTAAATCTGATAAAGGGAATGTGCTGATAAATAAAAAAACCATATTCTGGTTAGTCATCGCTCTTGTTTGTTGTACCTTCTAAATATGTATGTATATATTTCAGTGCAAAAAAATAATGATGGTAATTCGACATAGATTCTAAATACTTATTTTTTATTTTTCCAAATATAGGAAAAAAACCGAAGAAAAAAAAAATTCCAACATTCATTTAAAAAAAATTTACAAAAAATAAAAACTCCAAAGGAAGATGTGTTCTATAAATGTTTGCACATTTTTAAGTATCACAAGTTGTGAGATCAAAAGTAAAGATATTACATAAGTTGACATTTTTTATGGCAACTACTAGTTTACTATCAAAGGACTGTTAAAACTCTTTATATTGCACAAAATAAAAGCTTGTAAGTATTAAAAAAAAAAAGAAGTGAATTTATCAAACAATCCTTTGAGTCACAAAAGGTTTCCGTATGAAATGAAACTTTTTTTATTAATATTAATTGAATGACCGTGAAATACGAATTATAATCATTGATAAAATTTTTTAGAAAAATATGAAATAAAATAAAAACAGGAAAGAACATTTTCAGTTTAAAAACGTACGCAAGATGTCGCTTTTAAGATAACTACAGTTCAATGTATCTTTTTTTAGTTCATGGCGTAGTGTGTTGTTTTTAGAGTCATTCATGGCAGCCTTTAGCGAACCAAACGGTGTCTTGTAAACAAAACAAATTCGGATGCAAATTCATCATATCAAATTAAATTCTTTTAAAAATATCTATTCCTTGTCTTCAAAAAAAAAAAGACTCGTGGAATAATAAAATAACAAATCCCGTATCCAAGGATCAAAAATATATCCTACTTTAAAATATTAATATAGTTGTCTTTGAATAAATTGGTAACACTGGTCAACAGCATTTTTGATAAAATGTTTTAATGCTCTGATTGAAATCTCTTTTCTGCTCAAATCCAAACACAATAATCGAAAAATTAAGTTGAATAATTTTATTTTTGTGACCATAGGATCCTTTTTACGAAATCGTGATTTTCATATTATAACATCAATTCAAACTAAAATTTCAGGATAATCAAGGAAGTTGTTGTACTAAGGTACTCAAGTGTATTGTAAACAAATGCCTTGAAATTTTATAAAAAGTAATGAACATTATTCCCGTACCTCTTTTCATATTTGAGAAAATTATTATTGAATGCGTAAAAGTTAAGAAAAAATGATTAATCTCTTTAGAGCTTAATATATTTTTTTATTATTATTTTTGACGCTAAAAATGAACAATTTGTAGTAGATGAAAGTATGTAAATATACATACATATAACATAAATAAAGAAAAAATAACTTTTTTCAAAAAATATTAACGATTTAAAATAATTTAAAGAAATATAATGTAATATATGTAATTATGTCAAGGTCTTGTGAAACTCCGCGAATATAGTCATTAATTGTAATTTTCATTAGTCAACCAATCAAGTTATGTGGTTGAATTAAAAAGATGCCTAAATAAAAGGACTTTTTGTACATTCATTTCAAACAAACTACTAAATACGGAGTTCAAATTCAAATGGTAGATATTCAACTTCCGTTTCCCAATGAACCTCGAACCTCAATCCTTTTAATCATAGATCCTATTAAAATGAAAAAACGGAGCCCCTTTATTTTCTATTAAATCTGAAAATATTCCAGGAACTCGAATGGATCTCTTCAACTTATTCGAATGTGCCCATCATGTACAAGAGACCATCATTTACAAATATGAACAAAATTGAGGAAGGACATGTCTTAGTTTATCGAGGTAAAAATTCAGGAGATAGAAGCAGACTATAAATTGTGAAATATATGTACACAATTTAATTATTATATTCTTTCCTATGGTCTTTAAAGTAAGTAAATAACTTACCTTTTATGTACATACATGGGAACCGGTTGCAAGGTCAAAAATTTGGAAGCCTGTAAATACTGAAGTGGGGGTGAGAGAAGGCTCAAATTGTGGATTTTTAAGTTTCTAACCAAGGGCTAAATATATGTATAACAAATTTGAAAAAATTTCCGTCAAAAATGTTTTTTTTTCTTTCTGATAAATCTCTTTCTCATACACATTTTTTCTCCAAATCCTATTGGAGACACTTATGAATCTCTTTGATATTTTCAAACCAGAGTACCTCGTCTCTCACCTCTTCAACTTAATTATGTAAACCATTCATAAACATATGTATGTACATATACTCTGACGCATTGACATGGAGTACATATCAATATTTGCCAGAAGGATATGTACTTACTCATGCATAGAAAGAAAGAAAGAAAGAAAGAAAAGACAAGAGTTAAAGACGAAAAAAAAAATGTTTATCCCTCTAGAAATAAAACTAGCATATTATTATAAATTTTTGCTGACTCGACAGCCGTCTTGCCTCATCAATTTCATAACGAATAAGATGGAAAAAATCCTATGTTTCTCAATAGAAAACAAAAGATCTTGAATAGAGAAGAATCATTCTTATATGTACATATATGTAGCTTATTTATCTATGAAATAAGATACGTAATAGGAATATAGGAATTATATACAATTTAACTTTGTCAAATTCCTTAAACATAATGAACGCAACCTCTTATAATACATATATAGTAAAGTGTATCAAAGTTTATACACCTATATATAGGCGTGAGTGGGACATTTGTTGAGGTGAGTGAGCGTGTACTGCCCGGTACCCTTCTTTCACTTTACCGGTGGATTGTTAATTGACAATATTAAATAATAATAATAATAATACTGCTAGAAACTGAAGGGACGGTCGGGAATTTGAATTGTCATTTGGCATGATTTTTGAGTAATCGGAAATTGAACATTGTGAGTATAATTGTTGCAGGCTCTCATTTAAACGTTATGTAACATCATGTTCTGGAAATGAAGAGTAATAGATACCGTATATCCTCGCATATAAGCCGAGTTTAAAACTCCAAAAAAAAGCTACCAAATTAAGGGGTCGGCTTATACGTGCATAACTCTGATCGTACTCAAAGACTGACACTTTGGGGAGTCAGACAGTGAAAGTGATGATGAATTTGAAGGATTTTGAGATACTTCTTACTGTTATTAATAAAATTTAAACATAAAAATACTGGTTATCATTTTGTTTTATTCTCTTCTGCAACTTTTTGCTGTGATAGATGCGTATGACGCAATACGATTTATAGGGTCGGCTTATACGCGAATTTTTATAATTCACCATTTTAGGTCTGGTTTTTAGGGGTCGGCTTATATGCGAGGTAGGCTTATATGCTAGGATATACGGTAACCTAAAAAAGCCCTTATTCTGTGTTGATCCTTTTTCATAGTATGTACAGTGAACAAAGGTCATTATTGTAAGAAAGCCTTGCTTTAAAGTTCCCAGTCACTCTATTTCCTTTAAAATCAAAGACTATATTACATATAACTAGAACGTACAGGATATAATGGCAATATTTTGGCTTACAATTGTCAAAAAGCTGCTATTAAATTTTGTATAAGTATACATAAAATTTGGTAAAGGCCACAAAGAAAAATTCGAAATGGTTACTATTTGTAATGTTTGTTTATTATTTTGCAAAATTCCATTTGGTTAAATTTTTCCTTCGGTAAGTATTATTATTTTGAATATACTGAAGAACCATTCAACATCAGCATTTGTAGCTGGAGAAAATTTAAAATTAGCAAATCATCTTAAAAAAGCCTTAGTCTAGTCTAATTTTATGCATGTAACTAGAATGTTTCCTTATGATTCTAGTTACATAAGAAAGTACAATGTCACACAAAATCCATAACCTCACAGCTTTTATCTTGCTACTTCAATTAAAAACAGAAACCTTTTGAGATCAACAAAAATACTCTATGATTTCTCCCTTTAGCTGTTTTTCATCAGTTGATACCTTTTGATTTAAAGCAGGTGACTTTATGTGTTATGAACCCAAAAAGGGTATTATTAACATTATTAATGATTTTGATAATATATAAAAAATAAATTAAATCAAGGATTGCGCGCCCTTTTTTTGATTCTTTGAATATGATACAAGTAGTAACAACGATTGATTTGTATACCATTGGTAGAATTATTCAATGTATAGTTTATCTAAATAGTAACTCTACCCAAAATAAAAAAGTTGGCAACAAGGAAAAGTCAGAAGGAGAGCTACTAGCTGTTTTTTCAAATTTTTCCTTTCCCTTTTGAGAGTCGAGGTTGCGAGGGGTCATGAAAGCTCGTCGTGAGTTAGTAGGCTCTGAACGATTTCCTTACATTTAAATGAAGTTGAGAAGAATGAGTAGTGAGATCTTTTTGGAAGATGAAAGGTTGGGGGGAAAGAGAGGGGGAAAGTTGCGATAAATGTTTGCTCATACTAACATCATGAATTACATATATTAACATAGATGTACTTAATATGATAATTAATTCTGAATACCTAAAAAACAATTGTAATAGACTGACGTAGGTGTTTGTTCAGCTGATTTTGTAATCCTTCTTTGCGCTATTACTTTAGTAGCTCTACCGTGAGTCTTAGATTTCTAGTGGATATTTGGTCGAAACTGGATGAAAATTTACACATATAGATTGACGATTTTTTCTTTGTTAAGGATTCTTATCGGACGCTTGACATCTTGTTTGAAAGCTGCTGATATCAGCTCTTTAATGCATTTCTTATTAATCCATTTCATGTAATATTCAAGGAGTTATTTACATAAGTACAAAGAATTTGGCCAATTTTTGGACTTACTCCCGCCGCCTATGTCCCCAGGAGTCCCTTTAGGTCAAAACAAAGATTGGAATTGAAATTTGCATTCAATATACTTGCGAATTATTATTTTTTAATGCACAAAGTAAGTATCCTTCTTCTTTTAATTGAAGTTGAAGTTGGAAAATGGGACAAATTAGCTCAAAAAGTAGGATCCGATTTCTCGAAAACCATGGGACTCTCGAAAAAGACAAAATTACAGATTTGAAATTAGTGAGCAAAACTGAATAACTTTTATTATAACACTTATACCCCTTAGGATTTTTGACATTTCAAATTTGTTGATCTGTGCTATTATTAGATAATAGAACTTCCGAGTTGTTTCTACCAGATGTTGCCTGAATGTGACGCTTCACACCTGTCTTTTAACATGCTACATGTTCTAGGTATGATCAGAGTCTCCTTCTTCATCATACTTAATCCCTATTAATTATTACAACAATGAATGAATTAAACCATGGATTGCAAAAGATATATGTATATCTATCGAAAGGATGTTGAGCTGAGTGCCTTTGCTTCTCTGTGCTACAATAACTCTTTACAGAACACAGAGACAAAAAGAATGAAGGTATATATTCAAGAGGAGATATAATGAGGTAAATACTCCAAACTGCTGGACATCATATCCATCCCTTGGGAGTCCAAGAATCGATGAACAGAGATGATAAATTCAAATGGGTTTGCTATCATTTTGGAGAGTACATACATACATTATATGAGACACTTAATCATGAATACATTTTTGATTTTTGTTGTCATCCGTTGATTTTCTACCTTCTTTTAGTGTTTTCCTTATACCAAAGTTGAATAAGAACCCTTACTCTCACAATCTCTCTTATTTTGACTTTTCTCACCTGTAACGAAGTGTCCAACACTAGGTGCATTTGCTATATAATTGTTTATAAAACTAGTACGAGATCCAATCGCAAAACAGTTCCATGAACCAACAAATATGTATACAATGAGTTTCATCTTTTTATTTTTTTTTTTGTTGTTGAGCACAAGCAAGGTACAATAAAATTTATTTATTTAATATATAGTCATACCTGGTCTTAGGGTCATCTGCCTTAAGTGTTCCTCTGCACTAAGTAATCATTAGGAATGTAAATAATATGCAAAGGGGCTGTGTAAAATAAAAAGTAAGAGAAAATCAACTTGGTAACTCTGGCAATTTGATGAATGTTGAGAGGGAAGCAGCTTGAGCTGTCATGGCGTCTTACTGAGCTACAAGTTGCTATTCTCCATTATATATACAACAATAAATAATAACATAGATGAGAGGAAGAAAATTAACTGAAATTAATGTCAGGAAATTATATATTTTTAACTAATATTAATTAGACGAGGACTTGAGCCCTTTTTGTTTACATTTTATTTGCTTTATTAAACTTAACGTATGTATTCCTTCATGCGACATCTTTACTATTAGGTAGATGTTCTCCCCTCAGTAATACAATAAAAATGATAACAGCTTTGGAAAACAAAGAGTACTGTTCGATGTGCCAACTCCACAAAATCTCGCACGCGGCATTTTGTATAGTATTTAAAGGAATGTAAATCATATGCAATTCGGGCGTGTGATAAAAAAGTGGAGTTGGCTCTTCAAACAGGTCTTTTTGTTTTCCGAAGCTGTTATCATTATTTTTTTTCCCTTAAGAAGGTAACATCAACTTTACCTCAACATAATGTTTTACAAGAAAAGAACAGTCTGCAAAGATTATATCATGGTGAGGAACAAAGGAAAAATTAAAAAATGGTTATCATTCATTGAGGAGAATGGAGTTAATGATATTTGTGAATATAATAATGAATCTGGAGTAACGTAATGTAATGTTTGTGGTTTGATGTTTTCAATTGTATACATATATAAAGGGAAATAGCAGCTTGTAGCTCAGTAAAACGTCATGACAGCTCAAACTGCTTCCCCCCTCGACATTCATTAAATTGTCAGGGTTGCCAGGTTGATTTTCTCTTTCTTTTTTTATTACAAGCCCGAATTGCATATGATTCACATTCCTTTATAACATAAATGCACTATATTAAGCGCTCCCACAGCAATTCCTAGCCAGCGGTCATCCAAAATAATCATACCAATACAGATGAACCTGCTTCAACGGTCACTTTTTTAAGGGTTTACTTCTCAGTCTATTATACAAAACTTTAGAGATTGTGCGCAGGTGCTGAAATAGACGATTCATATTTCCAGATAATAAATTATAATTCCGGTCAATCTGAGTATTTACTATTGTTATGTTTACACTTGTCGATCGTGTATAAATCGGACCTTTTAGGGACATATATATAATAAAATATGTATGGATAGTTTTAACAAGGCTAATGATACATTATCAAAATTTAAATAGTTTGTAATCGATGGAAGACTGTCATTAAATGAGAATCAGAGATGATACATATAGAAAAAAAAAAGAATTTGTTTTGTTTTATGAATGTATATTGATACTATTATAATTAAAATTATTTTAATTTTAATTTTGTATATATATATATATATATATATGTTATAAAAAAAGTTTTAAATACATTTAAGATATTTGTTTTTGATACAAATTATTTTGTGGCTCATGCATTCTTTTATGTCCATTTTTCCAATTTATAAATGTTTTTTTTGTTTTTTTTTAATAAAAAGGTTTGATTGTATTTTATATACGAGTAGCTAGCTACAATATAATAAGTATAAGGAAATAAATAAACATGGATGGAAAATGAAGGAGATTTGTTTGATTTGAGGGAGCCGACTAAAGATAATGATAATGGCTGGAATTTGACCTTCTTGAATAGTTCTGCCATTGCCATTTCCATGTGAACAATCCTCGAAATCAAACTGAACTCCATTCTTCATCACTCTCTTGTGTCCATCTTTTCCACTCTTGACTCTCTGTTTAAATGATGATTCGTCATATTCAAGACAGGCTCTATAAATGGTCTTTTGTTCTATTGCAACAGGCTCATCAAAGTAGTTCCTTGTTCTTCCGTATCCTTTGGACATCCTTTTCCATCAAATGTCCCTGAATCTGTACACTTTTCTTCTCATTTTTGATAAATTTATTAATATAATAATATGAGTCTTTGATGGAGAGAGCGCAATTTTATTTATTTAAACAAATTGTAGAATTATAAAAAAAGAGAAAATTCCCGGCGTGCTCACACCAATCAAAAGTAATAAAATGATTAACTATTAATTAATATATATAATAAAAGAGTAGCTACATAATAATAAGTAAAATGAGACACGATTTATAATGATGTAAAGGGATGACGGAGATTTTTCAACTCTGTTTCTTTGGAGGGAGTCGGCTAAAGAGAATCACTGGAATTTGACCCTCATCAACACTTGAGCCATTGTCATTTCCATCGGGATCATCCTCAAACTCAAATTGAATTCCATCTACCGTCACTCTCTTTTGTCCACCTGTTCCACCCCAAACTCTCCGGTTGAATGAAGATTTGTCAAAAGAAAGACAGACTTTATAAAGGGTCTTTGGATCGATTGAAACAGGCTTATCGAAGTAGCCCCATGTTGTTCCCACTTTGGAATATTTTGCAATAAATGTTGCGGAAGATAAAGACTTCTCCTCCTCCTCCTTTTGGATGGGATCAACCCTCTTCAAGCACATGATCCCAGTTAAATTTGAACCTTCTTCTGAAGGTTTGTAAATTGCAAAGCCAAGGATGTTGATGGGTTTATCCACTCTAAATCTAATGGAGTGACTCAGGGTCTTCAGAGGTTTAAAATTAGAACATTTAAATCTAACACAGTTACGTTCTCTGCCTACAATAGAAAAGGCAGTTGAAACACTTGACTTTCTCTTGGATATGAATTTAAGAAGATCCATCGTCTCTTCATCATTGAGTAGCCCTGATGAAACTACTTCATTCACTAATTCATTCGGAGATAAAAGAGGGAACCGAATGGAGTGGAGAACAGGTCCAAGGATCTCTCTCAAGTCTTCCTCCTTCTCTGTCCTCATGGATGACGCCCAATGGAGAGCAGTTCTAAAAACATCAATCTCATCCATATCAAGTCTATCAGAGGAGAAAAGGTCATTCAACGCAGCGTTGTCTTTGATTCCAAGGACAGAGTCAAAGGTGAGTGATGAAGATGGAATGAGTAAAATACGATCCTTAATCCAAGGAACCAAATGGAGTACTCCTTGTAATTTACATTTATAAAAGAGGGGGCAAAGATCTTTTGAAGGGACTTTCTCCATGAATGAAGTGCACTCGTCCTTGAGGGTGGATAACTCGTACTTCTCAGCAGAGTAGAGAAGAGGAACCACATTTTCAAGGCTCAACGTTACCTCATCCGTATAAACCCATCTCAAGAATTCTCTGAATCCAGAGGGAGTCACATCCGGAACCTCGATCACAAGCTCATTATTGTCTTCCTTCCTTCCTTCCTTAAAGTCCCCTGTAAACATCCGTTCAAATACAGGACTGGCGGATCCAAGAATACATTTATGGGCCGCGATCCTCTCAGGAGACTCTTCTTCGTTCCTCCCAACCAGAAAGGTAACATCAGACAAAAGCCCCGACTCCAGTAGATGTTGAATCCGACTCGAAACAGTTGATTGTGTTATTGCCATCTTTGTTTTGATGAATGGAAATATTATGATAATGTGAATTTTCCACTCATTTCTGCTTCATTTTATACGTTCAAAATTATCTTATCATTACTTTCTTCTCTATTTGCCTAGCTATTCAACTCTAAAATTTATCAGTATTTGTATGTGTACAGTTACTAGGAGAGTTGTTAAATTGATTCACTCTTCAAATTTATTATATAATTAACCCAAATGTAAAAATCAATGTACCTATGTTTACATTTGATGATAATAAAAAATATTGACATTAATCTGAAAAAGGTAGTAGGCTGCTGAATATTTCATTTGGTGGTCAACAATGGCCAAAAATCTGTTTCTCGAGAGCTCTAAGATGGATCAACTTTATTTATTAATACAATACATAGTTACTGCCTACATCAATTGATGCTTTGAGGTATCCCACAAAATTATATTTTACAATCTCAGTAATTGCTCCATTTGTATGCAAAAATCAAAATTGGAATTTAAAGCGTTTCTTGCTATATTGAGGAGTTCTTTTGGGCCTTTATCCTTAGAGTCCCAAACAATAAGTTATTGAGTTTGAAACAGAAACTTCCGATCATTCGCAAGTTATTCAAGGGATCATTGATTGATATTCACTTTCTTACACAAGACTCTTTCGAATAAAGTGAAGATTTTTCCATTTTCTACATTTTTGCATTGTTAAGTCATTCTCAAATTTCTTATATTTATTCGCTATATATAAAACAGTGGATTTTGAGAGTCAGAGTCGCATCTCAAATTGTACAAGTGACTTTCCATACAAAAAAAAAAAAAGAGTTGAATAAAGCTGTCTCTGACTTTTAATGAATATATGATAAGACATTGTTAGAATACAACCAGATACTGATTTCAAAACTAATGTAAGAAACTCAATATATAGGATAAAAGACAGATCAAACAAAATAAAGTGATCTTTTTGAAGACTCATTTTTATGTTTTTTTATGATTTTAAATGATTTCACGGGTAAAAAACGACATTTGGGACTTTTCTATTATCCAAGGAGTACATCGAGTTCAAAAACTCGTACGATTTACAGATCATCACATTCGATATAACAAACCAGATTAAAAATTACAGATTTTAAAGACTACGCATAATAGAGTAGGTTTTTTTTTCCCCGGATAGTTAATTAGCACATGTCGACAATTAAAATTTATTTCCAAAGTTTTTGATTTTGAAAACAACCCTCTTTAAATTAAATTATCTTTAGTTGCATACAAAATTATTATATTAATCCTACGATTTCATTTCTACTCAACTGTACAATATAGAGAATCACATACTGATAAAAGAAAAGATTAGACAAACATCAGTTGACGTCATTCCAATGCAAATTTTGAGACTTTTAAAAGATAAGACACTCTTTAAACTCTGCAATGTTACTTCTTTATGGAGAAATTTCACATTTTTAATTTATTTCTTTGCTGATAGGCCCTGACTCCTTATGGACTTGAGTTACATATGTCTATGTACTAGTAGGAGAAAGGAGGGAGTGTTGATACACCACCCCCACTCATGGGTCTTTATGAGTGATTGAGTGGATCTTCTAGATTAATATGCCTGTAATAAAATCTCCTTCCCTCAAACTATCTATTTTTTTATGTATGAGATAAGTAACGTACAAAGAAATCCTTGGAGTGGGAAGAGAGATTGAATACACCAATCCCTCTCCGGCCCTTACTAATAAATATTTTAAGGAGTGGACGCAGATGAATTTGTACCTTTGCATTGTGTATCATGTTGAGAAAGTTATAAAATATTGTCGTCTAAAAACGGATTTTGGACTCTAAAAGTAAAAAAAAAAAAAATCAAAGAATTTTAATTTTGCCCTGAAACATTGAAAGAACTAAAAATCTATAGAAATACTTTAAATCAAACAATAGCCCTTGTAAACAAAACAAATCAACAGTTGATACGTTGGAAAAGGAGATTTGATACAGGTGTGCAATAAAAAAACCCCAATTTCTTAGGATGATGATAATATTTTGGTGTGCGTTTTAGAGTGGTGTACTGCTAGTGTAACAACGTAATGAGCTTGCAGTACATAAGAAGCAAAATCCAAAAACGAAAAAAAGCCCTTTTTATGTAGAAAAGTAAAATACATGATCAAAGGTTAATTTTGAAATTGTGGATATGGGAGTGTATGTATGTATCAATTCTTCCTAAACGGAGGGACAATTTTTTGTTGAATGATCTCTATCTTGCACACTTTGATGTAAGTCTCAACAAAGTATCCATTGTATCCATTGGAAGAACTATTTAGAACAGTTGGCACTCATGCAAAAAGAAAAAAACAAACAGTGTATCAGCTCACCCCCCCCCCCCTTTGTGACTTTTATGACACTTTTTAAATTTAATAATACCTTAATAGTTTTCAAGTTTTCGTGTCAAATTAATTGAACTAACTTTGAGCTCTCCTCCCCACGACAGGTCTGATAAAAAAATGACTATAACCGAAACGAAATGAAATTTAATAAATCTTTCATCTAAAGATTTAATCAACTTAACTTTACATAACGCAGGCACACATAATGTTCTTATAAGTAAAATGGCTCTGTTTTACTTATAAGTATAAATAAATTTATTTTCAAATTAATTAATAATTATAATTATTAATTATTTCGATAATTTATTATTTTCGAGGAAGATTGGAACAGAAAATGGTAGGCCATAAATTTACTCAATTTTTAACATCCGCTCCAATTAGAAGAATTCTTTGAACCTCTTTTTGTTTCAATATATTTTGATATTATATATGTATGTATTTATTCAATCCATTGAAATATAAAACTTTCAAAATAACCTATAAATTAATATAGATACATTTAATAAGTTATTTAATTAAGGATTCACTATCTACAGTTATAATTTATAAACTAATTATAGGTATGTAAGATTGTTGTTGGGTTGCGTGATTATCGATGTTGATAATATTGTTTCATGTTCTCTTCTCACTTTATCTTTATTGTTTCTCGCAACCTTTCCAAAGAAAAAAGAAAGGAAGGAAGAAAGGAAGAAAAAGTAACCCAAAAATCAATTGTTATTTGGCCAAATTATATTTACTTGATATCAAAGAATCAGTCAACTTTAAATTTATGGAAATTAAAGAGTTCAAAAAAAAACATATGATTGGAGCACACATGATGGGAAGAGATATGGAATTTAAAAAAAACAACAGCTGAATAAAAATTCAATTTAAATTTTTATTTTAATGGAATAAACGACGTGAGCGAGCTCGAAGTTCCTGAGCCTGAACTTAAACTATTTATTGTTAACCAGTAAAAAAGAATTCCCTGCTAAATGATGTAATTGGCTAATTATAATGGTCGCATCCGTTATTTATTTTTGAAGGAGAGGGAATGAGGGTTGAGAAGATTGGAATTGTCAATAGATTAATTATTTATACGTTTCAATACATTAAGCCCTGAGCACCATTCTAAGTGACTTGAGCTTCCACATTTGGAATCCATTCATAATATTACATATTACATACATAGATATAGACACACTTCGGCCGGTCAAGCCGTAGTTGTTTTAAATTAAAAGTTATCAAATCTTGTACAGTTCAAAGGAAAATAAAAATCCGTTTTCTCTCTCTCTCTCTCTCTCTCTCCCATAATTTACATATATTTAAACTATGTATTACAAAGTTTAATCTTGACGACAAACATATGTATGTACTTGAAGGAGAGAGTCTTCTTATGCTTGGAGACAGGCCTAACAAAAAAGGGAAGAAAAAGAGAGAGATTCTATCATCATCTTCATCATCATCATCATTCATCAATTACTTAGGCGTCAAAGTTCTGCTGAGTTAATAATAATATTGAAAATAATGTTATAATGAGGAGTGGGGCATCCATCCAAAGGGAGGGAGGGAGTCGAGTCTTGCTCCCAAACTCCCAAATTTATGATACAACCTATGCAATTAGTTGTTAATAAGGGAGATGGAAGTCAGAGCTTAATGTGGCTCCCTAGCTCTGGTCTCTGAATGATCCATTCGAAGCAGCATGAGTATTCATTCTTCTTAATGGAGAGTGGTGGATGTGATTGTTGTTCCAACTCTCTCTCTCTCTATTATATGATATACATATGTATATGTGATTGTATATATTTTCCATTTTTGGGGTGGAGCCCTTCATGTTATGATTATTATGATTATTATTATGCTTCTCTTGGCTATTAAACATATTTACAAAGTTCTCGTCATGATTAAAAGATATAGGAAGAGGGGCTGTAAGTCACTCATTGTCTCGATCATTTAATATGATGATTGAATACTACTGAAGAAGATTTTCAGTTATTGCCGAATGACGACGTATGAGAAGAAAACCGGATTTCATTTTCAACTTCCACCCGCGCCTCTCAAAGAATGTTACACTCATATTTAATAAAGTAACTTGAGAGATTCAGGCAGGGTGTATGCTCATAAATGCAGTTAAACGATTTATTTTTCTCCTCTTCCATGAGAGTGTGTGTGTGATCCTGTAACTGAATCCATTGAATGTCAATTGTTGTTATTGTGGTAGTCCAAGGGAATTCATCATTTTAAGCAGCTCTTATCCAGACCGACTGAACAGAACTAAACACTATGACACGAAGAGATATACGAAAGCGCGTTCTAATGGGGATCGTGTCCCTTCTTCTCATTGAAATATCTTCAGCTGCTGAGGCAATCCCTTCGAATTCTAAGGTGGTATTTGATTGGGCTCTCAATTTAACGAGCGATATGACCTCTTGGAGAACTCGTCCCGTTTTGGATGGATATTTTGAGGATGACTTTGATCATTTACTCAATTATGTTTATTCGGGTAAGGGAATCCTAGGATTCTTTCATCCATGATCATGACCATAGAACACAACATAGATTCAAAGCAATCCATGTACAGATACATATATAAATTATATGGAACTGACACATCAATCACATTCATATGAATCATGCTATAACTAGTTTATGTGACGTTTTAAGTTAAATCTTTTAATGCTTTTAAGCAATAACTCAGAAAGCAGTTTTTTTTTTTTTTTTTTTTTTTTTTTTCAAGGATAAATGCAGTTAAATGACCTTAGCAGTTGATACTCATGGTCTCTTTTTTCTTTCTTTCTTTCTTTTTCAGCATGGAACTCAAAGTTTGGATCAAGTTTGATTTCCTCTTCAGAAATGTCTGGTATTTATAGTGAGATGACAGGTCTCAGTGCACTTCGTAAAGCCGTTGAAGTTTTTATAATTGGACTTGAAGAGAATGATGAGGAAGATGGACCTGGTCCACACGATCATGAGAGTCATAAATTCAAACCCTGTGACTATACTTTTCTTGGAAGTCAAGTGGACTTGACATCTGCATTGAGTCGACCTCGTAGATCCAAAAGGATTGATACGACACTTCGTAAAATATGTTCATCATCTTTGTCAAATCAGGATATGATCGATGCATGCTTAAGTCTCTCCTATATCCAGGGAATGTCCACACTTCTTCGGGTTCATGCAATCAATTTACTCAAGTCATCTACGAGGTCCAATGACGGTAAATTCCTTAAAGCCCTCGATAATCTTCTCAACTCCAGTCTTAATAAACTCTATCACGAGAATGAGGATTTATTCTCCTCACTCTTTAGAGAATTCAATACCTTTACCAGCTGTACCATTATTTGTCCTTTATATGACAGAGGAACTCCTAAATGGAACAAGGCCTCTTTGGACGGATCTGCTCTCATAACCAAGGAACAAAGACTATTTATGAAAATGTTTCTTTCATCCTTTTTAGATCCAGAGGAGCAACTCTCTCAGTGCTACAACAAATGTGTTGGTAATGAAGGATTGGAGTTCTTATAATGAGTACCTAATCAATAGAATTCTTATATTTTTCAGCTGCAAGTCCATTGGTGCTTCTTTTGGAAGAAGAGAATGGAGAGAGTGTTTCGAGTTCTGATGTGTGCGTATCTTCCAGAATAGCATATCCAGGGGATTTCATTCTCGATACCAAATATGACCAGGCCGTTGGAGGCATAGTCAATGGGGATATTATCATATGCTCCACGGATGTTGGCATTTGCTATACGTAAATATTTGTTTGCTTTTTGGTTCAAAAGCCCTTGTTGACGTTCTCAATCATCCTTCTTTATTTATAGATTGGACGTAAATAGCCGATGGCAAGCATCATTCTCTCAATTTCCGGAGGGAAAGACCATGCCCGTTCCTTTTGTGACTAGCAAAAGTGCTTTTACAGTGATTGGAGACGGAACAGGTCTCTGGGTTACAGGAGGAGAGCGCTATGGACCTGGAGCAAAGCCTTTTAAGAGTACTCACATCTATCAAAACGAAAATTGGAAGGCGGGTCCAAATCTGCCCATTGCTCTCTACTCACATTGTTTGGTTCATGTCAATGAATCATTTACGTTCCTCGCTGGGGGTTATATGAACGAAAAACAAGGAGGGAATAAGGCATGGGCCTATGATTGGACATCCAGTAAGCTAACCTCTTTTCCTTAGTCATTCATTTCATTTCCTCTTCCCTTTTTTCAGGTTCTTGGAGAGACTTGCCTCCCATGCCCTATCCTACGAATAAAACTCTTTGCTCCATTATGAACGACGAAGGAGATATACTACTCTCAGGGATTGATCACGGATTTATTTATAACTCCACAACCAATTCTTGGATTCATCTTCCTCCTGGAGGGGCTCTTCCAATGGAGTCCCGTTTTGGAGGAAGCATGGCCTACGCAGAAGGGGGTGTTCGACTCTTTGGAGGATCCTTTGATCCTCGTGGAAGCTCCAATTATGTCTTTCGATTCTCAGAATCTAATTTAGAATGGATTCAACGTGATGGAAGTTTAATCAAAGATAGAAGGGACGTCTTAGCAATCCCAGTACCTTTACACAAATTTAGACAATGTTCTTAGTTCTATAATTGGACACTTGCATTATCCTTAAGAATATTTTATACATATAATCATAATATAATTATATTGACTATTCTTTGTCTCCATTTTTTGTGATCCATCAATTTCAATCCCTTTTTAAATGAAATGAAAAATAAGTTGATACTCGCCTTTTGCTCTTTTTATTTTCAGCTTTATTTATGAATGCCGATCCCATTCTCGTATCTGGATATCAGTCTAATCATCACAAAAGTTGAGCCTGAACAAAGGAAATGTATGGAAAGAACTAGATTTTTCTGCAAGATTTCCGGTTGATGTATTACTTTTTTGACTTTTCTTATGATGGGCTGTGACTACTCAAAATATAAAAGTATTATTAAAATGAAGAAATCCATTTATTTGCAAGCATTTTTCTTTGTCAAGGATCAACTTTTGAGATGGTTAGACCCGTGATATCTCGATTTTTGGTTTGTTTAATGCTTCTCAATTCATTTATAACATAAGGATATGAATGAGCAATCTTTTCAGAATCAAGGGCAAAATCCTGCTACATGTCAAGAAATTCAAAAAACAGCCGGATTTCAGCCGGTTTCTTAATCCTTCTGTGCGATACCACTTAAGTAGCTCTACCTTGAGTCTTTGATTTCTAGTGAATTTTTGATCGAAATTGAATGAAAATTTACAGATTTAGACGAACGATTTCTTCTTAGTTAAAGATTCTTATCGAGTAGTTGTCATCTCGTTTAACAGCTGTGGGTTTCAGCTTTTGAATGAATTCCTTATTAATCCATTTATTGTAATATTCAAGGAGTTATTTACACAAGTAAAAGGATTTGGCCGACTTTTGGGCTCACTCCCGCCACCTACGCCCCTAAGATTCTCCTTAGGCAAAATGGAATTGCATTCAATAGACTAGTCAATCATTATTTTTTAATTCACAAAATGAGGTTCCTTCTAGGCTTAAATTGAAGTTGAAGTTGGAAAATGGGCCAAATTAGCTACAAAAGAAGGGTCTCATTTCTCAAAATCTGTCAGACTCTCAACAAAAAAAAAATTTAAAAATACAGATTTGAAATCAGCGTGTAAAAATAAACAACTTTTATTAACCTTATAGCCTTTAGGATTTTTGACTGTTGACCCGTGTTATTTGCCATAAGCAAGTATGACATTTTTGTCAGCATCTACGCAAACTCTCTTTACACATAAAGGGATCTCTAAAAACGATACGTTTACCTTTGAGAACAGTTTGTGTGTCTCTTGATATAAAAAAATAAAAAAATTTGAGATAAGATAAAAACACAAAAGGGGAAATAACACTCCTGTACCTATTTGTGTAAAAAAGAAAGGAAAGTTAAATCAAAAATACGTGTAGTTAAAGAAAGATCCTTCTCAAATAAAAAAGTGGGGAAATAAGGGGGTAAAAAAAAACAATTCCTATTTAGAGAGTCATGATTATTCAAACCCTTCCTTTGTTTACATGATTCATACTTTGGTTCGAGTATTTAGAGTCATGAGTGACTAAGAGTCCCTTCTAAGGGGAAAATCCCTTTTGATTCATCTATTTACATAAGATAGACCAAAGAACCAAAAGACAAAGCTTCACGTTTCACATCCAGACAACAAAAATGCTCTCATATTATAAATCCTATATTATTGGTATTTTTTGCAGGTAAGGCTAATCCTTTGCTTCTTCTAATTTATAGGAAACGAACAACAATCAAACTAGGCTGGATCGTCCTATTTTATTTTTTTCATCTGCCAGGGTGTTGTACGGATTCTAAATTTTAAATGGGCTATTTCGGTCATTTTTTGTATTCGTTTCTAGTACATAGACAGGGAAATAAATTTATTTGAAGACGCTTAAAATTAAATATGTAGTTACTATGTTTTCATTTTTGTTTTTGTCATAGCTTTCGATGTAAACGTAACAATTCAAGAGACTTTGTTTTTTGAAGAGCCTTTAATACATGGATCTTGAAAATAAGTATCTCTCTCTCTCTCTCTCTCTCTCTCTCTCTCTCTCTCCAATTCAAAGGAAAAAGGTTTTGGGAAAGCAAAAATGAATTGCTTATATAATAGGCATAAGAGAATTTGAAGAGCATTTCAGAAATACATACATCAGTGTCGTTCTTCAAAAGTTTCTTTTCAGATTTGATAGTTTCTTTTCCAGAAGTGTTATGTATCCAAGGATTTTAACTGAAAACATGGTACATTACATTTATGATCATATATCCATTTTACTTACTACTCCTTTCATGAGTCCTATTAATTTTGCTATTATTCTTAATTTAGCATAATTTAAGGTATGCATGGCCCTTACAAATAGAAAATCAGAAAGTCATGGGCTCTTCAATGAATTTATAGAAGCATTGTACTCATTGTACATAACATGAGCTTAGATCATCAAGAATCTCCCTGACCCTCTTGTATCTGTAACATTGAGATTTAGTGACAAGTGTAGGTATAAGCTCAAAATATAAAAAGACACACTCTGACATCCCTATATATTCATAATCAAAAGATTATTCAGAAAGACTGAATTCAAATTGTCATCTAGGTAGATGGCTTCTTTTTTTTTATTTCCTTTTTATCATTTTGTTGAGATAGTGTTGAATTCAGGGAAGAAAAGAAAAATATCCGTTGGCACTCCTATCTAGATAATCAATTGTAATTTACTCCTCCCGGTATCTTTGAGTCTAACTACAATTAATTACATATAAGGAGTTATTGTTCATTGTTCAATATTGTCAAATAAAAATCAGCGGATAGAATATAGATGGTAATTGTGGGCATGTTTTCTCACCTCAACAAAATGGTCATCCCTACTTATCACTAGGAATGTAAATCATATGCAATTCGGGCGTGTTATAAAAAAAGAAAGAAAAAATCAACCTGGCAACCCTGACAATTCAATGAATGTCCAGGGGGGAAGCAGCTTGAGCTGTCATGACGTTTTACTGAGCTACAAGCTGCTATTTTCCTTTATATATGTATACAAATGAAAACATCAAACCACAAACATTACAATACGTTACTCCAGATTCATTATTATATTCACAAATATCATTAACTCCATTCTCCTCAATGAATGATATCCATTTTTTAATTTTTCCTTTGTTCCTCACCATGATATAATCTTTGCAGACTGTTCTTTACTTGTAAAACATTATGTTGAGGTAAAGTTGATGTTACCTTCTTAAGGGAAAAAAAATAATGATAACAGCTTCGGAAAACAAAAAGACCTGTTTGAAGAGCCAACTCCACTTTTTTATCACACGCCCGAATTGCATATGATTTTCATTCCTACTTATCACTAGGAATGTAAATAATATGCAAATCGGGCTTGTAAGAAAAAAAGAAAGAGAAAATTATCAACCTGGTAACTCTGGCAATTTGATGAATGTTGAGAGGGAAGCAGCTTGAGCTGTCCTGACGTCTTACTGAGCTACAAGCTGCTATTCTCTTTTATTTATACAAATGAAGACATCAATACGTAATAAATAATAACATTATGAATGTATACCTTAATGAGAGGCAGAAAATTAACTGAAATTAATGTCAGGAAATTATATATTTTTAACTAATAATTATACGAGGACTTGAGCCCTTTTTGTTTACATTTTGTTTGCTTTATTAACCTTAATGCATGACTTCCTTCATGTGATATCTTTACTATCAGGTAGATGTTCTTCCCTCAGTAATAAAGGAAAAATGATAACAGCTTTGGAAAACAAAGTGTACACTTGTTCAAAGTGCCAACTCTACAAAATCTTGCAACCGGCATTTTGCATATTATTTACATTCCTACTTATCAGATAATATGAATAGGGATGGGAATTTTAAAGAGTGTAATGAAAAGGAAGGGAGCAAGACTTATAAAATTATGAGTAAGGATGTGAAAAAAGAGTCAACAAAGGACGATTGTTGGGAATCTGCAAACATTTTTTTTTTTCACGCTGCTTCCCTTCTTTCTTCTTCTTCTTCTTTTATAACTCATTTGTTTTTAATTCTAAAACAACAAGTGCCATTTTTAAATTAAGCTTAAAAATGCCTGAGGATTTGATTCAGGAACTTGGGTCGCCATCAATGGAGGTAGTAACGTTTAAAAATTTGTCAAGGATACTAATGTGATGGCATTTCGGCCATGCTATTTCTCGACTTCTATAATGAGGATATTTCCGATCATGAGACTTCCAAATCGCTGATGTCACAAGAGAAATCCGGATCCATTCAATAAACATAGTATTAGTAATGATTTAGGTACATCTGATTTCATGTCTGACCTAATGTAATTCCTTGTATCATGTAATATCCTACTTTCAGTTAGAGGACATCAAAATTTCATCCAATTGATGGAGAAATCCGTTTCTTCTTGTTTTCCCGTAATCCAATCAAGTCGAGTCATAACCTTCAAAGTAAAACGGAAAATTGACGAAAAGTATATGTAGATTTATGACAATGGACTAGACTTAGGACATCAAGGATCAACCTATGATTGGAGTGTTGATTGCTCCTCTGGATGGACATTTCCTTCGACGTTTTTGCTTTATGAATTCTCTTAACACCTGAACCTATTATTATACGTTAGGGAACTTTGATAATCATATATCATGTAGCTGAAGAAGAAGAATTTAAATAGCCAAACCATTCATTGAATTATTGTTGATTCATCAAATATTGCAATCAATACAAGCTGTAGAAGAAAAAGTCTCTTTACTTATTTTTTAGTATGTACTAAAATGCTCCGATTGTCAATTGTGATTCTGAGAAGGGCTTTTGCATGATGAGTGAATCTATTTTTATCTAATGTCATAATTAAAGAACTTTATTATTCCATTTTTATGAAATATTTTTTTCGCTTATTTGTTTTTTTTTTTAAATATAAGCAATCGATTCAGTGACTTGTTATACTAATCACTGAATCGATTTCAATGTAATTAATTCCCTAACAATTATTACTTTTTTTCTGTTAAATTATATCTGAAATATTTAAAATTGTAATTATAACTTACTTTTTATCGTATTATTAATTTAATTTATTTTATGAAAACTTAAATTGGAATTACATTTCCTTTCCGAATCAATGCTCAATTTTTCTGATATAACTATATTTATATTTTTGCGATAATCATTATGAAATTTCATCCTATCTATTTTTTTTATGGAAAAAATTAAGTGATTACAAAATGTGTTGTCTTTGACTGTTTGAAGTTTTTATAATAGTTTTAAATGATAACTAAATTGTTGAATAAAAAAGTAGCAACTAGATGGTTAAATAAAATCATATCATTTAATTAATAAATATGTAATATGAATGATAGGATTCACTTTACCCTCGTATTATCCTCAAATATTACTAACACATTTTACCCTTGGGGTCAATTTGACCCCAGGTATATTTGCCTCCAGAAAATGATTTACAGAAAATTGTTTACATCCATTATGTATCAACTCAAAAGTATCAACTCTGCACCTGCAGGTGTGGGGATGTTAGGTCACACACACAGACAGACAATTTTTACACAGCTAAAATAGCTTGGGGTCAAATTGACCCCAGAGGAACACCGATGCGTGGAATATGCGTTCAGCACATTGAAAAAATATTATCATGATAATTTTACGCTTAATCAGTTGTCCCCATCAAATTAGGAAAAGTCATGAAATATGGAGCAAAAAAAAAAGCCAACTATTATTTTTTGAATGATAAACATTGATTGGGGGCAAATTGACCCCAAGGATAATAGGAGGGTTAAAAATATAATTTATCTATTTAATTTCTCAAATTTTGAAAATTTCTTATAAATTAATCTGTAGAACTTGGTTTGACAACATCTGAAGCTACAATAGATAAGAAAATCATAAGTATAGTAATTTTGAGGTGCAATCCCAACAAAGACCCAATTAGGGTTTATACTTTATTAGTATTGATTAAATATTAAGTAACCTTCCAGTCAAGTCCGAGTCCATGCAAAAATGACTCAGGTTTTTACATATTATGTTGAAAAGTTTATTGAAAGTTTATTTTGTGTCTCCTTTTTTTTTCTTTAATCGAGGTTGATACAGTCCTTCTTCATTATTTTGCTGGAGATGAAAAATCAATGAGTGCTTTCATTTTTGATCAGATCTTCGTGACCAATCAATTTAAAAACACTGATGCTTCCTCCTTGCTGAAGTTGAAGATCCTCGAGAGAGAGAGAGTTTTATAGACGAAAGATGATCTCAATGGACCTTCAATTGTCGTAATCTATTGATTCACTTTCAACAAAAAGTGACCTGATTTCTTGTACATACATGTGTATAGTCAAGCCAAATTGTTAATTTTGACTAAGGAGCTCAATCTTATCTTTGTATTGCTAGTACAAAAAAGTGTTCTTCTACTCTAACCACTGTTTGTACCTCTGAACCCAAGATTTTAACTTTAACCCTTCAATGCATGAATTTTAACATGTGGATGAAAAAAATTTTTAACCTTTAAAATTGGATACGACATATTTTTTTAATCATTCTATGATTATTTTTTTAAAATGTAATTATAGATAATTCAATATCTTTGTCTCATATACGAGACAACATGTATTGAGAGATACTTTTTTGTATCTTCTTGTCATAGTAAATAGGTGTATTTCTGAAACATGAAAAGGACAAATGTGTCAAGTCAACAAGAAGACAAGTTTGTTTTCAAATATTGAAAAGGAAAAAATCCACTTCCATATGTTTATTATAATTTAGTAAGAAGTAAGTTTTTTTACTTTTTAAATATAACGGCCAAATATTTCGGAGTCATTTTAAGACATATACCGCAAGGTTTTTGCGAAAAGATCACTTTTAATCAAGAAAACAAGGATTTTTGTCTATACAATGAAGCAATCGGATAAATGTTACGATTGCACAAGGAGCCGATATGGTTCTTGAAAGAACGCCCATCTTTTTCATAGCCCAAAGATTTATTTAGTTGTAGTTGGCTAAAACCAGTTCATCTGTTTAAGGACTATTAAGAATCAACTTAATTCGCTATTATGCTGGCCATGAATCATAGAAATAGTAACTACAAAGTCGGAAATACCAGATGTTTTTCATTCTTGATTGTGGCTGGTATTTTTTCCTATAATTAAGTTGCAATTATTGGAGTCATTATTTAATTAATCGAAATATACTACTAATACAAACGAACGAGAATATCTTCAAGAATATGAGTGCAGTTCTAACTCATTTTTGAAATATTTCAGATTAACTTGGTTTCTTGTTGACTTGACACAAATGTACTTTTTACTTAACTTAATTTTCTTTTTTTTTCGGACATTGTGTTAAAATTTATAAAATTCGATTAATTAAGTATATTTTATTATATGTAGTATGAAACAAATTAAACTAATTTTGGGGGTTTTATACAGCATAAAAAAACTGGACACTTAGAACAATAGAGAATGTGCAATTTGGCATCTTGCAGTGTTGTCTTTCATCTTTCCATTTTAAAAAATGATGAAATTTATTCAATCTTACACTTAGCATTGGAACTTTAGCAGTTGGTCCTCTTTTTCTTTTCTTTTCAAGATTGTTCACTCTCAATGTAGAAGGTCGACCTCGTTTTAAGAAGAATTTAGAATTAATTTTGCAGAGACCTTCAGGAATCTCTCCTACAAATTATGTTAGTTTCACGTATTGAGGATTCATTCTACGTAATAACAGCCAAGCTTTAACGATTGTTATATCTAATAAATAGTGAACAAGTCGTAAGTATCATTTTCGAGAGCGTATCTAGGTGGCCATTCATTGAATCAATCCCTTCCATATGTTTATTATAATTTAGTAAGACGTAAGGACAACTAATTTTTATGTTAGCCTTTTTAATGTTACATATCGTTGAACTTCTGTAATAGGATGCTCTGCTCAGAATGTAGAAATTAAGGTCATTAATTTAATGCCTTTCCAAGATACAAGAGCTAATTCTACACCATCAATAAGAATGTTGTATTCTTCACACTCTCCTATCGGAATGAATTATATATTTGTATTGATTAATTATTATCATTTTATTATTAGGAATTATACTCGATTGAATAGTACCTAACGAATAGATGCCTTTTTGAGCAAGAAAAATTTGTAATCCAAGGGTAGTAATATAGTTTTCGAAATATACGTTATGCTGGACTTTTTTTTCCACCTGTATGACCTAATTGCACAACTATGTTGGCAATAACTCCCAGATGAGATTTACCAGTTTCTCGTAAAGGGAAACAAATTCTGAGATTGATTATCTAAGTCGTCGTTTACATCGTCAAACTCGGCTTTGCTAAAATTTGCCAAATCATCTAATTAATAACTAATCTCTTTTTCTGATAAGTTTTTCTTCTTAGTAGGCATTTTAAAACCTAATTTATGTGTTAACAAGGCTTCATTAATTTCTTCCTACTCCTTCTAGCATATCTAACTGCTGATTTTTTTTTGATCGTGATAAACAAATGATCAACTTAATTTAAAGTATTATCTTTACAAAATTAAAATCTTTCAAAAAGATCCCATAACTAAATAACTGTTCCACTATGCTTATGGGCAAAAATGTGTTCCCGCGTACTGAAAATGAGCCACTCCGTTCTTTACGGAATACTGATGCGTTATTAAAATTAATTATTATTTTCTAAGAAAAAACCTAAATGCTTTTGATTTTATGAGCCAAAACTCGTTTGGTTGTAATATATAATATATAAAAATATAATACATTACTTTGTAACTTTGAAAGACTCTATCTTTGGCGAGTATTTTCCAATGATTCTGATTTCAAAATGAGGAAATATATACCATTGTGCTAATATTAGGTATAAAAGTAAAGCCATTAACGGAAGCCAATGATACATATAGTATATAGAACACCAAGAACTGATTAAATATTATGTATGAAATATTTACTTAAAAAACATTACAAACTAAGAAGATATAAGCTTGTCACTTATCCTGAATTTACAAATTAATTAATTAACTATTATCAGAGTTAAATGTAATTATCTTGCTGACAAAATTATATGAGATGCCTTGAGGTAGTCTCTCTTTTTGCCCGCGAATTTCACTATTCTCTTAATAGATCCATACATAATTTTTGGAATCAACATATAAATTCCCCACTTTCAAACCACTTTAAATGTTTGTACACATAAAACAGACTAACAAAAAAAAAAGAGTGTCTGATTCTCTATATAATTAAAAGTATAAATACGGTAATGTTCAGAATATATTATTTTACTTTTAATTGTAAAGCTCAAGGATAATTTAACGTTAAGGATATTCAAAGTCAGATATCGATTGATTTCAAAAAATATAAAGCCATTTTATCATGATTCCTGGAATAAAGTTATCAGCAAATCGTTGGCTTCGCCATGGTTCTTACTTACTTCATAACTTTTTTCGTGGGTTCCACCATAACGTCATAAATTGACTCACAAAAATCATCACACAAACAGAGAATCGAGTTTAAGAAGTTATTGTACTGTGTAATGGAATAATAAACCATTTAATATGCCAGATTATATATATATGTATATATATATATATATATATATATATATATATATATATATATACTGAACTCTTGCTTAAAAGGTATAGACAATAGTCACTTATTTTGATTGATTTTAATATATTAACCCTTTGTCCGGCCATGTAGCAAATTTACAACAATTGATTTTAGCAAGGCTGTATTAATAAAATAGCTTATTCATGGCCTGTGGGGTTTTAAAACATGATTTTTAGTCTTAGTTTGTTATTTTGAAACCATTCGTGGAGTTTCAAAGTATTTTGAATAAAGATGGCAGCGAACAGAAGACACGAGACACAGGGTAAGGAAAACTATGTTCTATTTATTTCACTCTTGTGCTCCATTATCTTTTCTTTTGGCCCCACTTTTTTCTCAAAATCATGCCGAAAGACAGTATTTTCAAGAAAAATAATCATTTTTGTGTAGAGATGGCTTAGTATTACAAGATTTAGCATGATATTTGTTCGTTGCAAATTTGTAACTGTGTCGAGTAAGGGTTAGAAAAAGTTTGAAATGTGAGACTTAATTCTAAGGAGATGAGAGTAGAATGTGTTGCTGACATAATGGTTCTAAAGCGATATGAACTAATGAGACATTTTATGCATGCAAATGACAACACACAAGAAGAACTGGATTCGTCAAAACTGTTCAAAATTGAACCCGTACTGACAAGTTTACGGGATAATTGCCTTAAGATTGAACAAGAACAGTTTCAATCAATCGACGAACAAATGGTGCCAGCAAAAACAAAATGCAGTGGGATTAGGCAATATCTCCCGAAGAAAATCCACAAATGTGAGTTTTAAAAATTATGTGGAGCTTTTGAGTTGGTGGATAGGCTCGTCGAGGAAATGCCCAAAAATCAAAACTACCAATTATATATGGATAATTGGTTTTCTACGCTTGCCATATTGAATTCCCTAAAGGTTAAAGGCATTCTAGCAACCGCAACATTCCGATCAAACCGTCTTGGCGGATGTTCTTTGCAAGCAGGGAAGGATTTGAAAAAGCAAGGGCGTGGATCTTTCGACTACCATATCGACAAAAATAGTGGGCTTCATCTAATGAAACGGTTTGACAACAAATGTGCCATCCTTGGCTCCACATTTGCAGGTGTTCGCTGTAACGAAACCGTCTAGAGGTATGATGTATCAAAGAAAAGTAAAGTTGATTGCCCTAATATTGTTTCACAATACGACCGTTCGATGGGAGGAGTGGATTTAGCCGATATGCTGATTGCGCTCTACCGAACAAAAATCATCATGAGAAAGCGTTGGTATCTCAAGCTGATCTTCCATTGCGTGGATATCGTGAAAGTCAATACCTGGCTTCTCTATCAAAGGCACTGCACGCAAAAAAATCTTGCCAAGAATCAAATCAAAACACTGAAGAAATTTACGAGTGAAATTGCATCTGGTCTTGCAAAGGCCACAAAAAGATACAACAAGATACGTTTTTCGGTCGACCAAAACGTAGCGTCTCTCCTAAACCACTGACCGGTAGAAAACCCTAAGTACCTGCCCCAACCGCTAATGCCCGATACGATAAGTTTGTTAATTGGCCTGAAAACAATGGTGGTCGTAACAGATGCAAGTTGTGTGATATGACTGCAACTACTACTTGCTCAAAATGCAAGGTTTATCTTTGCTCAAAGAATGACAGAAACTGCTTCAATGACTTCCACAATTAACAATTTTATGACACAAAGCTTGTAATGCCCTAGTTTATCATATTTTATTCGTTGATGACCAGAAAAAGAAAATTACTTGGTAAAAAAATCTAACAATTGTAGATCTTTCTTCGACATTGTTGCAAATTTGCAACAAATCATAATTAAGACTCAGAATAATGATTTTGTGATCCATAGATTTTTTCGTGTTCTAGACGCTAGAAAAACCACAAAAATATTTTTTTTGAAGCATAAAAAAAAGTCGCTGGAGAAAGGGTTAAGGAGTAGAAATACAATACTTCATATACTATATACTACATATATATGTATATATTTGTATTTCTTTTTTCATATTATTGTTCCATTAAAAATTGTCATAAAATCGATTTCCCTGACTCTAGAATAGCTGTTTTAAATTTACTCAAAACCTAGAATCGATTCTTATTCACAGTTCTTTGGAGTTGTGTGATTAATCGTACTCTATACTTATATAATCTTCTCAGTTTTAAATTGATATTAATATTACAAGGAGGGGGGGAGGAAAAGGAATGACTGCCAATGACGTCATGTCAATTACGTACGTAGCAATGCTAGTTATCATTGGTTGATAAATGATATTTAATTAATTTTTCTTTCTCTTTTTTTTCAGCTCATATGTTTATCATCATTCATCACTTTTCGACTCAACTTATCAATCGCATCCATTGACAAAGCTCTCTGAGGGAATACTTAGCCGGCTCGATGATGCCTAACGCAGTGAATAGTGGGGGCGGTGGAAATGGTGGTGAATGGAGCAGTGAGGGATTTCGTGGAACCATGGTGAAGAAGTTGGAAGAGGCTCTGAGGGATCTGAAGGGGAATGTGAGCCATGCAGCTGCAATTGAAACTGAGAGGAAAGCCTTTAGTGAGGCCTCGAACCGCAACGAATATCTTGGATCCATCTCAAAGATCATACTTGCCGTCAAGAACCGTACTCAGCAGCAACAGCAGCAACAACAACAAGTGCAACAACAGGGATTTGATGTATCTGACCCCACAACAAGCATGGTCGGAGGAGTTTCGCGTCCAGCCTTGACACTTCAACAACAGCAACAAATTCAAATGCTTCAACAACAACAGCAACAACAACAAATGAGGGTACGCGGCAAAGTTGCACCCTCATCTAAAGTCTTGTTGAAAACCGCCGTAAAAACATTTCCTTATTAATTTACGTATATTTTAGTACAGGGTCTTAATCCATTACCATTACCCATTACATTCATACATACTATCATTAAGACACAGATGCATTTCTCAAGAGTTGAACTAAATATCACTTTTCATGAATATAATATTTCAACTTTTATCAAGGGGCTCAATATGAATAGAAATATGTATTGAGTGCAATTATATTTTTAGTCAACTAAGGAAATGTTCATGCATTCATTTAAACTCATTAAAAGATCCATTAATATCATTGTATTTAAAAATCTTCGTAAAAAAAAAAAAAAAAAGCAAAACCCCCCAAAAAACCGTCTCCTAATCTGATGTAATAATTTTTCAGCCGAATGTAATGAATCCGGGAAGTGCTGCAGGGGTGAGTCAGCTCCAGGCTCGTCTCACACAAAGAATGCCAAATCCTCAAATGGGCAACATGGTGGGCGCTCATCGACCCATGATGCCTCAACAGGTTGTGTCTTATTAGCTATACTTATCTCTATTTATTTCTAATCATGTTTTATTTTGTGAAAATGTAGATGGTTCCTCAGGGAGGTGTGAATCCTCGTATGTCACAAATGGGTCCTGGTGGAACTCCAATGATGTCCAGTGGTGGAGGAATTATATCTCAACAGCGAGGACCTCCTCCCATGTATATGAATGCAAATACGAGCAATGCAAACACTAGTCTACCACCAGGAGGATCTCCCATGATGATGACTAACTCTCCTAGTAGTGGAGGTACGACTCAACAGCAGCAGCAGCAGCAACAACAAGGCCAGCCACAACAAAATCAATTTCTCCAATCTCCTATCAATCAACAGCAACAACCTCCACAACCACAACAGATGGGAAGTATGCCTTCTCCTGTTAACAATGCCAATAATCCCAGGGGGCTGGCCCCTTCTCCAATGTCAACATCTGTTGTAACACCTCACAATGAACCTCCTGGCTCGGTAGAGGATCACCAGTATCTAGAAAAAGTACGGGAGCTGGGTAAGTATATTGAGCCCCTTCAAAGAATGATTGCAAAAATTGGGAATGAGGATCAAGTCAAACTCAGCAAAATGAAACGTTTAATGGACATTTTATCCAATCCCAATAAGCGTATGCCGATGGAAACCCTTCTCAAATGTGAAACCGTTTTGAAACGAATTATAGTTGATGATAACATCGAACAGGATGGATCCACCGGAGACATGTTTACATCTGCAAACATTAATCCACTCCTTGAGTCGGTCGTTAAACTACATAAACAGCTTCAACAACCTAACGCAAGTAGTGCATACGTTCCTCTCAATCATTCTCTTCAAAGAACACTTGGAGCTCCACTGGAAACAATGTATGGTCCGGACATTGGTCCTCCCGTCTATACAAAGAAGCGAAAACTTCAAAGTAAGAAGAAAAGGGACGGAAATGAATCCTCAAATATACCAGATGTCCTTCAAGGTGAAATTGCTAGACTTCAGCCTCATTTTAAAGTTAATTTAGATCCTGCAGAAGCCTCAAGTGGAGCTCCTCCACTAAAACTTATATGTCAACTCGATGATCAAGATTTACCTCCAGTTCCTGCCATCAGTGTTACTATTCCTAAAAATTACCCACATTCCTCCTCTCCGCGTCTTTTTACTAATCCTAGTTCTAATGAATATAAAATTACTCCCTTTTTTCAAATGGTTGAAGAGGCTCTGAAGGATCGCTTGCTTCGTATGGCTCCTAATCATACATTAACTCAGCTTCTTAATGCCTGGGAAATGTCAGTCAGAGCATCTTGTTCCCCGAATGCCTTATCTACTATTCAACAAGCGACTAAACAGTCTGTGATTCTTGGAATATGATTAGTATTATATTTATTTATATATATTGTATTCATATTTTTCGAAGGTTAATAAACTTAATAAAACTGTGTTGAGAAAATCAAATGCTGAAGATTAATAATAATAATTTAATGTAGTGAAAACTTCAAATTAGGCTACTATCACTCTACAATATAATAGGCGCTAAACTTAACGACAATTGTTTAAATCGAGAGTTTAACTTAGCACCTTCATTTCATCTTTAACTGGAAAATTTATCTAATAAAAATAACCTCTGGTTGTCCTCATAAACTCTATATTGAGTTTTATTGAGGCTTGTTATAAGGCCTATTCCAAAAGATAAATATTATATTTTAGACTATTCATGTGAAATTTCGCCTTAGTTTCTTTTTTCTTTACTTTATGAGAATTTTACCTCCTTATAATTATTAACTTTTGCTTTGCTCAACAATGATCAAATAAGCATTCCTTGATGATCACCATGGGAAGTTGAATGGGGTACCTGGGTTGTCATATCTTTAGTTCTTCTTAACCAAGTACGGGCAGGAACTAAATTAAATTGTTCATCATTTTTAGTACGATATTAATCATCAATTGTACTGTTTATACCTTTGAGCTTGATAATACCATTGTGTGTGGCTAGCAAATATACATTATAAATAAAATTAATATATTCAAACTCCAACCTACTAAGTAGTAATTTCCCTCTTTTAATTCTATAAGACTATATATGGCTGCTTGCTGCGTGTTGGTTGGTATGGTACCGGCTACATATATCTTATCTAGTTCGAACAGGACTTTTTTTCTCTAAACCTTTTTCAGCTCATAGAATGTCTTTTCCGGTTAGCGGTGGCTGAGGAATCAATACGCCTGGCATTACCATTGTTACAGATCGTAGCCAACTCGAGTAAAAAGGAACATGGACGTGGATAGTGATCGTAGAGACCGGGATTTTGATTATGTTAAAGACGGAGAGTATGGAGAAGAGCCTGATTTTTCAGATCCTGAAGATTTCACGGATGATATCTCTGATGAGGAGCTATTGGAAGATATTTGGGATCAAAAGCCAAAGGAGTCCGATGGGTTCGACTCTGTTATTGTCGTAGATGGAATCCCTTGTATCGCTCCTGATAGACATGACAAGCTTAAAAACATAATTAGGAAATTGTACTCCAAGTTTGGGAACGTCATTAATGAGCATTATCCTTTGGATAAGAACAATGAGACAAAGGGCTACGTGTTCTTGGAATTTGATAATCATGAGTCTGCAGTGGAGGTACATTTGGATATTGTTGAAGGAGTAGTGATGATTGATTAATCGTGTTCTCTTTTTGAATTATTTTTAGGCTGTTCAAATGACGGACGGAACTTGTTTAGATAAAGCTCACACATTCCTCGTCAATCTCTTCTCCGACTTTGTCAAATATGAAAATATCCCTGAAGAGTGGGAAGAGCCAAAGCCAGAGGCATATCAAGATCAAGGAAATCTTAAGTCATGGCTCTTGGACCAGGATGCTTCTGATCAATTCTCGGTTGTTTCTGATGGTGGCAAAATTGTATCTGTTATTAGCAACACGGTTCCAGAGGCAACCACTCTTCACACTCGTACGCGATGGACAGAGTCATTTATCAAATGGAGTCCACTGGGTACATACTTGGCCACCCTTCACTCAAAGGGTGTGGCTCTTTGGGGTGGAGAGGACTTTCATCAAATTGCTCGTTTTTCTCATCGTGGGGTTCAATATATTGACTTTTCTCCTAATGAGAATTACTTAGTTACTTTTACCGCTAGGCCTGTCATGGGCACTGAGCCATGTATAGTCATATGGGAAACTCGTACACGGACGAATAAGAGAATATTTAATGTTGACTCCAGTGTTTTGAATGATTGGCCGATTTTCATTTGGTCTCATAATGATAAATACTTTGCAAGGATATCGGAAGGTGTTTTGAGTGTGTATGAGACACCCTCATGTGGTTTATTAGACAAAAAATCGATCAAGGTGTCTGGCATGAAGAAATTCTCTTGGTCTCCAACAGATAATATTCTAGCCTATTGGGTTGCTGAAGATAAGGATGTTCCTGCTCGGGTTACTCTTATTGAAATTCCCTCACGTAAAGAAATCCGTGTAAAAAATCTGTTTAATGTTGCCAATTGTCAAATGCATTGGCAAAATTCTGGGGACTATTTATGCGTCATGGTTGACCGCTACTCCAAATTAAGAAAGGAAAAAGGCCATAAATACGCTGGAATCTATTATAACTTTGAGATTTTCCACATGCGTGAAAAACAAATCCCAGTTGATAGTATCGAGATTAAAGATTCTGTCTCTGCATTTGCGTGGGAGCCTGTTGGTAACAAGTTAGCTATCATTCATGGTGAACAATCCAACATGAGTGTAAGCTTCTATGGAGTCAAATCCACTCCTGTCTTACTCAAGAAATATGAAAGAAAGAGTGTGAATCACCTGTTTTGGAGCCCTACTGGCCAGTTTATTGTTATTGCTGGTCTTAGAAGTTTGAACGGAGTGATGGAATTCATCGATACATCTGATTTTACTGTCATGAATAGTGGGGATCATTTCATGTGCACGGATATAGAGTGGGATCCTACTGGAAGGTATATTATGACTGGTGTGTCCTACTGGTGTCACAAAGTGGACAATGGTTATTGGCTTTGGTCATTCCAAGGAAAAATTCTTAAACGATTTTCCATGGATCAATTCTATCAGCTCTGTTGGAGACCCAGACCACCCACGCTTCTCAGCAACGATAAAATTTCGGAAATCAGAAAGAATTTGAAAAAGTATTCTGTTGTCTTTGACGCCAAGGATCGTACAAGAATGAGCACTGCTTCCAAGGAGCTCACTGAAAGGCGACAAGCTAAGTATAAAGAATATGAAGAGTATCGCTCAGCCAAAGCAGAAGAATTCAATGAAATGCGTGCCCAGCGTCTTGAGCTTAGAAATGGTGTGGACACTGATAAGATTGAAGCCGAAAATGCGGAAATGGAAGAAGAAATTGTTGAATTCTTGGTTAAGGAGAAACAAATCATTCTTGACTAATTTAGCTCCGGAGCACTTCAAGGAATGTTATCATTATAATAGAAGTCTCATCCATTTTTTTTTTTTTTTTTTTTTTAACTTAAGTATTTATAAATCCTATTATGAATATATGACATCCACTAAGAGTTAATAGCGTTCAAATTTATTGATGAGTAGTTGGTACTTATGGAAAAGTTTGCGTGCATTAAAACAATTATACAATGAATTTAAAGGTTCCTTATGATAGATTTAATATGTACTACGGGATACCGTGACTTGATTTGACCTAGAATTTTTTTTTTCTTTTTCTAACGTTTTAAAACTTATTTGAAGACAATTAAGGTGTTTTATGAATATACTATGCTTATATATGCTTCATTTTCTTAGAATTTTGTAATCTTTTAATTGGAAGCGCCTCCCTCATCATATATTAATCGCTGTTACAGCAAAAAATAAAGTTTTTTTCTTGCATTGAGACTTTTTTTAAATAAATTCTTGCTTGTAATAAGAGAGATTCTGTAACTGATCGTCCATACAAAAAAAAAAAAAAAAAAAAAAAAAAACTGGAATAAGGAGCAATTATTTTTAGTTGCAATTAATAATAATAAAAATACATTATTTGCAGAATAAATATGGATTCTGTTGATACAATAATAATTAATTGTTTACACTATTCCTCATAATTTCAGAAGAAGACTTATTAAATTTGTTATGCTAGGATTTCAAACGTGACTTTTTTCCTTCAATATATATATATATAAGCATAGTATAAATATAATAATGGAATGATGATATGTCAATAATAATTAGTTAATTATACTACTTTTGTTGTAGTTGCATCCCTTTACATAATAGTCTCTAAATATACTTTAATCAAAAAAAATTAAAGAACACCAATGTGAATGGACTAGTATCAGACTTTTGAACTAATAACAAATATCATTTATAATATAAAATGTAATTGTAAGTCACATAGAAGAACTTGTATGTGAATGAGGGGGGAGGGGGAGGGAGTAGAAAGTAGAAATTGGAGAATGTGTTATTTATTTGGGCGACTATATTATTTTAGTATTTTAAAGCGCTAATAAATATATATAATATTATAATTTATAATAGACAGTGGAACAGTATATAAATTCATAGACGGACAATACTACTATTTTATTCCTGCTGTTGTGTGATTCTCCTCCATATTCCCTTTTTCTTCTTCTCAATTGTGAGTGAGCAGTTAGCTGTTAGGAGTAGTAGTCGTTGTTGTGCGCTAGCTAGCTGTACGTGTCTCTCGCTCTCTTTATTTCTTCTCTTGCTAGCTGTCGCGATCCAGCAATTGAGAACATAAAATAGAATAATAAACTAAGCTGAAGCTGTTTTAGCAGAAAAAAAAAGTATTTCTGCTGTTACACTGTTGTATCGAATGAGTAAGAAAAAAAAAGTTAGGAGTTAGGTTCTATTTTTTCTTCGGGATTTAAAGTTCGTAGTTTGTTTGTTGTTGTTGTTGAAGACGGAAGGAGTATATTCCCATCGTGATCCTCAATGGAACTCTCTCACTCCTCCTAAGACCTAGAAGTAACTTCTAACCTCTTCACCTGAGTCATACGCCATTGTCCTCCTCATCGTCATGACTGCTCTCAATTCCCCCTCTTTGGTTCTTCATCGGGATCGTGCTCCACGCTACTCCTCCTTCCCCCGACACTCCTCCTCCAATGAGAGTGAATCTCGGTCTAAAAGCCTTTGCTCACGACTCACTGCTCCTAATCTCCAAAATCTCGATGCTTCAGAAGCAACTTCCTACTCGTACAATACTGGTCCTAGGATTAAAGGCACTCTGAGGCCTGTAGATCCTCTTAAAATACCTCCGGAAGCCCTTGCCTCTCAATTAACCCTACTAGGTATTCATATTAATTCATTATTGTTACAACGATACATACAAGTTGCAACTAATACATCTCATTTTAATTGCTCACTATTATGATAGGCTGATCCATTTAGCATTTAACTTTGATCCATTTGTGAATTTCATTCATTAAAATGTAGGAGTTAGCAAAGAAGCAATTTTGATCAAAAAAAAAAAAAAGCCATCCCTCAAATATTGAACATTCTTATAGGTTTCAATCATTATACACTCCAGAGTCTTCCCATCACAAGTACTCTAAATTCCCAATTTGGTCAGTTCCAACTTGGCCATTCATCGCTTATATTAGTTACAACTTGTACACATAATATATATATACATACATACATACATACATACATTTGAACCGTGTTCCCCCCTACGGTGATTATTTTACTCACTCTCGTGGAGGTCAGAATGTACATCTCTCCTTCATTTTAAATTTTTTAATATTAATTTATTTTTTACATAAATAAGAAGAAGAATTAATTTGAATGTGTCGTATACGTATTTTAAAAAAAAATCATTCAATGTATGTTATTAATATTATACTGAATAATAGACTCATTAGCTGTCCTATCAAAAGTAAATTGATTTGAGGGAGAGTTTATGTATGTGATATATGATATATAATAGATCCGTTTAAATGTCAATGCTAAAAAGTTTATAGTTATTATTATTTGTTGTTTTTGACTATGTTTTTTTTTTTTTAATGTGTGTAGTTTTTATAAAATTTGTGTAAAATAATTGTAGCAGGTCATTTGACTACAATCCAATTTTTTTTTTTTTTTTTTTTCATAACTGAACATGTTATTATTTTGAAGGCTATAATATAGAGAAAACAAAATTCTTCAAATAATAATTCCTTCCTTCCTCATGAAATGAATCATATTGTATTGTCTTATTTCAGATGCTCCAGTATTTAATGCTATTGCTCCAGAAGAGCTATCTTCCTGCTCTTGGAGTAAGAAAAACAAGCACATTGTAGCTCCCAATGTCGTAGCATTTACCCTTCGCTTTAACCATGTCTCTTTCTGGACAGTTCAAGAGATATTACGCTATGAGACTCCTAAAACCCGTGCTGAAGTCCTCTCACACTTTATTCGCCTCGCTAAAAAACTTCACGAATTAAATAATCTTCATTCTGAGTTTGCTGTTTTATCAGCCTTACAAAGTGCTCCTATCTACCGACTCAACAAGACATGGAATTGTTTGACTCGAAGGGATAAAACCTCTTTTGATAAACTCGTTGATCTTTTTTCGGAAAGGGATAATTTCTCGAAATTAAGAGATCATATGAATACCACAGCTTTGAGGCATAGAGATTGCATACCATATCTAGGACTATATTTAACGGATCTTGTTTATGTGGATATGGCTCATCCTCATTCTGGAGGGATCGAACCACCTCAACGGCAACTCAAAATGAATAATATTTTAAGGTGAGGATAGATAGGGTATTTGTTTGAAATAAGAAAATGTTTCCTTGATTTTTTGATTGTCATTAGCACTTATTAGCACTATTTGAACATCTCTATTTCTATTTACAAATTCCTATCATTAAAAACAACAACTACACCTTTATCATTTACAATTACGCATCCGTGTACATAACATAGAACTTAAGTCGTTCTCCTCAAGTTACCGTGTTACTCAATGAAAAGGAGAGGAATTGATTTTTGTACATATTTATTTATTTATTTGAATATTTAGACTTAACATCATCATCATCATATCAACAATAATCTTGCCAAGCTAGATACACATGATTGAAAATGAAATGACTCTCATGACCTTTAATGCTATATTTTTAAATATACGTACGGTAGTGTACAATCAATTGTGCAATAATTATTATTATTATTTTAATTCTAAACTTTTTGATTAATATGTCATCCTAATCATTATATTTTATGATTGTTATGTTATAGAATTGTGTCAGAGCTCCAACAGTCTAGTTACTCGCATCTACAATGCATTCCATTTGTTCAGCAGTATTTAAAGTAAGTTAATCCATATTAAAAAAGTATGATTTTGTTCATTCGTTCATTATGATTGCTCCTCCTCCTCCTCCTCCTCCTGATAGGTCTATTCGCTATATTGATGAATTACAAAAATTTATTGAAGATGATCATTATAAATTATCCCTCAAGTTGGAGCCAAATGTCTCTCCAGCTGCTTCAAGCTCAAGTTCTAAAGAGTCGGTTCGCACAGATCCTAATTTAATGGCGGAACTTAATCTCTCTCCTGCTAAAGGGAGCTTTCGGAACTCTCGCCCCTTTGTACCAGGCCATCGAAAATCAAGATCGGATGGAGGAAGTATTTTTCTTGCATGTGGAGGTGGTGGTAGCTGTAGTGGCAGTTCTGGACTTTCAGATGAATCCTGGAAACGGACATCCGATGAAAAAATACGAAATTTATTAGACGACTCTCTAGTTGAGGATCCATCTCCTTGCTGGTTGAAACGGAATGATGATTTTTCGGCATCCAATTCCAATCTGCATATATTAACGTCAGAAAAGCTTTGCTTAACAGATGTGAAAGAGTCCAGCTCTATTAATGGAGAAGAGGATTCTACTTTGGTGGAGGCAGGGACTAAATGCACATTACAAGTGAGTAAAAGGGAGTTGCTTCACTTTTTGCCTCTGGTTTATTATCTGATTTTTTCACAGATTGATTTTAAATACAGTCCCTCAAATGTTTGAGCTGCCCCCCCCCACACACACACACAACACTAGCTTTCTAATTTAATATCTAATTGCATTTCTCTCTCTTCATTCCAGGGCATTATTAAAAGAAAAACACTGATTAAGGAGGGTCGTCGACCCACGATGCCTGTATGGCAAAAGTACTGGATTCAACTCTGGGGCTCCTCTCTTGTTTTCTATTCTTTAAAAAAGATGAGCAAGGGACTAGATCGGAGAGACTTCCGTACAGATCCATGCAAATATCAATCCATAGCTGGGTGGATCGTCATGGTCTCTGCTGATCCCAATGACTGTCCTGCTTCTTTTCAATTATCCGATCCCTTTCGTAAAAATGTGTATCGATTTCGAGCTCCAAATCCAGAAATTGCGCAATCTTGGTGTAAAGTTCTTCATGATGGTAGTCGAAGAAATCGAAATGATACCTCCTCTCCACCTGCTAATCTCATTTCTTTCGAGTAGAGATCTCTGGTCCTCCTCACCCTTTGCAACATCATACTATCATTATCCTAGTTAAATTATACACTATTTTCTCTTTCTTTCTTTTTTCTCTCCTTATAACCAAAAGGGGGAAATGTCCTTTTTTAACTATACCTTAGTACATAGCTTTACCGACAAATTGAATACTTATGCTTTAATTTTTTTTATTACTTCCCTACTTTTTAGAAAATAATATGTAGTAGTCTTTCCCTAATTTGTTCGACATGGACTATTTTATGCGATGATAAAAGCAGTTTCTCTTTCTTTCTTTCTTTGTATATATATATATAAATTAAAAAAACACTAAATTCAGCAACACTATCACCATAGTTGTCCGAGAAAAGAAGTTGTTTAATGACTTTAAAATTATAATTTATTTGGATTGGATTAATTGGAAGTTTTTTTTTTTTTGTTTTTTTTTTTTTTTTTTCCTTCTCCATGTTCATTGCTGGACAATGACTTTAATCAGAGGTATGTTTACACCAAACACATTTATATATAGATTACACAAAATCCCCATGGCCTCCCCCCCCCCCTCAGCTCATTTTGTGGAGCATATATTTTTTTATGAAGATGATGAATATGTCGTACAAGTCAAGTAAAACAAAAATCTGCTTTGTCTGTACACTACCGAGTATTATTATAATATTTCCCTTGCTGAATGAGTAATTAGCAGTACGAGCTATACTAGTCTTTTAAAAATATATATATATATAATTATTTATATCTTTGTTATTTATAATAATAATGTCTTAATTAAGTGTGTGCAATATCCTGTGAAATATTCCGTAGTAATGATGGTGATCCTTCATTTATGGGACTCGGTATGATGTCTACGTGTATCTATAATAAATTATATTATTACTGTGTCTTTTTATTGAGGAAGATTCTCCAATAATCCTCATGGACTACTATTTTACTGTCAAAAAGTTCTCTCTTTTTATATATATATATATTACAACCATACACATTACACAATATATTGTTCTATCTAATAATTAATTAATCCGAAAATAAATTCTCAACATGTCTTGTACTTTTTGTAATTAAACAAACAAATTTTATCCATTAATTTATGTCCATGTTGTATATTATTCTCAGTGAGAAAAAAAAAACAATGCTAAATTTAACACATCCGATTGATTGATTGATTGTAACTTGAAGGATACTACGAAATAGTATTTTAATAGTATATATACATTTATTCAATTCCAGATTCAACTAAAAAAAAAAAAACTGTATGAACATTTATCGTTTTGCTCGCTTCTTTTTAATCATCTCTTTCCTTCTCTTGAAAGACCCCTTCCCTGATCGACGACCACTCTCCCATTTTAATTGTTTCAGCCCTGAATTGTCTTTATTAGAAAGGGCGTGAGACCCTCCTGCATCAAGAGTTGTCTCATCGTTTTCAATTAATTCAGCAAATTCCTCCGCAGAGGCTAAAAGTGATTGGAAGCCATCTCCTCCAGCCTTGGAACGTTTCTTTCCTACTTTTTTCTTGGGAGTGGGCCCATCTTCTTCCTCTTCCATATCGAAACCTTCCTCATCAAATTCACTGGAATCACTTCCTGAGTTGTGATCATCAAGATCTTCATCATCCATATCACTTTCCTCCTCATCATCTAAATCATCCAATGAATCATCTGACTCTTCTCCTTTCTTCTTGCCAGGCTTCTTGACTTCCTTAGTCAAATCTGAAGCAAAGTCTATATCATCATTCTCTCCAAAATCTGTAGCCATGTTATCCAAATATCTATCAAATTCTTCAGAGGTAACTGAGTCATTATCCCAGGTTTCCTCTTCCGCATCCTTGGGCTTTTTGTCAGCTCTCTTTTTGAGGTATTTGTAAATGAAAAGTTCATCATTTGGAATTTTTGATTCGTTGGTTTGAATATACTCAACATTATCAGGATTAACAAATTCCGTAGTTGACTCTTTCTTAGCCAAGGGATGTTTTTTGTTAGAAAGGGATCCTGATGACGATGTTTGCTTTTTGGGATTACGGAAGACAAATCTATCTAAAAATCTGATGAGAGTAAAATCAATAAGTGGATCACCAGAGTATGAAATAGGAATCCCAGAGCATATATTTGTTGAAAAAAGTGAAACCGAGGGATGAAAATGAGTATTGAGGTAATTTAATTCCCATAAATGGCTCATTTCAGCTCCAGCATAGAGAGGATTTCTAGAAAAGGGATCGTACTCCTTCGTCTTTGTTTTGGAGAAAATATTCTTCTTATGGATCCAAGAACTAGACTTGTTTTCAGTTACTTCATTAATCTTAGGTTTACTGTTCGTCTCTCCATCAGAAGTCTCAACAGCGTCAAAATATCGCTCTTCTCCCTCATCATCACCACCAAAATCATCCAAGTCTAAGCTAGCCAATTCTCGATTAAACAATTGGAGTTCAGGTCTTGCTTTAATAACTTCCGACACTATAAACAGGATGGCACATGTAAGAGGTGGCTTAAAAGTACTACTAAATTGTAGGAGTCTCTTAATAAAGGCCTTCACTCGTTTAAACTCCGGATCTGTCTTAAGCGTTTTAAAAATTAAATTAAAGAAAAGGGCTTGTTTAGATGATCCCACGAGATCATGATCCAATGATTTTTTATATATTGCTGAATAATATCTTTCTTTATCAGCATCTGTTTGAAACAAGAGGGATAATGCTTGAATGCCTATATTAAAGTTGCTCATATGCACTACTTTATACAGAGTTTGAATATGATTCTGAAAATCCAAGTTTTTCATTAAATCTTTAGCATACGGAAAGGCTCTATTTACTCCAGTGAGGAGCCCTGACATCAGTTTAGAGTCTATTTCACCTTTTTTGATAGATGATTTGAAAAAAGAGAAGTAAATTTGTATCATTTTTTTCGCAATCTCTTCATCCCCAGATTCTGAGAGCATCACTTGACTCAAAAAACAAATTCCATAGTATTGAGCCTTTGGGTGTACATTATTTCTAAAAAGGAGACGCTCAACCTCTTTCACCACAATTACTTTCATAGCAGGATGATGCTTGCCCAAGAGGATGCTCAACTGATAAATGGCTCTTGAAGCAACAGATCTCACAGGGTCTCCTAATTTATTGACCAGTCTCTCAAGAAGTACATTTTCCATCTCAGGATTTGCAATGAGAAGGGAAAGAGTTTTGGACATGGCGTCCATTCGAGTCTTCTCAATTTGATCCATTGATACTTCCTTCAAAGCCATCAAATATTTCGAATAATATTCCTTTAATTGAGACTCAAAGTACCATAAGAGAATCAAACGATCCCTCTTTTCAGGAGACGCGGAAGATGAAATGGATTTAAAAGGATTTTTGAGAAAGGTTTTAAGTTTCCTTTCCGGAACCAAGAGATGAGATATAAAAAGATCCGTTAAAATGTTCATGCAAAGATTCATGGGGCGTCTGCTTTTTGTATTGACATGGGCAATAAGCGCATCCAAGGACTTGAAATGATGGACAGGGGACTCTTGGAGTCTGACAGTATGAACATTTAGCTTATCTTGAAGCGTACCTCCACCGTGATTTAAAGAAGAAAGGATTTTCTCTGACCAAGAATATTGACTTGACTTTAATGAGAGATTTTTAAATAGTTCTTCCTCTTTCTGATGAAGTTTTGTCGCATACTTCAACATTTTCTCGCTCCAATATTCATTGAGAGCCTCGCTCTCTTTATTGGATGATGGATTAGTGATAATTTCGGAGGTAAGTTCATTGAGGAGTTCGTACCATTTAGCACTATTTTGTTTGATAAGAGCAAATTTCCGATCTGGAGGAGAGAGTTTACAAAAGGCTAAATTTCCATGATTCACTAAAATATTGGACACATTTCCCTCCTTCGCAGTCTCTGGTTCCGTCACGGGGACCTCCAGTTCCTCTACATTCAGTGCCTTTGTCTTATTTTTTGAAGATTTCTTCACCTTTTTCGACTTTTTGACAACTTTTCCCCAATTTCTGGAGTCCTTTGTAATTGAAAGGTTGGTGGAGGAGCTCTCGTTGGATAAACCAGAACTCTACAAACAAACAAGTCATTGTTAGTAATAAAACACAATCTCGACCTAAATGATACATAAGTGATTATGAAACCCATCTTACCTTTAGCAACTCGAGCCAATCCTTTTTATCTTCCACAGATTTAAAATCTCCAGTAGAATCTACATCCATGGCCTCTTCACCGTCCTCCTCTTCCACTTTTTGAGGGGGCATAGTTCTTAGAACTTTGGCCTTTTGTGTCAATTTCATTTTATTTCATACAACAATTAAATATCCAATTCTCAAGTAAAAATAGTAACTTCGAAGTAGTAAATAATTTACAAAAAACAACACGTGCTCTATTTATTATTATTTTTAGTATTATATAAATATATATATGTACGTGAATGGAACGCGAAGCTGCTGCTACGAACTCCAAACATATAAATAATAATAATGATGAAACATAAATAATAACAAATATCAATGACGTCATATGGGTTAAATAATTGACATAAATAAATATGAATTGCAGCAACTGTATATAATAAATTTTTATTAATTACACAGGTCCACAAATTTGAACTTTCAAAAATCTTTTGGGGTATAAGTATAATAAAAGTTATTCAGTTTTGCTCACTGATTTCAAATCTGTAATTCTTTTTTTCGAGAGTCCGACGGTTTTTGAGAAATCGGTCCCTACTTTTTTAGCTTTTTTGGCCCATTTTCCAACTTCAATTTAAGCCTAGAAAAATACACATTTTGGGCGTTAAAAATAATGATTGGCTAGTGTTTTTTATGTAGATTTTATTTCTAGTCTTTGTTTTGACCTAAAAGGACTCCTAGGGGCGTAGGGTGCCGGAGTAGGTCCAAAAGTCGATGAAACCCTTTGTACTTGAATAACTCCTTGAATATTGCATGAAATGGATGAATAAGGAATGCATTAAAGAGATTAGATCCACAGCCTTTAAACAAGATGTCAAGCGCCCGATAAGAGCCTCTAACTTTGAAGAAATCGTCCATCAAAGTGTGTAAATTTAATAAAAAACAAGTGCTATCGACTGTAGTAGTAGCGCGCAGAAGAAGAAGGACTCTGAAGTCAACTGAAGATAACCCAATTCAAAAACATGGATCTCTTATTCAATTACGTGGCAGCCCCGAGGAAAGAGTGTGATTGCAGGGCCATGGATATCCAATGAAAGGAATGGTGTTCCTTGATGAGTCATGTCTCAGTACCCTTCATCATCATCATCATGGATATGAACGAAACTGCTTTGAGGAATGCTGGATCAGTCGCCTTAATTTGAAGAAGACGGAATCGGAGTTTCGATGTGTTGTAAAATTAGAGATTCATCTTCATGAGAAAGTATTTGTCATTTGGATCATCTTTGAGTACACTAAGAACAATTCCCTTTTCAGATTAACAATAAACATCGCTGTTAAGTCAAGAATGGGGGAAAGAAATGAAGACTCTATTGAGGAGTCAATGTTTGTATGGAAGAAACTAATCTCCACATTCATCTCAAAATTTAAACCGATGTTATTGCTCATATCGCTACGACGGCTCTTGTATACACTGGACTCGCGCATCGTGGCCGTTTCTAGTCTACTAACACACATTTTCATTCGAATGGACAACTTTTTTACACTCATGTACCGATCACGTTACTGAAAGTCCCTTTGTTTACTTTATGTCTAAAGTGGAGAACAAGGAATAATCATGAAGTGTCTTTGATAACGTCAATCGTATTCTGAACAAACTCATTTATTTTTTATACCATTTCTAATGAATGATCTCAAATACAAAATATATCAAAAACATAACATAATTGACATAATTTTTTACAAGTATAATTCAATGATCAATGTTTGACAGAGAGTTATTTGATTCAGATGGTAGTTTCAATGCTGATACCATAATATGATTTTGAATGCTCAGATGTGATCTCTTTCTTTTCTTATAAACTTTATAACTTAAAAATGTGTAATTAGGACGATCATGATAGTTTTTATATATATTAAGGCGGGTTTAATCCACGAAAATATCTTGAATGGAGCATTAGTTATATTTGCTGAAAGGTTTATAATTGAATTTATAGTATTATCTGTGTCGAACTTTGACAGTATTTTTATTTTTTGGGCAATTTGAAATTTATTCCAAGCAATTTTATTCGAAACTCCAATGGTTTCAGATATTTTTCTAGATTTATTCTTTAAGAATTGATGAATGAATTCAATGTCTATTTTTGGATGTTTGGTTACACTTTCAAATGTAGAACTTTTACCTTTATAACCTGCTGGGCGCATTCCATCTGAATGAAATGTACAGTTTTCATTTAAATTAATTTGCTGATTACCAATATAAGTGCTACTAAAAGACGATCTATTTCTGCAAGCTATAACGTTCGTTTGTTTAGTGGGGGTAAAAATGAATAAATTCTGTATCTGAAACCTGTATTGCTGCTTCCGTGATAATTCTAGGAAAATGGCACAGTTTATAAACATTTTTTGTGTCTTGGCTCCAAATGCTCAATTTAGGAGCTCTCAGTGACGAGCAGGGAGAACGTTTTCATCAAGATATTAAAAAAATGGAAGCAAGATATAAAGGGTTTTGAAGTTCAAGCATGATGAGAGATTATTGTTGGATAATTTTAATTAATATATTATTTATTTATCTGATACTTTTCAGTGAGTTTTTTATAATCACTAATAATAATCCTTGAATTACTGAAACTTGCACCTTACTAGCATGTGAACAAACTCTGGGTCTACATATAGGAGAGGAGAAAATAAATATAGAAACGTTGAAATTTACATGTTTAATACAAATCAATTATTTGTGCTCTAATACACTGAAATTTAAATAATTTTATTTCCTACTAAAGAATCCATGGACCTTTAACGCCAGTTTAAAGTAAATAAAAAAACTCATTTTTATTTTTTTAAATGTTTTTATTAAAAATTGAAGTCATCAAAGCATTCTAAGCAAGTTATTTGATAACATAATAATATTTCATTTTCTTTTGTTTCTACAATTGCTATCATTTTTAACCTTTTCCCTCCCTCCCTCCCTTATTTCATTATTAATTTACTTTTTATTAAATAATTACAATATGAATATGCAGTTTCTAAAAATGTATCTCATTGTTACAAACTTTAAAAATAATTATTATCGTTCCAATCCCAGTGGCAAAGCTGTACTTTAAACTTTGGGCAAGAAATTTATTTTTTTATAATTATATTATTATATTGTTGTAGAAGACTTGCATTATGGCAGATGGCGGAAGACAAGGGAGTAACAAAATCTCCTCTGTTAATTTGGTTTAAAAATTTCTTTTTCTTGGAATATTCAAAACGCCTCTTTGTAATATCACTGTTTATTTTTCCAAACAAAATACAATTCAAGCCTTTCATATTCTAGGAATATTTCTCTCAGAGCTGCAGTTCTATGAATGGTACAAAAGAATGTCTCTTTGGATAAGCTTTTTGATTTGATTTTCAAGTCTTTCCATGAACTTTATGTTTTCACTGTCCAATGAATTCACTTGTTTCCTTGAATTTGATATTTTTGATATTGAAGAAGCATGTTCTTTTGGTTTTCAAGAATGAAGCAGGTTTCTTGTTTAAAAAAAAAATTTATTGATTCATGAAATAGAGATTCAGCAACTTTTTGATTCAACTTGTATGCATATTTAAGACCTTTTCCAGGGTTGCTCCTTATCACGTAGCACTGAAGATTTTTTTGTACCTTTATTGGTCTATGCTCTTAATTCTTTTCCATCAGCATTTACAATTCTCTTTATAAAATTTACTTTATCCACTATCAGACAAATCATTGCCTCTCTTTCTGCCAAGCAAGTAATTCTTGCCTTTAGATACTTTTTGGATCCTTTATTTAATCCAGTGACCATTGGGATGCTTGAGAAAAGACTCATGGAGAGCAGATGGATGAAGTTATAGACCATGAAATGTCTGTAGCACTAAGGAAAGGAGAGTATTCTATTGCTTTACTTCTTTGTTTGTGAATTTGCTTTGATGACAAATCCACTTGATCCCTTTCAAATTTGTTTTGCATCTGGATTTAACAATTGATTTTGTTCAATTGCTTTTCTTTGTCTGCTGCATTTCAAATGAATAGAATGAGGCTCATCAGCTCTGAAAATAGAGTTATACCATCCTTATACATATAATTATGGACTTGAAGGAGGTTACTTTTACAACTATGGACCTCCATTGGAAAACGTCTTTCACAACACTTGACTTGGGGAGATCTGAGTTTATTCCTTCATCTTGATACACTGACCTCTTCTTTCGTGATGGATGAACAAGAAGGTTGTGAAATGGGGATGGCCCTTTTTTAAACTAACAAAGGGGCCTCTTTATACCTTGTCTTTTTTCCATCACTTTCAAGGCAATGGCGACTACTCCAATCTTTGATGGCTATGACGATGTATTACTCGTATCCATTTTAGGTAGATATCGGGGGATTTCGGGAAAGTATGAAGTGTGACGTTGCTGATTTTGTGACCTTTGTTCCCACTCTTGCATCCTACTCCTGCACACTTGTTGACCATCTGCGAAATGGAAAAGGTAAAAAATTATTTCAATTTCAGAAATGGACTTTAATGCAATAACTTTTATGTTTATGGCAATTCCCTCAATGATGCTAATGGATTGGGGTATTTTCAAGGGACTGTTTATACATTACTAGCAACTATTCCAATCTTAGATCATACTTTTTAACGAACTCAATCCAATGTTACAGACAGTAAACATTCACATGGAAACCAAAAACGCTAACATCATGAACAACAGAAAACAGAATCTCTAGACTGTCCTGACGTTTTTGGCTAATGAATAATGAATGATCAGCTAATCATTCATTATTCATTAATAATGAATGATTATAATGAATCATTATAGTTGCACTCAATGAAGAAGAAGAAGAAGAAAAAGAAGAGAAACTCCTACTCGTTTGAGTTTCTATGTTAATTCCATTCCTGGCTACAATGATTAATGAATTACATTTACAGGATAGGCTTAAGGCTGTAGGCTGGATATCGTGATCTAGTACAAATAGCCGAGCTGTAGCCAGGTATAAAATGTTCCACGTTGTTGATTCACTTTCAGTAGTAAATTGGGAGTTGAAGTGACTTGAGCATTAATTCAAGAACATGCCGCACGAGAATTCATCGACACAATCCAGGGTCTTGAGTCGGATTCAACATCTACTGGAGTCGGGGCTTTTGTCTGATGTTACCTTTCTGGTTGGGGGAAGCGAAAAGCAGTCTCCTGAGAGGATCGCGGCCCATAAATGCATTCTTGGATCCGCCAGTCTTGTATTTGAACGGATGTTTACTGGAGACTTTAAGGAGTCAAGGAAGGAAGGCAATAATGAGCTTGTGATCGAGGTTCTGGATGTGACTCCCTCTGGATTCAGAGAATTCTTGAGATGGGTTTATACGGATGAGGTAACGTTGAGCCTTGAAAATGTGGCTCCTCTTCTCTACTCTGCTGAGAAGTACGACTTATCCACTCTCAAGGACAAGTGCATTTCATTCATGAGGAATATTCCTTATAAAGATCGTTGCTCCCTCTTTTATCAATGTAAATTGCAAGGAGTACTCCATTTGGTTCCTTGGATTAAGGATCTTATTTCACTCAATGCATTTTCATCACTCACCTTTGACTCTGTCCTTGGAATCAAAGACAACGCTGCGTTGAATGACCTTTTCTCCTCTGATGGACTTAAGATGAAAGAGATAGATGTTTTTAGAACTGCTCTCCATTGGGCGTCATCCATGAGGAACGAGAAGGAGGAAGACTTGAGAGAGATCCTTGGACCTGTTCTCCACTCCATTCGGTTCCCTCTTTTATCTCCGCATGAATTTGTGGATGAAGTAATTCCATCCGGACTACTCAATGATGAAGAGGCGATGGATGTCCTTAAATTCATTTCCAAGATCAAATCCAATGTCTCGACTGGTTTTTCAATTCAACGCAGAGAAAAGTTGTGGGTTGATAGATTTAAATCTTTTAATTTTAAACCTCTGAATACCCTGAGTCACTCCATTAGATTTAGAGTGGATAAACCCATCAGCATCCAGGGCTTAAGAATTTACAGTTCTGGTGACAAAGATCCAAAACCAACTGGGATCATGCGCCTGGAGAGGGTTGATCCCACTCTAAAGGAGGAGGAAAAGTCCGTAGCTTCCGCAACATTTATTGCAAGAGACGGGTGGAACTGCTTTGATGAGCCTGTTGCATTAGATCCAAAGACCCTTTATAGAGTCTGTCTTTTATATGACGGATCTTCATTCGGCCGGAGTGTTTATAGTGGAACAGGTGGACTAAAGAGAGTGATGAGTAATGGAGTTCAGTTTGAGTTTGAGAATGATCCCGATGGCAATGACAATGGCTCAAGTGTTGATGAGGGTCAAATTCCAGGGATTTTCTTTAGTCGACTCGGTCCAGTGAAATAGAGTTGAAGATAATTGTGACGAATAATTAATTAATTAATGGATTATATTCAATTGTATGATTATGACGTCACCCGTCATCTATGACGTCATGACTCACAACCCTAGAAAATGATGGCCTCGAATTCCTTTTACTTGAATCGATCCTGAGTCGAGGTCGGGTAACTCATTCAAGGTGCAGTTCTGGGAAGTCTAAAGAAGATTACAGATTCCAAGAAAACCCTCTTGGGCTGGGTAGGCCCCAAGGTCCATCTACTGCCTCATTTCCGTTCATTCCGTGGACAAAACTTCCTATACTCAAAAAGAAACAAACCATTAATTAGTTAATTATGTCATTTCTATTTATTTTTATTATTTCAGAGTTCCTTCCAATTTTTCATGCTAGACTTTTTTTATTTCTGTGGAAGCTTTTAATTTGTAGCACAGTCCAAAGATTCATCATGAATACAATTTGTTGTTAATAAAATCTTTATTTTCAAACATCAATGCGTTTTTGTATTCGAGTCTACTTTATCACAAATTTAGAAATTATAAGTAAATGTGCCAAAAACCATAAGGCCTATGTTTATAAACAGAGTGAACTGCATGGGTACAGTTACATATATCCACAAAAGTGGGTCAATCTCACTAAAGAGTGACAGAATATTTAGAGTTTGTTCAACAAAAATAGTTTTTTCAAGTCATTTTTGTGTCCTAATTTTATATCCTTTCAGTAAAATCGAAAAGAAATGGCACTTTTATACCTTTCAATATAATGGTTTTGGAGTATTTTTAAACAATCAATTCCTGGACGAGGGTTACTAGCCTCTAAATATATCTCTTCTATTCTTCATAAAAGATTCAATAGAAACGGATAGGTCTGTAATAATATCTCCAACGACTTTGTAATGCTCCACCATCATATTGACGATGAACACGTCTCCCAAGAGGGAAAAAAAGTTCCTGAATTACATCATCAAATTTATACTTTTGGACATCTTTAGATACTCTTTGAAAGAAATCATTGGATCTCAAGTTCGAGTACTGCAGAATAAAAAAACTAAAAACTTTTAACCCGAAAAACACACTAAATTTCTTCCTTCAGATCTTATACTCCATGATCTTCTTTGGAGGCTTTGATGTTTCCATGATTCCTAATAATTTCTTCTGAGGTATTAAACACAGTTTTATAATTATCCAAAAGTATTTAAATTGCTCTTGTTCTTACTGTCCAGTGAGTTGGGCTGAGACGTTTGAATCTATAATTATTGATTTGAAGAGAGTGTGACTCCATCAATGACAGCAAATAAAGCAAGCCTCTTTGACAATTTCTTAATGAGCTCATCAATATCATAAACGAAATTAATGGCTTCCCGAATCATACTCACTTTAGATGCAGAATGAGATTCAAGCTTTGGTTGGTGCAGTGCATTGAAATGGCTTTAGAATTGATCATTGGTCCAAACATATGTTTCCCCCTTAATATTTTGGATACAATAAATTTCCAATGAATTGAATAGTCACTAAACAGTAATTTTCTCCATGACTCTCAGGACATGGGTAGATTCCAGTAATCGAAAATTTGGTGGCATATATATTTTCCATCAATCAATTTTTTTTAGGGATAAGTTTTTTTTTCAGCCATGAGCTCCACTAACCTGCAGAAATTATTTTCCTTACCCATATGATGACCTCTGATTACTAAACCCTGTCTTGTAAGAAATTGCAACCTACAGATTCGATGCATATGTTTATACTGTCGTCTTTTTGAATGCAGTCATTAATTTACTCTTGATTGTCAGGTTGACTGAAAATACTTGACTTTATTTGGCCTAATAAACAAGTCCTTGTGGAATTTTGAATTTTCATGGATATCAAGAATATTTAGAGAACTTTTTCCAATTATAGGTGCTTATTTTTGAAAAAAATTATTTTTTACATTTTGTGAATACAGGTTCAACAGATACAAATAGACAAACTTTACAAAATGAAATATTATTATGTGATCAACTAACTTGCTTAGAATGCTTTGATGACTCCAATTTTTAATAAAAACATTTTAAAAAATAAAAATGAGTTTTTTTATTTACTTTAGACTGGCGTTAAAGGTACATGGATTCTTTAGTAGGAAATAAAATTATTTAAATTTCAGTGTATTAGAGCACAAATAATTGATTTGTATTAAACATGTAAATTTCAACGTTTCTATATTTATTTTCTCCTCTCCTATATGTAGACCCAGAGTTTGTTCACATGCTAGTAAGGTGCAAGTTTCAGTAATTCAAGGATTATTATTAGTGATTATAAAAAACTCACTGAAAAGTATCAGATAAATAAATAATATATTAATTAAAATTATCCAACAATAATCTCTCATCATGCTTGAACTTCAAAACCCTTTATATCTTGCTTCCATTTTTTTAATATCTTGATGAAAACGTTCTCCCTGCTCGTCACTGAGAGCTCCTAAATTGAGCATTTGGAGCCAAGACACAAAAAATGTTTATAAACTGTGCCATTTTCCTAGAATTATCACGGAAGCAGCAATACAGGTTTCAGATACAGAATTTATTCATTTTTACCCCCACTAAACAAACGAACGTTATAGCTTGCAGAAATAGATCGTCTTTTAGTAGCACTTATATTGGTAATCAGCAAATTAATTTAAATGAAAACTGTACATTTCATTCAGATGGAATGCGCCCAGCAGGTTATAAAGGTAAAAGTTCTACATTTGAAAGTGTAACCAAACATCCAAAAATAGACATTGAATTCATTCATCAATTCTTAAAGAATAAATCTAGAAAAATATCTGAAACCATTGGAGTTTCGAATAAAATTGCTTGGAATAAATTTCAAATTGCCCAAAAAATAAAAATACTGTCAAAGTTCGACACAGATAATACTATAAATTCAATTATAAACCTTTCAGCAAATATAACTAATGCTCCATTCAAGATATTTTCGTGGATTAAACCCGCCTTAATATATATAAAAACTATCATGATCGTCCTAATTACACATTTTTAAGTTATAAAGTTTATAAGAAAAGAAAGAGATCACATCTGAGCATTCAAAATCATATTATGGTATCAGCATTGAAACTACCATCTGAATCAAATAACTCTCTGTCAAACATTGATCATTGAATTATACTTGTAAAAAATTATGTCAATTATGTTATGTTTTTGATATATTTTGTATTTGAGATCATTCATTAGAAATGGTATAAAAAATAAATGAGTTTGTTCAGAATACGATTGACGTTATCAAAGACACTTCATGATTATTCCTTGTTCTCCACTTTAGACATAAAGTAAACAAAGGGACTTTCAGTAACGTGATCGGTACATGAGTGTAAAAAAGTTGTCCATTCGAATGAAAATGTGTGTTAGTAGACTAGAAACGGCCACGATGCGCGAGTCCAGTGTATACAAGAGCCGTCGTAGCGATATGAGCAATAACATCGGTTTAAATTTTGAGATGAATGTGGAGATTAGTTTCTTCCATACAAACATTGACTCCTCAATAGAGTCTTCATTTCTTTCCCCCATTCTTGACTTAACAGCGATGTTTATTGTTAATCTGAAAAGGGAATTGTTCTTAGTGTACTCAAAGATGATCCAAATGACAAATACTTTCTCATGAAGATGAATCTCTAATTTTACAACACATCGAAACTCCGATTCCGTCTTCTTCAAATTAAGGCGACTGATCCAGCATTCCTCAAAGCAGTTTCGTTCATATCCATGATGATGATGATGAAGGGTACTGAGACATGACTCATCAAGGAACACTATTCCTTTCATTGGATATCCATGGCCCTGCAATCACACTCTTTCCTCGGGGCTGCCACGTAATTGAATAAGAGATCCATGTTTTTGAATTGGGTTATCTTCAGTTGACTTCAGAGTCCTTCTTCTTCTGCGCGCTACTACTACAGTCGATAGCACTTGTTTTTTATTAAATTTACACACTTTGATGGACGATTTCTTCAAAGTTAGAGGCTCTTATCGGGCGCTTGACATCTTGTTTAAAGGCTGTGGATCTAATCTCTTTAATGCATTCCTTATTCATCCATTTCATGCAATATTCAAGGAGTTATTCAAGTACAAAGGGTTTCATCGACTTTTGGACCTACTCCGGCACCCTACGCCCCTAGGAGTCCTTTTAGGTCAAAACAAAGACTAGAAATAAAATCTACATAAAAAACACTAGCCAATCATTATTTTTAACGCCCAAAATGTGTATTTTTCTAGGCTTAAATTGAAGTTGGAAAATGGGCCAAAAAAGCTAAAAAAGTAGGGACCGATTTCTCAAAAACCGTCGGACTCTCGAAAAAAAGAATTACAGATTTGAAATCAGTGAGCAAAACTGAATAACTTTTATTATACTTATACCCCAAAAGATTTTTGAAAGTTCAAATTTGTGGACCTGTGTAATTAATATATATAAGCTAGTCGAGAGTGCTCCCTTGAAATATGGAAGGACTGTGAATTTAATGCCCTATTAATGATTTGAAATTCAATTCAGCTATTGAGTATGAATGTTGACTGTATTCTTAACCATAAAGCAAAAGACTTTATTGTAGTGAGGATTCACATCTATTTGAATCTGCAAGACTCACACTATTGAGTTTCCATGGATGCCAGTGTTTCTCAAACTGTAAAACAATGGATGTGTTTGGGGGGGGGGGTATGAATAATAAAAATAAGATCTCTTTGTGTTACATTAAAAAACATATTCGGTATTTGTCTTAACTCTAAATTGGTCTGACCAACTATTTATTTTTGAAATTATGTCGGGTCATGAAATGTCCGGGTTTAACTCTAGAGTCCTATTTCTGGATCGAAAGATCAAAATTGTTATCTCTATTTAAAAGGTAATTTTCTTATGAAAACTAGATAAATAGATTATAAAGACTATTCTAATTCTAACTATCAATTATTACTCTAATTCTAATTCTATCTGTTTTGTGGCGTCAAATCCCCTAATATAGAGGTAATGATGCTACAGCTATCTGATATGGATGGAAAGTTAGTTTTCTAATAGAGAAATTGACTATCTAGAAAGAGTTTGAGAACCACTGAGAGTTGTATTATTTAATTTAGTTTGTTTATAGTGTGACGTAGCTACGTCACACTATACAACTATAGTTGCTGTGATGAGGTGAGGGATTCAATGAAATCCAAAGTTCGAGCAGCTCCTTCTACTTTGAGCTGCACTGTTTCATAACTAAAGGATTTCTTCCTTCATATGCATTAGCTCAGCTTTTTTCCCACTGACGGATTTTTCGTTCAGAATCTAGTCGTCAGTTTACCTATGTGCCGCGATTGCGAGTGATCCTTGTCATCCCATTTGTAGATTTTGATACCTGGGTTGCAACATAATATAGACAAACATGGAGATGGACGCAAGTGGTTCTGGTTCTTCTACTATAACGACAGCTATCGTTCCGAGTGCCGAAAAGTCCGTGATGGCTTCAAACGGTACTCAAGGCACTGTGTCTGTATCTCTTCATCCGTAAGATCCTTCCTAAAAGACTGTTGATTTACTTTTAATTTTCTATTATTTGAATAGGCTTGTCATTATGAATATATCTGAGCACTGGACGCGGACGAAGGCGCAGACTGGCTCAGCCACACAGGTCTACGGGGCCATTATTGGGAAGCAAAAGGGTCGGGACATTGAAATCATGAATTCATTTGAGTTGGATTATAACGTCATTGAAGACAAAGTCATCATTGATATCGACTACTATAAAGCCAAGGAAGAGCAGTTCAAACAAGTGTTCACGGACATGGATTTCTTGGGATGGTACTCAACAGGAGAGCTCCCCACTTCCTCGGATCTGGAAATCCATAGACAAATCACAGAGTTCAACGAAAGTCCTCTCTTTCTACAAATGAATCCCCTTGCTCGACAAAGCGATCTTCCAGTGAACATGTATGAGTCTCTCTTTGATCTTGTTGGAGGGCATGGAATGCTCTTTGTGAAGCTGTCCTTCACTCTTGCAACGGAAGAAGCAGAAAGGATTGGATTGGATCATGTGGCTCGTATTTCTCGTGAAGATGATGATTCTAATTACTCCAAAGTATCGGAGCATGTAGTTGTCCAACACTCAGCCATCAAAATGCTTGCCTCTCGTGTAAGAGTCATTCTAGAGTATGTGAAAGCGGTTCAATCCGGAGAACTCCCCCATAACCATGAAATTTTGCGAGAAGCAAAGGCATTAGCGGATCGGTTACCGGTCCTCGAGAGTTCCCGATTCAAACCTGAGTTTTACTCTCAATATAACGATGTTGCCCTTATGACCTACCTCGGATCCATTCTTAAATCATCCAATAATCTTAATCAATATGTCAATAAATTAAACATTTTGTTTCCTAGGCAAGGGACCTGTCGGAGAATGAGAGGAATCTTTTTCTGAATTAAATCTATCCTATCTATCTAAATATATATTCACACAAGAGACTTATTCACCTCCATTGTTTTATAAATATTTGTTTCAGTTTTATACTTGATTTGTTGGAATATATTCATCGAACAAGTGTTCAATTTGTGAGTACATACATCCTCTTTTCTCCTCTATGGAAACGAAAAAAAAATTAAAAAATATGAAATAAATTAATATTTTTTTGTAAAATATATTCCATATTTCATATTTGTAGGAATTTTTGTTCAAGTGAGGATTAATTATAAACATACATCATAGTCTAGGGTAATAATGACGCCGCATAATACCAAATAAGTTATTATACACTCCTCGAATTTTTCTCAAAAAATGGAAATAGTAACTTGTGTTTTTGGTGCAAGAAGATCCACAAAATGTTTTAGACTCAAATATGTATTTTGTTTTGATTAATTGGAAGATAGGACAGGACTCTTCTATGCGCATTTGAATTTTGAGAAGAAGAGGTAGTGACTCGAAACTAACTGTATTAGTACCACCCCTATAACTAAGTAGGTATTAATAGGAATGTTGATAATAATAGCTAATAAGTTCCTAGCAACTGACATGGGTGACACGAAATAAGCTGCTAGCTTACCTTAGGTTGATGACGTCACCTACTTCGAAGTCAAATGCACTTGGGGGGAGTTTTGTTTGGTTGCTGATCCTCCTTTGACTGATGATGCATTTAAAGAATTCATTGGTCGTCTTGATACTAGGGATTGGATTGTCTTTAGCTCAGGACAAGGTTCCCGCGGTGTCTTCTGAGTCAAAACCAAGCCCTTATCGTTTTAATGGCTCCGCTGTTCTAATGCAGCTTAATGGTCCCGTAAGGATAAACTTCTACGAGTTAACTGCGCAAAAAAAACTCGGAAATGTCATAGAGAGTGTGGATGTATTGACGGACGTAGTACCCACTATTACTTCATCATCAATTCCTGGAGAAAATTCCACCATACTTTCAAGTATTAATGTCAGCTACTCTGGGATCCAGTGTCAAGGTAAAAAGTTGTGCATCATTATTTATCATATTATTTATTGAATATTCATATTTGCCAGGTCTAAAAAATAATGCGTCTCTTCTCAGTGGAGCAGCATTTAACCTTCAGTTCCAACTTGACAAAATTAAATGGACTCTAATTTCAATTTCTACAAGGGTCGAAGGTCAAGTACAAAATGGTTCGACCCCGAAGCCTATTTCGGGTGAAAGTGTTCTCAGGCCCTACATCAAAACTGGATACACTCCAAGTGAAATTGATAGAGCCTATGGACGAGGCTACACGACAGGCAGTCCCTCAAAGAAACTCTCTTGGTATTGTAACAATCAAATATTTACAAGTGATCCAAGCAAACAAGAAGTGGGCTCACTGGTAATTGGTCTAGACTTTCCAGGATTACAAATGCAACCTTATGACGTTGCATCTTTAAATGGAACTCAACCCAAGTGAGATTGATGATATTGAAAGGATGTGAGGGTTTTTCATGTTAATGTATACCCAATTTTTTATTATAGATTTGGATATAGTTGGGACTGTGACCCACTAATATCAGCCAAAATATGGGAAATATTATTCATCGTCCTTATACTTGTTCTTATATTCATATGGTCAGTAAATATGATGCTAAATTTGAATACACCAACTCGATATGATGATCCCAAGGGGAAGCCCTTGAGTGTTCCTCTTCACGAGTAAGCCCATGAACGGTTACATTTACTACAAATTATAGTATAGAAAGTCATGATTGTAATGTACTGTGGTGCTATTCTGTCACTGGGAAACGGTCTGATACCAAGGTTACTCCGTGCTTTTTATTTCTAAAATTAACTTATGTACGAATATAATTATTTATTTTCTAGAAATTATATATAATAACTTGTTTTTATCTTATAAGCAAATAATAATATCTGATCTGCTGCTGATCATATTTGAAAAAAGATACACCCCGTATCAACACTGATTAAAGATAAATAAATAACTTTATAGATAGGCCAAAGATCGCTGAATCAATAAATAAAAATTTTACTATATATTTAATGCACTTTTTTCTGGCTTTTTGATCAATTTATATAATAATTATCAAGTCTTTCTTAGGGTGGGCCTTGCTATGTCTCTGGGACTAATTGCCCCTCTATAATTATACATATATAGTATAATCTTTTTAAATATAGAAGTAAAGAGGGTAATTCTACTAGTGTTGTGTTTCTTAAGATCGGTTCTGGTCTCGAAATAAATTTATGAACGTGTCGTCACGATTTCATCAATGTCTTGATATCGATGTCGAGACCAAGACCTAAGCAACTAAATGCGGAGAACAAATATCTATCCCTTTAACTCATGATCTCAAGCAGTGGTCTTGACCACAACGCAGAATTTTACTTTTTATTTCTGTTATAAGGGTGAACAATTTTTCTTATCTTAATTAAAACAATATCGATACATAAAAATTTCATTAAAGTTAGTTCAAACAACAATTTGTCATTTTTCGCTCATGAACGAATATGCGAATTTAATCATCTTTTTACGGGTCAGTGTTACTTTTCTAGTTTCCATTTCTCGACATATATTTTGTCAAGTATTATATTATATCAATATAAACCGTTAGATGGTGCATTGACTAAAAAGTGAGCGGAAACTGAAAGGGGAATTTGGCATTTAATATCAGAGTTCATTAATATAATGGGATAAGATAGATAACCTCCATACCTTGATTTGCAAAAAACAAAAACAGGACTCTGATTGGACAATCAGAGTCGTTTTTAGAGGTGGTTAATATTTTGATTATGAGTCTTGATTTATTCTTAATTCAAAATTTTGAAAATTGTTTGAGGGTACATTTTAGCGAGATAAATTAAAAGTTGTTGGCCGACTGGAACAGCAAAAACAAAATCTTCAGAGAAGGCACGCATATCTAGACAATTGGTTTTTATTTATATTCATTATGTATGAAAAAGAGGGGTTTTGTTTTGCCAATATTTGAGGTCGAGATCGAGATTTCCATGATAATATCATGAACAACTGTTCCTCCTTATAAATAATAATACAAATTAGTCATAGAAGTCCTAGATAAACTTCAGTTAACTCATCACTCAGTTATGTATAGCTAATTAGACAAATATTGGACTTGCGAGATACATATTCCGGACATTAGTCATCAGCACACTTGATTAATACTTATATCTGAATATATATTATATTAATACACATTAGTAGGGAAAGCGATTAAGAAAGGAGCTATTGACGAAAGAAAGGAAAATAGGCACAAGTATTAAATACATAGCATAAATTATGCATAAATGGTACTATATAGTGAGTACTATTAATATAACTAAGTGAGGATGGAGGGGAGGAGTCAAGCTGGGTTGAACAAGAGAGAGAAAGTATATCAGCTGATCTACTTAAAAGAAGGGGATGATGGAGAAGTGGGGTCGATCAAACTGCTGAAGGTGACTGAAATCTACTTCATTCCCGTGTTGTTGTTGTTTCTTTTGGGTACATCATTGCAAAGAGTAATAAGATCAAATAGATTGGTTTGATTCCATCTTGGACAGGGAGAGGATATTCATTCCGTTCATTATGCAGACTCTGTAACAAGAAACAAAAAAAAAGCCAACATAGAAAAATAAGAATGAAAGAAGTGACAAGTAACGCACGCCCACGAATAATTCTCAAAATATAAAATAAGTAACTTAGTTACTTATTATAAATGAAAAAATAATGATATGCGGCGCACAATTCTCTATATGCACCAAACAAACGCACGCACGACGCTCACTCTCTTCTAGGAATGTAAATCATATGCAATTCGGGCGTGTTATAAAAAAAGAAAGAGAAAATCAACCTGGCAACCCTGACAATTTAATGAATGTCGAGGGGGAAAGCAGCTTGAGCTGTCATGACGTTTTACTGAGCTACAAGCTGCTATTTTCCTTTATATATGTATACAAATGAAAACATCAAACCACAAACATTACAATACGTTACTCCAGATTCATTATTATATTCACAAATATCATTAACTCAATCATTCTCCTCAATGAATGATATCCATTTTTTAATTTTTCCTTTGTTCCTCACCATGATATAATCTTTGCAGACTGTTCTTTACTTGTAAAATATTATGTTGAGGTAAAGTTGATGTTACCTTCTTAAGGGAAAAAAAATAATGATAACAGCTTCGGAAAACAAAAAGACCTGTTTGAAGAGCCAACTCCACTTTTTTATCACACGCCCGAATTGCATATGATTTTCATTCCTACTCTCTTCATTCATCAAGAGTTACACTTACACCAAGTTGAATAGAATGTGTGTGGAAAGAAACAAAAAAATAAAAGAGGGGAAAGAAATAACGAGATTAACATTAAATAAAAATAATATCAATTTTATTGAGAGTTTGAATTAAGAAGTTTGATTGATTCTCTATATTTCATTATACTAGTATACTATCATTAATAACTGAAATAGCATGTATCTGCTCGTCCTCGTGGCTCTCATCCTTTGCATTCTCTTTAAAATCCTTAATGTGAACACGAGCCCTCAAAAATCTCTCTTCTACAGTGCCAATGACAAATTTATCGAACAGATCCTTGAGCACGCTCCCACGTTGTGTCAGCCGTGAGTTCCGTACATACTGCTCTATATTATGAATGAGTTATTTTAATAATTATGATTAATCTCTTTCTTAAATCAATTATAGATATGTTCCTACACGACTCTGGGGATTCAGTGGACATGTACAAACCATTATTCAAGGGGTTCTGAGTCGAATTCACTGTCCATTCCTCAATGGAAAACGCTATTACTTTAAGCATTTTGACGGTACAACAGTCACCTATGATCTCTATCCCGCCGCGGGACAACACGTTTTAAACCGTAGTCAAAAAATAAAATATAAAATAAAACCTAACTTAACTTAATCCTTTCTTCTAAAAAGGTGACTATACTCTTGCAATATGCCCAGGCATTGGGAACTCAAGTGACTCCGTGTATATTCGACGAGTTGTCCAAGAAGCGCAGCTTGGAGGCTATCGAGTTGCCGTTTTAAATCATATTGGAGTCCTTAAAAATGTACCAGTCACATCTCCTAGGATATTTAGTTATGGTATTTAAGACCACAAAGATTCAATAATTAATTAAATGCACCTTATTGATTCCTTCAGGGAACACAAATGACTATGAGGGTATGGTTCAGGACCTAATTAGAAGATTTCCAGGGACTCTTATGCTATCTGTTGGCTTCTCAATGGGTGGTAATCTCGTTACAAAATATCTGGGTGAAGAAGGGCGAGTCAAACCTAAAAATATAATAGGTGGGATCTCCATTTGTCAAGGATACGATGCAGCCAAGTATGTGTTTGATGCAGCCCTTTTGAATGTTTGTTTGTACTCTAATAATATTACATTTACTAATACTACCACTTCTACTCGATCTTTTAGAGCCTCCAAGTATATGCTTGATTGGGAGGGATTTCGCAGATTGTATTTATTTGCAATGACTGAGAATATGAAGGCTATTCTCCGAAGGTGGCAAAAACAACTCTTTACTGAACAAATTAAAAGAGAAAAATGCATAAATGAAAAGGATGTATGGTACTCCGCAACCCTCATCGACTTAGATGACAGCTACACAAGGAAATTGTACAATTTCGATAGTGTTGAAGCATTTTACAGGAAGAGTAGCTCTCTTCATTATTTTGGTGGGATTAAGGTCCCCATGATTTTTTTAAATGCTGCTGATGACCCCATTGTTCCACCTCCATTGACAGCATTAGCAAAAAAAGAGTCAGGTATATGGCTAAAATCTCGATCTTTCCTTTTTTTATTATTTTTATTATTGTTTATAGAGAAGAATGAGAAGTTTATCTTCATAGAGCAAAAACATGGAGGTCATCTGGGATTCTATGAAGGAGGTCTCATCTATCCTAATAATATCACGTGGTTGGATCGTGTTCTCATTGAAATGGCCAATGGGATGACGCAGGTTCATGCATCAGACAAAAATTCATTTGTCAATGAGATTGATTTAATTCAAAGCTCCTCCTCATCTTCAGATACAGATGAAGATACGGATTTATCAAGCATTTTAGCCAATACGAGTCGTAAAAGCATCCGATTTATTCCTTTGAAAGAGAAAAAAGCTATCAAATCACGACACAATGTGAATCGTAACTTTTTTTAGTCTTTCCTCTCATTTTTCATCTCTCTTAAAAGTTGTTTTGGTTGTTAATATTATTATTATTATTTTTTTTTCATTCCTCTATTTATTTTATTTTCTATCTAGAATTGCTATGCATTCACAAAAATAATGTCAGAAAATTGAAATATCCATGAATTCTTATTCTACATATATTTCATAAATCGTTCAGGACAATTTTGTATTAGAGTAACAAATATTATTAAAGTTGAGATTATGTATTTAATTCATATCAGGAGTCATCATTACCATCCTTAATTATAATTAATCTATTTAAATCAATCAAATGAAGAAAGTATTTTTACTCCTTATTATCATGACTACTTTTCAATGCAGAGTCATCCAAGGCTGTGAGTGTAAATATTTTTTTGGAGTCATCCTCATTTAATCTCTGAGGTGGCGTAATGATCACAGTAGAAACACAGGAGCCCCTCCGTGACTCTGAAGAACTTGGCATTTTTCGTATAATTTTGCTACCATCATCTCTAATTTCTCCTCCTCCTCCTCCTCCTGGAGTAGAAAAGGTTTTGTTCTTATCCAATTTCCCTGTTTCGAGATCGTGGGTTTTACTCTGTTGAAAATCCAATGGATTCATAATGTAAATTTTTTTGAACTTTTCATTCTCAAAGTTGGTAATCGGATCCTTGAGAACTAATTCCGTATCACTATGACGCTTTTTTAAAAGAAATGGTGGTGGCGGAATTCCTGCCATGATGAGAAAGTCTGGATCCATACAACCTATACAAACAAGTTATGTTAAGTTTGAAGTACAGTCATGATTTTTTAATTTATTTTTTGGTTATGTAAGTTCTTGCGTGCTATTTTAAAGAAGAATTAAATATTAAAAAAAGATATTTATAAATTTTAAAAAACCGCTTGCATTTCCTTCTTGTATAGTCGCTCTTCAATGAGATATTTACGCAGTCTCACTTGGTTAAAAGTAAAATTACGTCTCCAAATTATATATTTTTATGCTAAATAATAAACGAACATTATTTTTACTCAATTCAATGATAATACGCAAGTGTTTAAACGCTTTATTCGTATACAAAGAGCTAAATTTTCTTTTTGGGCCACAAATTTATTCCATTTTTTCATAGGAAGTATTCTAAACCAAAGTTGCGAGTCTTTTTACTTCGAGTACGAATTTGTAGTTGAAAAAGACTTGATTTCAAGGAGTCCCCAACACTGATTCAGACATCCTTCAGCTTGATTCATTACCTACAAAATTTTCTTTCCTCGAGTATTATTTAAGTCTGAATCTTTAAAACTTAAGAGTCTGAAGTCACCGTTGAATTATCCTTGAGTGCGACTCGAGCACGAGTCGCAACTTTCTTGTATACTTTGTGATAAGACTGTCACTAAAATAAGTAAGTGTATATTGATTTGTCTTACCCATAATGAGGGAAGTTAACCAAATTAGAATAGCTGTAATAGTTGCAATGTCAAAGATGGTAAACCAAATATAGGAGAATTTTATAACTAGTGCTTCACAATAAGAGCTTGAAGATTTATCTTTCAATTCAGGGTTGGATGAGAACAAGAGGAAGCTTCCATGGAGGTTCCATATAAAAATGAACAATATGAATAAGTACATAGTGGAGCGAGCCATATTAAGTCCGGCGGGTGCTTTGGGCCTCTTAGTCCTTATTATATAAAAGTATCTTACTCATAAACATAACCTAGTTCAAAAAGTATTTAAACTTATTCTATACTTACGAGTCAAAATTTCGAACGGCAATGACAAGGGAAATTCGAACCAAGACTATTGTGAGACCCGCAATTCCACCAAATAGCAGATATCGAGGCAGTCGCTCATCTAAAGGACATTCCTTCTTATACATGAGTCCAATTACAATCATGGCAACATTGAGAGGTGTTGTTGCGAAAATGAAGATGGAGAAACCGGTAGCTAAATATTGAGTCGAAGTATCCTCAGGTCGGTTATTCAAAACGGAGTCACTCTCGTGTAGACTCTCTATCATTTTGTGTATGAGTAGTAGTAGTTCTAATGCTTTACATACATGCTTTGTATCAGAACGGAAATTTGTCAGGAATAAAAAAAAATATTAGACATACATATATATTAGAGCATGATATATGCATGCAGCAAGGGATCTTTAAGTATCTAATAGAAAATTGAATTCAATACACGAATACAATCAATTTAATTTAGATGACAACATGGGGAAATGCCTTTGTTGTTAAGAAGTATGTAAATATCCTATAGCCAGCTATGAAGTAATGAAGTCAAAAGTTAACAACAACAGTTTAACGGATAAAATGACGAATATATTTTAAAAAACATCATCGCAAATATAAAAAAGACTATCGATCCAAGAGCGGATAATGAGATTTGCATCTTGGCTTAGCTTTGGAAGTATTTTTGTCTCATATAAGGAATTCCAAGGTACAACAGGAAATCCAAAATAAATAAATTCTAACTTTGTTGCATTCATCTCTTTTCCCTAATTAAAAAATGAGATAGCGTAAAAACAATTAATTATTATTATGAACTAATACTGAGCGTATAAGTACATTACATGGAGTAAATCCACATCCCTCAACGAGGAGTTAAACTCCAAAACATGGGTTTCATGATTGCAATGAAATTCGGTGTTTATAGCTTGATGGAAATCCATGTTGGTGTCTTCATATAGGGTGAGACGATTGAATATAAATTTCGATGGTTGGAGGAAGAGAAGATGTGTGTCCACCAATGGAGAGGGCTTTCCATCTATAAACGCACTGAGAATGAGTTTTGAAGTATCTTAGATGTTAATAATATGTAAATAAATAACATATAAAGCTTCTACATGCAAGAGAAAACTAATTGAAAGGATTTTTCTAAAAAATGAGAGTCTGGGTTACATTTGATTACTCCAACTAAAGCGTTGTTCCATTTCTATGTCTACATTATTCTTCAGAATAATTCTATACATTTTTAAGTTACACTTATATTTGAAAGGTCATATATGAGACAAATCAAGTGGTATTATGGCTAACATTCCAGACTGATCATCTTAATCCATCTCAGAAATTTGAATATATGTACAGCTCAGCACTGCCCGAAATAAGTATACCCATGAAATATTGAAGTGTATTTTTGTTCAAGATTGTTTCTGTGTTGACACACCATGTATGATAAAGTCTTATGTAAAAAATAAAAAAAAATTCTTACCGTAGCAATTTTTCGTCCATTCTTGCGAGACATCCTCGTAGAGTTCTTGATTCATTGGGAATAGGGGATATCCAACAATGAGAGAATTGGTTGTCAACAAATGTCTTTTTAGAAATATTTCCTGAATAGTATTTTTTAATTTCATCAAGGGGATTCCTTTTGAGTCTATGAGTGATATCCAAGTAAAGGAGAGCTGAGTAGCATAGTGACGAAGTCCCGATGTCCTAAATTTTTAAAATGCTCTGATTAAGAAATACATAACTGACTTCCTCTTTTCTCACTTATCAGTCCACTTCAATTTATTCGCCGACACATGAATAAATTTACCACGAGAGGACTCCCAACGCTCTTTAATCACTGAAGAATCCATGTCCATAGAGCTTAACAACACGTAGGAAAGTGGAAGGGAAGAATCTTTGAAGTAGGATTGCATTTTTAGCATGGAAGTAAGAGAGGAACAGACCTCAATCTCATTTGTGGATACCCTAGAGGTAAATATGGAATAAAGATCTTTCAATTTATTTTCTTCCTCTTGATAGGCAACAAAAATTTCTCACCAAATTAAAGCATAACTGTATGGATTCGGATACGAGTACTCAAAATCCGGAAGTTCTCTGACTCTAGACAAGATAATGTGCTCATTCAACTCACTATTCTCTGAAATGTATACACTTCCATCTAGAACTATGTTCATGTACCACCATTTCTTGAGTTGAATGAACATGTTCCTGGTTGGTATATTGACTGCAAAGAAGATTATGAGTATTACAAGGATGAGTCCAAGGAAAAATTTTCTTCGGAATGAAATACCAAGGATTCTGGCTCTCATCATCACTCGTTTGGACTGAGTCCTATTTAACTTCAGAATTAATTAAGCAACTTATGTATTACTAATAATAAATGCATATTCAGAATTGTTCTACAAGTGATTTATGTATGAAACAATGGCTTGAAATTAAGCAGAGCTTTGAGGTGTCAAATTACTACATAGTTGATTACAATTCAATGATTAAAATTAAAATTATTCTTGGAAAAGTTTCATTTCTTCCTTTACTTTCATGTGATTGAGCTCCATTATTATTCACTTTATTTTCGCCCATATAAAGATTCCTTGATAAAAACTAAGAGAGAGGTTCATTAAAACTATTACATTTAAAATAATAAAGTGACAGACTCCTCCTCCATTACTTCCATCGAACATATTATTAAACGGAATGAGATTGACTTTTATAGATTATAATAAATATGTATATACATACATCAGGCTATTCATTATAGAACTCCAAACTTCATTGATAATAAATGACTGAGTGACATAGCATATCAGTCATATAGCTAGCCTAACAATTTTCATTGACTGCCGCTTAACATTTTCTCTTACAAAGAGAGAGAGAAAGAAAGAAAAAGCCAGGAATTAACTGATATTTAGCCAACTACACCACAGCACTGCCTAGCTATAACTGGAATATTTTCTAAACATTTCATAGAAGGGATGTTCATTAATTTTAAGAGATATGAATTAATTAATATAAGGACAATTAAATTATAAATGAGGACCAATTTCTTACGGTGGGTCAAATAATAATAATAATAATAATAATAAAATTCCTGTTTAGTGACAAACCAATACCAACATGTTGTGTGTTCTATTATCTAATTTAATTAAGTCTAAGTCATTCCACTCAAAAGTTGCTGCAGGTTCGATAGTAATTGATTGAATAACCTTATGATATTATATAATCTATCATGTAATATAAAGCACGTGTCCATTTGCTCGCTCGCTTGCTTGAACGCGCATCATGGTAGTCCCTCAGGAGACTAGGGAGAAGGATGTACTAATGATAACTTGATCTAAAATAGAGCATAAGCTATGTTGCATCTGACTTTGAGGTTGTTAGAGGCTGATCTTGGAACTAAAATGAGATTTAACCCTTTTGAATCTGCTGGGACACATATGCCCCAGTAGAAATTCAGATAAGACTTGAGGGTCAAAATGTCCCCTAAACACGCTGATTAAGATTCAAATAGACCATTTTAGCTTCAACAGTCATTCTATTACACTATCTGTGAACTGAGGCAGTGTTGCATGATGCAATGTCCGTCAGTTGTTGTTATACTTCTGTCACTCTACAGATCTATGACTGATCTATGTATCTGAAGAAAGGATAGAGAGATAAAAGCGTGAAAAATGTTGGACTTCATTTGCCGATTGAAGGTGAGACTTGTCGGCAATGTAAAGGGTGTGCTGACAAAGGATACTATGCGCAATCATTGTCAAGTAGCTTATTGTATTGATTGTTTCGCCATTTACCAGGTGATCATATTCTTATAAAGGATAAATATTTTTGTTTTTGATTAATTAAGTATTATTAATTAATACTTTTGTCTAGAGAATTTGTTATTCTACTTATTGTACTTCAAATAAAAGAAGTAAAAAATCCCGAAAACATGAAAATTTACCATGTATTTTTTATGAGCTGTAGATTTGTCTATATACATAGAGTAGCTTTTTCCCTTTGAATCGTTATGTAATGGAATTAAATTTTGTTAAGTAGTGTACCTATTCCAACTAATAATAACAACAATAATAATAATAATGTACATAATTGCCCTACAATTTTGAGTATAACGACATTGGGAATGACGACATTGAACAGCAGCTATCAGTTAATTTCAGATCTTTTTTCTTTCTTTTTTTGGAGAGAAAGGTTGAGAGATCAAATATTTACTAGGTATTTTTTTTCTTTTCTTTTTTTGGTGTAGGAAAGATCGAGAAAGGTTGTTTCATTTATACGAGTCCCCTAATATTTAAAAGAACTCATTTCATTGAATATTACTCGTTTTGACTATAGACTTAATATAATACTCAAACTATGTTTAAAATCCGACAAATATTACCTCTAACTTATAAACAATCCAATAAAAATTAACTTTAGTGGATATAGGCAGGAATACTGAGGTTATGTAAAGCTAGAACTAAATAAGAGTAAGTAAACTCGTCAGTTTAAGTACCAGAAATAGTTGATACTTAATAATATTAATATTTACATTAGTGACATTTAGTTGAAGGAACAAGTAGCTTGGTCGTCCCTATGCATGTACATATTAAATTGGCAGTTGACGTCATCAACTAAAAAGAAAATCTTGGGATCATCATACATCGATGAATTAATTGAAGGAGGTGTTTTTTTAGGGGCCCTAGCTGGTATTTTATTAATGTATATGTCAATTACTTTGGCCCCTGTGTGTGTGTATGATCATATATTTTGAGTAAAGATGGTCGAAACACGTGTTGGATCAACACTGATGTGTTTAATCCATTCCCTCTCAGCAGCCTCAGATTCGGGTGAGGAGCGTGAGGAGGAGAAAAACAGGCTCGAGTCCCGTTATAGAGACTCTGATAATTGTTTAGAGGAGTTGGTAGTTCAGAATCGTGTGGATCTAACCTTGGTAACCAAATCCTATGCAACTGTTTCCCGTCAAATTGGAGTAGCAAGACGGAATATGCGGAAAGTGAAGTCGGGACTGATTGCTTGTCGTCAACTCCTACACTACAAAAGGGATGAATTAAAACGCCTTTGGTTGGATGGTTTTGAGCAAAAGCACGTTCTTTTATTGCTTGAAAAAATGTATTAACATTTATAAAATTTATTAACTCCACGTTTCATTGACTTTGACCTTACTCCTTTTCAGTGAGACCATTAGGGAATGCCCGGATCAAATTGAATTACTTATTTCGCAGAAAAGGTTTATTGAAGCGACTAAATCCATCGTGCAACACCTTAATAGCTTAGAAAATGAATTAAAGAATGTTGAAGGACTCACGGAGTTGAGAGCACACTTATTAGCTAAAAAAGAAGTAAAAATATAATCGTTGATGTTTATTGAGGGAGGGCTCATGTAGGTTGTCATTTCAGGTGTTGTATAAAATCTTGTTGGATGATATGCTCCATCAACTTCATGTGGAGTCCACTTTTAACATTTTAAAATTGCGTAGACAGACCTCAGTCCGTGATGACAGTCCCTTTCAACGTTCCTTATTTAATAGTAATCGAAGCTTACAAAATAAAACTCATCAGGAGCCTTCATTTAAACGCTCTGCAGATCAGTCAAAGACATGGAAGTCCTTGATAGATAGTTCAAATTCCCTTTTAAAGTACATACTTGCATACTAGGGTAAGGTTTTCAGACATCTTCTAATGATTTGTTATTATTTGAAGTGGTCGGCTTTTATCAGTGTCAGAGGAAGAGGAGTGGATGCAAATGTTGGAGAATCCTCTTAAAGCCAATTTAGTTACTGGTCCAGCTAATGCTTTAATAATCAATGTAGAGTGCTTAACCCAACTAAATCTCCTACCAATGGCGATAGAAGTGAGTGAATAGCATAATTACATTATAGCTTTGATTAACATGTCGTTTTATCTAACAGCAACTGAGATTGGAAATTTGCAGCGAATTACAGTGTATTGTTCGTAGGACAACCAAATATTTATTCGAACATAACGTCTGCCTCCAAGATGATCATTATCTTTTTTCAGAACTTTTCAATTCTATGATCGAACAATTTTATTTAGTTGTCGATGGATATCGCTTGCTCTCACTAGCATCCATAAAGGCATCAATGAGGAACAATATTAGAATGTCTAAAGTAGACACAATCGATGTATGGACCAGCGTGCAGTCGACCATTCAAATGCTTTTAACAGACTATTTGGTATTTAAAGACAAGGATACCAGTGATCATATTGCAACTCAGAGCAAAGTACATTTCTCTACTGAGCCTTTGGGAGGAGGTGGTGGTGTCAATTATCATTTCCTAAGGAAAAAAAATCAACGAGTAAAGAAATCATCGTTGTTCAAGTTTGGTAATTCATCCACAGCGTTAGGGTTGAATGATTATCTTCGGGAGCAAAGAAATGTAAGACTCTCTCAACTACGTACTATTTAATCCTGCAATTCTAAACTTATGATCATGACAATTTTTTCTTTTCCTTTTTCATCAAGAGCATGATTAAGAAATTAAACAGATGCATTTACTAATTCTCAATAATAATTATTAATTATGTTTAGTTAAATTCAAACGTCAATGACTCAAAATTGTTTTAATTTTCTTAATTATCAGAGGATCCATTTGAAGTTTTTTATCTATGCTAGACTCGAGTTTTGCATACAGTCGTTATTAACATGTATACTTTTCCCTTTTAATTGATTATAGTAGATGAATGTAAAAAGCTAATGTTAATTTCTTAGTTCACTAAATAGTTTATATCATTCATATATGGGTAGCTTAAATATTTTTCGAGTATCTGTAGTGTTTTTGTAAAGATGATTGTATAATTGGATTAAAATACTCAAAAGCCCTTGCAATGTGACACTAGATTTATAAATTGTACATAGTTATAAAAGAAAAGACTTAAGAATGAAGTTTTAGATCAGGGGTGTTGATCTATATGGACTTTTGTATATCCAAAAATATTCCCATTGAAATTTGAAGAAATAATCAACTCATGCTTTACATGGTTCAAAAATGTTTTGGATATTTCTAATTTAAATTATTTTAATTTCAGGACAGTAACGGAAAGAATATGTTGGTTTGTGCACCCAATCCTCACAATATTACAATCATCTATTCTTCACTCATGGAATTTATAAATGAAATTGAAAAGTCCTTGAAATACGAATCAGGAGAACATTGTACACTATATACTTTCCTGACTGATTTTGTCAAAGATGTTTTTCTTTTTCAAATTAACTTTGATAATATGGATGATTTAAATGCTGCTTCTAATGCCTTGGATATATGGGAGTCTGAGAGCAATATCGACACTTTAAAAAGTCTAGAAAGTTCAAAACCCATTTTAATCAGTGCTATAATCATCAAGAAATCAGTTGACAAACTTTACAAGTACATGAATACATTATTTCTTTATGGACATCATTTCTTTAATAATATTTGTAAGATAATGGTTCAATATAAAGAGATTTGCAATGCTGCTTTCAATGCTTTAGTTCGAGTTGACGGTCATTTAGTTACTTCAGCACTTTTGGCTAACGATGAAGATTTGACTCAATTAATGACAACATTCCCTGTTTGGAATAAAAATCAACCCATTGACTCTCTAAAAGATATGGAATTAATTTCTAAAGAAGAATTAACTTTATTAAGGCAAAAACTTGGAAAGTCCAATATCAATCAAAATGAAATTATATCGGATCCGAGTAAATTTAAGCATTTAGCTATGTTGAGTGAAAGTCTTGACTGGTTCTCATTGAACATATCTCGGATCTGTAATGAATTAAACAAGGCCAATTTGTATTCCTCCTATTCAATATCTGAAAAATCCATTCAAACACTCAATACGATATCAAAAGATTTTGGAGATCTCTCTTGTAACTGTCTCTTAGTTCTGCATATAGAAGTCCGTATCCACTGCATTTATTTTCTATCTCCTATATGGTTTGGTTCCAATGCAGGTACTCAATTTCAAGGTGGTCCTGAATCTACGGATCCAAGCTCGGAAATCATTCGCTTAGCAAAGGATTTGACTTCAACTGAGGATATTGTAAAACCACTTATGGGGAATGTTAAATCAAGATATGTTTTTGAGGGACTCTTATTTCTTATTGGGTCGATTCTGATTAGTTCAGTCGAACACATTAAAAGAATCAATTCCAACGGTATCAAGAAAATGAGTCGGAACTTATTTACCTTGCAGTATATTCTGTCTTGTAACATTACTGGACATGGAGAAGTTGCTTTAGAACACGCCAAACAATATTTAGAATTATTGGAAAAAACGCCTGAGGTAATTATCATAATTTACTCAATACACATGTCCTTACATTTGCATTCCTCAATTTAAAAAAAATATATCTCTCTCCTAGGAAATCATGAATAGTATAGTTGAAAAAGGATCTGTGTTTTCCTATGAAGAATATGAAAATGCTATTAAATTACTTCACCGAAGCAATAGGAACAGTGTTCATAGCGAAACAGTATCATATGATCTGAAGAAACTAAAGGATGTGATGAAGTTTGGCGCCTAAACTTATTCATGGCGATGATGATTATTTTTTATTGTTAAGATTTAAATAGGAAATACTCAACCTTATTGTGTTATTTGAATGAGGGTTTCTTCAATTTTGTTCACTTTAATTTATTTTATGTATCTATTACTAAGTGTTGTATTTTATGTGATAGTAAATGATAATTCAATATTAATATAATATCCGTTGTATAATTCATAAATTCTATTATGTACATAAACAAGATTGGAACCTTGAAAACAGTCCTTTATTTATTATTATTCTATGTGCCCGGGTTTTAATGGTTAGCATAGACATACATACTTAAAAATACGGAAGTAAACATTTATAGCACCAAATGTACTTTTTCTGGTCAATCTAGAGTAGGGGATTCTCAACTGGCCTTGCACTGAGAACCATATTTTCCTATGCTCATTGGGATCGGATATTTATATAAATATGACACCTCAAGTTCACCTATTATGATTAAGACTGATCAAAACTACTTTATAACTAGATCACGCAACCTCATTTCCCCCCTTCAAAATGTGGGAAGGAAGATATGACTCCCAAGGTTCTGGCGCCACTGGTCACTCGAACTTTGTCTTTCTTTTTTTGATTATTTAAATTATTTGGTTGGAATAGGATCACTGGCCGTTCAAAATTAATCTGATGTCAATTACAAGGTTGAGTGATTATATGGAATAACTAGGGTGTCATGACCCGATTCTAACATAACAAAAAGTGGGACATCTTTTGATGGTTATCGACTTGTTAACCCTAGTGTGGCGTCGATTTAAATTTTGGTTGTAGAATTATAGCTCTAGTTATGATTAGTGTTGTCAGTATGTATTGAGTGACTAAGGAAAAGTCTCTATAATATAGAGTCTTTATCATATAATATATATACATGTATATATATAGTCAAACTGTAATAAGGAGCAAGGCAAGGGAAACTGAAAAAACTGCTTAAACTAGGTTTGCTTTTTTTAAACTATGATCAGATAAATTGGGCATCAAAGAATGCATGAACTCCAAAATAAACTGTATCAATAATATACATGTATTTAAAACTGTTTTTATAAAATATAACCAAAATTAGAATAAAATTAACTTTAATTAGCTATAATATGTATCAATTTACATTTATATAATAAAATGAATAATGATTTTCAATAGCATTACTAAAAAAAATCAGAAATTTCCGTTTCTTCAAACTGATTAGCCATATAAATAAATATGTGTCATCTGTGATTCTAATTAAATGACAGTATCTAGCATACTAATATTTCTTCCATCAATTACAAGCTCCTATAATTATAATAATGCATTATTAGCTTTATTCAAGTTGTCAATTTCATTCTCAGATGGAGAGAGATAAATAAATGTGGGGAATTTTGGGTGGGTGGCTGCTGGCGGGGGATTGCAGGGACACGCTTAATACAGTGCATTTATCATATAAATTTCTTGTATATGAGTCATATAATATGATCGTTTAATGCAATAATGACACGCTTAAAGCAGGTGACTGTTAGACCAGATTTGACTGTATATATATAAACTCAGGGCTGTCGACACACTGTAATAACAAGAGATGTAAAATTACTAATCTGTATGATATGAAGAGAGTCATCATTTCCAGACGTATGAGGGTCTAGCATAATTGGATTCGACAGTTCCAAAAAGTTTAAAATGATACTTTATTACATAAAATGGATTAATAAGGAATGCATTAAAGATCTGAGACTCACAGCTTTCAAACGAGATGTCCAGAATCCTTAATTAAGAACAAATCGTCAATCTAAATGTGTCAATTTTCATTTAATTTCGAGCAAAAATTCGCTAGAAATCTAAGACTCATGGTAGAGCTACTTAAGTATTTCAGCTGGTTTCTTAATCCTTTTGCGCTTAATATATCGTCTGAAAGCTGTGGATCTCAGCTCTTTAATGCATTCCTTATTCATCCATTTTATGTAATATTCAAGGAATTATTTAAGTACAAAGGATTTGACCGACTTTTGGGCATACGCCTCTAGGAGTCCTTTTAGGTCAAAACAAAGAATTGAAACAGAATCTTCATTGAATACACTAGGGCAGAGGTGTCAAACTCATTTCATATTGCGGATCACATACGACCCCTAGGTAGACGTCGTGGGCAGGGCGATTAAAATTATAGCATTCTTAGCTACTACAAATAACCAAAATATCATCATGTCTTCCCTTTGTTTTGATTTAAAGAAGAACAAGGGTATTGTTAAATTTAACTCAAAATGTATTGATCAACACTATTACAAAACATTTCACAAAATTGCACAAACTTTAAGTAACTAGAAAATCGAAAACTATAGTAATAAACTTTACATGAGATTACAATATGAGACTTATAAAGAAAGACTAACATACGCCCCCTAGCGGATAATTCATGAACTACATTGAATTAAAAGAGTTAATCCATGTTTTTTATGTATTTTTTCTACTTTCAAATTATCCTGTGGGCCTGATTGAACCTCCTTGCGGGCCGTATGTTTGACACCTCTGCACTAGGGAATCATTATTTTTAAAGCACAAAATGAGATTTCCTTCTAGGCTTAAATTGAAGTTGAAGTAGAAAAATGGGCCAAAAAAGCTACAAAAGTAGGGTCGCATTTCTCGAAAACTTTAGAACTCTCAAGAGAAAACAAAATTACAGATTTGAAATCAGCGTGCAAAAATAGAATAACTTTTATTCTACTGTTACAACCGTTTGCATACAATATGCATGCAATGTATGGACACAATTATTAATGCAGTATTTCTTGGGACATAATTGTTTAATTTTTTCCGTAAAATAAGTTACAGAAACCAAATCAAGTAGGAAAAAAAGTTTTTAGGTTTTCATTAACATAAATATTGATATATTTTTCATAGTTCAAGAGTGGATAAGAGATGAATCATTCCATGAGGGAGTCAAGAGGAGGAGACTTCCCAAACATTTAAAATATATCAATATATTCTAAAACAATTAAAGAATGAATTTATGTGTGGTTAATTATAATTGATACATAATGGTGATATATCAATTTTTCTTTTTCTTTTTGGAAGGCGGACTTGAATCACTTTTTGCATTTTCGGCCTCAAATGAATTGATGAGCTCATTTTGAGTTTCAGGACGTGCAGGAGCATATCGGGAATACTCCATTGTGTATTCTCCCTTACCTTGAGTTCCTGTTCTCAGTTCTGTTGAGAATCCAAACATACGATTAAGAGGTGACTCAACAATCAAAGTACACCATCCATCATCTGAGTAACTGGTTGTCAAAATGACAGAGTCTCTCTTGGTGAGCATAGAAAGGACTGAACTTTGAAATTCAGCAGGAGCAGACACTTCCACATTCATGATGGGCTCCAGAATTTGCCATCTTCCTCGCTCATAACATTGAGCAAATGCAAATTCTGAAGCTTGGAAAAATGCCCATTCCGATGAGTCAACGATATGATGTGCACCGTCCTCAAGAACCATTTGAACTCCAGTGACTGGAGATCCAATAAGTTGACCCTTCAAACACGACTTTTCAAATCCCTTCCGCACACCTGGAATAAACTGTTTAGGAACATTGGTTCCTGTAGTTGCATCTTTAAATGATATTTTAGTATTATTATTGGATGACTGTGGCTCTAAGTATCCGATGACTCGTGCATACTCTCCACGACCCCCTGATTGTTTACGATGCCAATAATCGAATTCAATCTTCTCCATAAGTGTTTCTCGAAATGCTACTTTTGGTTTCCCCATTTTAACAGGGCAATTGTATTCCTTTTCCATTCGCTGACCGTAAATCTCCAAATGAAGTTCTCCCATTCCAGAGGCCATTGTTTCCTTTGTATCAGTATCATACCATATCTAATATATATATATATATATATATATACATTAATATCTTATATCTAGTCAATGAGTTTCCTCAAATCAAGACTTACTCTGTACGTGGGATCCTCTTTAGTAAATCTCCCCACAGCTTTCGCAAAGGCATCTGCATGTTTTTTATCTTTGGGTTCAATAGACATAGAAATGACTGGATCCGGAACAAATATAGACTCCATAGATATATTCTGATCTTTTTCAACAACAAAAGAATCTCCAGAACTGCAGTCAACACCAAATAAAGCACAAATATCTCCAGCATAAACTCGATCAACATCCTCCATTTTATCAGAATGCATTTGAACCAATCGACTTAATTTAGTTTTCTTCCAAGTACGAGTGTTGTAAACAGTGTCTCCACGGTTAATTGAGCCCTGATATACTCGTACATAGGTCAACTGTCCAAATTTGCCTTTCTCCAATTTGAATGCAAGGCCAACAAAGGGATTCTTATTACTTCTTTCAGGATTCATTTTAATTTTAACGACCTCAGACTCACCGGTAGTTTCGTCTACCTTTGTTTTAGAATTATCAATAGCAAAATTATCAACTTCTGACGGATTAGGAAGATAGTCAACAACAGCATCCAAAAGCGGTTGAACTCCTTTATTCTTTAGAGCAGTGCCCACTAAAACCGGAGTAAACTTTTGAGACAGAGTAGCACGGCGTATGGCACTTTGGATTTCTTGAATATTGGGTGTTTCCTCATTGAGATACATTTCTGCAATTTGATCATCACAGTCTGCAAGATGTTCAATGAGTTTGTGGTGATAGTCCTTTCTCATGGATACAAGGTCTGATGGAACGGAATCATAAACGACTTCCTCCCCTAAAGGTCCTTCAAAATAAATGGCCCTATCATTAATGATGTCCACGACCCCTTTGACATTGCTATCTTTTCCAATGGGCAGCTGAAGTAAAACTGCATTTCTGTTCAATTTAGAGCGAAGTTGAGAATGAACCTTGAAGGCATCTCCGCCCATTCGATCCAATTTATTAATGAAGGCGATAGAAGGGACTCTGTAGCGAATCATTTGGCGATTCACCGTCATGGTTTGACTCTGGACTCCTCCTACAGCACATAGTACAAGGATTGCCCCATCTAAAACACGGAGGGACCGCTCCACTTCAATCGTGAAATCCACGTGACCCGGTGTGTCAATGATGTTCACGTTATTGTCCTTCCATCGGGTAAACGTAGCAGCCGATTGGATCGTGATACCACGTGCACGCTCCAACTCCATAGAGTCCATAGTGGCCCCAACTCCATCTTTGCCCTTTACTTCATGGATAGAGTCGATACGTCCCGTATAATAGAGGATTCGCTCTGTTAACGTCGTCTTTCCAGAGTCGATATGAGCGGATATCCCAATATTACGCATACGCTCCAAGTTGAAAGGAGCCTTCGTAGAAAAACTACGAACCACTGATCGCCACATAGCTGCTAACGAACGATGAAGATTGTGACGAGAAGAAGAAGCCAGTGATATTTATAAATTATATTACCTATGTAATTTAGGCCAGGAACGTCAGCTCTTACCACAAGACGTTATTTAATATTGACTATTGTGTATGGACTGCGCTTACTTAACAGTAAGCAGATGGATTAATATAATATATTGACATGTTCTATATTTATTTTTCGCATGTAAGTAGAGTATCATAATAAAATCAAGTCACGTGCTTTGTAATAAATCCGCACCAGCCTTTGTACAATACTATATACGGATGCAACAATATATATTAACAATTTATATATTGTTGCGAGCCGGGTGAATTAATTCATGTATTAGGTATTAATAATTAGAATATTGACATTGAAAATATAAGAAATGATAAAAATACGTACATAATAAATATAATTAGTTTCAAAGTGAAGGAATTTATTTTAAAAAAAATGAAATATACAAATAATATGAATGTCTAAAAATCAATTTTAATTTTTTTTTTTAAAATGTCTAATATTTCCTATGTATACACATATATATATTTAAAAAATTATTGAGGTATCACCTTGAACAGTAGGTATTGACTACTAACAACAATGGAATAAACTATGAAAGCTTTGTGAGTCAAATATACGCCTGATACGCTCATTCTTGTAAAAGATTTTATCATTGATTTAAATTAATAAAGAGACACGTAAATCAGCCATGAATAATAAATAATTATCGAATCTCTCTCTAAAAAAAAAGAAGTCATTTCAATAAATAATAATTTAAAAGTGTAAAACAAATAAACGAAAGGTGATGATGATTGATGTTTCCATGAATTAAAACAAAAGTTAAGTGGACAAATGGTAGTAGAGAGCACTCAAAATGACAGGGGTCGACAGAAGAGCAATTTTACCCATAATTTGTAAAAGATACAGTTTTTTAAAATCCAAGTGACCATGTCTCATTGTGGATATCATCTTTCGCCTATCATTGATTTGATCATTTTCTCTTTGGATCCGCTGATCTACCTCTTTTTCAAGGCTTTGTAGGGGATATTTGTCAAATAAATAAAGAGAGTCCTTGATCAGATCTTCAAAGGGTAGACTTAGAGGAATTCGAGCCAATAAGGAATGTATGCTTGCCATATCTCGCTCACATCCCTCTAATATCTCAGAACTGCGAAAGAGCACAAGAGCAGTCGCAAAATAAATTGGCATTTCTCGTGGTTGAACAATGAAATAATCATAGAGACGAACGACATCCGAATAGTCACTAAGAACATGTCCAAACCACGTTATAACCCAAGGAAGAGAAAAAATTGTTCCCAAATCACTTTCCTCAATGAAATCATAGAGCTCAGAGTCCTCTCTTTTTATCTGGAAGGAAATTAAATCATACACGTACGTAGATAATTATTATGAGTAACTAAGGGCTATCGACTCACAATGGGATACATAAACTGAAGAAAGTAGCTCGTATCCTCCATTGTGAATGCCATAAAAGGCTTTAAATGACTCAAAGACAACTTCTCAAGGATGCGAAATCCCATTTCTTCTCCTACAACGAGTAGAAACGTGATGGCCACATCATGATAGCCTTGATAATAACACAGTTCAGGATGGGCACCCAAAACCCGTATGATGATGCGAGTAAGTTGTTCTTGAAGCTCTGGTCTCTGATCGTCGGATATACAGGGTGGGAAACGTTTGAGGGATCTGCAAAGAGAGAGAGAGAGAGGAATGAATTATAATTAGTGTTATACATTCATTCGGAGAACCTGTTAACATCCATCACAACTTGGTGATAGTCTTTATGATTGAGAATATCTTTAGTTGTAGGAGGAACGAGGGTTTCTAGCATGGTGATCCCTAAAAGAGCAGGCCAGACCTTTCTACGATGAGCATCATTGAGGAGACCTCCCTCGGATACGGCGAGGGCTTTTAATCCATCCACGTTGCCCTCTAAAAGACACTCCTCCATTTGAGATACTTTGTTCCTCCTTGTCTTTCTTGGATCTTCATTGTCACGAGGGGCTCCAGGAGAGAAATGCCTCCGGTTTCGAAGATGTACCACCATCTTTATCGATATTTGAATATAATATATTAATAATATTAGAGGACGTATCTTATTATTATCCCATATTATAATAATTTAATATCATGAAATGCAAACAACGGTGATGCAGGATAAGCTGAAATATTAAGAATAGGAATTCCATTTGACAACTTCAATATGACGTCATTTCTATACTGACACCAGCTTCCCAGATATATATAATAAAATATTATTAATTAAAATTATTATTATTATGCCTACTTGCTCTCATTATAATTATCCAACTATTATTTTACTTTTATGCCAGAGACAAAATGTATGCACTTAATATGTATTATCTCCTACCTTTAAACCTTACATAGCCTTCATCATTCGTGATAAGCTGTCAACCTATTGTGACTCAATATGGATTAGCTAGGGCAACAACAACTTGAGGATTTGACGTTGATTTGAATACATTCTAATTAATACAACCCATACGGTCAATTGAATTTCAATATCCTTTATAATCTTAATTATAATTCACTAACCAATTAAATTTGACAAAAGTTGTGAGACTCTTTGATCACACCATCAAGAGGTCAAGAGGAACAATGGGCCATTGTCAATGGTTCTTCTCCCCCCCCCCCCACTAATCCAAGCAATAACCATCAAAAGTTGCGTGATTATACAGTGACGTTATTTTGTCACATGGGCTACTGGCTAGTTACATGCTTATGGATTGATAGAATTACTAATTCAGAATTAGTTCTGACCCCTGTTTACTGTACAGGTGCCTTAATTACACTGGTCAACGGTCAAAAATCCTAAGGGGTATAAATATAGTAAAAGTTATTCAGATTTGCTCACTGATCTCAAATCTGTAAAAAATCTATTCGAGAAGTCCGACAGTTTTCGAAAAGATTTTAGAGAATGATTCAAGGGGGAAAGTAGCTACTGACGTCGTTAATGGATGTAGCTTTTAAATATTTTGTGGTAGAATAAGATCTCTGGGGCTTTTAATGAATATTTTTAGGCAGGGATTGAAATAGATTGAAGATACTTCAAAGATATATTAACGTTTCGATGCTTTGATATTTTACAGATAGGTCTTTCCGTTACGTATACTGTCTAATACAAGAGTACGTTAATGACTATAGTCTAGCTAGCTGCTAGCTGGCTGCTTAGCAGAAATCGTCAGCAGCTAACTTTTATAAATAATATGAGCTCAAAGTAAACAAATAAATAATCAAATATGCGATTCGGTTCTGATCCCCAAGGGTTTATAACTAAGTATAACAGGTGTTCAACATCGGATTCTATTATAAATAATTGAATGGGATCCTAAAAAGATAAACTCAAAATTAAATGATGTAGACGTGTTTAGTTATTAAAGAGAGTGAGTGAGAGAGATGCTCATCCCAATTCGTAAGCTTCGTACAGCTTTACCCTCCTTACTTGGACTATTTGTCCTCTTAGCTTGTTTTATTAAATTCGTGATTGTTCCGCTCTATCATCGGAAAATTGATTGGCATGACTATGACCTCATGGAAAATGAGCAATTGCGGAATGGTAAAGGTGAACATGGACTCCCCATCTTAGGAATCCCTAAGAAAAAGGCATACTCTGATAATGGGTTTAACGGAGATGTGTCGGATCTCATTTCTATTCATCGTTCTGTACCGGATATAAGAAATCCGGGTTGTAAGAATAAACTCTACAAAGCCTATCTCCCCTCCGTGTCCTTTGGTAATAATTACAATATTAAAAAAAAAAACAATTTCCATTAAAATCTTTTTTTCTTTTTTTCAATAAACTCATTAGTGATTCCATTCCATAACGAGCATCCCTCTGTCCTCTTTAGAACATTTCACAGCATCCTTCGTCGTGCACCGCACTCCTTGATCAAGGAAATTATTCTAGTAGATGATTCTAGCACACGAGGTAAATAGCAAAATAATAATAATAATAATATTTGTACATATAATTGAATATTCCAAAATTATAAATTCAAACTAAATAATATATTCATAGCTTCCATCAAACAGCCTCTTATGGATCACATTAAGTCATTCAATCTGACTGAAATTGTAAAAGTGATTCGTCTACCCGAAAGAGGAGGTCTCATCACTGCCCGTCTTGCCGGTGCAAAGAAATCCCTTGGAGATGTTATTATCTTCCTTGACTCTCATACAGAAGCAAACGCCAATTTCCTTCCACCCCTCTTGGAGCCTATAGCAGAGGACTATCGAACTGTTGTTTGTCCATTTATTGATGTCATTGATCATGATACATTTGCTTATACGGCTCAAGATGAGGGTCGTCGAGGTGCTTTTGATTGGCAGCTCTTCTATAAGAGACTTCCTTTACTTGAGAGTGATTTAAAAGATCCCACCAAGCCTTTTAAAAGTCCGGTAATGGCTGGTGGTTTATTCGCCATTTCCGCTCAATTCTTTTGGGAGTTGGGTGGATATGATGAAGGACTTCAAATATGGGGTGGAGAGCAATATGAACTGTCCTTTAAAATTTGGCAATGTGGTGGGGAATTGGTAGATGCTCCATGCTCTCGCATTGGTCACATCTATCGTGCATTTGTGCCTTTTTCATCAGGAGGAAAAGATGGTTATATGCTTCATGTCTGTAATTAATTCATTTCTATAAAATAATATTTAAAATTACATTATTTTTTTTTATTTAAAAGAATCACAAGCGGGTCGTTGAGGTTTGGATGGATGAATACAAGGAATTTGTGTATAAAAAAAGTCCCTATTTGAAAGATGTGGATCCAGGAGATTTATCCAAACAAAAGGGGGTTCGACAACGCTTGCAGTGCAAATCATTCAAATGGTTCATGGAGGAAGTTGCCTTTGATTTGGTCAAACATTATCCTCCAGTTGACCCTCCTGACTATGCCTCTGGTTTTATTCGCACAGCAAAAAACCCAAATCTTTGTATTGGATCAGAATTTAAAGGACCTCAGTCCCAGTAGGTGTCAATCCCCTAACAAACACTTGTTCCTTCTTATTGTAATATGATTATGTAATATTAGATTAATTGTAACGACATGTCATCATGAATTTCGTTTGTCGTTTCGAAAGGATATGCGGTTCAAGAGTCTTGAAGGGGTCTGTTGGGATGCAGGGAGTCCGAAGGATGGTTCTCACATAGGTGCCTACTCATGCCATGGTCAAGAAGGAAATCAACTTTTTAGATATGATCCAGTAATAATATAATTCCGTAGAATTTCATTCTCACTGAAATCTCTTTTGTGCTTTTTACCTTTAGAAAACTAAGCATATTACACAAGGAAGGAATAATCGATGTGTGGAGCATAGTCCCTCCAATAATGATCTAGTCATCAAAACATGCACCGATACAATTGCACAACAGTGGATCATGACTGAAGTGAATCTAGAGCTTCTGAAAAAGTGGGATTCTTCATGATCAATTATTTTTTATTTTTGGACTTTTTTAATTGGTGCTTTTTTATTTTTGTTAAAACGAATCAAATAATTATCATACTACATAATGTTGTGTTGTTATTGAGTAAAGAAAAAGTTATATTTTGTTATTAGCATGTCAAATATCTTTGTTTGAATAAATATCGCATGTAGAGGCTAAACTATATATAAAGAAAAAATAAATTAACCCCATGTATGCTAAATTTGTTTCTTTGTCCTCAGTTATATTATCTAAACTTTCTCCCAGCTACTGCTAAAGACAGAGGTTATTGTTTCCAACATAATTTAATTTCCCCTAGGCCCCCTTCTCTTTAAACGCAAGCAACCCCCACTCTGCAAGAGATTTTTTGCAACTAACTTCGTCAAAGTGCCTTGCAAAGCATGTATACAGTGAATAAATACTCATGTAAATAATATTTGCAAACACGCCCTGACAACGTAGTTAAAACAAAGACATTTATTTCTTATAGAATTATATTATTTATAAATAATATATGGAACACGCTCGCCCAAGTGACAGTTCTGTAATTAAATTGATTATATTTTTCTGATTCACAATACACAGCTAGCTTGGTTGAATATGGAGTCTAATAAGATGGATTGTACAAAGTAAAAACTTGATTCCTTCTTAACATGTCCAAGTTTTTGTAGAAAACCATGTGACTTATGAATATCTTTTTATAAGAGAACGTTGGATCAGCTGGAAGGCTTATCTCGAGAGAGAGAGAAGAAGGGAAAAAAGAGTGCGAGTCATTATTTTGATAGCAGTATTTCTTTCTTTCTTCCTTTCCTTCTTTCTTTTTAGTGTGAGCAGGAGGAACAGCACTCAGCAGTATGTTTATGTAGTACTAGTCTGTATACAGACAATCTACTTACAAAATGAAAACAAAGAACTCTGGTGATGTTGGGCATGCGTTTAAGAACATGAAATAATAGGTCCATTTATTATTTTTTTGCGCGGAGATCAATAAAAATGACGCAGTAAGTAAGCGAATAATTCTACATTTAATTTTGCATAGGAAACGATGTCGAAATTGGTGTTATTTATTTAAAGATATTACGAAATTGGATCTGAAAGTACGTAGAACCTAGTCATTTGTGAATCCATGCTTGTTACAAGGTCCCCTGAACCAAGTTTTACATATTTATAAGTGTATACGATCAGGAAGGAAGTGTCTGGTTTTTGTTTGTTTTTGTTTTTGTTTTCTTAATTAGTTAATAACCTAAAGGTTCGTACATGAATGAATCACCGCCCGTTTCTCTTGTTGGCGCTAATGGTTTGTTTTTATTGATTGATTTGCTTGCAGATGAGTGGGTTATCGGATTTAGATCGACTCCATACTCCTTACTCACCCCTCATCTGCGGAAAAGATGAGGATGAGGGTGAAGAAGAGGACACAGAAGAAGAAGAGGAATATCGTCCACCTAAAGTTCCTCCAATCGATAATGTAATGATTCACATGGTACCTGAGGGAAGTAAAAGTCGTTGGAGTCACATTGACGACTTGGATTCCTTTTTTAAGCAAGTCTACGAGTATCATCAAAAGAATGGCTTCTCTGTCATGATTCTTAGAGTAAGAGATCTTACATTAATTATAACCTATATGTAGTCATTCAATGGATTTTAATTACTTTATAGGAGTTTATGGAATTGATACAATTTGCTTTCATTGTATTTTTAACGACGTATTTGTGGCATTGTGTAGACTATGATTTACTCTTCAACAAAAAGCCATCATCATCATCCTTTGGAGGAGACAAAAAACTAAAAATATCGGATTGTGTCTATCCCTTCGGAGTCTGTGTACAATCTTTTACACTGACCACTTGGTTTTGGATCTTTATTTCCTTTTCATTCTGGACTCTACGTGTTATTTCCTTCTGCTATAGAATTTTCCAATTTTGGGATATTAAATCATTTTATAATAATGCACTTGATATTGGAGATGATGAACTCCATTCCGTGAGCTGGATTGAAGTTCAAAAGCGCCTTGTTGAGGCACAAACAAAGCACTCTATGTGTATTCACAAAGAAAAATTATCGGAATTAGACATATATCATCGTATCCTTCGGTTTAAGAACTACATGGTTGCCATGGTGAACAAGGATCTGCTTCCCTTCTACTTGAATATTCCATTTATTGGAGATACGATTTTCTTCTCTCAAGCCCTCAAGTTTAATGTGGAGTATCTCTTATTTAAATCCCCATGGGCACCCTTTGATAAGTGGCATTTAAAAGAGGACTACAAGCGATTACATAAAAAGAAGGAGCTGTCCGAGAGCCTTCAATCCAAAATACTTTTACTCGCTCTCCTGAACCTCATTTTGATGCCTGTTATTCTCCTCTATCAAATTGTAAGATTCTTCTTCTTTTATGTTGAACTCGTAAAAAGAGAGCCTGGAACACTTGGAGTACGAAAATGGAGTCCATATGCTCGACTCTACTTGAGACACTTTAATGAGCATGACCATGAACTTAAAACTCGTTTGAATCGTGCGTACAAAGCAGCCAATACTTATTTGGATGGCTTTGTATCCCCAGTTTTAGCTGTCATCGCTCACAACGCTGCATTTTTCACTGGGTCAATCCTTGCAGTTTTTATAGTTCTCACTGTTTGGGATGAAGATGTTTTGAGTGTGGAGCATGTACTGACAGTCATGACTGCTCTAACTGGAATTGTTGCTTTTATGAGGCTTTTCATCGCGGATGAAAACCTTGTTTTCTGTCCGGAAAAGTCACTCACAACCGTTTTGGCTCATATCCATTATTTTCCAGTCTCATGGAAAGGAAATGCACACACTTCTAAAGTTATGAATCATCTTCAGAATCTCTTTCCCTACACATTTGTATTTCTTCTCCAGGAAATCATTTCTCCTGTCTTGACTCCATTTATTCTTATATTTTATCTGAGACCCAAAGCTCCTGCCATTGTGGATTTCTTTAGAAGCTTCACAGTCTCCGTCACTGGGGTTGGAGATGTTTGCTCTTTTGCTCAAATGGATTGTCGTCGTCATGGTGATCCACATTGGCAAGCCAATACTTCTCCAGATAGTGGATTAAATGAGGAAGGTCACCACTATGTCAAAGCTGAGGACGGAAAAACTGAAATGTCGTTGGTTCACTTTGCTTTGACGAATCCAGATTGGAAAATACCAGAGACTGCGGAGCCTTTCATCAATGCTCTCAAAGAACAAGCTGGCAAAGATGCTGAATTACTCCCCACTCTAGCCGAAGAGGAGAATCCTTTATATAATTCCTTAAACTCCCTCAATGAAGTGGGTGGTATTTATGCAAATTTGGCATCATCTACACTTTTTGATATAAATAGCCATCAACATCACCAGGGTACATCTTTTCTACTTGCAGCACCACAGGGAAACTCCCTCATTGCAGAATCTTCTCAAAAGCCTCCACCACCCCCTTCACTCCTTTGTTCACGAGTGGTCGGGGGTTCTTCCTCTCTTACTCCTCCGCCTAATTTAAGGCAGGACTTACGAAGATTGGGTTTAGAATACACTGCGGCAGATATGTCCTTCTCAGCCCTCTATCTTCATGAAATGCATTACAGAACATTAACGAGACAAAATACTGTGATTTCCCGAGGACGCCGAGCCTCATTTAATGAATTAGAAGAGGATACTGAGTTGGATTTAAATAACAGACTTGCAGCTTCATCCACTGTTTCCTAGCAAAGTGTATGGACTCGAAAATGCAACATGGGTCTAAGAATATAAACTTATTATAATACAAAATCAAATTATTTATTACATAATATTAGTTTTCTCTTTCATAAAAAATAATAACAAATATTATTATCATTATTGCAACTAATTTCATGCTGATAATTATAAAATTTAATATACATAGATGTATGTATGTATTGTAAGATCGTACGAGGAAACGTTTGTTTTCCATGCATATGATAAAGATACTCTTTTTCTCTTTATACAATCTAGTATTTATAGATGAATGTGAGGCTTCGAAATTATGATAATAATTGATTGCACCTTCCTCAGAGATCTTAACTTAGCCTTAACAAACAAACCTGCTCTGGAGCTCCTATTACTCTAATTGCACATTATTGTTCTTTTTTTTTTATTTGTACTATAAATAAAATACAGTTTGAATATATTATATTACACAATCAGTGCATCATATATTATGATATATTTTAATCAAGTCAACATAAGTTTACTTCAAAAAAAAAAAATAAGAATACCTTTTATACATACTATGTGATAGGAGTATACATATATTTGACGCCCTCATTACGAATCTGTTGTTCATTATTTCGTATCAGATTTGGATTTCTTGAGTCAATGTAAACTTTTTATATAGTACATAAGTTTGGGCCATTTTTTGAGGATGAAAGAAATAGAATAGCAGTAAAAAGGGTGTTTGGTTCTGAAGGGTCTAGTTCAGCGTATAACATGGATATTTGATTATTACTATTATCACTCATCCAAGTGAATTTTCTAAGTGAATTTCACATTTCCTCACTAAAAACATGTTAAAAACAAGTCCAAGGTAGTGCCTTAGGATAATTTTACAACTTGTAGAAATGGGGCTATTTCTTGGATATGGGGGAATATTTAAAAATAAAAGGTCATTTCAAAAAAAAAATCTTATACTTGACAAATTAAATATATTAATACATAAGAAAAGATCAGTCAAAAAACGAAAAGGATCCTTAAAGTGTAATAAAATATATAATATTTATAATTACATAATGTATAATAATTATCATGTGTGTGAGGTTACTTAATATTTGCTTATCTGCTTAATGTCATTCTCATTTCTGTAGTGTTTTATCATCTCCATATTGTTTTCATGGGGGTATTAATATGTGTTTAAGATAAGTATGAGGACGGATTTTTTTTTTTTTTTTCGTGGATAAAGGAAATCAAGATTTATCAGTTACCTCACAATTATGTATTGACATAACAAGGAATATAAATCTGATTCAATACATTACGTACATTGACATAAGATTAGGAGGAAATTAACTTTTTAATGAAATAAATAAATATACATCAAGATCGTCGGATATTTGATCCTCCTAATTATGCTAATAATTAATAACATGGCAGATGCCCGTTTTTTCTAAGGCAAAAAGAAAAGAAAAATTTTAGAGTATCCTTATGCAAAATCACTTCAGGAAGTGAATTTGTCCTTCTAATTTTTATACCTTTTGAGTTGTACGTACTAAAGTTTCAACACTCCAGAACGTACAATATTACACTTTTTTCACTAACATAATATATTAATTTGAAAAGTAATTGACATAATAACTGACTTGAGTAGTTTAGTTCGTCAAATCTCAAGGGTTATATTTTTACCAAGGACATCTCTTGACTTTAGTAGTATTTTACATCTGAAAAAAAAATTATTTAAAAAAAACCCCTTAATTTTCTTAATTCATTCAGTCTGCTCATCTCTGATTGCCTCGTGTGTCACTCCTCTTAAATTCATTACCATGTTTGTTTTTCTCTAGGAATATTAATTAATTATTATAAAGATTCGGTCAGATTCAAATTTATTTTTCCATTCGACTTTGTTTATTAGAGAATCAAATGTAAGATATCATTTATTAAAGTAACATTAATTTTAAAAGTAAATAATTAATTAGTTGAGCACCAACGTTACTTTTTTGATCGAGTAATTAGTACTTTATCCAAGTAACGTGTTCAACAATGGTGAGTATGTAAGAGGTCTGTATAGTAGTAAAGAGCCGCTCTCTCATCTTGCTGGTACAGCGTAGCACCATGGTCCATGACATCTTTTAGTAGTTTTAGCGTGTGATATAGTATTATCAGTGATACTTAATTGATAGCTAGGATAGCAGATAGCAGATTGATAGCAGACAAGGATCTGCTTGAAATACTGATTTAAAATAAAATAAAATATCAATATCATGTGAAAAATCAGGACTCAGTTAAGCATTTGCAAAATGATGAATGTACCAATTATGTACTCAGAGAAAATGAGACTTCATTTGATGTAAAAGAAATGTATTTACAGAAATAAAACTATTAAATTTTCTACATAAATAAATAGATACAATTTCAGAATCATGTTAAACTATTTATTAAAATCATATTTTTTGAAAAAAAAAAAGAAGAAAAAAAGTATCATATATCTTATTTACAATTCATATTATAAAATAACTATTTAAAAAATCAATCGGAATGATGACTTTTTTTAACAAACTTATGATACAAATAGAATGAAAGGGTAACAAAAGGAAATATATGTACATACATATAGATGTGTGAGCAAAAAACAAAGACGAAACTATAAACGAAAATGGAGGAAAATTGAAAATTTTCTTTTTTACTTCATACACCAGTATTTCGATTCTTTAACATACAGAAAATGATGCCACATCTATGAAAAAATAATTATTTATTTAAAAAAAAAAGCTTTCTCCTCATTATAAAATTAAAAACTCTATAACTCCATGTCTACAAGGTGTCGTCCAATAGTAAAACAAGAACTTTTTCCAGAGAAGTGATTATAAGTGTCGTTCGTTATCCAAACAAAAGAACAAAACAATACACAATTAAAAAAATCTTGGACAAAAACTTTAAAAAGACTCATTATTGGATTGATTGGACAACAACGTGGGGTCTTGCGATCAATTTGTTACTTTAAAAAAATAATCATGAGACTTGATCCTTTGTTTTAAAGCTCTGCGCCATGTGCACAATTTTGTCATTGTCTCTTAAAATACCAGATGATTTATACATATATATATTATATCTTTTTGGGAAGTCTCATGAGCAAGATTTGGTCAGTAATTTTTACAAATATTTTCTTCCATCAAACAGAACGAACATACTCATTAATCGAGGCAAATGTTAACAGTACTTCGATGGATATAGAAAGTAATCAAATCTTGGCTTGTCTAGAGCCATAAGAAAGGCAGCCACATTTTGTTCTGTTAAAAATAGAACTACTGGTAGTTTAAAGGTTAAAGGGTAAGGATGAATATATCCTTTCATCTCTATTTAAAACAAGAAGGATATCTTCATAACCCGAAACAACCCAAAATAATAGGTTGTTAATCAAAAAATGTCTTAAATACAAATTAAAGAGCTTTATTTGAAGAGTATGGCTCTTCATTAGGGGGGGGGGGAATTATATTATCTTCTTGTATGTTTATTCCTCACATAATATATAAAACGAGTAGACTTATTATTATACATAATGAGTCTTATTATAATAATAATGAATCATTTACATTCAACTACTTCTTGTAGTTTCACTTTCCTTCGAAATATTCTTGTACATACTTCCTTTGTTAAGGCCCTTTGGTCCTTTAGCAAGGGACTTTTGATGTCCTTTTGCAAGAAGATTCTTGGATCCAGATAAATGATTAGAATTGGGACCAGAAACCAGGCTTGTGTTAACTCCTTTTGCATGAGAGGGATCAGGGCCATTCCATGTGACATAGTCCTTCCTATTTCAATGAAAAAATGTAATAAAATAACCATTGAGTGAACATAATTAATTGATGATTTTCTCCTTGTCTTACAAAAGAAGTCCGTCATTTGGACCTTTACATAGAGATGGATTAGGACCTTTTGCTCTTCCAGGACCATCCTCTTGAGTTGACGTTCCTCTTGTAACACTACAAAAAAATATAATAACTCGGTATTTTGATTTAAAAAGTGGCTGTAGTAATTACGTAGAGCTATCTTGATCTAGATTCTCAGTACTCTCAATTCGTGAGGATCTTTTTTCTCCTTTTTTCAAATCCTTTTTAGGCGAAGATGGAGTCGTTATCTCAAGAGACTTTCTATTCGGCTTTGGAGATTTCCTATCAATAAATCTCAATAGTAATTCAAAAGATTACAAACATGATTTACAAATTACTTTTTTTGTTTCTCCTTCGCCTTTTCCGACTCTTTTGCCTTCTTCCTCTTCAAATCATCTTCAATCATGGAATTAATCAAATTGTTAGCTTGCTCTTCATCATATAAAACAGACTCTAGAGCCATAAAAAGGATCCTCTCAGGAATGTCATAGCGAGCTTCATAGGTCTCAATCATCTTTTTACGAAGTTCAACCTTTTCTTGATCCGTTTTAATTGGAGGTGGTTTAGGAAGAGGTGTCCTCTTCTCAGCAAGACGTTCCTCCTCTTTTTTACGTGCACTAAGTCTTGGAGCACCTAGTAAGGAATATAATTATTTTAATTTAGTCAATTAGTCAAGAAAGAAGGAAGGAACTAACTGGGAGTATCTCTTTTAACATTGCCCATTTTTATGAGACGATCTGATGCTTTTTGGACATTGTTGTCTGAGTTGGAAAGCACATCTAGGAGTATATACTCTTCCACGGCAGGAAATACACTTTTTAAGTACCTATAAATATGAAAACATTGTTTAAATGAGGCATTAGGTAAATAAATAAAATAATTTGTATTCTTTTTTGTCAAAAAGAATGCATGCACTATAAGGGTGACAGAGTTCAATAAGCTTCAACTTTCTAAGACTGTAAATATTAGAAAATTAAAGAAGTTTACCTGAATCACTGATTTCCTACCTCACAACCTACTAATACGTAGGTAGATATACTAACATACCCGTCAACATAAAAGTAAGCTAGAAATATTTTCCTTAAAATTGAGTCACTAAATGAATTAAATATCTTTCACATATATCCCACTCTGATTTATAATTCAGAGGCACAATTAAAGAAAATTTTATGTACTTATGATAGCTGAAGGTGCTCAATCTTCTTACAGTCACATTATTCATTTTTATTATACATACAAGCATATTCAAGAGATTGAAGATATCTGCCTTAAACAATAGCATCAAAAATTTATGGGTGCTGCAAAACATTCCTAAAATTGGAATATCAAGACCATATATCTTATTGACCAAAGTATTATGACTTTGAATTGTTGAGACATTTGCGGATATTCTCTTCATCTACTTATTTTTTTTTTTTTTTTAATTGCTCTTGCGTTGATGGAGGGATCAGATAACATACAATTGTATATTTATAAAATGGCGAAAACTACTTTCTTTCTAGTTCCACTTTAAGTCTCTTAAAAAGATGTCAATCAATTCCTTCAAAATTTAATAAATATTTATCATTTTCGGGCAATTATGAAAAAACTTTAGAGTGTGGGATTTTCACTTAAATGATAAGATAAATGTGGCATTTGTTAGCTTTTATTAACCTTTTTTAGAGGAACAACTTCAATTTTGCCTAACTATTATATATATTCATATATAAGTACATCACTCATCAGTGTCGATTTTAAAATATGGGGAGCCAGATACAAAAAAAGATGTATGATGATATATATTCTGTATATTGAATATCATTTCTATTCCCCAAAATTTATTATGTGATTGCTCGAATATTGATTTGAACATTTGTTGAGAGGTGAGAGTACTTTTGTAACTCATATAAAAAATGAGTAAAAATAATTAAAAGAAGCTGCTAACTACTGGAAATGAAAAGATAATAACGTATCAAACTCAAGTGAGAAAGAAAAGCATAGTAAAAAGTGCAAAGGCAAACATTCATAATTCCACGAGAAAAAACAAAACAAAGCCCTTTTCTATATTAATCAGGAACACATTCTGATGAGTCTTAAAATATGACAGAACGAAAAAGAAACAATCAGAAGACAAGGAATGCATTGTTAATTGTGTTAAAATAGCAGGATGCTACAAACTTAAAAATAAATAAATGAAAAGGTGTGTTAATCAATTAATACATAATACATACATGTGTTGACCACATGCTCCATTTGAACAATAAAGTTATAAATAATAACTCACTCAATATCTTTTCTATTTTTGTAATTACATTCCCGTATTCTAGAAATACGCTTTTCATCAGTTGTGAGTTGATTAATTGTAGGGATTTCTAAATAAGAATTACTGAAAATGAAATAGAAATGAACATAAAAAAGATTTAGAAATTATAAAAAAAAGAATAAATTATAATCTACATAATAATTGTATGCGAGTGGCAAGTGTATCATGCAATTATAGGGTAATTACTAATTGGAAGTAATCATGAATGATAAAATAAAATAACAAGGAGCTAGATAACTAAGAAGAGAACAGGGAGGAGAAGAAATAATAATAATAATAATAACAATTATAATAATAATGTATTTTTTGCATGACATAACCGAAGTTTCATTTTAGGAGATGAATGGGGACGAGGAAAGCTTTTAAATAAAGTTGTTGTTGTTGTAGTTGATGTTCCAATCCCGATTTGAGGAGATCCTATACACAATACAGAATTATCAAAGCCCGAAGCCGCAGAGCCGGGTCGAGGCGTTGGATAGCCTGATGAAGAAACTGAGCATCCATCCTTGATTCCCATGATAGGAGTGGTATTGCTATTATTGTTGTAGTAATGAGGCAAAGAGCCTGTCATAGTTATCCCTGCTAAAACACCCGAAGCTACCCCAGGCAAAGTGGAGTGGCGATTCGGTGGGGGTGTACCATACAGTCCTGAGGAAGGGCCAGGAGTAATGAATGGATGCTTAGCGACTTGCAGTGCACTTATAACGACTGCTTGTGATCCATGATACCTATATTATGAGTGTGGATTCGAACAAAGAATTGTTAGTCTGTGTGTTTCCACATTAATTAAGTAATGAGTGCCAGCGGGTTAAATGATTAAAATTTCGTAAAAGGAAAGCATATTACATAAATATTTATGTACAGTTGACACTTACTTCTTCAATAATGTTCGAATGTGATTATCATCGACCGTCGGAAACATGGAACCAATGTTTTTAACAGGAAGATCCGGATCTATAAATGAACTTTCAACCTCTGAAATATCAGCTAATTGACTCGTTTCCCTATTATTTGTGAGGGATCGTATGCTTTTGGGAGAGGCAACGTTGTTAACGGAATCTTCCACTTGAAGCCGTAAAATGTGGTGTGGACTTGCTGCATAAGGATTTGAGGAACCTGATAATAATAAATAGAATAATTTCAATCATACACATAAATAATTAATTCATTAAAGCCTACCCGAAGGATGATTAAATCCCCCAGTATTACTCGATTGAACACCCATTGTTGGATGAAGTGTAGAAGAACTTTGAATAGTATTTGAAAAATCCTGTAAATAAAGAAAATTCATTTAAATGAATCCTCTGGCTACAAGAACAAAGTGTCAAGATCATGATGGGTATTAATATTAAGATGTTCATATTGGTAGCATGCAGAAACAGAATGGAACTAAGGATCGTCAGAATAGGTGTGCCAACATGCAGGATTTACCTGACTTGACGCCTCAGCACTTAATTCTGTTGTAACAGCAAGGCTTTTGGGGATATGAACAACAAATTGTTGTGTTTGTGAACCTACTGTATGTGAAGTTGAAGGTGCCGACGATGATACGGGGACAGGGATTTTCCCCAAGGGATATCCTTGAAGCTATAAAGTGACATCAAATAATGTTATACATATTGATTTAATATAGTGAGCACGGATTGAGTCATTCATTATCATATGTGGTTCAATTTTGCAAGTGGATCACAACTATACTGAAATATTTGATTGAGTGAGTCTCAGCGGGAAGGAACGTACCTGTATGGGAATATCATGGGGATTATAGGAAGAGGTGCCAGCTCCTCCTCCTCCGGATGTCATCTTAGAGGAGGCAGAAACGAGGGAGGATGTTTCATGGGTATGAGTCGGGAATTTATTTTCTTTGGAGAAAGATGCTAGCGATGTGGGCTTCCCAATTTGCTGATAACGTACTCGGGGATCCTCCCACGACGTGGATTGCGTGTAATGATTAATGAAATAACTAGCAAAAGGGTTAACAATAAGACATACAAATAAAATCCGTTTAATATACTCACTATCGTCCCGTTCTGGGATCGAATTTCGTATCCCAACCCGGGGGTAAAGGGCCCAATTCCTCAGCTTTCATTCTTTTTTGAGAGATTTTCTCCTCTTTCTTATTCTAATCAGTAATCACTTCCTTCATGAATAGCTACGTACAACTTCAAAGAAGGGAATTTTTTTAAAGTAATACGCATGCTCAGTTTATAACACTTTATTCTGTACATTATTAACTCTATCAATATGCATACCCCAATATGGCCCCTACTTGATATCAGTTCATTACATGCAGGGGTTATTAATTATTATGAAGAGTCAAACTTGCTCTGAAATTAAAATAACTATTAAACTTTAATTAGAAAGCCATACATTATTATTCCCACTACGTAGTAAGAATTACATAACATTTCAATGTTATGTCAATCAATTAATGATATATGTTATATGAATCAAACTAACTAGCTATATTTAAACAGTATATATATATATATATATATATATATATATAGCCATATATATACGTACTAATGAGTTCTAGCCATTATTATCTAGAGAAACATTAGCTAAATAACGCAACCTATTGTGCTAAAAAATATTTTTGATGAATGACAAACTCTTATATCATATCGGTAAATAATATGTAAACATTAATTAATTATATATAAATTTAAACAAATTTAATATTTGGTCGTGGTTGTCGTATTATAAAAACATGAATGATCTTGTAGTCTAGACTACTTGATAGTATAGTAATTAATCAACCCTTCCATTTTGTGATGGGGGATTTGAAGTTTCCCCAAATTGTTATTGAGTAGAAAATGATGCACTTTCGGTATATTGATAGCTCAAAGACTTTATTTAAGGGTTTCTACAGTATATTTTTAAATAAGGGTTTTATATAGCTAGCGTAATCTATTTTAATAATTTATTAATATTCAGATATACATTGATATTTATATTTTACATACAAGCACTGAATTTGTAGCGTTACTTTCCTAATATAAAAGGGCAAATCTATCAGTTTAATCATGAATTTAGTTGCGTGATTTGGCTAGTGCTTCTCCAGATCAAGGAGCTCTATAAATTATAACTATTTATAATTTTTAGAAATCCCTACCCAATAAATACAGATATAGAATGCCACATGATAGGTTGTGTGGTGCATACTCTTTCTCTAAAACTAATTAGCCGCGAAATTCAAAATAGAATTAAAGCTTACAAAAGATTAACAAGAATTTTATTTCGATATATTATTGTCGATTAAAAAATACGGAATAATTTAGACGGATTCAATTTCTTGCTGCGTTGCGTCGTCTGTGATTTATAGATGCGGTGAAGACTGGAGATTGTACTTCATTGTGTGAACAGATTTCAGTGATACGTCTCGTTACGAACCTATAATATCCACAAAGCATGACTGATTAACCTTTGTATCTATCAATAACTGTACAACGGTTGCTCTCTGAGGCTCCTGGGCAATAGTTAGAGATAAAGGTCGTAACAGGAGGTGTCACAGGAAGTTCATTCTTTGTCATTAATCTAGGGGTTTGAATATTTTATAAATTATAAATTTATAACTTAAAAGTATGTCATAAAAGATAATTAAGTAGTCGTTTATTTCACGGGAACATTCAGGATATACAGGGGGATGTCCTCTCTTAAGGATGAGCTAAGAGGGATCGACAAACTCTCAGATTCTCTTCGAGATATCGAGAGGGAGTTATTTCTTCAAGCTCAAATTTCTCAGCAAATAGAAGCGTCTATCAAAGAGCATAGTGCTAAAAAAAAATCGTTGTCGCACTCTATAGAGGCTTATAAATCCAAAAAAACGAGTATCCTTCAATCCATCGAGGAAAAAGAGAATATTCTTCAGTCCAATAAACTCTTAAACAAGTATTAATTGAATTTAAAATCTTCATCTCGTGAATTTCCTTTTTTATAGAGTGGCCCTGGGAGAGATTCAACGTCTCAAAACTCTTTTGCACGAAAAGGCAAGAGCGAAGTCCTCATTCCTTTTAAATCTACAAGACAACTTACTTAAAATGGAAGAAATAGTAGTTGCAACATTTGGAGCAGATGCATTGGAAGGGCATCACATCCGTGTCAAAAAGCTTCGAGTCAATATTCAAGGGGCTAAAACTACTCTGAATATGAAAGAAAAGGAACTCCTCTCTTTGCAGAGTACGTTTGAAGACATGGATACAGAAGCGGAGTTGAAGAGGGAAGAAATTCAATTAGAGAAGGATTTGATCCAACTTTTCGATGAAAGGACGCATCTTGAGAATAAAATCAAGGAATTGAATAGAAGTTCAACCCCTAAAAAGAAATTAGATTTGAGTGTTTCCCTTGAAGCATCTGCATATATGAAATATCCTAAGTTGATTGACGGCTCTTCATTTTTCAAAAATTGCTTTGATAGAGTGAAGTCTTCCAGTCGAGTAAATCTAAGTAAACCACAATCATCCATTCCAATGATAAATAGAGATGGAAAAGGGACTCCAAACGAAAGAACTCCGGAGAACAAAACTCTCACTATCGGGAGTAAAACTCAAACATCTCTTATTAATGAATTTGACAAAGAGGTGGTAAGCACCATGGAGAGAATTAATACAATTGAATCCATGAAATCTACTTCTCCGTCTCGTAAAGCATCTCCCAAAAGGGACTCGGCAAAAAGTCCTTACTTCTCTTCCAAGACATCATTACCTCGGAAAGTTCCACTGATTACTTTTGGACCAACTGAGGATAAACGCCAAGAGAATGAATCAAAGGAAGCACAGGGAAAGTGTGATCAAGAGAATAGTAATGAAGATATTTCAATGCCTAGTTATAGGCGTGAAAAAGAAAATGATGACAATAATTTGGACGAATCAGTTGCAATGATTGATTTAGAGAGTTGCCAAGGGGAGGATAGAGAGGAGGAAGATGAATCAGATGCATCCAAGCATCATCAGAATAACATGGTCTTTAACTTCGATTGCGAGAAGGAAGATGATGATAAAATGCTTTGGAAGGATGAAAGTAGTAAGAAGAGTTCAAAGGCGAATTTGTGGGGCTCTGATTCTCCCTTTCTATTTGGTGGCAGTAGTAGTGGTGGCAGTGGAGCTGGTCACACATTTTTTTCTGCTAATGATCAGGATGAGGATCTTTTTTCGGCGAATAGCTTTTTCAAATGAAAAGCGGGCCGCATCTCTATGATTTTCCTTGTTTATACAATGATTATATTAAAAGTCTTTTATTGACATCTCCTAAGAAAATTAATTATGATTATTATATGTACATAAATTTCACAGTATTCAAAGGAATATAATTTTCGCTTCTAAAATTGTATTACTCTTATAACTTCCTAGGTATGAAGGATAGGTCGTGGGGGGTTTAAATTACATGGTGTAAAGAATATGTAGGTATATCCAGGAGAGATAAATCTATTAGTTCTATACATTTCTTTATTCCTATTTATACATAGGTATATTTAAGATGAGATATAAAGTGTGGTGGGGTGGCAGTGTGTGTACCTAAGTAGAAGTAATATTAGTTTTAAAGAAATTCCATCTCTCGCTCAATTCCAACAAATCTAAGTTGCTCAGTGGGCCCATATCTATAGTCAAAGAAAAGTTCGTCTCCGGCTTGTATATTCCTTTTAGCAAATATCCCTATTCGATGGTCCCCGTTGACTTTTAATACTTTAGCGTAGCAATTTGGATTGATGGAATGGTTGGCAAATCGGATTTTATTCCCTTTACGAGTGGCATCCACGACATACTCATTGTTGAGATTAAACAAAAATGAACACATGTATTTATCATATACTTTTCCACGCCGATCCGCCTCCTCTTGTGAAATAATTTCTCCACAATATTCAGAGATGAATTCATTCTTATAAGCAAAGTCACAAATGAAAATGCCCCAACCCGCGACGTCCGATGGAGCCATAAGTAATCTCTTGCCCAAGCCACGTTGAACATACACATTGCGACATGTTATTTTCGAGGTGTCTTGTTGATCTGCTCCGCATTTATTGCATAAATCAGGATCACATTCTCGGACAGCAAGAAAACACGGGCACTGTTTGGTATTACAAGCAGCCTTACATCGACACCCCGGAAAGCGATTCGGACAGTCAGAGTTGCACATGCAAAATTTTTCACAAAAGTATCGCGAGGAGATGCATGGACATGATGAATCACAGGGTTTGTTAGGATGGTCACAAGGAGAGTAATTGTATACTTGAGAATGACCAGAGGAATCTTTGTTAAATTGTGTTTTACGGCAGTGATTGAGCCATTGACTATGTTTTTTTTTCTTCTTCTTTTTCGGGGGAGTGTATTCTCTCAATCTAGACTCGGGATCTTCTTCATGACCAAAGAGTCCTCCTTCTTTAGAAGAATCCTTTTGTGCAAATTCATACACTTGTTTACATGATTTGGTTACAATCGCTTGGGATATAGCGCAATAGTTACCTAGGAATACCCGCACCAACACTCTGAAAAGAGATTGCTCAGAACCCGTCCATACATCAGGATTGTTCCCATTGAATGGGTTAATAGTCTTAGCCAGTTGGGTATCTGTGATAACTTTGCGGTCATTATTCTTCGAGTTAGAAGAGGAACAATCTGAGGAACGTCCATTATATTGTTTTTTCCCATTATTGATGCCATCTAAACTACCAGAAAAGGAACTCCTTCTACTGTCCGTCTTCTTTCCATTATGGGTACTGGAGCGTGTAGTGGAGGAAGAGTCATTACTTTCCTCTGAAGATGTTTCGTTTCCAGAGTCCAGAGGAGTCACACTATTTGTATTAAAGCTCTTTTTCTTTTTCACATCAATTTCATCCAAATGTAGAAAACAATCGGAGCCACAGGGCTCAGAGGGAGGTTTCAGCTCAGAGCCTTTCCTTTTTGTTGTTGGTCCGGGATGATAAGCTAATCGATGAAGAAAGCAATCATACTTAAAGCACCTTCGACAGAAAAGCGTATGAAATGAATGCATTGTCTTAGCTCGAGGTGCAGACTCAGCATCAGGGCCATCAATATTGGGAGTACACTCCTTAGGGACAACAGCCTTATGCTCAGACAGCTCTGTGTATTTTTCTTTTATTTGATCAGGAGTTCCCATATCGGGGAAAATAGAGGCAATGGCGGCGAATACTTTAGGAGAAGGCATTGACCCTACAGATGTATCTGTGGGTTGTTCACGTGGGTCTTTAGTTGGTGGAGGAGGAGGTGGTGGTGGTGGGGGATATTTATCAGGAGAGGAGGAAGGGGCAGAGGAATTGTCATTCTCCTCGTGTTCTCCTTCCTCCTCCTCCTCATCATCAGAGGACTCTTCATTTTCATCCTCTTCCATGCCCTCTTCTTCTTTATCATAGGCTTTTAGAGCTGTTACAAGATCCAGGAAGAGATCATCATCTATAAATCCACCCTCCCTCTCTCCGTGAACTTTTCCATCGTAGTTTTTGATGAGCTCTTCTATAAAGGTATTATCTTGGTCGAGAACTTCATCACCCATGTAGGGAATGTTGTGAAGGACTGTTTCATCTTCGACCATGAAATTCTGTTGTAGAGGAGCCCAGCTGTACATGGTTGGAATTGGATTTACGGCATAAATGATCTAATGAAAAATATATGAATATATTTTGATTATTTTTTAATGATCTCAAATCAAATCGCGACTCACTTTAATGGGTATAGACTGTAGCTTCCCCTCATTGTCTTTAGCCTCTGCTCTTTTAATAAACTGGGAATGAGAAGGCGGATCCTCGGAGCAGACCCATATGGGCTCTATACCCCCTTTCTTTTCCGATTTATTAACATCGTTCAGTACGCGAGGAAGATTCCGATTTTTCTTCCATGCAGCTCGCATATCATCCTCATGTCGGTATCTTTTAGCAGCCCTAAGACGTGCATACTCTATCTTTACCCGTTTCCTCCATTTCATAGACATTACTCTACCGCCAAATCCAACCCGCTCTTTCCTCTTAAGAAGCTTGAACACTTACAGTTACAGTTATTTGTCCGTGAATCCTGAAGTTCTTGGATTCCCCCCCTCTTTACCGACAATGACGTCACACTTTACGTTTCTCTTTCTTTGTTTTTCTCATGCCCGTTGCTCCAGTTATTTGTCGAGGAGTACTACTAGAAACAGCAGCTAGCTCCATTCCGTTACTTCTAAATAGGGAAGACCAGAAGAGATTTTCAAATGGGCACATATAGGGCCAATAAGACTTAGACTAGAGACTTCTAGTTAAAAATATATTTTGGTTTCGATTGCCCTGGGGTTCACGTAGAAATGGTTCGGTTATGAACTGTGCTCCAAATATTAAGAACCCTTGACATGTCCGCCTTTAAGTATCCTTGTTGTGTCTTGGTCTAATGTAATCGCTATTGACACCATTTGCTCACTACACTGAAAGTGATTGATTAATAATTAATTATTATTATCAATCACTTTCAGTGTAGTGATAATGATAATTAATCAATGATTATCATTATTATTTGAGTACCTTTATAAATTATATTTAATTCAGCCTCTGTATGAAAGTGCAAATTTAGTATGTAGGTATTTATCGACCATCTTTGTAGTGGTTTTAATTAATCAAGGGAAAATATTTAATCATTCCGTGGCAAAAAAAAATACAAAAATTGAGAGAATATGTTCCTGTCTTCCCTATACTTATTGTTATAATAATATAATACTTTTTTCTTTTATCTCTCATTCCCTCTCCCAGCCAGCTTATATACCGTTATATACGTTATAGATCCCTTTCAAAAAACCGTTTAAATTATATACATCTGTTATTAAGTATGTAAAAGAATACATTAGTAATAAATTCACTTATTTTATTAATTAAAATGCAGGATCCTATATGTTGCCCATGTTCACACATTATGCCACTTCATCCTCCTGCTATACATGATATGATGTCCTTAATATAATTAATTATAAATTTAAAGTAAAAAAATATGAGGCAACAGGCATTCAAATCACAACTTTATCTGACATAATATGTATAATGTATATATTCTTTTTTTTTAAAAGAGGAATTGAATAAAGCATCCAGTTAAAATCAAGCCAAGACCTAATGCCTTCTTGGTCGTGAGGGATTCCTCTCCAAGTATACGCCCTACTGCATAGTTAAATATAAACTTTGTTGAATTGGCAAAGGGAACTCCAACGTTGAGGTCATTGAATTTGAGAAAGATGAAGAAGAGAACTGCTCCTAATTGATTGATGATGTAAGAGATTGCATATCCTTTGGAGTTTCTGAGAAGGCTCCCTAAGGCGGGTGATTCTGCATTATGAGAATAGTGTTTCATCAGGGGCTCCGTCGATCCCCAAAAGAGTGCGGGTATAAGTAGATAAAGGAGATTCACATTCATTATGACTTTCCGAGGTGTCCTCTATCGTTGTTTGTGCAGGCTGAAGGGACCACTTCACTGATAAAAATGTCAAGAGATAATAATTATTATCATTATTAGCTCAAATAACATGATGTTTGATGTACATTGACTGGCCGCTCTGAGTGAAAAAAGGGAAAAAAGAAAAAAGAATATTAAGACTTGAGTAGGTCCAAGTCAATCTTACTCACAACTATGACGGCACTACCCAAAAAAGTGATGGATCTCATTTGTGAGCGAAAGGAAAGCTACATCAAAACTTTGAAAGAGGCCGTGGGCATTCCATCCATTTCGGCTTCTGAAAACCATCGCAATGACATCCATAGAATGATTGAGTTTGTATCTGGGCGATTAACATCTCTCGGGGCCAAAGTGGATATTGCACCTAATGGGTCTTATCCCCCTATAGTTCTTGGGGATCTGAAAAGTACATACCAAATACAAAAGTCATTTTATATGTATCTCTATGTTAATTTCTTATTTAATGAATCATTTACAGGCTCAAATTCAAATAAAACCGTACTCATATATGGCCATTTGGACGTTCAACCTGCATCTAAATCAGATGGCTGGGACACAGAACCTTTTGAATTAAAAGAAATAGATGAGAAACTCTATGGTAGAGGCTCTTCGGATGATAAAGGGCCTGTTTTAGGATGGATTCATGCTCTGGAAGCCTTAAAGGATGGATTGGGATACTTTCCAGTGAATGTCAAATTTGTGTTTGAGGGGATGGAGGAGTCTGATTCTGAGGGTTTGGATGATTTGTTGTTTAGTTTAAAAGACTCTCCCTTCCTGAAAGAGGTTGACTTTGTGTGTGTATCTGACAGCTACTGGCTAAGTACTAATAATTTACTTTGTTACCTGACTGTAATAGTATCTTAAAGATACTAATACAATGTACTGAAATATGTATATCTTATCATCAATTTTTAGCTACTGATAAACCATGTCTGGGGTATGGACTACGTGGAGTTGTTTGTTTTGAGCTATGGATTACAGGCGCCAAACAAGATCTTCATTCTGGAGTATTTGGTGGCTCAATTCATGAATCCATGACGGATTTAATTGCTCTCATGGACACTTTAGTTGATAAAGACGGTAAAATACGAATTGAGGGAATTTATGATGAAGTAACAGAGCTAAGCTCTGATGAATCAAGCCTCTATACAAACATTCACTTTGATTTGAAGGAATATAAATCAAGCATTGGTGTAAATAAAATAATTGCAAATGATGATATGATGGCCACACTTATGGCGAGATGGAGGTATCCTTCCCTATCTATTCATGGTATTGAAGGTGCTTTTGCCGAAGAAGGAGCTAAAACCGTAATACCTAAAAAAGTGGGTGGAAAATTCTCTCTTCGGATTGTTCCAAATCAAACGGTTGAGAGCACTGTTGCTTATGTAAAAAAACATTTAGAAAAGGAATTTGAAAAACTAAATTCACCCAATGTAATGGAAATCAAATTTGATGGGGGTGAGCCCTGGGTAACTTCTCCATTTCATGCAAACTATGACGCTGCAAGAAAAGCGACGAAGGAAATATATGGAGTGGAACCTGATTTAACGCGCGAGGGTGGCTCCATTCCAGTTGTTCTTACTTTGGAGAAGACGACCAATAAAAATGTTTTGTTACTCCCCATGGGTGCAAGTGATGATGGGGCTCATTCTCAAAATGAAAAAATTGATGTTCAAAATTATATTGAAGGAACGAAACTCTTTGCCTCCTATTTGTTTAAAATTGGACAGTAATTTTTTTAATCTTATGAAAAATTTCATAAATAATAAACTTATTTATATCTATTATGATATACAAAGAGTAAATTTTAATTTAGATTCATAATTAAATCGTTAAGTATTAATAATAAATACTTATGTAGATTCCACAACAAGAGAGTTGCGTGATCTTTGAATCGTGCGTACGAAATTCAATCATATTGTTGTAGCTGCAGCTAGCCGCGGGTATATATACGTCATTGCTTAATACATAATATTATTAATTTGTCATGTGGTAAATAGAGACGTCATATTCAATTATAATTCACTAACATCAATAATTTATGCATTATTTCTGGAGTTCAATATGAGGAATGTCTTGGCTATACTACGAAGCAATTGGAAGAAATCGATTTTCTTTGGATCAGTTGGGGCTTATGGGGTGAAGTTTGGTCTAGAGAAGAAGGAAGAGAATGATTTGATGAAATTACGATGCCAAGAAGCTTCCCTCATGGGTCAAGTCACGAAGGAGACTCCAACTCGAATTACTGTGATACTAAACCCTGCTGCGGATTCGGGAAAAGCCCGAAGTAAATACGAGAACTACTGTGCACCCCTTTTGCACCTTGCGGGAGTCAAAGTGAGTGTTGTACGAACTGAAGGAATGGGACAAGCAAAGGAAATCATGAAAATCATGAATGATGCAGATGCAGTGCTGATTGCTGGAGGAGATGGAACCCTCATGGAAACAATCACGGGACTTTTACGTAGGAAAGATGCGAACGCCTTTGCTAAATCCATTGTTTTAGGCGTACTCCCCGTTGGAAAGGATAATAAAATGGCGAAAGCTCTATTTCATGATAATTCCGGAAACAATGTGGACCTCATGTCCAGTGCCACTATGTCCGCCCTTAAAAAGCTCTTTCGACCCTTGGATGTGATTGAAATCGCCAATTTGAATGAAGAAGAGGACAAAAAGCTCTATGGACTGCGATCCTTACATATAGGTGCATTCCGGGATGTGCACGAACGGAAGGAGAAGTTTTGGTTCTTTGGAGGATTAAAAAATCTTTTTGCTTATGTGTTCTCATACTCAACTTCCCAAAAGGAAATCAATTGGGATTTGAATGGAGAAATTCAATACTCTGAAACAGAGAAACTCGTTAAAGAGGTTTCAAGCTTCAAAGAGGAAAAAACTGAAGTTGCTGCAGATAATAATAAAAGTGCAACGAAATGGCTTCTCTCTTTCTTTACAGGCTCCTCAATTGGCAAGGCATCAGAAGACAAAGAAATTACATTTAAAAGAATACGCCAATGGATTTCTTTACCTTTATATCAGGGCTTAGAACTCTTTGTGTCCACAGAGAATGAAGTTGATAAATTAGAGGCCAAGGAGACAAACCATACGCTAAAACTCCGTTTGGGTCCCAATTCCTTAAATTTTTTCGATTTTGTGAAGGAAGGGTGGTCGAGAGAGAAGGACAATGTTTTAACTGAAGATTTCTATCATAATTATGTCGCAAAAGCTGTTACTTTTAATCCTGGTAAAATGAGAAGAGACGATAATGGGGTTCAGTTTTCCTTAGATGATGAGGGCATTGATCTTAGAGGAGGATTGGAAGTATCCATTCTCCCTAACAAAGTTCTCATGTTTTGTTCAAAGAGCAGTCGTTTTGATTATGTCGTTGACGATGAGAGTGATAAGTCTAAAAAAATGAATAAACAAAAGTGGATGCGCTCATCCATGGGGCCCTCCTTGTCAAGTCCTTCTAAATTGATTTAATATTCATACTGACTATATATTAAACAAACGTTAAACAATCATTCTAATTCATAACTAAGTTTATGATGGATAATTAATTATTTATTATTTTTGTAAAAATATTATTTTAAAATGGATTTGCGCTCTTTTGAATGATATAATTCTAATACAATTCATTAATTTTAGTTGATATACCGTAATCATTTCTTCCTCCTAAAATGAATAAATAGACTTATTATCCATCGATCAGAGTAAACTAAAGCTTATAATAATTATTATTATAATTAGTGCTTCTATATTTCAGATATAATTTAAAAGAAACATATTAAATCATTGATTTCAACAGAGTTAATTCAGCTAAATATATTGAAATCGATATGATGACTACAACAGCGAGTCATTAAATGGATTACATGTACTTCTAAAAGAAATAGGAAACATCATAAAATATCATATAAAAATGAAATAATGAAACTCATACTAGGGATGTGCTCAACTTTCATTTTATAGACAATGTCATCTGTTCTGTGATGAAAGACAGCCTTGAGTCTGAGGATTCAATTGTAGTCTGCACAATAGGTTTATTATGACTTCTTACGTCTAATGCTCCTTTAGTCCTTGATGTTATGTAGTAGCTATGTTGATTACTTCTGTAACTGATTTGATCTTATCCAGTGATTCTGTGCATAGACACTAGTGATGATCCTGTGATGTCCTTCTAAAGCTTTGAAGGTGGGGTTGCCTCCAAGTTCAGGACCCTTATCCTCAGTAGCTTCAAGCTTGACAAAAGACATTTTGAGTGACTTAAATAAATGTCATCCTGATGGTAGTATCTCCTGTGATAACCTCTCATATACTCCTAGTACTGTTTGTACCTCTTCTTCCATGAACATCTCAACCTTGATGGCCTCTTGATGCTCATTTTCGAGTTGGAGTCTTTAGCTGCTTGTTGAAGCGCGGGCGGGTGGGTCTTGGCAGTGGTAGGGTAATCTGGAAGTTTTGGTGAGTTGAGTTGGCGGCGACACCTGCCATGTGTCTTGGTGATGACTGATGACTACATATTCTTGAGTTCTTTGTTATTGTCTATATAGATAGTTCCTCAACTTTTCCCTCAACTTTGGATCTTGGAAGGGCCCTTCCCCTTTTTTGATTGGGAGGGTACATTGAAGCCTGGGGATCTATGCAAGCTTATGCCAAGGTTCTTGGGGATATCGTGATAGCATTCGGGGGCACAACACTTCCACTGCATTATATCCTAATTCACAACAATCACCAAGTCCAAGAGACATCTGTCTGCACATCTCCTCCTCTAAAGGCAGTCGAGAGCTAAGCATAGAGACGTTCATTTGACGTTAGGTTGAAGTCCAACCTTATCAAGTTATATATAATAATTAATAATAATAAATAATACTAATAATACTATGTTATACTTAGTTATATATATATAAATATATATATTTGCCGCACTGCAAATTATTATAAATTACTGAAATTGGTGGTCACGTGCTACAGTTGTTTCTCCTACACATAATTTATAAGCTCATTGTTAGAAGTAGCGTTGTCGAATTGTACAAGCTATCAGTATTTTTTGTAACTGTTTGGATATATTTAATTAATTCAATCATAAATTGGATATTATTATTTACAATTATTGAATACGCGTAGTTACAAAATGGTCAAGATTCAAATAGAAAAGTCCAGTAGTGATAATAACAAGAATAAAATCAATGTGCACTATATTCCAGTCGAAACTGAGGACTACGACGGTTCCGCTGAGTTGGAAGTAAAAAACTACTTTGAAAAGCGGATTGAAGATACGTCTGGGGATTTGAGGAATACTCTTCGAGGATATCCATTGAATGGAAAGATATTCGAAATTCCGGAAGAGTATAGTGGACTAATCGTAAAGGACGGGTGTCGTCAAAGGCTGAGTGTTCAAGAAGATAAAGAGGTTCGTGCTATTGGAGAAATTGAATCTTTTTACTATTGGAATTATGACAAAAGCGTTAGTGCCCAGGATGATGGACTTCGGATGGCTATGGAATGGTTACCTATTGCAAAAGCACTGCACTCTGTCTAAATAATTAAATTAACTGAATATTAATATAGATCCATCTATAAATTAATGCATTGACGTATTTTTATTTCATTGAATCTTCTTAAAAATTATAATATATCAAAATTATGTATGTCTACATCTGATGGGATATAAGTGATGAATAGCAAATTGTTCATTAAGGCGAATCCATGGGAATTAAAAATGAGAAAGCAATTCTATACCTTGATACAATCAACTCAAAGGGTAATGGAATACAGTCTCTCAGTCAGTCACTTTGACAACGAGAACAATTTGACTAGTCAATCGAATTATAATAACTTCAATTTAATTATGATGCTAATTGCAGAGTAGGTCCTTTTGACACCCAGCACTCATTTCCCAGTACTATAAGGGATTGTAACTCCATTCTTACCCCTCCTCAAGAAGAAATCTAATGTTCGAGTCCAGTTGTTGCTCACAAATAAACCTTGACAAGCCGTCACAGTGTGCTTCAGTGGACTGTATACAGAACATTTGCAATGAAAGGATGAATTGCGGACCTTCATCATCGTCTACTCTTGAATGTAATGGAGATTTCTATGTTCAACTCCTCGAATTAAAACACCGGAATGAAATGCGACTAAAGTAGAACACATAAATTAACTACTATTTAAAAAAGTAATTCTTTTTTTTTTTTTTTAAATATTTTTACTTATATATTATAGAGAGTTGGAACATCGGTTTAAGAGACGATATTCAGATATATCCGTGGAAAGATACATATATCGTGATTGTAATTGCTCTAATTCTACCTCGGATGAAAACATAGAAAAAAATGATCATATGATTCAAGAAATTAAAACAATTAAGGGGAATGAAGCCAAAACACGCAAAAGAAGGACCAAAAGTGCACCAGCACCTGATAAAAAGCAAAAAACAGTCATTGAACCATTTTCAATGTCTGTGAGGTGAATACATATAATTAATTATTCAAAAAACTGAATAATTATTATAAAACTATATGCTTGATTGCATTTTTTTTTTTTTTAACCAAAGAGAAGAACAAAAGTTGAAGGAAAAGAAACTCCTTTCGGACATGAAGTCGGAGCATGATTTGGAAACAAGGGAGCTCAAGGAAGAAGAAATATTCAATCGAAATTTTAAAGCTTCTGCTGTTCCCAAACACGTTAATAAATCCTTATTCCGTTGCATGGTCTTAAAAAATCCTCAAAGGTAGTAATTGACATGTATTTCATTTACAATTGAATATTACGACGTTCTAGATATGGTGGAGATAAAGTTTCTAAATACTTGAATTCAAATCAAATACAAAAGTCTAAATCCATGTCTGATTTGAATCATTTTCAAGCAAAACCCTTTCCAAACCATATTTTTACTAATTATGCCTACGAAAGAATAAAAGAAGCTGAAGAATATCGCAAGGTTCGCCGAGAGATTAGACAAAAAGCACTCCTTAAAGAGGCTTCATATCCATCAAGAATGAAGAATGAGCTCGAAGCCTTTAAAGGGAAGTTAAGAAAGGTGATATTAACTATGTTTAATAATACGATTTTCTCAAAAACGTACTCACGATTCTTTCCATGTATGTCGTTCAACTAGAATAACAGCAGAGAACCCATTAAGTCTGTCAGAATGAAAGCTACAAGATCACATAATGTCCCTGACTTTGACTATCTCTATTCCAAATTTCAAAAGTCTTTAGAGTTAAAAAAAATGACGGGTAAACCAATAACTGTGATTGAACCTTTTTCGTTTGACGGAAAATATCCTAAAACGGCAATGAATTCAATTCCGAGGAGGAGTCAGTTTAAAATACCACAATGCAAGCCTCCACCTGTGACTATTCCACCAAGATTAGAAGATAAGTCAACAAACTCTACACGACTGAGAGAAATTGCGAATCGAAATCGAATAGAGTCCATGGAGTATGAATCTAAAAAAAGGAAAAGGGAAAAAAAAAAAACGGTGATGAGAGAAAAGGAATTTCGTAGTCATCCGGCATGGAGTGGCCGATTTTCGGTAATGTATATTTTTGTTTCTTTACTTACTACTATTAGATTGATATCACTGAAATATTATTTAGACTAGCATAGGAACAAAAGAAGACATTCGAATACGAAAAATTCAAAGAATGGAAGATGAGAAAGAGCAAATGCTTGCCTATAAGATGGAATTGAAAAAAATCTATGATCGAGTCAACAATCGTCCCCCCTTATTTATTCGTCAATGCGAAGTAACTAATTATATTAATTAATTATTATCAAATATGACAATTATGTTACTATTTCTTTAGTCTGGAGTAAGAAGAGTTGAAAACTTTTACACCTCTGCTCTCAACCGAGAGGGTCTAACAGAGGCAGAGATCCTTCAATTCCTTTCTGGGAACCAGAAATCCAAGAGTTATGACAATCTACTTCATGATGAAAAAATAGCAAATTTGACATATTCAAGATGTTCCATGGACTCGTCCTCGTCAAACTACTCTGACTCTGCATCATTAAAGAGCTTCCAAGAAAAGAGGCTAGTGTTAGAGGAGGACTTTTGTAGAGAGCACTATGAATTTTGTTCTCTGACAAACAAATAAGTTGTCTCTTAACAAATTCATTTCTCGTAGATGTGTCGTTATATTTTGTCCATGGATTATTTAACATGCACAGTCGTTAATTGAAAGTGTATCATTTAGGTTTTTATTAAAATGTTATTTTGAATGTTTATTAAAACTTATAAATAAATGAATATCAATTGTTAGTCTACACCTAAGAATGGTCAATTTATATATTTATTATAAAAATAGTTTATGAATACTAAGTACAAGCAGTACAAAAAGAACAGAGAGTGCAAGAGGAATATTAAATGGAATGTTCATTCTTGATTCGTTCCCAAGTGTTTTGCATTTGATGAACAGATACCCTTATGGAGTTGGACTCCATGACTGACTCACCCAATTGGGACGCCATTTCACGGAGCGTGGACAAGTAGAGAATTCTAATAGAAAAACAAATATAAAACTCTCATATTTAACTAAAGAAAAGACTACAATTCACTTACCGAATAGCTTCTCTTTCTTTGGCATTGATATCCACTGAGTAAGTTGAAGTTTTACGATTCTTTGTTGGCATTTCAAATGGTTTTTTTTTAACTTCCAATAATTCATAGCCAGGCAATATATGTATCTATTTATAATAAATAATAACTCAATAGCAGCTGATCAACAGCTGCTAGATGGCTAAAATAACAAAACCAAATGAGCATAAATCTGTGAAATACCGCGAGTCTTTGATTTTTAGCGAATTTTTGCTCGAAATTGGGTGAAAATTTACACATTTAGATGGACGATTTCTCCTTAGTTAAGGATTATTATCAGGCGCTTGACATCTCGTTTGAAAGTCTCAGCTCTTGCAAGCTTTCCTTATGAATCCATTTTATGTAATATTCATGGATTTATTCATGTACAAACGGTTTGTACTCCCGCCGCCTGTGCCCCTAGGAGTTCCTTTAGGTCAAAACAAAGTCAGTAAGTGTCATTTGCATTTAATAAACATTTTTTAATGCGCAAAATGAGATTCCTTCTAGGCTTGAATTGAAGTTGAAGTTGGAAAATGGGCCAAATTAGCTCCAAAAGTAGGGTCTGATTTCTCGAAAACTGTTGGACTCACGAAAAAAATAATTAACTACCGATGTGAGATCAGTGTGCAAAACTGAATAACTTTTATTATATTTATACCCCTTAGGATTTTTGACTGTAGACCATTGTTCTTGAATCTCAAAAGTCGAGTCGTAATTTCCATAATAAAATAGTAAATTGATCAAAAGGGTTAATTTATGACAATGGACTAAGAACATCAAAAATGGAACTATGATTGGAGTGTTGGTTCGTTCTGTAGATGGGTATTTCCTTGGTCGGTTTTGCCTTTTTAATTCCCATAATACTTAAACCTATTGTTATACTCTAGGAAACTTGAGTGAAAGCAGTCTTAATGTTATGTAGACCATTTCAACACCGTAAGCTATGCTATTTGAAAGACGAAGAAAAATTTAAATAGTTAGACCATATCCATTGAATTATTGTTATTTCCTCAAATTTTTTAATCAATACAAGTCTTTAAAGAAAGGATGCCTCTACATATTAGTGTGACAAAAGTGGAAAATGTATTCCAATTGAACCATTCAAAAGTAGATAATTAAAACAAATATTATTGTCGCTGAGATAAGCATTGACTACAATACAATCCTCAATTGTGTTTTTAAGTGGTTTTTATAAGCATGGTAAGGATCTACTTTTATCAATTGTCTAGAATAAAGTTGTGAACTTTTCATGTATATTGATTTTGATGAACTTTATTATTACATTTCTTCTAAGGCTTGTATAACTACAAAACAACGGCAATGGATTGAAGTAGTAGCAACTAGAAGGGTTGCAGCTGATTTCGTAATCTTTCTGTGCGCTACTACTTTAGTAGCTCTACCGTAAATCTTTGACTTTTAGCGAATTTTTTCTCGAAATGGAATGAAAATTTACACATTTACACACGATTTCTCCTTTGTTAAAGATTCTTATCGAGCCCTGTTTGAAAGCTGTGGGTCTCAGCTCTTTAATGAATTCCTTACTAATCCATTTTATGTAATATTCAAGGAGTTATTAAAGTACAAAGGATTTGACCGACTTTTTGGTCTTTTTAAATAGATTCATTTTTATGCAATATCTTTTAATTTATTAGTTTTATGATGTTTTTGCTTTTTAGAATACATATAATTGACTCAATGAATCGCTATTGTAGTCACTATATCGCTTTCATTGTAGCTAATTCCCTTACAAATTTATAAAAAAATTATATTTAAAATATTTAAAATTATCATGATAACCATTGCAACGTTTATTTTCATTTGAAAGCACATTCATGGTCCGAATCCATGTTTAGTTTTTCCGATGTAACTATAATTATAATTGAGATAATCATAAAGGAATACAATTATGCTATTTTTTTTTTCATGGAAAAGTTTAAATGGTTATTGAATTAGTGAATATGTTGAACTAAAAGAAGTAAATGCTGGGATAAGTTGATGGTTAAATAAAATTATTTTATTTATGTATTTCTATAATGCACAAAATTAATTTTTATATTTCTCTTAAAAATCTATTTAATTTCTCAGATGTTTAAAATTTCATATAAATCAATCCGAAGAGCTGGGTTTGACAGCTGGGCATATTAAGGTTAATTCTCTGTTTTGATTAGACGGAACAGCATTCAAATTCGAATCTTGTCAGTCAAATTCGAGTCTATGGAAAAATGACTCTGGTCTCATGCTCTGGCATTCGTTGCCACAGATTCATGGTTGTGTTCTAAACAAATTTTTATTGCTACTAAATTATTATTAATAATAAGTTATAATTTGAGCTCGTTCGTTTGTTCTTAAATCGTTTACACCTGACCATCAAGAGTAAATTAATGACTGCATTCGACTAGACGGTATGATGTATCGACTCTTTAGGTTGCAATTTCTTACAAGACAGGGTTTAGCAATCAGAGGTCATCATATGGGTAAGGAAAATAATTTCTGCAAGTTAATGGAGTTTATGGCTGAAAAATGCTGTCATTGATGGAGTCACACTCTCTTCAAATCAATAATTATAGATTCAAACGTCTCAGCCCAACTCACTGGAATGTAAGAACAAGAGCAATTTAAATACTTTTGGATAATTATAAAACTGTGTTTGATACCTCGGAAGAAATTATTAGGAATCATGGAAACGCCAAAGCCTCCAAAGAAGATCCTGGACTCTATGCTCTGAAGGAAGAAATTTAGTGTGTTTTTCGGGCTAAAAGTTTTTAGTTTTTTTATTCTGCAGTACTCGAACTTGAGATCCAATGATTTCTTTCAAAGAGTATCTAAAGATGTCCAAAAATATAAATTTGATGATGTAATTCAGGAACTTTTTTTCCCTCTTGGGAGACGTGTTCATCGTAAGTATGATGGTGGAGCATTACAAAGTCGTTGGAGATATTATTACAGATCTATCCGTTTCTATTGAATCTTTTAAGGCTAGTAACCCTCGTCCAGGAATTGATTGTTTAAAAATACCCCAAAATCATTATATTGAAAGGTATAAAAGTGCCATTGACCACCTTTCTTTTCGATTTTACTGAAAGGATATTAAATTAGGACACAAAAATGACTGTTGAAAAAACTATTTTAGTTGAACAAACTCTAAATATTCTGTCACTCTTTAGTGAGGTTGACCTACTTTTGCGGATATATGTAACTGTACGCATGCAGTTCACTCTGTTTATAAACATAGGCCTTATGGTTTTTGGCACATTTATTTATAATTTCTAAATTTGTGATAAAGTAGACTCGAAAACAAAAACGCATTGATGTTTGAAAATAAAGATTTTATTAACAACAAATTGTATTCATGATGTATCTTTGGACTGTGTTACAAATTAAAAGCTTCTACAGAAATAGAAAAAGTCTACAATGAAAAATTGAGTCATGACGTCATAGATGAACGGGTGACGTCATAATCATACAACTGAATATAATCCATTAATTAATTAATTATTCGTCACAATTATCTTCAACTCTGTTTCTCTGGAGGGAGTCGACTAAAGATAATCCCTGGAATTTGACCCTTATCAACACTTGAGCCATTGTCCTTTCCATCGGGATCATCCTCAAACTCAAATTGAACTCCATCCTTCATCACCCTCTTGTGTCCAATTATTCCACCACAAACTCTCCGGTTGAATGAAGATTTGTCATATGAAAGACAGACTCTGTAAAGGGTCTTTGGATCGATTGAAACAGGCTTATTGAAGTAGTACCATGATGCTGAGTATCCTTTGGAATATTTTACAATAAATGTTGCGGAAGATAAAGACTTCTCCTCCTCCTCCTTTAGGGTGGGATCAACCCTCTTCAAGCACATGAACCCAGTTAAATTTGAACCTTCTTCTGAAGGTTTGTAAATTGTAAAGCCATGGATGTTGACAGGTTTATCCACCCTAAATCTAATGGAGTGACTCAGGGTCTTCAGAGATTCATATTCTTCAAATTCAAATCTATCACAGCTACGTTCTCTGCCTACAATAGAAAAGGCAGTTGAAACACTTGACTTTCTCTTGGAAATGAATTTAAGGACATCGATCGTCTCTTCATCATTGAGTAGTTTTAATGGAACTACTTCATCCACAAATTCATGCGGAGATAAAAGAGGGAACCGAATGGAGTGGAGAACAGGTCCAAGGATCTCTCTCAAGTCTTCCTCCTTCTCGTTCCTCATGGATGACGCCCAATGGAGAGCAGTTCTAAAAATATCAATCTCTTTCATCACAAGTTTATTAGAGGAAAAAAGGTCATTCAACGCAGCGTTGTCTTTGATTCCAAGGACAGAGTCAAAGGTGAGTGATGAAGATGGATTGATTAAAATATCATCCTTAATCCAAGGAACCAAATGGAGTACTCCTTGTAATTTACATTGATAAAAGAGGGTGCAACGAACTTTCCTTGGAATATTCTCCATGAATGAAGTGCACTCGTCCTTGAGGGTGGATAACTCGTACTTCTCAGCAGAGTAGAGAAGAGGACCCACATTTCCAAGGCTCAACGTTACTTCATCCGTATAAACCCATCTCAAGAATTCTCTGAATCCAGAGGGAGTCACATCCGGAACCTCGATCACAAGCTCATTATTGCCTTCCTTCCTTCCTTCCTTAAAGTCCCCTGTAAACATTCGTTCAAATACAGGACTGGCGGATCCAAGAATGCATTTATGGGCCGCGATCCTCTCAGGAGACTGCTTTTCGTTTCCCCCAACCAGAAAAGTAACATCAGACAAAAGCCCCGACTCCAGTAGATGTTGAATCCGACTCAAGACTCTGGATTGTGTCGATGAATTCTCGTGCCACATGTTCTTGAATAAATGCTCAAGTCACTTCAACTCCCAATTTACTACTGAAAGTGAATCAACAGCGTGGAACATTTTATACCTGGCTACAGCTCGGCTATTTGTACTAGATCACGATATGCAGCCTACAGCCTTAAGCCTATCCTGTAAATGTAATGCATTGTAGCCAGGAATGGAATTAATATAGAAACTCAAAGGAGTAGGAGTTTCTCTTCTTCTTCTTCATTGAGTGCAACTAATCATTATTCATTACTCATTAGCCAAAAACGTCAGGACAGTCTAGAGATTCTGTTTTCTGTTTTTCATGATGTTAGCCTTTTTGGTTTCCATGTGAATGTTTACTGTCTGTAATATTGGATTGAGTGCGTTAAAAAGTATGTTCTAAAATTGGAATAGTTGCTAGTGATGTATAAACAGTCCCTTGAAAATACCCCAATCCATTAGCAACATTGAGGGAATTGGCATAAACATAAAAGTTATTGCATTAAAGTCCATTTCTGAAATTGAAATAATTTTTTACCTTTTCCATTTCGCAGATGGTCGACAAGTGTGCAGGAGTAGGATGCAAGAGTGGGTACAAAGGTCACAAAGTCAGCAACGTCACACTTCATACTTTTCCGAAATCCCCCGATATCTACCTAAAATGGATACGAGTAGTACATCGTCATAGCCATCAAAGATTGGAGTAGTCGCCATTGCCTTGAAAGTGATGGAAAAAAGACAAGGTATAAAGAGGCCCCTTTGTTAGTTTAAAAAAGGGCCATCCCCATTTCACAACCTTCTTGTTCATCCATCACGAAAGAAGAGGTCAGTGTATAAAGATGAAGGAATAAACTCAGATTTCCCCAAGTCAAGTGTTGTGAAAGACGTTTTCCAATGGAGGTCCATAGTTGTAAAAGTAACCTCCTTCAAGTCCATCATTATATCTATAAGGATGGTATAACTCTATTTTCAGAGCTGATGAGCCTCATTCTATTCATTTGAAATGCAGCAGACAAAGAAAAGCAATTGGACAAAATCAATTGTTAAATCAAGATGCAAAACAAATTTGAAAGGGATCAAGTGGATTTGTCATCAAAGCAAATTCACAAACAAAGAAGTAAAGCAAGGGGATACTCTCCTTTCCTTAGTGCTACAGACATTTCATGGTATATAACTTCATCCATCTGCTCTCCATGAGTCTTTTCTCAAGCATCCCAATGGTCACTGGATTAAATAAAGGATCCAAAAAGTATCTAAAGGCAAGAATTACTTGCTTAGCAGAAAGAGATGCAATGATTTGTCTGATAGTAGATAAAGTAAATTTTATAAAGAGAATTGTAAATGCTGATGGAAAAGAATTAAGAGCATAGACCAATAAAGGTACAAAAAAATCTTCAGTGCTACGTGATAAGGAGCAACCCTGGAAAAGGTCTTAAATATGCATACAAGTTGAATCAAAAAGTTGCTGAATCTCTATTTCATGAATCAACAATTTTTTTTTTTAAAACAAGAAACTTGCTTCATTCTTGAAAAGAACATGCTTCTTCAATATCAAAAATATCAAATTCAAGGAAACAAGTGAAATCATTGGACAGTGAAAACATAAAGTTCATGGAAAGACTTGAAAATCAAATCAAAAAGCTTATCCAAAGAGACATTCTTTTGTACCATTCATAGAACTGCAGCTCTGAGAGAAATATTCCTAGAATATGAAAGACTTGAATTGTATTTTGTTTGGAAAAATAAACAGTGATATTACAAAGAGGCGTTTTGAATATTCCAAGAAAAAGAAATTTTTAAACCAAATTAACAGAGGGGATTTTGTTACTCCCTTGTCTTCCGCCATCTGCCATCATGCAAGTCTTCTACAACAATATAATAATATAATTACAAAAAAATAAATTTCTTGCCCAAAGTTTAAAGTACAGCTTTGCCAATGGGATTGGAACGATAATAATTATTTCTAAAGTTTGTAACAATGAGATACATTTTTAGAAACTGCATATTCATATTGTAATTATTTAATAAAAAGTAATTAATAATGAAATAAGGGAGGGAGGGAGGGAGGGAAAAGGTTAAAAATGATAGCAATTGTAGAAACAAAAGAAAATGAAATATTATTATGTGATCAACTAACTTGCTTAGGATGCTTTGATGACTCCAATTTTTAATAAAAACATTTTAAAAAATAAAAATGAGTTTTTTTATTTACTTTTAGACTGGCGTAAAAGGTACATGGATTCTTTAGTAGGAAATAAAATTATTTAAATTTCAGAGTATTAGAGCACAAATAATTGATTTGCACTAAACATGTAAATTTCAACGTTTCTGTATTTATTTTCTCCTCTCCTATATGTAGACCCAGAGTTTGTTCACATGCTATTAAGGTGCAAGTTTCAGTAATTCAAGGATTATTATTAGTGATTATAAAAAACTCACTGAAAAGTATCGGATAAATAAAAAAGTTCATGATAACAAAATCAAACACGTCATCATCTATTATATCTAAAGTTTTGAATAGCTTTAAAAAGACTGATTTAATATTGTCACATGACTTCCATGATTTGTAAGAAAATTTTCGCATGTATTTAGAAATATTTTAATAAAAAGGTGAAACAAAAATGGCTTAATGTTCAATCCCTCCAAAGTTGTATTTTTTTTTTATTTTTCATTTGCCGTTATCGATTCAACGATTTGAATTTGATATAAAAATCCCAAATAAACAAGTTTTATTATTTTTTTGATGAAAAATTCTTGTTGGCAATTTAAGATGACGTTTGTACAATTATACATCCATAATATTTTGTCATTGCTATTATATACTAATAATACCACTTGGGTATTTCCAACAACCCTTCCTTTTTGAGGTCCTGTTAAATATCCTCAAAAATTATTTGAGCAAATAATAAAAATATACTCACTGCATATTTTAAAGTTAAAAACCCAATTTACCCTTCTTTTAAGGGTTTTCTAATGAAAACAGTAAATAAAATAATAATTTTCCATCAATTCATTCAATGAAATAAATTTCAAATGGTCAGAATTAAAAGAAATTATCCATTCATACTTTAACTTCTACAAATTTTACTTTTAAAAAGTGATGTCACGCAGAAGAGTAATGATCGAAATCGTTAAGAAGATTCAATAATATGCTTTCTCTTTTTTATTTTATAGTTTTTAATTAATATTATTCAATTATTTCAAATAAAACACCATTAAAAAAAGTCGAACATTGAATGTGGTGATTAAACGAAGGAAAGGAGCTTTAAATAAGGGGAAACCTTTGAATATAAGGACATATTTTACAGTCTAGCTCAACAATGATGCAGACTCTCATTGAGGATCTCAAAATTTCGAAGACTTGACTAGATTATAAAGGGTAGGTCTCCTTTCCTCTCTTCTTTTTTCCAATTGAATATTAAGCATTTGCTATTTAGATATTCTTGCACATAAAATGATCGAAATCGATAACTAATTTCAAAGGACAGGCTCATCAACTTAAGCAAAAATTCAATTACTTTTTTAAGCATTTTTATTAGAAAACCCTTAAAAGAAAGTTAAATTGGGTTTTTAAGTTGAAAATATGCAGGGAGTATATTTGTATTGGCTTCGAAACAATTTAGTAGGATATAAAATAAGACCTCAAAATGGAAGGATTGTTTGAAATACCCACGTGGGATTCCTATTATCATGACGAGCTTTTTAAAATGAACAAAAACACACTAGTGTGTTTTTGATTTAAAGCAGATAACTCTAACACGACGAGCTTTTTGGGATAAACAAGAACCCTATGTATTCTCCCTTCAGCTGATTTTCATCATTTGACTCTTTTGATTTAAAGCAGCTGACTCTACGTGTTATATATAGGAATGTAAATCATATGCAATTCGGGCGTGTGATAAAAAAGTGGAGTTGACTCTTCAAACAGGTCTTTTTGTCTTCCGAAGCTGTTATCATTTTTCCAATATTACTGAGGGGAGAACATCTACCTGATAGTAAAGATCTCACATGAAGGAATACATGCATTTAGTTTAATAAAGCAAATAAAATGTAAACAAAAAGGGCTCAAGTCCTCGTATAATTATTATTAGTTAAAAATATATAATTTTTGACATTAATTTCAGTTAATTTTCTTCCTCTCATCTATGTTATTATTTATTGTTGTATATATAATGGAGAATAGCAGCTTGTAGCTCAGTAAAACGTCATGACAGCTCAAGTTGCTTCACTCTCAACATTCATCAAATTGTCAGGGTTGCCAGGTTGATTTTCTCTTTCTTTTTTTATAACACGCCCGAATTGCATATGATTTACATTCCTAGTTATATATAAACTCAAAAAGGGTATCCTTATTATTTCTGATTTTGATGCATAAAAAATATATTAAATCAAGGATTGTGCGCCCTTTTTTTGAGTTTTGAATATATTACAACTTGTAAATATCGTTACTACTTGTAATTTACAGTAGTAACGATTGGTTATATTAAAAAAAATATATTAAATTGTGCGCCCTTTTTTTGAGTTTTTTGATACACCAGTATTAAAGATTGGTAAAATTTATCAATGCTTAGTATATCTAAACAATAAATTCTGCCCAATATTAAAAAGTTGGCAACAAGGAAAATACAGAAGGGTAGCTACCAGTTGTTTTTCCAAATTTTTCCTTTTATTTTTCTGTGTCGAGGCATTCATGAAGAGCTACGACAAAATTTAGAGGAAATACGTCCGTTTTTTGACCAGGTTTGAACAGACAAATAGAACAAACAAGATATAATACATATGCAGAAAGTGTGCAGAATTATAAAACAAAAGGCTCGAGCTGTAAATCCTAAGCTCTGCCGTTATATATTATATATATGTAATATGTTATATGTCGTATAGAATGTATACATATACGGTCAAAAGTTTAATTATCTCATCTAATTTATTACTGTACACTAAAGACATGCTTTCCTCGCTCCTACTTCTATACATTTTCAAGTTCAATATGAGAATAAATAATAAAGAAGAATATTTATAAAATTTAACATAATAATAAATTTATTAGAATCTCATGTCAACAAAATTAATCACATCTGTATACAAAACGATTCTGGATGCTAGCAATACAATTATTAATTACAAAACATTGAGGTAATTTCATTTATATAGTCCTTTTTCAATACATTGTTCCAGAGCTGTTCTTGATCTTTCCTCCGAAATGCTTAAATCATTTCTTTCAGCATTTAAAATATTCTCAATTTTTCTAGCTAATTCCCTTTTCACAAAGGCTTTCAATATTGACCAAATAAGGTCAATTGGATTGAGCATAGAACTGTGCCGGAGCATTATCAATTACAAGTACTACTGGCCCTCTATATGTACATCCTTTGATTTTCTTAAGCATTCACGCACCCACTCACTCCATTGCTGTGTCCTTCTTGAAACTTCCTCGTCTCACCTTTATTTTTTTATTTTCATTAATTATAAAATGTATGTATTATTATGTTAAATTTCCTGAATTTTGTTTTTTATTATTTATTCCCATATTGAACTTGAAAAGGTATAGACATAAATAGATTTTGTTCATGGAGTTATTGGTTAATGGTTCCGAATCGGGCTGAAAAGTACATTTGCTCTAGAACGATAATTATCTGTGTTGATACATTGACTAATCCTTGAATGTTTCCTGGAATGCTGTATACATTCTAGTAGATCTTAAAGTCAAAGCTCCATTAAAATATTTAATTGTGAGACTTCATTTTTTTAGTTTGATATATAAATGTATACATTCTATACGACATATGTATACATATTGTAGTATACATGGTGGTAAAAACTTGTGACACCATTTTAATACTCCCTATTGTCTGGATTTTACCTTTCCAGATGGGCAACAGTTTTTGAGAAAATGAGGTGTTTTTTTTTTGCTAATATTTAAAAAAAGTTGAGGGATGAATTACGGTACTAAATAAGGGGTTTATAATTTGTTTTAGTCAATCATTATGATAGATATACATCTCAGCTATTCAGTCGTTAACATTTTATTTAAAAAAAAAATTAAAAACTGACAGGAAATTTTGTGACTTCTACCGAGGGAAAATTGAAAAATGTAGTCAAAGAAGTCTATTTTTTATAGGAAATTAAAAAAGGATCTCAAATTATTTCGTTATACACTAAAATGTATTAGAATAATATCTACAAAAAACGTTTTTCAGACTCTCTCCGTAAAAATAAATTCATCGTTAAAAATGGAAATAAAAATACTGGAAGGGAAAAAATGTACCGTGTATAACGCGCATACAACAACATTTACTAACCTGTTAATTTCCTTTAAAATTTTAAGTTTTAAGGGTTATAACGCATTATTCAACAATTGATAACAATTACCTAGGATATCTAACACATGTTTTGCCTAAAATTAGATAATCTTTATTTATACTTTATACATATTTATATATAAATGTTGTGAGAAAATCTTAAAAGACAATTTTTTATAAATAGCCATCATTTTAAACCCTAAAAAAGAGGAAAATTAGCATCAAGTGATAAAATTTATCATTATAATTTTTTAATGTATATAATTTCAAGAATATATACATTAAGCCTTTCAATAAGTGGAATCCAAATGTTACTTAATCTTGAATCTAAGCGTCACAAATTACTAAGTATCAGTCATCAACATTTGTTGAATTTAAAAACATGTTATGTAATGGACTATCCAACTACAAAGGGACTTCAATGATGACCTAACTCAAGAGACTCCACAACTAAAGATAGAGGGTACGTTATCTCGTCCATTTTCGGTTTTTTTCTTTCTGACACCATGTAATATCTATGTAGATAATATCTTTATTGTCCTGTCATTTATTTTGTGTGCATCTTAATGTGTTGTTGGTTATATTCTAACTACCCCATAGTAATGGCTCTATGCATCAATGTTCCCACTACCCATATTCTCAAGGATGCCATCTACATACATAATATATGGAACATTACTGATGATTTAATAAGGAAGTGATACTATACAAACACAATGAGTTTTTGCCATATTGATTTTAATCATAAGAAATGCAAATACCTCAATAGAAGGTTAAGTGACTCAGTAGCATTGCTCCACTCCAGATATTATTGGAACTTATTGGTTCCAGCCATGTGTAGAAAACTGTATTTTACGTCATATTTTAGTCATGACACATTTTTTTTTCTAAACAAAATTCCCGTCCCTGGTCATGACTATGTAGGGATGGGACTTTAGTCAAAGAAAAAAAAAAAAAAACGATTGGCACTTCTGTTGCTCCTTTTTTTAAATTATCTTCATTCTTTGTTAGACCGTTGAAAAAAAAAGAAGAAGCAGAAACCTCTAAAGGAAGAATCAAAAGATTATCAACCACATGAGTAGTAGATTTTATCAAAAATATATTATATAAGTATAATAATAATAATAATAATATTTCTTCTTAGATACTACAATTTAAATGTTGAAGCAAAGATTATTTTCATTTTTAATTTTCTCTCTGTGATCCTTTTTTTGGATTGCTACTTTAATAGAAATGACTTTTCTCACTTTTCAATCTTGTGCCTGTCTAAATTTTTGTACATTAATAATATACTTTAATAAAATTTAAAGACACAAAACATTATTCAACACAAAAAAGAACGAAATTGTCGTTGAAATTCATTAATTTCAAAATATAAAACCGACACTTTTTTTTGGAAATCCAAATATGATTTCTCTAATGTTCCCCTAGATTAATTTGAAACACAGGATATGACATAAATAGTAACTAAAATTGTCCTTCCCTATGGCAGCACCAAGGCAATTTACAGATTTACAGATGTTGTTTTTGTAGAGCATATTAAATAAGAATGTAGACCTATAATTATTATTATTATTATTCTCATAAGTTGATGTCTCCTTAAAATTGAATTCAAATCTCCCTCCCCTTTTTGTCTTACTTAGAGTTTGAAAATATGTTATGTACATCATCCAGGTGACTCTGGAGAAACATGTATAAAGAACCATGTGTAAAGAACCACTCAAGATCTCACTTGAGAAAGATAAAAGTGCTACATTATTTTGGAGTTGTTCCAATTCCGTCATTTCCATTCAAAACTGCTTTGTAATGTTTATTTATTTATATATATTATGTACATATGTATGTATGTTGCTTTAAAAGGTCAATGAGACATTGATTTGATTTTGAATCCATCAACTAGCTAAAAGGATAGATAGTATTGAGTCATGTTACATGGTATTTAATTAACATACCCCTACATACAGATATTAGGTACGAAGTTTGTTTCGTCATTGTTTTCGACGAGAGAGAAATCGTTTCACCTGTGAAGAAGCAAACGGCAGGTCTTTTAAAATATACGGCCCTACCATGTATGTAGACTATTCTCAATGTAACCGAATGCAATCATGGTATATTGTTGTAGTGTATAGCAAAGTCAGTAGTATTTGAAAAGTCAAGAAACGGGAATCACAAGAGTCTGAGAGAAAAATGAACTGTACATTTTCCCGATATTTATCTCATATCTTGATAACTGTTTTTTTGATCACTTTTACTTCTATTCCGAATCATGTCATTTCCGAAAACTCTATTCTCAGTTCTGAATCCCTTTACCGTGTCTTTAAGATTGAAAGAGAAATCTTCAAAGTTCTTCAAGAGAGACAAAAACAAATCCAAGATTCTCTAGAACTTATTAAAGAATATACAGGAGATGTGGAGTCTCTATACAGAAATGAGGGATGTTGGCCCCTTGACTCCTGCATTGAATCCAAGATATTTGATCAAATTGTGGGTAATCCTATCTACAATTATCAGGTTCTTCGACGCCTTATAGTAAATTGGAAAAACACAGAGGATTCTCTTAAGAAAATTGATATTAAACGTGAGTCATTGATTTTATTATTTAATAGATAGAGCCCACTTCTAAGTTGTACCTACTTTGTTAAACAGAAATTATGAGAGACATTAAAAGGCTAAAAAGACAACATGGCGGACTACCAGATGGAAAGGACCTTATAACTGCAGCCAAGGCTCTAAACCGAATTCATAAGATTTATGATATTAATACAACAGAATTTTCAAATGGTAACATATTGGGTCTCCAAACCTCTGCGAATCTGGGTCTCAAAGACACACTTTACCTTGGAAGGTAATTGCTAAATATTTACATAAAAAACCTTGTGGTTAATATTCATTTACAGATTTGCAGCAAATACAAATCACCCAGGTGTAGCTCTCAATTGGTTAAACACTGCTCAGTCTCAAGCTAATTTGCATCCGAATTCTTCTGAACAAACGCTATTACAAGTTAAACTAGCCCTACGACAAGTTAATCGTAAATTATCTAAAGAGCCCCAGTCCATGTGTAGTAAAGATCCATACATCTTGGGAGACATTCCGGATAAAACTGATGATCCAAATTTGGTGATAACAAATACGGATCGAAGGAATTTTGAGGCTCTATGTCGTGGGGAAATACTCATTTCTTCTTTGGAAGAATCCAAACTATACTGTTATTATGATGATCGAGGTGTACCTGGATTAAAGCTATCACCCCTTAAAGTAGAAATCAATCATAGAGAGCCCCATCTTGTTCTCACATTCCACGACCTCTTCACTCATGCAGAGACTCAGGGTCTTATAGAGACTGTTAAATTTGATCTAACTTCCGCAGGTATTGGAACAGATAAGACCATTTCAGATATGCGGATTTCATCTCATGCATGGATCCCAGATGGGAAATCAAGTATTGTAGACAAGATTTCAGAAAAGATAGAGGGGATTATTGGACTACGAAGTGTGGCACGCCTGGATCCAGAAGCAAAGAAAGAGGAGTATGAAATGCTGCAAGTAGCAAACTATGGCCTTGGAGGACACTATGATTGTCATCACGACTCCATGTTCATCTACAAAGAGCCAAACTTCCTACCTACAAGTGTTGAAGAGACGCAAAATCCTTATATCACAGGGGATCGAATGTCAACCTTTATGATTTATTTGTCAGAAGTGAGTCTCATTTCTTAATGACTTAATTGAACTTCAAACTCTGATAAAGCAGTATGTGCATCTATAAATTGTATATGTGTACTCTAAATAGGTAAAAAAGGGTGGAAATACGGCCTTTCCACGTTTGGGTGTTGCCACACCTCCACGCAAAGGATCCGCGGTTTTTTGGCACAACATTAAGAGGAGTGGACGATCTGATATGCACATGATTCATGGAGCATGTCCTGTTGTTATGGGCTCAAAATGGGTGGCTAATAAATGGATTCGTGAGGTGGCCAATATTTTTAGGCGACCATGCATCGAGGATATTGATCATTAAAGGCTCTCTTGTTCAAAATGGGTCATTCACCATTATGGAGTTTTGTTCATGCATCGCATATATATCATTTGGGCACATATTTATTAATATTATTTTGATCTATGGCAGAGAGTACCTACATACACACACATATATATATATATATATATACATTTGACATCACTCAAGTCATTAGTTCTGTGCATAGTATTTTTATTAACGAGCGCGCATACCACCTTGATGAGAGATGCGAAGAAGATCTTGTAAAATAATTGTATGTATGTGTATCATAATATGAAGTATTTTGTGAATTACATATAAAAACACAACACTTGTCTTTAAAATAAATAAATAATACATTAACTATGTAGTTAACTATGGAGAATATATTTCGCTTGGACTCAGCGCATGCACGTCTGAAATTGTAAAAGCTCATTTTTTACGTTACTCCTACTACAACTATACTATGCATTGAGACTGTGTTGTCTGTAGATCCCTTCGACAAGAAATAAAGGCAGAGTATTCATTAGAGTTCACATACCCACACTTAGTATGAAAACAAGGAACCATGAGAAGGTTGACGGTTCCTCTGTCAACGTCAATGCGTTTTTAGTCTGCTAGTTCATTCATACCTGACATAGCCAAGAGGGAATATTTTATCTGAGCGGATACATGAGATACATGAGACTCAAAGTAAGTACGAGTTGAAAAGCTACAAGCACATTATATAAAATGAGTACCGTATTGATATTCACCATGGCACGAACATAGGAGGAACTTAATTGGAGGTTTGTAGAAATTAATTACGTATAAAATATGAATGAATCTTGGATCTGTGAAGAGCCTCTCTGGAATGAGTTCTACGATTCGTGGAGGACATTAATTCATCCAAATGTATCTTCTTGCTTCCGCATTTTTATCTTTCGGCTCATATTTCCAAACCTGTGTTTTTTCTATGCCTGGCTTCCCTTTGAAGTTCATTCAATCTATTCATCGCGTGACAAGGGGATTAAGCGATCCCTACTCGGAACGCTCAAGGATCTCTTTGCTTTTTTCTGCATGTCTCTGGCTCTTTATGATGTTATACATCATGCACTTTTCAAGCCCAACATCCAAGTATGTATACTCCCTTTTAATTAACTATACATATTTTGTAACACAATACTTTTTATGTAAGTAAGACTGTAATACTTTTTTTCCTTCATACTATCCATAGGTATTGGACATTTTGGATCCATCACTACGGATCCTGACCTATACCTTAGTCCTAATACTCAATTTTTTATACCGGGTACAAGGAATGCGAATTTCTGGATTTCTATGCAGATTCTTCTTTGTATCATTCTTTTCCTTTGGAATGGATCTATATTTAATGTATGAGGTAATGACCACATTGAGACTAGAGGAACTGATGTCGTCTATCATTCATGTGACCTTACTACTTCTAAATGTATTGACTCATTTCTGGCCAGAGCCTCCGCCGCGTTACTCTGAGTATGTTCGACTTGTTGGAGTAGAAGGCTCACAAAATCCATCACCGGATACTCAATGTGGATATCCTTCATATATATTTTTCTCTTGGATGAGCTCCCTCATGTGGAAAGGCTTCAAAAGGCCCATAAAGCAAAAAGATCTTTGGGACTTTATTCCCTCCGTGAGCACTGCTCTTGTGAATCCACATTTTCTCAAACATTGGAACAAAATCTATTCACAAACCAAGTTTACGCATTCCTCTAAATCCCCTAGTATTTTCCCTGCATTAGTACGCTCCTACTGGGCCTTACTCTTGAAAGGAGCCTTTGCAAAGCTCCTTCACGACTTGCTTCTCATAGCTTCTCCATTATTACTTCAATATTTAATTATATTTAGTTATTCCGTGGAGCTACCCCTTTGGCAAGGTATTGCACTCTCTCTCCTTCTCTTTGGAAACAAGGTCCTTGGCTCTTTTTTCATTGCTAGATATTTTTTCTACATGGTAACAGTTGGTATGAAACTAAAAACCTCACTTACCTCTCTAATTTATCGAAAAGCACTTCGGATACATTCAACAAGAGATGATACGACAAGTGGGGAAATAGTGAATCTCATGTCTGTTGATGTTCAAAAAATTGTGGATCTCATGCCACTCCTTAACACTATTTGGTCTGGACCCTTACAAATCATTGCAGCAATATATTTATTGATCAAAACTTTGGGATATAGCGCTCTCGCAGGAGTGCTTGTCATGTTTCTTCTCATCCCCATCAATGGATTTATTGCTGTCAGAATGAAAAATGCTCAAATGAAGCAAATGAAGAAAAAAGACGAGCGCGTTAAAAAAATGAATGAGATACTTCAAGGCATGAAGATCATTAAGCTCTATGCCTGGGAGTCTAGTTTTTCCAAATTGATTAGCTCTCTTCGATTAGAAGAAATTAAGTTGCTCAAACTTTCATCCAAGTATTTTGGTTGTATGATGATCACCATTTCAAGTACAACTTTTTTTATATCTCTCTTTACATTTATTGTGTACGTTCTCTCAGATCCGGAGAATCATATTCTTGATTCAGAAAAAATATTTGTATCCATTTCCCTTTTTAATATACTTCGCTTCCCCTTAAATATGCTTACTCATGTGATTGGAGGAATTGCTTCTGCCTCTGTTAGTCTTAAAAGAATCAATACATTTCTTGCCTCAGAAGAACTGGAGGAAGGGATCATAGTCAGATCTAATTCCTCAAGTCCTCAGGCTATTTGTATTCATCCTTCTTCCTCCTTTTCTTGGAAAGGATCTTCTGAGTCTCTTTTTAAAGACATTTCAATGGAGGTTAAGAGGGGAAGCTTAATAGCAATAATTGGACCTGTAGGCTCTGGAAAGTCTTCTCTAATATCAGCTCTACTAGGAGAAATGTTATTTACTTCAAAAGGCACAAATCCAATAGAAATCCACGGATCTGTATCCTACACACCACAAAATGCCTGGATGCAGAATATATCCGTCAAAGATAACATTTTGTTTGGAAGAAAGTTTAATAAGAACTGGTACGATGAAGTGCTTAAAGCCTGTTCATTAGGGTCGGATCTGGAAGTTTTTCCTTCAGGAGATTCCACGGAGATTGGGGAAAAAGGAATAAATTTGAGTGGAGGGCAAAAACAAAGGGTAGGATTCTATTTCATCCATATTCTTAATTCATTAAAAATATTTTGCTTACAGATCAGCCTTGCCAGAGCAGTTTATTCACAATCGGACATTTATTTCCTAGATGATCCCCTGGCAGCTGTGGACTCGCATGTTGCGAAGCATTTATTTGAGGAAGTCATTGGAAGTAATGGACTTCTAAGAGGGAAAACCCGAATTTTGGTCACACACAATTTGTCCTTTCTTCACTTAGTGGACGAAATCCTTTATCTCAAAGATGGAGAAATAACTGAAAAAGGGACATACAAAGAGCTTATGGAAAATAAATGTGATTTCTCTGAATTGATATCCAATCATGCCAAAAACAAAATAATCCATCAATCAGCATCTGAAAATGATATTGCAAAACAAAATGAGAATGGAACGAAAAAGGCAGATGCGTCTGATTTCAAAATATATGATGAAGAAACTTTACAAACAGGACAGGTTGGGATTCGAGTCTATTGGTATTTTCTATCCAAAATGGGAATAGTGGCTGGGATTGTATCCCTAATTTTTTTTATGATATCACAAATTTTGGCAACAGGATCCTCTGTTTGGCTTTCAGTTTGGTCTGATGCCAAGAACAACACAGATATAAGTTATCATTTGGGAATTTATGCGGGTCTTGGACTCTCCAACATATTTATATCAACAGCAGGTACTCTTATTTTGTCTCTGAGTCTTCTGAATGCATCTCGTATTCTTCATGGATCATTGCTTCAATGTATAATCAAAAACCCAATGTCATTCTTTGATACAACTCCCCTTGGCCGTATTCTCAATAGGTTTGGACAGGACATTGAGGTTCTGGATACTAAAATGAGCTTTTGCATCTTTGGGTCCATCACCGGTACCTTTTCTTATATTGCCACCGTTACAATAATCAGCTTAAATGTACCCATGTTTATTATTCCGACTCTGGCTATTTTTCTTGTCTATTTCGTGATTCTAATAGTGAGTCTTAGTTCTTCTCGTCAATTAAAACGATTGTCATCAGTAGCAACATCTCCTATCTACTCCCATTTTGGGGAAACACTCTCTGGGATTAATACCATTCGAGCATATTCCCTTGAAAAAGGCTTCTATTCTGAATTCGAACGACGCTTGGATGAATATCAAAAAAGAAATTTCCCCGTCACTATGGCTGATAGATGGTTAGGCATTCGTATCAACTTAATTGGGAATTTCATCATTTTTGCATCTGCACTGTTTTCTGTACTTTCAAGAGATAGCATCACACCAGTAATATAATTAATTAATGTATTCATTGCACCAGGTTTTATTCTGTTTTTAATTTTATTTTAGGGTCAATTGGGTCTGAATGTCTCCTCCTCTCTAGCTATAACATCTATTTTAAGCTGGGTCATCCGAATGTACTCAGATCTTGAAAATAATATCGTTGCTGTCGAAAGGATACAGGAATATTCAAACAAAGATACTGGTGAAGCGCCCTGGGAGCTTGAAGCGGATTCAAAGTTGAGCTCCAATTGGCCTTCAAAGGGACAAATCACAATTAGGAATCTTTCATTAAAATACAGGTATGTTTAATTATATTGAACTTTTACATTATGAGGGCTACTGACTTACACTATGATTTTTTTTTCTTTTTTTAAAGAAATGATTTAGATTGGGTGCTTAAGGACATCAATGCCCATATTTCACCAGGAGATAAAATTGGAATTGTAGGAAGAACGGGCTCTGGAAAATCAACTTTAGCTTTAGCGTTATTTCGTCTCATTGAAGTCAATTCTGGACATATCACTATTGATGGTATCGATATAAAGAACATAGGCCTTCATACTCTAAGAAGTAAATTAACAATAATTCCTCAGGACCCCATTCTTTTCTCTGGAACTCTACGCTTAAACTTGGACCCCTTTGGTCTTTTTAAGGATCAGGAACTCATTGAGTCACTAAAAGAGGCATATTTGCAAGATTTTCTTAAGGTTGAAGGCTTAGACAAAGTCATTGCTGAGAATGGGGAAAATATTTCCTTGGGACAAAGACAGTTGATTTGCTTAGCTCGTGCTCTTTTGAGAAAAAACAAAGTTCTCATAATGGACGAAGCTACTGCTGCCGTTGACTCTGAGACAGACAAATTAATACAGAAAGCAATCAAGGATAATTTTAGAGACTCAACAGTTTTAACCATTGCTCATAGACTACAAACTGTTATGGATTACTCAAAGATTATTGTAATAGACTCAGGATGCATTATTGAGTATGATACTCCGAAAAATCTACTGAGTGATAGTTCCTCTACATTTCATAAAATGTGTTTAAACTCTGGGATCAATGCATAATATTAGTGCATCATCATGATGCTATTATAATTTATTTACTATTTTTATATAATTAATTAGTCAATTAAGAGCTTTTATGGATTTTAAAATCAAGAAGTTTGGATTAAAATATATTCATTTATTAAACCTAGCAGGGGAATATTATTAATAATATCTGATTATAATAAATATAGTATAGTCAATTTTTAATATTATATTTTGAAAATAACGGAACAACCCCAATATTTCACTAACGCAACCTCTCGTATTGCTCTCATGTTAGTTATGTGGGTAATGATTAAAAGTAGAATTCTGTATAAAAATAGAATTAATTATTATAAAGTATTGAGATAATAATAATTATACACTAATTATATATTTTTGTATTTATATATGATGAAAGAAATTTGCAAAGTCCTTCCAGATGACGCTGCTTTTCATGTACTTATATCAATTATCCTCTATCAAACAGCTGAAATAGAAAGTAGGGAAACGAAGACCCACGTGAATAATTATTTATTCATAAAAATTCACCAATCCAAAAGCTGATTTTTTGTTCCGCTAGATGCGCTATCATCTACAATTAATAACGCAACCTCCATCTATTTCGAATTGAAATTGTGAATGAAAAAATAACTTTACATTTAAGTTGAAAAGAGATATATAAATATCGTAGTTTTAGAGTGAATTGGAGAGAAAAATATCCCTTCGAAGACTCTTGTTTGAGATAATAAAGGCAGAAATCCAGCTGTGGAACATAAAGGGAAAAATATCGTTGGATTTTTGGAGAATAGATGAATCATGAACTCTCATATTTCTTGCATTACTTTTATCTAGTCCCTCCCTCAAGACAAACTCAAACCAAGCAATAATTCTTAATTGATCAGTTACATTTTACCATAGATTTAAAGTTATCGCAATCTTCTCCCACACCTTTTATGTGATAATTATAATTTATCACTTATAATCCTATAGATAGACCCTTGTTCAATTTTGTACAATGGAAAATCTTTGACCAAATATATTTTTTCAAGAAATACATAAACATATATATCTTTTAAGCTAGTCCTAATCCTTATAAATAAATATGAATCCTTTTACAAAGTCAGTAATAAGCCCCTATTTCTTCTCATCACATTGACCCTTGTGTGTCAGCATGTATCTATTCCTTCAAAACATCCAATGATAATCAACTCCTTCTTTCAAAATCAAATCCTCAAATTTATTGGGTCATTTTATTAAGCCATTATGAAATAATCCCATGACTTGATTAAAGTTAATGTTAATTCATAGCACAAACGTTTTGGCCGACTTTTGGGCCTATTCCCGTCCCCTATGTCCCAAGGAGTTCCTTTAGGTCAAAACAAATACTGAAATTGGAATTTGCATTAAATACACGAGCGGATCATTATTTTTTAGAGCACAAAATGAGTAGTATCCTTCGAGGCTTAAATTGAAGAAGAGTACAGCAATAGTTATAAAAAAAAAGTGTACAAAATCGAATCTTTACACGGCTCAAAAGAGCTGGATCAGAATTGAAATGAAGTCACGCCATTAGTACATATGTATTTCAAAAGCGACGTTTTGTAGCCAAGAAAGGCTTCCCACATAACAAATACGTTTTGTTACTTTGTCTTATTGCTTTAAGCCTCACCATTTCATGATATAATAAACAACCAAATTATTAATTCGCGTAAAAAAAATTATAATCTTTGAAACGTTTTGCCGTGATTATATGTATAATGATTATATTTTTGTTTGTTTTTTTGTTTTATTGACGTAAACTCTTCTTAAACATTTAGAGCCTTGTCTTTACCGAATCTTTATTTGCTATTTAGCACAAGAATAAAAGATAAAAACTCCTTTATATATATATATATATATATGATTATACCACAAAATAAAAAAAATTCTTGATGTCAACCAATATTTTTTCCATGTACATACATATATTAAGTGCATAGTTTGTTCGTATGTGCATTTTGTCGTTTAAAAAGAGAAAATCCCTTGATATCAACAAAACAACAAAAATATTCCAGAAACTGTTGGTGTCTGTTGTACTTGTACAAAACATTCTTATTTAGAATAAAGTAGAATAAAGGTTTTGATAGTTTTTATTAGGAGTTTCTCTGAGTACTCTCTCAATAATTGACTTGTATGACTGTACGTTGCTAAATCATGCCTTTTGAGCGAGCAAATGATAAAAAAAAAGTGCATAAAAGCCAGACAAGATTTTAAAATGTATGTACATATACATATATATATATATATATACGTATATTGTTACTCCTGTCGTCTCATGCTGTTTTATTATTAAAGACACAAAAATATTATGTTTAATATGAAAAGAAAACTAGGACAAAGAACTCATCGAGGACCAGACACTCCTTCTTCAGGGAGTGGCTCATTCAAGCCCTTTTTTTTTTTTACTAAAAAAAGGACAGTGTGTTATGAATTGAAGTTTTTTTTTCCTCCCTGGAAAATGCATCATTATTCTCACACTGCTTTCACAAACAAAAGGACCTTTTTACAACTTGCGAAAAGAAGAAGAAGCTTGCTTATACCACGTGACTGTTGTTCCCTTACATACACATAGGGATGGGCTCTCTATCGACCCTTTTATTATTATTGTACATATGAGGTGGTTGGAAAAGCTCTGCAGTTTTAAAAATCAAAGTAAATGTTAATTTGTTAAATGAGAAATAAAAATAAATTTGTATACTTTGTAGGAAAGAAAAGGATTTTTTTAAACTTTTTTGATTTCTTCAAAAACTTACCTTTTAAAAATAGTCCAGTCAGACCTCATGTAATGAGGTCTGAGGATATACTGGATCCATCGAGTATATAGAGGGTGTGTTTCGGGACCTACAGTAAACTAACAGTAAATGAAAAAAGGTTGTTAAGGTAAAATTTGGAGTATTCGATGTTGGTCTAAGTAAGTGTACTTGAGGCTTATCCTTTAAAACATTCACTAAACCCTTTTATTCATGATCATTAACTATACATAACTATACATAGAGTGTTGTGTAAGAGGTGTTTTGTATTAAAAAGGTGATGGATTTCTTTTGCAGTGTCTAATTATAATTACTTATATCAATTGGCACAATCCCTGTTTTGTCTGTGTTTATAGCTAGCTCTACTCTATAAAAGAACATGAATAAAATAGTTGTAATTCATTTCATTCGTTTCTAAAGAAGATGACAGAGTAGATTAAATGAATGGTTGCTTTTTGGAGTAAAGATTATTGAGTCCTTGAAAATGAGATCCCTTGCTCATTTGAAGACACTATTGAAGGTAGATAAATTAATTCTCCACTCTCTACTTGACATAGGGTAGGTAAAATTGAATGCTGCTCAAGTTCTTACCAAAAGGTGGTTCACTTCTAATGAACTTCCTTCCAATTCAATTGAAACGGTATGTGATCCTTCTTAACCAAAAGATATGAACTGCTTAAGAGCGAACGTCGTTCCTATATGCTCAAAAAATCTTTGGAGAATAAGCTGTATATGAATTTTAATTATTATTATTATTATTATTGCACTTAAATATGTATATGAGATGTACAAATTGTAACTAGTTACAAGTATATTCCATGAAAAAACTCGATGGAACCTTTTAAATTAAAAATTTAGAATTCTTATCATGTGAATAATTCAAATATTATTAGCATTCAATTTAATCACTTTTTACAATTATTCATTAGTAAACGTACCGTGACACATAAAAACCACATAATTCAAGGGTTCTTTATTTCATCTTTTGTAATTGAGTGTCCTTACGTGTACAGTATCAAACCACAGATATCAATTAAGTTTGCAAGTTTCCCTTAGGTATGTCTTGAGTTGTGCCAAAATTAATTGAAAAGTTGAAATATATAATTTATATCCATGTATATATGTAAATTGAGCAAATATGTATAGAATGAAATGATCCAATTTTATATCAATTACACAAACTGACCAATTAGTTGATAAATATAACAAAATGTAGTATTTCTAAAAAATAAAATCTATATCAAAATCTAAAAGCTTCCTCATAGATATTGTTTCAATTTCATAAAATTATTATGGCATTTTTTATAGATACCTTTACTTCCTTAGCTCAATTTTTCAATTGTACCTTGAAAAGAGATACCAAATCTTGTATAAACATTTTAAAAACTCGATATTTTTCCATGAAAATGCAGATATACAATATTTGATATCTATGCCTAGAATAATGTTTTTATAAATAAGGAATATATATTTAAAAAATTGGTTGAAAAAAACAAAAACAGCACTAACTAACTAAATCATTTTTCTTACGAATTTCATTAATTAAAAAAATTTCTTGTTGTGACATGCACGTCGAGCTTTTTTGTCCACTCGAGTGACAAAAAGGGAAAGTAAAAATTTGGAAAAACAACTGGTAGCTGCTACTCTTCTGTATTTTCCTTATTGCCAACTTGTTAATATTGGGCAGAATTTATTGTTTAGATATACTAAGCATTTATAAATTTTACCAATCACAAACCAATCGTTACTACTTGTAATATATTCAAATTTCAAAAAAAAAAAAGGCGCACAATCCTTGATTTAATATATTTTATATATATTATCAAATCATATATAATATTAATAGTACCCTTTTTGAGCTCATATAACACGTAGGGTCAGCTGCTTTAAATCAGAAGAGTCAAATGATGAAAATCAGCTGATGGGAGAATACAGTGTGTTTTTGTTATTCCCAAAAAGCTCGTCGTGATGTAATATCAAAGAGCAATATCTGAATCGATAATTTCTAAGAGCAATTTTTTTAATACCTGAATTCGCACAACTTAATTTCTCTAAGAGTTTAAACTAAGCTCAATTCTTACAAATTGTCAAAAAGCTTGTTAATTCCTGTTCAATCAATCAGGGCTATTCAAAATACTAAACTTGTATATTAAATACAAACCATTTTTCTACTATTCTTCATCTTTCTTATTTACTTTTTTGAACATGAAAAAGTACTCTGCACAAATTAGTTTTTTGCTCAAGGAAAAAAGAGTTGATCATAAATAATTACTACCAATCATAAATTAATGTTATATTTCAGTTACTCATTTAGTAATGAAAGATCCCTTGGTTTGACTTATTATGTAATGTGCTGCAAAATTGTATGTATTTACATCAGTCAAATAGCCAAGGACACCTTTTTGAATATATCAATCATATATGAAATTGAATACACCAATCCCTCTCCGGCCCTTACTAATAAATATTTTAAGGAGTGGATCCAAGCATTGACGCAGATGAATTTGTACTTCTGCATTGTGTATCATGTTGAGAAAGTTATAAAATATTGTCGTCTAAAAACTGATTTTGGACTCTAAAAGTAAAAAAAAAAAATCAAAGAATTTTAATTTTGCCCTGAAACATTGAAAGAACTAAAAATCTATAGAAATACTTTAAATCAAACAATAGCCCTTGTAAACAAAACAAATCAACAGTTGATACGTTGGAAAAGGAGATTTGATACAGGTGTGCAAAAAAAAACCCAATTTCTTAGGATGATGATAATATTTTGGTGTGCGTTTTAGAGTGGTGTACTGCTAGTGTAACAACGTAATGAGCTTGCAGTACATAAGAAGCAAAATCCAAAAACGAAAAAAAGCCCTTTTTATGTAGAAAAGTAAAATAATAAATATTATTTACATTATACATGACCAATGGTTAATTTTGAAATTGTGGATATGGGAGTGTATGTATGTATCAACTCTTCCTAGAAGGAGGGACAATTTTTTGTTGAATGATCTCTATCTTGCACACTTTGATGTAAGTCTCAACAAAGTATCCATTGTATCCATTGGAAGAACTATTTAGAACAATTGGCACTTATGCAAAAAGAAAAAACAAACAGTGTATCAACTCTCCGTCTCCCTTCCTCTACATATGTACATACATACTTCTTATAAAACACTATGCATGTACTTCCAAACTATTCAAAGAGAGGTATCCTCTGGCATGAGGATCATTGATGACCAATATTTCAAAATGTTTGTAAATGAAAAAAAAAACAAAAAAAACACCAAACATATTCAATACAACCACCATAATTCGTTGTCATCCGTAGGAATGTAAATAATATGCAAATCGGGCTTGTAAGAATCAAAGAAAGAGAAAATTATCAACCTGGCCACTCTGACAATTTGATGAATGTTGAGAGGGAAGCAGCTTGAGCTGTCATGACGTTTTACTGACCACCAAGCTGCTATTCTCCTTTATATATACAACAATAAATAATAACATGGATGAGAGGCAGAAAATTAACTGAAATTAATGTCAGGAAATTATATATTTTTAACTAATAATAGTTATACGAGGACTTGAGCCCTTTTTTGCTTACATTTTATTTGCTTTATTAGCCTTAATGCATGTATTCTTTCATGCAAGATCTTTACTATTAGGTAGATGTTCTCCCCTCAGTAATAAAGGAAAAATGATGACAGCCTTGGAAAACAAAAAGGTCTGTTAAAAGTGCCAACTCTACAAAGTCTCGCACTCGGCATTTTGCATATTATTTACATTCCTAGTCATCACTAGCCATGCTCATGAGCTATGTGATTACATAATATCTCTTTTCTCTCAGCACTTGGGTCAGAAACAGTATCCTTCAATAACAAATATATGTACATATAGTATATATATATACTATGTACAACTAATCCCTGCTTAAAAAAAAACAGAATAATAAGTTGTTATATAACGACAGGTAGGATTCAAATTGAATAATAATAATAATAATAATAATAAAAACGTAATCATAACAAGAAATATTGAAGGTCACTTCCACTTTTTTGTATAACATACATATTAATGATCTTTTCCATTATTAAAAACAAAAAAAAAAAAAACATCCTTTTTTAACATATTTTTATGTATAAAAAAAATGTGTTGGAACTATTATTATAAACTTGCAAGTTTTAAACAGAATTATTTCTTTCCTAACATTTCTTTCATTTAAACATATTATAAGGTATAGAAACGTAAGTACTTATTTTATACACATTTTGGATAATTTCTTTCCTTTAGGTTACTTTAAAAAAAAAAAAAAAAAAAGAAAAGTGTTGTTGTTATTATGAATGATACTATTTATGAAGGATTTTCCAGGGAAGGAGAATGATTTTTTATTATTTTTTAATGTGTAATCTTTTTTGATTGATTGCTCATCGGCCAGGCACAAGAGTATATGTATAATAATATGTAGATATTCACTCATATAAATTTTACCTGCCTTTGGAAGGCGTTTTATCAATTGTATTTTGGTTGTATGGTTGTAGTATATCGTAGTGTCTTTATCATATTTTGTATGAAATTCCAAGAGAATTATTTCCTTTTTAACATTATGTATATACATTATTTATTTCTACATACGCTGACGAAATATTATACCTTTAATTGATGTGTAAACTTGTAAAACATATTATCATCTATGAACTGTGTCTCGATGGGTTTTGACGTGCCCTGTTTATCCTATACTTTTTGACCGTCCAGATATTTTGGTATAGCAATGAAAGATGTATCAAATATGTTTTTTTGTTTTGTTCTACAGAGGGGGGGGGTTTAAAAGAGGAAGTTAAGAAATTAAGGACCAATATAATCCTAGAAAGAAAAAAGAGAAATAATATTTTCCTATCTCAAAATCCCTAAGGTCCCTACAAGGACTCCTTACTCTTCTTCAACAAATGCTGTCGTATTTCTAATATTAGAAATATTTTTGGATGTGTACATACATACAACGGAGTCTGGGGGCTGTTTTTGATGATTACGTAAGACTCTAATGAGTAGAGTTGTTAAAAAAGTGGGATATCCGGCGAGCATCAGCACCTCTAATAAAGAACAAAAAAGAGAGGGGAAACCTATAGAGGAGTCAAAAGGACTTCCATTGACAGTTTGATAGTATTGAACAAAGGTTCTTTGATCTAAATCTTTACTGAGTCCAGTGTAGCTCGAGAATCAATTGCCCAAACTACTCTAGCTATTGCTCCTCTGTTAAATGGAAGTAACTAAATAATACATTTTAAAACAAATGTGACCACATGATTCATTCCTTGAATATCTTGAGGTTTAGTTTTGTTCGGCATGTTTTGTCAGGGAACAAACGATATCCAATGATTGATGACCTCATTGTTTCTTGACATCGTGAAGGGAGGGCTATCAAAGAATATTTCTCAATATATTTTCTGGACTCAAAGTATACCCTTTAACTGTATTAGAACAAAATTTCTTTAATTTCAATCAGGTGACAAAGAAATATTTTGGTACTCTGTATAACGCGAATTTATTACGAGGTTTCTATACTTTTTTTTACTACTTATGTAGTTCTCATTTTTTGATATCAAGAGTCTAGTACATACATATACTATGTATAATGCTATTGAACAGTCTTTTAGTTCCTATTTGGGCCGAATAATGTATTTATTATTTTGAACACTCAAACCTGTTCCTTGAATCTCTTAAGAACCGATGATATGAATATATTTTTTTAATGAGAAATGTAATAAAAATAGGAGGCACTGTTAATAAATAAAGTAAGGTCCTTGACGGAGAATAAAACTTATTTTCTAAAAAATGTTCATCATTTTGAATATTTTCAATTTGTACATGAAGGAAAGAGAAAGAAAGAAAGACAAAGTTATTTTTAAATGTTAACTTATCAATTATGTTGATAATAATTAGTAACTACTATATGTCTCAAAACATCATTTTTTTATTCTCGTCAAACTCATATATAAATAAATGTAACTCTTTCAGAATAAACATATAAGAACAAAGATGTGGCTAAGTGGCTAAGGATCATCAGTCATTTCATTTTTTGACCTCATTTTCTCTACAGTGATGAAGGAAAGGTTGAGAGAGTTATTGCTTACATATACATATAAGTATATATATTGAGAGTCCCCATAGCGATAATTCCCATTTCCTTCTGACTACGTACATTTTTGTTTGTTTTTAAATTCATTCATGATTTCCCTCCTTGTTTTTCTTGTCTTTTTCTTCTATTTAACTTCTATTTAGACGTTTATCAATTAAGGTATGTTGTATAATAACAATAACAATAACAGGGAAAGGGCGAATGCATTTTTTGTTTTATTTCTTTAGTAATACAAGAAAGAAAGAAAGAAAGGAAAAAGCAATAGATTTAGACTCAAGAAATATAATCATTTACTCCAAGATTGTTACGTGTACTCCAAACATGCAAATTGAATGTATTACATATTTAAACAAATTAAAAACTGGGAATGGAGAGTAGTGCATTATTCTCTACATAGAAGGCTTGATTTGACGGATTATTTTTCGTACTCTACATATACTTTCGTATATGTACATAAAATATCAATTACAACATAATATGTAGTAGAATAAAACTAGAGTCAATCTCCTAGCTGTTTCTATGTGGCTTGTAAGTAGTACATAGGTAAGTGCTCTCGTCATACATACAAAGCGCAAAGAAAAGAATGAAATTTAAAAAGAAAATAATATATGTATGTATGTATGTATTGATCGAACATATGGATACAGAGACCCACAAAATAAAGGTAGATAATATAAGAAGACTCAGTGCTTTAAACGAATGCAGATAATGAAATAATGGCCAGGATTATTATTATTATATATTATTACACTTCATCCATCGAATATGAGGTCACATATTCCTTAGAGAAAGAAAACAAATACATTGATAAGAGAAGGGACGAACCCTGGTGCTGGGTGAAGGTGAGAAGGAAGATCCCCTGGCCTTTGTTGCCCTCATAATATGGAAAGAGAGAAGACAAGCAAGTTGTTCACAAGTCAAGGATAGCCTACAGCCAGATACATAACTACTAACTGGCTATAATCCCTGTTCCAGAACAAACGTGTGTCATACATATATGACACACTTCTCACGCAACCTTTTATGTTGATTCTTACTATTACTTAATATTATGTTCAGCTTCTAAGGGAAGAGAAGAGAAGAGAAGAGAAGCAGTCCCTTCCTTCCTCCCCCTTTCCATGTTCGTGTGCCATGTTAGATGTTTCAAAGAATAATATTATATATGGAAACGTGCAAGAGAGGTTGCGTGTGGTCATTTCGGTGTGTATCTATGTAATTTGTTTTAATTGGTCATTTCCCTTGGTGCAATGCACTAGACGACGCCATCTTTATTGACTCTCTAGCAACTTTTGATCACAATGTAGACTGCATGTATATATATATATATATATATACATATAAAAAGGCAGATAATCAGTTGGTAGTGCATAGTTAGCCAATCCTTTCCAACTGTGGAATTGCTCTCATTTTGAGTTTAACCAATCAATGTAAAAAAAAACACTATTAAATGAAAAAAAAAAAAAAAAAAAAAAAGGGAGGGAGGGAAAAATCCTTTAAAACAAAAGGCTCTGGAATTAACTTTGGTAGACATGACAAACGACTGATTCTTCATTTAATAATAACTACCTATTCTATTTTCGTATGCATCTCCTTGAATCCATGCAGGCCCATCGAGGCAACCTCAGTATGAAGTATTCACCTCCCTTATAAGTACTTTATATCAATTTATTATCATCTTCAAAAAAGATTTGAAAGTGCTAGAATAACTTGTGCTAGATACTTGATTTTTTAATAGCTTTGCTAGAGTTCAACTCCTTGGCTGACCTCATAGAAAAAAAAAATAAAAAAAAATAGATCATTCTAATGAGGTGTTCATAAATATTATTATTATTATTAATAATAATAATAATTAATATTAGTGCTTTGAAATGACCTAGAATGATGGAAAAATGAGGAAGACATTGCAAAGACCATGGAATGAACAGACTACATATTTTAATATTTTGTAGGCCGAGGCTAAGAAAAGAAAATGAAATTTACGTTATTTACAGAGCTATGTTTTATAACATAAATAATATGATCGCTAATATTAACGAAAGAGGGAAAAAAGGTGCAGAGTCATTCATATGACGTCATTAAACAAGTGTGTTGTCAATATATAATATGTACAAATACTAATAATAACACTGGCATAACATTATATATACATATCTATGCATATATGTACACTCAAGATATGATTTCCTTTAGTTTCCCTCCTCGACTCATGATGGATCCAAGTCAGTTGTTGCAGTCATGGTAGTAGATATGGTCCGGAGAATGACCTTGTAAAGGTATTAAGAGAGAGAAGGAATCTTAATAATAAGATCCTCCTTTGATTTGCGAAATTGAAGAGCCTTGCTGATTGTCTTGGCATCCTCAACATAAAAGTCCTTCTTTCACCCACTCTTATTTGTATACATTATCTGTACAATTGTAATGAAATAAGCGCCTCAAAAATGACTCCTGTATGCATGGAAGAGAAACGTTATGAAATGTACAAAGTGAAACTTGTTCAAAATCATCCCAATTAGACCACAACTCACACACTTATACATCATAAATATTGTATATTGATTTAAAATATTTGCTTATATCATTTGTACTTTTTGATCATCCATCAAGTCAAAATATATCCATATATTTATGACAAGTTTTACGCATCTAAAATAAAAGTATATATCCCTCTTAATGTTTTGTTGCTGTAGGCTCTCCAGGTGTTTTTCTATAAAATATTGTCATATTTAGTATGTAGATGATCTGACACCATACATAGGTAAAAGAACAGTAAAAGAGTTCAAAGTACATAATACATAATATTATATATTCAGCAGGGAAGTGACCTTAGAAATATATTTGAGTCTTGTGGAATGTTTGCTTCTCCTAATAAGAGGGACTACATTGAATGGTCCTCCAGGGGAGGCGGATATGGAATTGATTTATCTGACAATTGAATCCTGAGTTAAAAATTTACTCAAAATTTGGAGTCATTCAACCCCATTCAACTCTACTCTTGAGTTATTTTTGATTTAGAGTTGAACCCTGAGTCCTAATCTCTTTCACTTCTAATTCAGTCCTCATCATGAATATTCAAGTGCTAATTAATAACAACAGTAATGATATTTTGAAATTTTGAAACTCTGAGTCCGAGTATAAGTCTTAAAGTTACAGTTTATTTAAATTCATGACAAGCTTTTTCAGATTAACAGTATTATCTTGTATTCCTCCTTCTGCTGTTTTTTTATTTGTTGACTCTTTTGACATATACAGCAACTTACTCACCGTGTGATGAACTCAAAAAGGGTATTATTATTATTATTATTATTGTATAATATATAAAATATATTAAATCAAGGATTATGCGCCCTTTTTTTGAATTTGTGAATATTATTCAAGCTTTAACGATTGATTTGCATATTGGTAGAACTTATCCATGTCTAAGGTATTTAAATAATGACTGTCCAATATTAAAAAGTAGGCAACCAGGAAAATACAGAAGGTCATATGTTTTTCCAAAATTTCCCTGTCCCTTTTGAGAGTCGAGGTTGCGAGTGCACAAAAAAGATGGTCGCGATTAAGTTAAGTAAGACTCCGAATTGAGGGTACGAACAGAAATTCCTGATTATGTATACATATATTATACATGCATACATATGTAGATGGACCCTCAGGACAGTAGCATGATTGTCAGCTGTCTTTGTCCAATAGCACTACTAATGCTATGTATTTCAGTACGAGATCCAAATCGTATCAAAGAAAAAGCTCGAACTGAGCCAGAAACAAAATTGACATAAGACTGAGTAAATATCCATCCTTGAGCTCTAAAGTTAGGATTCGTATATATTGCTAAAAGATACACTTGCTAGAGAGTCATCCTAAGATAGAAAAATTATCCATGCTTTCTTTATTAAGTTTTTCAAAAAAATATCCACTTTAAATCATATTAAATCAATAAATCAAATGTATTTTGATTTTCTTTCATTTGTCTTAAAAAAAAAAAAAAACCAGCATTAATTGACTAGCATGGACTTTATATGTCCAAACTATTATGTATAAAAAGATATTCAAACTTGTCTATATATTCTCTGGAATTGATCATTTTAACAAACTAAAATTTGACACAGACTCTGTCCTCAGTAGTAAGTAAAACGAAACATACTAAAAAAAAAAACCAAAAACCAAATTCCATGAAAGGTCGAGTTTTTTGGTTACAATTAAGTATAGAAAAAAACATTTAAAAATTAAGAATACAATTCTAATTTTAATTAGCCATTCTAGAAAAATGCGAGGCATGACCCTTGGTTGCACAGCCCCTGATGATTTATGTATGTAGATACATACAATCAAAAGAATACAACTCATTACAGAGTAATAATATTAAATAATTTGCCTATTGTGAATGAGAGAAGACTTTTAATTTATCTTGCATGGTGCTCTGTAGCAATTGTTTAAAAGCACAATTACAAAATATTGATTCCAAATAATTGGTGCACCTATGGGGTTGGTTGTACATTGATCATACATACTACATTCATGGATCCTCGTCATCTTGCAAATGTAATTTTCATTATTATTATTATTTTTTTTTTTTTCAATGTCTAATTTCTTCTTTATTCATGATTTTTTTCCTTACTTTTTATTCATCATACAACAACACATTTTCTTCTTAAAACGTTCCCTTAGTTAGTTAACCACAAATATAATAGAGGATAATAATTATTTGAACATTTCCGTCTTAGTGCGACTAATAGCCATTCTTATTACATAGGTTTTACATATATCTACATATATATTATTTCAAAAGTTGCAGATATTCTTGTGGTTTACGGATGATAGTTTCGTTCCCTCACGGATAGAAAACTCGAGGTAGGGAAGGATTGAACGCTCTTCATCAATCCATTACAATACGGTTCTACATACTTTATACAAGTACATAATTTCCAATTGAAATACAAACTGCATCTGTTAATAATATGTAAAGTTACCTAATAGAGTCGTCCAGGTATTGTGATTATTATTTATTTGTACACAGTTATTTCACTCTTAAATACATAAGATCTTTAGCCCCGTTCGAGAATCAATGTTGATCATTTAAATTTATTATTAGAAATCCCTTTTGACTATGTATACATTAGATATGTTCATAGATATTTCTGTAAATCTATACATAGGTGACGTCATTTTTTGTTAGGACAGACAATCGTGTCTCTCTAATGAATAATATTTCTGATTTCAAATTTTGTAAATATGCTATCTAAGGGTGCCTTGATAGTGCTACAGGGTCTCTACTCAATAATTAATTAAGGAATAATGATAAGAGCTTTAGACAGTAAAAAATCCTGTACAAATTGCCAATTTCTTTTAAAATATCGCAGCCAAGTTAGTACCTAGGATTTACAGCTCAATTAATCACTCCCAAATTAGTTGTTAGTTGACAAGCTGTAAATATTTATTATTCATTTTGTTTTATTTTTGAAGTTGTATTGATACTTTATTCTTAATTATTATTGACACAACGTCTATTAAGTAAATAGGTTTTATGGGAATAATGACTTTTTTCTCAGTTGACGTCACCCAATGCTCAAAACAGCAAAATAATTACACCTAACCCTTCATCCCAATGCTATTTAAGAGTCAAGATCAATTCCGGTGAATTACATGTCTCTCCTCAGTGTTATCATATGATATATGTTGATTGACGTCATCTATATTTAGTCTCTTCGAGAAGGGCTCTTGTTTCACGATATTTTAGGCCTAACATGTGCTTTGACTAAATATTTTAGACAAATACAAACATAAATCAATGTTGTTGTTTCTTTTCTTTTCTTTGTGTAACGTGGTGAGAACCACATATTCCTTTACAACTCTCAACTCAACCGTTCCAATATTTTATAATTTTTCATAGATATTTATAACATATTATTTATATAACTATAACATTTATTGCATATTCATAATATGTAATGAAATCTTGATGATGATGTTCAAGCTCTCTCTCTCTTTTTCTACCACCCAAAACGAAAAAGAATTGAGTCATCCCCAAGACGACAGAGTGCTTCAAATATTTTTTAATTATTTTTTGCATCGTTGGTTATACATTATATAAGAATTGTGTATCAGAGCATAAATGATCCCATTAGGGAATTTTAAATAACCATAGTTGTATTTATTTTCTTCTACAAATAAATACACATATTCTTACGAGCAGTACCTTGTTTGACGTATGTATGTATTGTTTTTACGTGAAGCTATATTCAATAATAATATTATTTAAAATCAACCAGAGAGAGAGAGAGAGAGAGAGAGAGAGAGACGAAAATTAATAATACATTGGACAAAAAAAAAAAAAAAATATGGAAAAATTATGTGCTTTTAGAGATTTTATTATTTAACTTTGTCATAGATTGCACATAATTAACCGAATAAAGACACACGCCACTTTGGAAGCATGCTAGTTAAGTAGTTGGTATACTAATTTTTTTTTAAAAAGAAAAGGATGAAACTTTTCACAAACTAAAGGCTTAAAAAATGAAATGTGATCAAGGGTACTTCACCTTAGTCCGAGACAGAACTAAAAAAAAAAAATTGGTATCGAGAAATAATGACTCAGAAAAGTTGATCATGGAAGATTGGCCCTTTTATCATATTTGTGAGTTCCATTGAGACACCCTTTTTCGGGATCAAAAAGAAACAAGAAAATGTATCTATTCCTCATAAAATTTGATTGGTACTGACGTCACGAGAAAAAACTCTCTCTACACTTATCCCTACATAATACCCAGGAAAAAATTAGTTCTTTACATAATTAATTATATTCAGTATTAAATCTATCAATGATTACTTCTACAATCATACAAATCGTAGGAATGATTGATGACGAGTTTTACAATTTAACTTTATGGGAAAGAAATATGTACATATATGTGAAGTACAGGGTTGATATTACTGACGTCCTTCAATTGAATACCGAGGACTGCTTATTATAGTGGTGCTTTTTTTTGTCACAAATGTTGCTAGATATATATACATAGGAACGTAAATAATATGCAAAATGCCGGTTGCGAGATTTTGTGGAGTTGGCACTTTGAACAAGTGTACTTTTTGTTTTCCAAAAGCTGCTATCATTTTTTCTTTATTACCTGATAGTAAAGATCTCACATGAAGGAATACATGCATTAAGGTTAATAAAGCAAATAAAATGTAAGCAAAAAGGGCTCAAGTCCTCGTATAACTATTATTAGTTAAAAATATATAATTTCCTCACATTAATTTCAGTTAATTTTCTGCCTCTCATTCATGTTATTATTTATTGTTGTATATATAAAGGAGAATAGCAGCTTGTAGCTCAGTCAAACGTCATGATAGCTCAAGCTGCTTCCCTCTCAACATTCATCAAATTGTTAGAGTGGCCAGGTTGATAATTTTCTCTTTCTTTGATTCTTACAAGCCCGATTTGCATATTATTTACATTCCTATAAATACAATACATACATACATGGGTGTTGCTCAAAAGTTTAAAAAGTTTCATAGTTTTTCTTTCTATCTTGAAAGAGTGGACGGCATTGAGTTTTCAGACTGAAAAATTGAAATCACCACCAACTATCAAGTTTTGTATTTTTTTATGTGGGAACCCGACTCTGTCGCGTTATTCGAATAATACAGGAACATGATAGAAGAAAAGAATTAAGGTCATTTAAGGTCTCATTATTCTGAGAAAGGTGTGGATAAGGGATGAAGCAGATCCTTGAGGGGCTCACTTCTCATTGTGTATCCCATTGTCATGGATTTGTAGGATAGAGCCTTATTTCCCCATGGGTATCCCTATCAGTTATGATGCTCTTATGGCTCATGGTAGTAGATACAAGAAAGTGTTGATGTATGTTTATTACGCAATGAGAGGTGATTCTCCTCTGGGCTTCTTCTCCCCAGTCCATGAATCCACTCTGGGTTTCCCTGATACTCCACTAGAGACGAATTTTATTGGTTGCAATCCTTGAATTTCAACTTTCCGTCTTAAAAACTCAATAATAATTGGTAATAACTCAAGTTATTTCTGATCCTTTATTTCCATAGAAGACAAAATCCATTTTTTTAATTGCAGTACCTCTTAAAGTGGTGTGTAGAATGTGGTTAGAACAGCCATTTCTGAAAGCTCCTTCACCCTTAATACCAAAATATTTTTTAATTCCTTGGCAACCCGCAAATTAAGATTGGTTATCCTTTTTTTTACTTTTTAACCCTCAAATAGTAGCCCCAAAATACCTCTTTATCTCGATACATAAAATGTTTATTTTTTTGCCCTTCAAACTAGGCTTTGAATACATATACATGGATATATGTATTTCTAAAAATATATAATATATAAGACCGCAAAGGTTTTTATACAATGTCATCATAGTCACATGCTTCTTTTCTTTTCTTTTTTTTTTTTTTTTTTTTGAAGGAACAATGCCTTGCATTTGTCAATTGAGGAGCAAGCTTGAGTACTTGTACCATTTTAATTAATTAATTATGTAGTAATAAAATAGCTATGTACATACATGAACATAGCTATAAATAAATATATATATATAAATTATACTCTTTGCCGGAATAAAAAATGGAATAAAAAGTGATTTGTTTCTCTTTTTTTTCTAATAAAATGACCCTTTTTTTGTTTTGCATTTTATGTTGTACTTTTCAAAGTTGTATTAAGAATAGTGGAGGTTTAATGTTCAAAGAGTCTACATAACTTTGATAAATATGGTCATATGTATGTGTTGGAAATGAGTGGTAAGTGGTAAATAAATACCTACATACATACCATATATGTATGATATGAAGGAGAAAGGTTTTTTATAGGTTAATAATAATAAGTGTATAATATGCATCCATGTTTAGCCGGATATTAAATATTTTATGAATAGCAATAATTATACTGAAGAACAGCACAACAACAACAACAACAACTTAATACGAAAAATGATTCTACAAAATTCAAGGTTCATTTGTAATACCTTCCCTTGCTTTAAACCCATCATTTCTTCACAATTACTAGAAATGACCAAACTTACTCGTCTTTCCCTTCTCCTCCCCTATATTTGGAGTGATATTAATTCATTTACTCAATGTTAAAGACATTAACTTGGTTTGGGGCGCCACCTATATAGAGCCCATTCCATGCAGGTTTTAAGTTTATAATAGCATCACATGCAACCTTCATGGTGAGTGTTACTTTTTTAAAGCCTCAAGAGTAAGTGTCACAATAGCAGTATCAATGAGTAGGTAGGTCAACTCATGAACTCAAATGATGATAAAGTACCCCAAAGACTGATCCAACTATCCTCGGCCTACCTAGCAATATTTGACGGGTTCTACCTCTTTGTAATTCGTGTAAAAAAAAAAAAAAAAAAACCTGTTGATGGATATCCATACATATATTGTAGTCTCTAAATATATTTAATCGATAAAAGACAAATATATGTATGTATGTATGTATGTTGTATGTGATTTTGGGCTGTTCAACTCTAATATGATACTTGTATTTGAGCCCTAAAGGAAAAAAAAACCCCTTGCAATTCTTTTTACATTATTCCATTTCTTGAGTAGTAGCTTAAAATAAAAAAATCAGCAGGGAATCAGATTCACAGTTAGCTCAAATGTGATCTTCATTTTATTTAGTTTTTTTACTTTTAAAGAGCAATAATCGTTAAATCCCAAGAGCAATAACTACGTAAAAAAAAAAAAAAAAAAGAAGACAAATTACCTTTACAAATCAAAAAAATAAAAAATAAATAAAAATGAGAATGATCAACATATTTACATATTTTGTAAAATCAGTTTAAAATGCAAACTCATGTTCTGACACTTGGGCTATTTTTCTTGGTAGGTTTTGTCAAGATTCAAAATAACTACAATGATCTTTTAATAGAATTCATAAAAGACAAATAATTGATTTTTTAATAAAGAAGAATATACATGAAATTTAATATATGTAATAATAAATTTATTAGAATCTCATGTCAACAAAATTCTGCATGCTAGCAATATATACAATTATTAATTACAAATCATGGAAATGGTAATTTCATTTATATAGTCCTTCTTCAATACATTGTTCCAGAGCTGTTCTTGATCTTTCCTCCGAAATGCTTAAATCATTTCTTTCAGCATTTAAAATATTCTCAATTTTTCTATATAGCTAATTCTCTTTTCACAAAGGCTTTCAAATTTAACCAAATAAGGTCAATTGGGTTGAGCATAGGACTGTGCCGGAGCATTATCAATTACAAGTACAACTGGACCTCCTTTGCTTTTCTCAAGTATTCACGCACCCACTCACTCCATTGCTGTATCCTTCTTGAAACTTCTTCGTCTCACCTTATTTTTTTATTTTCATTAATTATAAAATGTATGTATTATTATGTTAAACTTTTCTGAATATTGTTTTTTTATTATTTATTCCCAGATTGAACTTGAAAAGGTATAGATATTTAAAATTCTTGATGATTAATCATTTTCAAGTATACATTTTAGAGTCAAATTAAATTTTCCCAATTTCTCCTATAAGTGTTTCAAGACGAAGGAATCCAAATAATATGTGATGAAGTATTTTAGAAATTGAAGAATTGAGATACAGTTCTTTTGATGAAGATAATGAAATTATGTGTATACCTTTTGTGTGTATATTAGATTGAATTGTCATGATACGATAGGATATTCTAGGGAAGTCTTGTTGTAATAGTTTCAATTGAGGAAATTGTGATTCATATTTTAGTTGTATACATTAATAAACTAAAATATTTATTTTAATCAAGAGTTAAGAGGAAAAACTAGAATCAAATTGTATTCAATGCAACTTTTGACTTGAAATTTATCTATCAAATTAAAACAAAAAATATAAAATAAAAAAAATATATATACCTAAGTATATATATTATAATGATGAATAATTATATTATTTTAATTATAATCAAAACTGTCAATTTGTCCATTTATTTTCTTTATTACAACCCTGCATGTGAAGGTTGCAACTTATAGAGAGCATGCAGGTAATAATATCCTTTCCACCTGCCTACCAGGTAAACACGTTTTCGAGTAAATCCATTCTCGGATAAGTCTTACAATTGAATATAAACTGTAAAGTATATTTCAAATTGCATGAGACAAAACAATCATCAATTTAAATCCAAATACCCACGCCCCTCATTCTGTCAATCATCCGGCCCTTTGTGAGTTGATCCCGGTATATACATACATGGATCATCAATATCCTAACTAATAAGGGATTGTGAATGAAAATAATTTATTTATTAATGAGCATTCCATGATGTGTTTAAATGATGTATTGTGCTATGAGTTTATTATTCTACCTATTATATATACAAGATGTGTACAAGTTGAAATGTTTCGTTTCAATTTGAGAAGTGAAGAATTTAGAGCATCTATATCTTGTGATAGTTAGTATGGTGTAATAATTGAAATGACTCTGAAACTATTAAATCACGGATTGTTTTAATTTAAAACTTTTTTAAAATACGTTTACCAATTGTTCAGTACACTATGTCTGTTAAAGAGTCCAGAGTTTCATGATCCATAAATAAATAATATTTACATGCTCAAAATTAAATAAGATAAATTAATTAGAAGCTAGTTTGTAAGTATTGCAAGCTCCTCTTGTGTATAGTTCGAATCTTCATTAATTAATGGCTACAATTCGGTGTTTTTTTTTTTATTTTATTTTATTTTTTTTTTTTTTTGATATTCAGAGCGAGGCTTCTTCTCCTCAACGCTCAAATCCTCATTCTCTAAGCTTTGAAACCATTTTCTACATAATTTATCAGTTGGAACATTCTGACCATAAATTTTTACAAGCATACACTTCTCTACCCAAATAAAGCAGAAACATAAGACCTTTATCAAAGGCTCCTTAGTTACTAGCAAATTTGACATATTCAACAAAGTAAAAAACTTGAAACTACAAGGGATATAAACTGAATATTATTGATAAATGTCTAACCTCTCTAAAACCTGCTGTCACTATGAAACATTCATCACAATCAGATCCATCTTTTGAAAACGGCCCGAACTAACTTGTACTTTCTTTAAATGAAATGATAATAATAGCTTTAGTTAACAATTGATAATAATTAATTAAAACCGTCAATGCTTCGATTGAATAATTAGTTAAAATACTTGGATATGTCTAGAAATTCATGTACATTATACAGTCGACTCCCTTTCTAACGAGGTCTGTTCTAGCTATGTTTCCAAAGTAACGACTCATGTTATATTTTTATTACTTTTCCTTTACTTTTGGGAATTTCTAATTAATAAAATTAGTTCACTTGTGTCAAGAAAGCGGGGAAAAAAGCAAGCTGAGTCAGTGATGTTATTCGACATCAAGAACTATCTTCGTGCCCCCTACTTCAACTCATAATATGTATTCTAATTATTCAGAGCACATCCTAGTTTTTTGTTCAATGCACCACTCGTTATATTGAGGTGAGTAATAAAAAAAATGTGTTACATGATATTTTGTAAAGATGATTTCGGAAAGATGTGTGATCGGGATTCCTGTTCAACGATGCTCAATTGGAACGGACTCCAATTCCCATCATAGTTCCTTCTTGGATTTAAAGATAGGTAAACAAAAAAAAAAAAAAAAATGATCATAGAGACTCATGTTTCTTGAAGTCCCCTATGGGATATGCCCCCTAGTTTGAGAAGCCCTGATCTAAAGGATTAAGTTATTTAAGCCATTTATTTCACATAATGTAAAGTACAATAAATAAATAAAATTTCGCACCATCATTGCATAAAAAAAGAAGGGGAAAAAAATTAAAATAGCCTTTGACATTGAAAGCCACTTTTAAGTGTTTGTAGTACTCAAAATGTACACTTAAAACTCTCGTTTCATCCCTTTTTAGAAGTCAAACACACTTTTGCCAAGATAGTAGAGTTATTACAAAATATGGTTCTCTCATTTAAATGACTTGTACTAAATGTTGAGATAGTGTTCAAATTTAGGAAAGAAAGACAAATATGAGTCTGGGTTCACCACCTTGATAATAATAATCCATTTGAATTCAGTACTCTTCTCTACATTGTTGAGTCTAGAGCTTGTTACAACAATGCTAAGTAGCTTTTATGTATTATTTTTTAACATTCTCAAATAACAATCAACAGATAAAATCCAGGGGCACCAGATAGCCATTGCGGCCATGCTTTTTCAGTTCAACCCATCCTTATAAAGTATGCAACATTTGTAGAGAACAATAACAATTGGTCACTTAGAAATGGAAAAACGGTTGGGTTTTTGTTTCTTTTTGAAATTATAATCATTCTGCCAGCCCACACACCACCCTCCCCCTCCCCTTCTAATCAAATAACGGTCAGCTGATGTTAAATCACCCTCTATTTATGTAGAATCGTACTCAATGCCGTCCCTTTCAAAATGTTTAATTCCATGTTAATTCATCACAAGGTGGTTTCTCATTAAATAAAACGTTATTATACCTTGCAACTTGTACAATGAATCAGCTTATTGTACAAGTTACAACTAATATAAAGAGGAAAATGTAATCATAGTAGTAAAATGAATAACATAAAAGGGAATCAAGTAGATATTTGCATGCGTATGGGAAGCCAACATAATTTTAGCATTTTTGCAACAAACCATTTAGGTTGAAGTAACTCCCTTACTGTTTTTTTTGTTTTTTTTCGCAAATAGAAGGGCAACTGTAGCTAGTACAGCTGGTTGTCTTAGACGGATTAACTCGCACGAGGTTATTTTATAAATACCTAGGCTTGAATATACTACATAATAAGTATGAGAGGCTATTCAAAAAGAAAGAATAATAATAAAAAAGTTTTCCAGTCCAGGTAATAATAATTAAAATCTTTTTGAGCTCAATTTTTTCGCAAAATAATGTTGGCTACGACTCTACAGTTGTTGTTGTTTTTTTGTTTTTTTTTCTTCTTTTTAGATCAGATTAGCGTTATTGGTCGCGTCGTTTCTTCATTCTCTTATGGTTGTATGTATATAAGTATATCCACAAGAAAAAGATTCCCTAATCCAATCTTTTCCGTTCATTTCATATTTTCAAGGTAATTTTCAAAAGGTATCTTCAATGGATCTTTAAAATGTGTAATGAAAATGACAACATGAGGAAAATATTAGTCAGAGTCTAAAATACATACATGTTTTAAAAAGGAAAAGGAACAAAATGGATCCAGGAGGAACAACAACAACCTTTTAAAAAAAATACTCATCAAACAAGTGAGGAGGAGCAGCTCCTAGAGGAGTTGAATATACTTAGATTTGAACTATTAACCCAGAGTTATAGAGTTTTGAATAGCTATGAGGGGAGTCTGTAATTATTTTACCAATTCCCTCCGAGAGCAGCTTTGATTTTATCCTTTTGAGCATAGAGTGACGTATACTGAGAAAAAAGTCATTGTTCCCGTATAAGAATGTCGAAAAAAGGATGGAAACAGCTGTAAAGAACAAAAGTACAATAGTATATACTATTTACAATTTGCCAACTGAGAAAAAATCAAAAGAAAAGTAGGGTTATTCCTTATGGGCTCTTTTACAAATCCTGGTTGATTCCATTTCAAAAAAGCATAAATAACGCCTTTCAAAACACGTGTACAGGGGCAAAGGTAGACAATCTAGACCCATCAAGACGAAATATGTACAAAAAAGCAACCCCATACTTAAGGAAATCGTTCTTTTTAGAGTTTTAAAATATGTTGATTTTATGGAACTGTTACTTGGAGGGAATGTTAATTTTCATATATTTTTACATATACATATGTAGTTCATTTTAGTTCTCCTCTCCCTATAAGGAAATTGAAATTCCATTCAAAAATAGATAGAAAAAAATTAATAGATAAAGGTAATGTAAACTCCTCTTTTTTTTTTTTTTTTTGAAGCCGAATGAAGCCATTTTTGCAAAAAAAAAAAAAAACAAATAAAAAAAAAAATTTTTTTTTTTTTCTTCATAAGATTAGAATTGTTATAAGATTTCTTTTTTCCTACTTATCAAATGTATTCAAGTATGTACATATATAATGTTTATTGACCCTATCGATCACCCTAGATTAGATTAGTGTCATTCGTTTATACAAAATGCATTTTACCATTTTTGTAAATGATTTAATAAAAGTGATTTTTACGAGGGAGTAATCATTTGAATAATGTAGGATTCTTAAAGTCCTTCCAAGAGCATTTTTAAAAGGAGTCTTGTACATGTCCCCCCCCCCCCCCACCCCACTTCACCCTCAATTAAAAAACCCGTCTATTTATTACACAATACATATTTGATGCTTACATTATGAATGTGCTTCCAATATATGCAAGGACTGTTTTGCATCCAATTTGAATGCGTTCTACAAATGTAGGAGAGGACGTCATGGGACGTTTTTTTTGGGACCAATGAAAACTTTAAATCATGGATGGGCAACCTTTGCTCCCTTGTGGGCCATTTTATTTTTTCCAAGACTAACTGCTGGCCAAGAGCCCTAAATATATAACTGCAAAACATAATTATACCGATTTTATCATTTATGATTTTTTTTATATTGCTGGGTAACTTTATATAGACAGATTCGGGTTGTTTTTTTTTGTATGGATTATATGATAATTATAGATTTCAAAGGTCTCTGTGTGCCGGATGAAAAACTTTCGCGGGCCGTAGGTTGTCCATGCATGTTTTAAATAAACAATTATATTGCATATTTTATTTTTTAAAGTGGGATTTTTAAAATATAGTACAGTCTACTGAGAACTGGCTCTGATGAGTAGGTAAATTAACCATGAAAATATCCACATAACTAAATGGAATTAATAAATGTGTCACTCATTGTTTTTCATTTAAAGAGAAATTGATCAGAGCAGAGCAGAGCAGAGAGCATCAAGTTAGTAGATACAGGATTTAGAATAAAATATATGTGAATCCTTATGTACATATTTTATATAAAAAATAAATATATACTATGTTAAAGTCATGGAGTTACTTGGAAGCGAACAATTCTTCAGAATCCGAATCGACTCAAGTGACTTTTGTTTCATAGTCCTGAATCAAGGCCTAATTGACTGCATCCCGCCTCGACACTCCTTTCGAGTTCTACTCTAGGTATATGATATATATTGCACTTTGGAATAATCATATCATTATTTATATCTTTAAACACTTTAAACATTCATATATAGTTGTCACTTCTGGGGACTCCTTCATATAAAATAAATGGAAAAAAAAATGCAGGATATTGTCTTTGAATTGTTATAATTACCTATCCACTTTCCCTTATTTTAATATCAATAATTCCACTTGATCTGTTTTTGTTTTTTTATGAAGTAAAGAAAAGACTCACATATTTTATAGAAATCTATGAGAAAAAAAAAACACAAAAACATTTTTATCTTCTGCTTCGTTGATAGGCAATGTGTGGTAGTAATACATAGAACAGGCTCTGCTATGTTATTTTAATTAAGACCCAACCAAATTTCCTTTTATTTTCAAGTCTTAATCAAAAGTTATTTCAAATATGTAGGTAACCCTTTGGCTATAAACATTTCTATATGTTATAGGTACATACAAGCAGATACCTATACATATATAGGTTCCTGCTTGTTCATAATGTCTTTTTTATTTTTTTTCCTTGTGAGAGGAAATTTAATAAATAATAAATAATAAAATGGTGGTCTACAGGACCACCGGGATTACTACAGATGGTGAAGTAACATCTTAGTAGGAGGAGAAGAATATCTATATAGATGGATATATATATATATACAACATACATATATGGTTGAAAAACCATTAAAACCATTATTATTATTATTTATTATAATATTTTGGTCAGTTCTTATGTGACCAAGTTGGATTTTAATCTACATAGATAATATCACATTCCCTTATGGATCATTGATACGAAAAGTATGGATATCCTATTCTACATCCCTTGAGTTTGGTCACTGGCTACGCCTTCCACCCCTGAAATGCTTAACATGTCAATATCCCCAATATCTAGATCCATTATTCACTATCATACATTTCATAATGGAACATAGCAATTAAATCTACAGTCAAACCTGGTCATTCGGTCAACTGCTTTAAGCGGTCATACCCAGTTCCCATAACATAACATAACATAAATACACTGTATTAAGCGTGTCCCTGCAATCCCCGGTCACTCAAAGTAATGCATACCAATATATGTATATAGATGAACCTGCTTCAACCGTGACTTTTTTATTCGTTCACTTAACGTTTGTTAAGTACAAAACTTTAGAAGCTGTGCGCTTGGTGTAGAAGTATTAGTCCAGTCACTCGCACATGGTTTGATGAGTACTTACTATTCATATTACCTTATAAATCGTTGTGCATAAATTCAGATCCTGCAGATACGTATGTATACATAGATAAAATATTAGATGCACATCCATGAACGTTTTTCCCCCTCATTTCCCTCTTTCTCTCTCTATCTGTGAATGAATATGACCATTTTAACAAAGTCAGTGACGCATTATCAATATTTAACCAGTTTGTAATCGATGGAAACAATTAGTTTGCTAAATGCTGTCATTGAATGAGTATCAGAGATGACACATATTTATGTACATGGCTAATCAGTTTGAACAAACAGAAATTTTTAGATTTTTTTTCATTTTTTTTATAAATATAAATGTATACAATCATTAGGAATGTAAAAAAATATGCAAAAGGGGCGTGTAAAATAAAAAGAAAGGGAAAATCAACCTGGTTGTAACTCTGACAATTTGATGAATGTTGAGAGGGAAGCAGCTTGAGCTGTACTGACGTTTTACTTAGCTACAAGCTGCTATTCTCCATCATATATACAATAATAAATAATAACATTATGTATACCATAGATGAGAGGCAGGAAATTATATATCTTTAGCTTACAAGTCGTAAACTAATAACTATTACGAGAGCTTGAGCCGTTCTTCGTTAACATTGTATTTGCTATTGTAGATGTTCTCCCCTCTGTAATAAAGGAAAAATTGATAACAGCTTTGGAAAACAAAAAGGTCTGTTAAAAATGCCAAGTCCACAAATCTCACACGCGGCAATTTGCATATTATTTACATTCCTAACAATCATAAAATCATAAACAAATGTAAAACTTTTGTTTGTTCAAACAAGTAAAGTACCAGTACCAAAGTGAAAAAGACAGGTTTGTATAGAAGTATGGTCAGGTAATTAATTAATTGAGTGGTCCAGGGACTTTGGTGGATGGGAGATAGTGGAGCTTGTCCTATCTCCAATTCTCATTATGTCTGTTTGTCTCTCTCTCCCTCCTAGATGATGTGTTTTATATTCAAAGTGTCATCAGAAAATTAAAAAAAAAAAAAAAAGAAAGATGGTATACAGAATGTCAAACTGGAAACACAAATATCCACGTATGTAAATATTTATAAGCTACAGAATATCATAGGACTCAAAATTCAATTCATCACAATTACTTGACAAAATTTAGGCATTATATAAAATATGTATCTACAGAAAAACATTTTTTGGTTTCTTTTTACACTGAACGCACGGCAAGGGAGGCTTTATACCATATACCTACAGTCACTGTATGTAAAATAAGTTATACATATTTTTGAGGAGCTAGCCTATGACTTAATTCATTGAGTGTCCATGGTATTTGTTCCAATTTCCCTAGCTATTCATGGATAAGTGCATCTATTGGAATGTAGAGAGTCTTAGAAGAGATTTTTCTCACAGATCTATTTTTACATCTAAATATTTTTATGAAGTACAAAAAGACGACGACATTTTTTGTTCCCCTTTATGGAACAATCAAAAACAAACGTAGAGTGTAAAGTGAATTGAATTTTCTATCTAAACAATTGCATAGGTATGTATTCAAATCACACACACAAATTTTTTGTGCAGGAAAGTTTAATTCATTCATTCATTTTCTGCCACTTGCTTGAAGTGAAAATTTAAAAAAAAATATCGTATATATTTATCTCGTTTTGCAAACTCATTTTGAGTCAGCTATCGATTTTTTTACTTCTTTAAAAAGACTTTTGAGATGCGTCCATTGATTGGTGTAGCTCAAATTACCTCTTGTTAGCTACACATTCTCTGCTCTTAATTATAATTCAATCAAGACTCAGTCAATGTTGGAAACCATTAACTATCAACTGATTTTGAGTCTTTTTTCTTTCTTCTTCTTCTTCTTCAATAGTTGTGATCTATGTATGTATGTATGTATATATATATATAACTCCGAGAGGTGGGAGACAGTATATAAGTTGGTAGAGTCAAAAGTCATGCTATGACTTTAGTCTACTGTCGAGTTTCAAGTTGTTGCTCACAAGTGGAAGTTTCTAAATATTTCCTTCGAGCCCTCAAATTTCCTTCCAGCTCATTTCAAGTCTTTTTACTTAATTATATATGGATCTTACGGTTTGAATATCCAAGTGAGTTGTGTCGAATTGTATCGAATTGCACTTATGTGACAGTTGAGCATGAAAAATCAAAGTTATTTTCCCCTTAAAAGATCCGATTTGAATGGTTAAAAGACTGTCTAAAGTGTCAGAAAATGGTTGATGTAGAATGTGAGTGAAGTCAAAGGGACTCCCAAGGGATTATACTATGTTTTGATGGCTCCTTTATTAATTTGATTAAATATTGTTAATTACTAATAGTCTTGCATTATTGGAATTGATTGTTTAGTGAAGAAAGGAATGTTCTGTGTTTATTTATTTTATTGAGAGTGGAGCCAACAGTAAGTACTCTATAATCCCAAAGTAATTACGTACATATTTACAATCCATGAATCTCACTAGGGACGACATCCTTTTTAAATAACTCCGTTGTTTTTGTTTTCAAAGAGAATTTTAATTTGTTTTTATTTACTTCTAGAAATTCATACAACCCTATTGCAGTTTATGTATGTATGTATGTATGTATATGCTTGCTTTTGAAGTATGTATCCACACATACTTACCTATTTATGTACTCATAGCACTATACTTTTAAAAAAAAATTCAAAATAAACTCCTCGACTAAAGTAAATAAAATTATAAATTGTCAAAGATGAATTCACTTATTTGATAATAAAAAATATATATGGATATTTGAAAAGAAATATATTTTTTGAAAGTAACTATTTGTATGATCTGTACAGTATATTTATACGGAACAAGGGGAACTTCAATATGAACAAATATATATATATATATATATATATATATTTAACTTTCTTGCGAGTAAGCACAGATCAACAAATTTGAAATGTCCAACACTGATTTCAAATCTGTTATTTTTTTTTTTTTTTTTTGAGAGAGAGAGAGAGTTTTCGAGAAATCGGACCCTACTTTTTGAGATAATGTGGCCCATTTTCCAACTTCAACTTCAATTTAAGCCTAGAAGGATACTCATTTTGTGCATCAAAAAATGTTGATTTGCTCGTGTATTTAATACGAGTATCATTGCCTGTCTTTGTTTTCACCTAAGGCAACTCCTGGGGGCATAAGCCGACGAAAACGTTTGTATTTAAATAACTCCTTGAATATTACATGAAATTAATCAGGGTTAATAAGGAATGGATTCAAAAGATGAGACCCACAGCTTTCAAAGGAGATGTCAAGTGCCCGATAAGAATCCTTAACCAAGAAGAAATCTTCCATCAAAATAAGTAAATTTTCATTTAATTTAGAGTAAAAATTCGCTAGAAATCAAAGACTCACGGTAGAGCTACTAAAAAACAAGTGCAATAGACTGAAGTAGTAGCTGCTAGAAGGGTAGCAGCTGGTTTCTTAATCCTTCTGCGCACTTCAACTTAAGAAGCTCTACCGTGAACGAAGGCTCTAGTGAATAATACGTATGAATGTATACATATACCTCAAAATTTACTGTTACTTCAGTCACTTGTAAGAGACAAGAGGCAAAATGTATTGTAAATGGCTCAAGGCAATGCTGCTAAAAATGATGTAATGTAAATGAAAGTATATTATATGATGTATTTATGTTCCTACTTTTGACTCGGAGTTAAAAGATTCAGAATTGTATGAGAAGGCAAGTCGAGTAGACTCACTATTCAACATCCATTATTTCATATTATAAAATTATTGTTCTTTTAATAATATGATTGGATTTATAAATTGAAATGGATGCCTGAAGCAAGGCATAACTCGGGCTCAAATTGCACTCAAGTCTCAATAAACAAGGGTAGAGATTGGAAATGAGGAACAAAAAAAAAAAAAAAGGACGTACCTGGGCTGCATTAATGTGTTACTTGAAGGTGAAATGAACAAAAGGTGGGTTCGTGAGAGGTTTTGAGTACTGAAAATTATAAATACATAGGCATGATGGAGTCTCTTAATGGAACTAAAAGACTGTTCAATAGCATTCTACATAATATATGTACCTATGTACTAGACTCTTGATATCAAAAAATGAGAACCACATAAGTAGTAAAAAAAGAAGATAAATGCCAGAAATAATGCGCCTTATACCCGATACCTCAAAAACCTACCTTGTACTTCAATTATTCAACTTCCCCCTTGTAACATTTGATGCTTCCTTTGATGCTTAGAGGACTCAAACGTCGTCACAGAGGAGTATGTTTGTATGCATGTATCACATTCCAAGCTTCAAGTCATTTCCCTAGACTTTAAATTCAATAATATACATACAATACATTTTGCATTGTCAAAGGAATGTGCTATTCATATATGTATGTATGTAGTTGTTCAAAATATCTATGTAATGGAAGGATGAGCAAAACTGCACACTACTTCTTTGTCAACAAAACCTATGACAAATATGTACTTTGTTTGTATGTTAGGTGATCATTATTCAGCATGGATCTATTTATCCTCTCATTATTTTTGTTATTTGAAAACATTTATGTATGTATGTATGTATGTACTAGTCTAACAAGGGAAGAGTAAGTATTTTTCCATCCATTTTACGTCTTTTTTTGTTATTTTGTTTAAAAATTAATGAATGAATGAAGTAGAAATTAGAAAGAGAAAAATGCACTGCAGGAAATTATTTTGTTTTTTCATATTGCCAAGAATTAGTATTAGAGCGCCATCTTGTTCTTTACACTCTCTCTCCTCTCCTCTCCTCTCCTTCTTCTGTCGTCTTTTTCCCTATCTCTAATATCTCAAAAAGTCATTTTGTTACTATTTCTGAACTCTTACATCAATTCATGGAGAGTTCAAAGGGGACCCTCAAAATACGAATGTTCCTCTCATACATTTAATCACGATCATGGAGATTTATCTATATTATACATACATATGTATTATGAACTAGAAGAAGAAGAAGAAGGGATTTATGATGAAGAGGCTTCCCTGAACATACATACATACATACATACATATATTTGTAATGTAATGCACAAGGGATCCAATTGATTTTCTACAAAAATACAAACAAGTGAGTCCAAAAACGGGGAAAAACGACACTAAAAGTTACGTCGTTACTTTTTTCAGGTGCTGAGTAACTTACAAGGATTTTTGACGTCACACACTACTAATTTCCCTTCTCCTATTTTTATGTACTACATATATAATTCCATCTCTGATTGAGGGAATGACGTCATCATTAATTCATAATAATGAAACTCTCTTTTAATTTAGCATATGTTAAATTACACTGCGATGAAATTTATTTCTCTGTTTGAATTATTTCTTATTGATTCAAAAATAAAATGGCATTTAATAAAATGCTGGATCCGTTACTTTAATGAACAAATTATAGGGCGTGATCGTTGTTTACTAGAGTCTGGTAAATTTGTGCCATCTGCAGGCTTTGAATGCTTTCTGTCTTTCCTCATGCACCATTATTTTTGCTCTGTAACAATGTACTTGTTTTTTTTTTTTTCTGGATATGTAACGAGTAATCTATTTCTAATATCTTTGGTAGGGAAAGGCTCTTATTAATTGTTTTTTTAAACCCAAACTTTTAATTTAAAAACAACTACTATGAAATAGGATTTTTGGGCCGAATTTGACATACGAGGTGCGTTAGAAAAGTAATGAGACTGATTTTGTACTATGATTTAAAAACAAAAAAATCGGCAATCCCCTTCAAAGTTGTTCCCTTGGGCAGGAATATACCGGTGAATTCCGTAGTGGCACTATAAGTATTCAATTGGTTGGTCCTTTGAGAACATGTTTTAATTGAAGGAAAAGGGAAAAAATCCCAAGGACTCAAATCAGGGCAGTGCGTTTTGAGGTCAAAAATTCACTACTGCCGTGATGGGCCTTGATGAAGCATCCATTATGGTTATAATATCAATTACGACTCTGAGCGACCATTTAAAAGTCATACCAATCTAAAAACTCGTGCACTGCTACCTACCAAGAGTTGGAACCAATGGTTACCAGTGTAGTTATAGCTACCCAAGGGAACGTCATTGTTGTTTAAAAAACAAACAAAAAAATCTTTGGGTTGTACAAAAATCAGTCTCATTACTTTTCTATCGCTCCTCGTTTGAACGATTTTAGTCAATTTAGTCATTTAGCGGAGTTCATTAACTTAATTAGCCGACTCATGTATTTATCTAATCAATTTTTCTGTAGTGTCCCACCTTTTATTTTAAATAAAATATGTAAATTAAGGAGGGGGGGAGGGGGGAAGAGGGGGAAAAAACTCAAAAAACTCAGGATAACTACGGATCATAGGCATGTTTAAGGAAATCGTATGTCAAGAGATTAATAGTTATGCGTTATACAATATCCAAAAAAATAAGAGTTAGGAACATAATAGTTTGTTAGGCTTCCCTGTTTGCTGTTAGTACATGTAATATATATATATATATATATATATATGTATAATATCCAAGTATTTTATAATTTTAAACTTCATTTCCCCAGTTTGATTGATCTTCTTCTTCTTCTTCTTCTGCTCATGAGCCATCACTTTACTCGTAATTTGAGGTTGTATTTATTTATCTTTTCTTTTTAAAAAATCAAAAAAAAAAAAGTCAAAATCATTCGATAATCCGAGGTTTGTTTGTATCTACATACATACAAAGAGACTCATTCAAACTAGAATAGTACCATATGCATGTACATATAATTTATATTCAAAAAGTATATCAAGGATATTCATAGAGGCAATACATTTAAAGTATGTGCAGCTCCTCGTAAAACAATACAAATATTTATTTTTACACGCAACCTCTTCTTTTTATCACTTCTCAAATTATATATATGTATATATGTAGATAAAGTTACATAGTTGGAGGGGGGGGGGGGGGAGGAGGAATTGTTAGTTATTATGCTCTATGTATATATATATATATATATATACTCGTTTTGCAAGTATTTTTTGTATGTTATTTTCGGAGAGAAATATATATGTATATGTATGTATATAAATAATTTGTATCAATTAATGAGGAAAACAAAAATATTCTTGGGAGATTTGCAATGATTTTTTTCCCCTGTAATCATTATTCTTTATTTTCTTACAAAATATGAAGGTATTTTTTAATAAAATAATAACAATAATAATAATAATAATAATGGCTAGATATGCTTTAAATGGTTACTTGATTTGCAAAAAAAAATAAAAAAAAATGAATAGGTTATTAGCAACCAACTACAAAAAACAAAACAAAAAAAAACCGTATACATAGCTGAAATAATATTAATGAATTTCACAAAATCTCGATTTCCCCCCCCCCCTCCTTCTGATTTTAAATGAATAAATACTTTTGTGTCATTAGGGATGTGATGTAAGTTTGAACTTCTCTCTCTATTACATATTACATAAATTGTGACGTATCGAGTACTTCATTTTAGAAGTTAGTCTAGACCCTCGTAACTCAAGGCTTATTCACTCCGAAAGGAATTTTGAGAAGCAAGCAAAGCTGTCAGTCGAGTTCAAAATCAATCAATGGCAACTAACAGTATGCGATCCAAGTTAGGTTTGAGCAGTGAGTCAAAGTTCTCTCGACTTTTTGAGCTAAACTCCAAATATCTGGAGTACGAAGCCGCTCCAGCTCCACAGTTTTACCATCCATAGAAACCCCTAGAGTTCTTAAATTGAGAGTTCAAAGTTTTTGGGAGGTGTCAAGTATCGAGTTCTTGCTCCCAAGTCACCCAAGTCAAGTCCACTTTTATTTGAGCCCTCAACTTTCCTTCCAGCTCATTTCAAGTCTATGTGTAGGTTTACTTAATTCTATATGGATCTTACGGTTTGAATATCCAAGTGAGTTGCGTCGAATTGTATTCTATTGCACTTGCTCCTCTGACAGCCACAATATCCAGATAATGCTGAATACATGGACTATTAAATATTTTGAAATTAATAATTATAAGAATTAAATTCATTTTGATTCATGTATTTTTTTATTTGATTTTTTAATTCTCATCTCATTGTAGTACAATATGCCCGAACATATGTATTCATCTCTTAGGATCAACTTTTAAGTATGATCGATCATACCAATATTCCAAGAATCTGCTTCTAATAACATTCTAAATCTTCTAGAATAGCAGTTGTACTCCCCAAGGGGAAGGAGATTTTTAATATAGGGCTACTCTTTTATTAGTAAACTTATTAAAAAACTATATATACATACGTTTTGTAGAGGTGAGTAGGTCACAAAAGATTGAGAACCACTGCTCTAAATATATAAAAGTATATAACTTTTGGAAAAGTAAAAATCATTCACTCATTCTTTCAATGATTTCTTTTTATTTTTAACGAGGGTTTGAATCGATCCAAAGACTAGATTCCTTGTTCGTTTTATTTTGTACTTGTCTGTTCTCTGTCTCCAAGAGGAATGAAGAAGACTTTGACTCAAAAGTAGATATTTATAGGAGGAAAAAGGGAGGAACTGAGTCCGTAGACGAATCCAACTTTATCTTTTATAGAATTCGATTTTCATTGTCTTTTGTGCGTCCTTCTGTACATGGATCTCAAAGGTGCATTGAAAGATAAAAACCAGCCATAGGACTCAAGCCACATTTAATTTAATATCCAAAAGCTCAAGGACTTCATTTGATGAATGTTACTTTTTTTTTTTTTTTACTCGAATAGATTGAGACCCAGAAACCCAAGTAGATCATACCTTATAGAATAAGAATATAAATAATATCTTCAACTCCCTTGGAATCTTATTACGTTAGTGAATGTATGATTTTCAAAATCAAAATGAGGTCAATTTCCTTTAACTAATTGTAATACACCCATGGACTTTTGTATTTATTTATTTTTTTTGTTATTTTTTTTAAAGAGGTAACAACAAAGGGGCTCTAAGAATTTAATCAAAGATATTTGTCTTATACAAAAATATTCATATATATATATATATATATATATATATATATTTGTCCATGAAAATCTATGGTCAATATAAAATATCTTATAAATAATTTATCATAATTTTTTTTTCTGTGAAAACGAATACGAAAAGTTGAAAGAAAGAAAAAACTAGTCGAGATTTTTTGAATTTTGAGAATATCAGGTTTTTATTCTTCTCTCTCTTTCTCTCTCTTGAGAATTTTGTTTTTTCTCAATAATAATAATAATAATAATAAGGTGGTCGTGGTGATGATCAATATTAAATATAGGTATAATGTTATTATATGTTCGAAAATAAAGTTATGAATGTGTCCTTGGAAGAAAGAGAAGGATGACGAGAGAGGTGGAGCAATGCGTAGGTTGTAATCACTTTTTTGTATATATATTTATTTTTTTTTCTTTGCGAAAATATTTGGAATCTTGATAAGACCGTATCTACATATATATATATATATATATATATATATATATATATATGTATGTATATGTATGACAAAATAATAAGAGTAGGCATTCATAGCAAATCAAATACAAAAGATGACGCCAGATGGCGTTGCTACGTACAATAGTGTAGTACGTATTTATATGCCTATTTAATAAATATCCAAATATCGTTTCGAAATTTGTTAAAGAAACTGGGAAATACATACATAGAATCCATGAATCATTTTCCATTTGACCAAAGATAGGGTATGGGAATCCGGAGTTATTCGCCATACCTTAAGTTTATACATATGCATTATAATAATATGTAGAATCATAAGGTGAATCATTTCACGTTGTGCAATGTACATACATGTTGAGAATATTACAAATATATATGTACAAGGAAGCAGATGGGTCAAGGAGGAATTTGATGACTCTTCCATAAATGTTTTATTCAAATAAAACACGAGTCAACTTAATTAACATCTGAGGGGATGGAATCCCTCATTTGATTTATCTAATGCAATTAATTAATTATTATTTATTTAGAACTGTGGTCATGTGACAATGTAAAGCAGAATTCATGTTATCAAATAATTATAGCGTATCAAATTGACTCATTCATACCAATTATTATAATTAATTTCGAACATTAATATTGTTCATTATATTTTCTTCATTTGTTTAAACGTATTTCAGAGTCAGCTAGGAGAATTTAAAAAATTTGGCTATATGTATGTATGTATGTATGATGCAAGTTGAAGTCAAGTCACTCGACAGTTTCAAAGTCCTTGTATGTATTTATCAGGAGCAAGGAAACAAAACACAAAATTCATGATGAAATGATGGATCAAAATGCATGTTAAGAGCCCATGCTATGTATGGACGACTAACACTCCTTTGAGATGAGGGACTCAAAACTGGCACATGTTTCAATTCTTTAGAATAATTTTATAATATAATTTTAATTATTATTATTATTTTCTGTAAAAATGAATAAATCGACATTTCTATAGAATTGTATGTATATGGACTCCTCCTTAAGGACTTAAGAAGCCGTACGACTTATAACTACCTTTTTATAACTACAGACATATGTCTGTGTACTAATGATGAGTTGTCAATGCATAATTTTATTATTTTGAGGGTGGAAATATGTGGAAATCCTCTCTACAAAGAGTAGAGTATCCGTATAACTGTCTTGGGAAGAATTACATTCATGCATATGTACGTATATAAGTAGGTAAAACACTAATTCGGGAATCACTTTTGAACTTACTTTTTGTTTCGTATAATCATACCCTCTAAAAAAAAAAAAAAAAAAAAAAAAAAATGTATGAAACTAATATTTATTTTCTCTTTGTTAGACACTTAATTTTGTATATAAATTAAATTTATTATATCAAAAAACAAATAATAACAATAATCTAAAATAAGGAAACATTATTTGAAAAAAAAAAAAAAAAATATGTGTTTTTTTTTTTTTTTTTAGTGAATAGTAGTCATTTACCATCTGCTCTAAAAAAAGACTTTAATATTAATAAGAAGAAGAAGAAGAAGAAGAAAAAAGAACTTCTTAGTACTTGGAAAGAAGGAACAAATTATTATTATTAGACTACCTTTGTATGCACAAACTACCCAATAATTAGATTGTAACATGCAGAAAAGAAAAAAAACACCAAATATCAGGGCAGTATCTATGTATAAATACTAAATATAGGTAGTAGGTACCTAAAATCGTTTTGGAGCCTACTTACGTATGTATGTATGTACATACAATTTAAAAATAAAAGAAAGGTGTTTTTTTTTTTTTACAAATTTTAATTAAAATTATGGGGTATACTAAAGATACGAATAAATTAATGGATAATATATTTATATTATTTCAATCAATACTAAAAGCGAAGATGAAGGGCAGGTGTCTTGGAGCCCATCTGTTTATCTAACATTTTTGTTATTATTATTATTTTGTATAGTCTATGATGTATTATTAGTATTAGTATTATTCCTGGATTCTTTGAGTCAGTTGATGAGCTTCCAAGATAGATCCCTAAATCAATGTCCTTCATGAATTGTTCTTTTATTGACTCACTCCCTCAACTTTTCAGGAGAGAGAGAGAGAGAGAGAGAAAAGAACCTAGAGGATTTGTTCCCTAAATATGGATGAACCATTCATTCGACTTCATTTGCTAATGGTTTTGCCTCTCCACAAATCCCTGTCGTGAGTGTAAATTTCCTAAGCTATGGCTGATGGAGTCCACCTAGAAATGATAATTCAGTACTTTTTCAGATTCTACATATAAATAAAGTCTTTTTAAAGGGCATTGGAATCCATAGCCAAAAAAAAAAACAAAAAAAAAAAACACCACCATACAAATTAGTCCAAGCCTTTAGCATGTACAAATATATAAATAAAGCGGTTCAAAAATTTATTCATAAGCACGACGAGCTTTTTTGTTCACTCACAACCTCGACTCTCAAAAGGGAAAAACAACTGGTAGCTACTGCTACCCTTCTGTAGTTGCCAACTTCTTGTTGCCAACCTTTCAATTTTGAATGCAGAGTTATTATTTAGATAACCTATACATTTATAAATTCAATCAATATACAAATCAATCCTTGTTAATAATTATAATTGATTATTCAATAATTCAAAAAAAGGGCGCGCAATTTAATATATTTTATATATATTATCAAATCATATATAATGTTAATAGTACTCTCTCTAAGCTCATAACACGTAGAGTCAGCTGCTTTAAATGAAAATGTGTCAACAACTGATGAAAAACAGTTGAAGGGTTTTTGATTATTCCAAAAAGCTCGTCGTGAAGGGACTCCAAGGTTACCTAGAAGACAAGTAAACAGCTGACTCAATATTACCCCTGTCATCTTCTTTTAGTAGGAACTAATAAATACGTACATACATATAATTAACTAATTAATGAACGCTTATCTGATTTCTCATAGTTGTATATTAATTAGGAACTTTTGTTAGACGACGAACGCTTGTTTGGTTAGACAGACTCATCGATACAAATATCGATATACATATTATTATGTACCCTATAAAACCATAAAAAAAAAAAAAAAAAAGGTTCCAGATGCTAATGATGAATCCCTTTTACGACTCTTTAACATATATATATATATATATATTAGTGATTCAAAGCAATAAAAAAACGAAGAAAGAAACTAAATGTCATAATGCGAGGGGTTTCTCCTCTTCATAACAGAAGTACATATAACACAATATGCATATTTCCTTCTCGAAAGCAATTCTGTTTCCTCTTCTACAATCCCTTTTGTTTTATTTCATTTTACATATTTATTTTTGATAGTTATTAATTACTGCACTGATCTTTCCGATTTTCTTTTATAGTTTATGTATAGCTTGAAGAATGAATGTATATTTATGCTTAAATATTGACTGCGGCAAATAAAATGAAAATATTCATCTGCAGTTCATTATAAGGAGTAAGTAGTCGTTTGTATGCTGTATCTGCAGTCAATTCACTAATCAAAGAGGAATAAACGCTCTAAATATAATTTGTAAAAAGGGGGGGGGGATTTGCTTTTTTGTAGTGGGTCACCCCTCCCTTCTCCTCCTCTTTCTCACTCCTTCCCCTCAAACTCACACTTAACCTGTACAATGATGACTGATAATATATTATTGAATGAAGATACTTTGTATTCTTAAATTTGGAGCCGATTTTTCTTCTTCTTCTTCTTCTTCTTTTTCCTTAGGTGGAACTGACCCGGAGAGACCTCGTGGAGATAATTTTCTGTAACTCAAACTCCCTAAATCAAACTTTTGAACTCGACCTTCTATGGCTTCTATATAAGACTTAGAAGCAGATGGAACATAGCCTATGTTCTTTTCTGGGTCAAGTCCCCCCTGGCCCCTAGTCCTCCTGGTGACTGAAATACTATGTCAAACAAACGAACGAATAAACAGATTCGTTGCCCTATGGGTATGTACATAGATATAAGTAATTGGACTTTGTACTCTAGTGATGATGATACGGTCCTAGAATAGTTTGATGGATCTTAAATCGACGAATTGATTGCAAATGCGTCCAAGTGAGACATCTATGTTGACGTTCATTAGATATAAGCCATACTTCTTGATCCTCCTTTGATTCAATGCACAGACAGACAGACAGACAGTCAAAATATGTATTGCACACATTTTGTTTCTCATAATACTTTGCTATTGCAAGGAAAAAATGTTTAAAGTTTGGACACTGAACTATAAAAAATGATATAAGGAAGGACATTTTTGTGGTTGAAACGTTTTTGAAGGGTGTATCATAGGAATAAAAAGAAATTTTAAATACTTTATTCAGGGTCAGTACACACCCCTAGCCCTACATAGCCCTAATTAAATGTTTATCTCTATAGTCAAGGGATTGGATTCTGCCTACATACATAATAACAAGAAATTACCGTTAGTATAATAGGTACTATTTTTCATTTTATTATGGTCAACATCTAGAAACTAATAAGGAAATGACACAAGGATAAATAAATGTTTAAGAATAATTGTTACTCCAAATATGAAAAAATATAAATTGAACAATTCTTTGATATTTAATAATAATATTAAGTAATAAAACTTAAATGAGGTTGATAAAAATTAATTCATCAAGAAGTAGATATTCCATGTACATTTTTATTATTTCAGTCCAGCTAGCTTCCACACTGTCTGATTCCTCAAATAATTGATTTCTATTCCGAGATAATTTATTATATTATCAAAAGAATAGATTGTATATTAATAATATGTTACCTCAGAAATTTTAATTAGTCAGGTTTAGTTCACGTTACGTCACTGGTGAGCTAAATATGTATTTGTATGACATAATGGGAGTTTGTTTCAATGTCAATGTTTAGTAGTATTGTGTACATATACAAAAAACTATATAGAGAAAGTAGAACTATAACTCAGAATCTGAACAAACCTAGTTTGTAGATCCATTTTTGAAGGTTTTCCGTATTGTCCACATGGTACTAGGTCTCTGTTTCTCAACTCATGGGTCCTGGAGAGTAGATTACAAATGAAAATGTTCTTTGATTTTCATCTCTGTTGTAATAATAATAATAATAATCCTTTGACCAACACTAAAATAAATAGATGATTAAAGTTTGTTTTTTCTAAAAAGGATCAGATCAATTTTGTTTAATTGACCTTTCAATCCATCCAAGTTTTGGTCAGGTGTTAGAATACCAGATAATACTCGAGAGGTTATGAAGTCTCTTGTTTTTTTTTATTATTATTATTTATTTGTGTATCGTAGATGAGTCATGAAGATATTTTTATACTAGTTCTTAATTATGCATATATGTAAATTATTGACAAAAATTTGTTGATGAATTTAATCATTAGCAAAAAAAAAAAAAAAAAAAAATTAGATATTCGGACTGTAAGAATAATGACCTTTAATAAATATTTATTGATATTTTAAAACCTTAAAAATTATTGAAATATTTAAAAAAAAAAAAAGCCAAAAAAACATTTTTTGGCGAATAATTTAATTCAAATATTTCATTAATCGTGTTTAGTTATAGAATCTAAACACATTTTTAAGGCCTCAACTTAAACGAACCTGCATATTCGTATATATATTCCATGCTCTTGTCTTGGTCTCAGATGAGGTGAGCTTGAGCACAACACGAGAGAAAGAACATAAATTATGTTTGATCATTCAATAGTAGTCAAAAATTCATTTGCTGACCTTTTTTTTTAAGGGTTTTGTTGGCAGTGTTGATCTTACAACATCTTCGGATCCGGCTAAAATGAGGTTTTGACTACAATAGCCAGTGGTACATTAGTTAGGGAGAGAGTGGGATATTAATATTTGATATTAAATATCTAGGAGGGCCGTATTGGTCCAAATCTTACTTTTTAAATTGTAGGGACATTCACTTAAAGCCATTATAAGATCATTCAAGCACTTGGAAAGCAGGGATGATGATGATGATGATGGTGTAGACGCAGTTTTGACAGCATTGAAACCTCTTTCTTTCATGGTCGACATCTGTAGAGTGTAAATACAACTCAATAAAATTAGTCACTTCTCTTCAAATGATATTTTAAAAGCGAGATTCTGAACTCTCAGTACAGATTTTACGTTTGAGCACACACTCTTATGACGTTGGTGAGGATCCAGAACTTCAGGAAATCATGGGCCTAATACAAAAAAAGTAAGTAGTCCATTATTAAGAAGCAGTCTATTTTTGGACCACCTATGAGGTGATTCCTTTTCTTAGAGTGGATGTTGCTCGTAATCCAAGGATTAACTGTATTTAGAAACTCAACATTTGAATAATAATAATGATAATGATAAATAAACGTACTCATAATAATCGCTCATTTTATATTTTGAATATCTTAAGGATAAATATTATTTTGAAACATCTTGTCTCATAATCATACGCTATAATAATAATAATTATTATTATAATTTAAATCCATCAAAGCCAGGGTTTTTGTTTTTTAAAGCCCTGGACAAGTTGCCAAAAACCGTGACTAGACAGACATTCAAAGGAACCATCATGTTTGTATATACCCATAAATAATTCTAGAGTCTGGTTACTCTCTACGATGAATAACATACAACAACTATGGGTAAAAAAATATTCAAGCATAGATAATTCATTTCATCCCCCCCCCCCCTCAAAAGTAATTCTCCAGGATACAATCCACGTGAGTCAAAGTTTGTTTGTTTTTTCAATTTTTGAAACACTTACAAATATTTACAGAGCAATAACTGCTATTAAAATTAAAAATCGGTGTCTTGATAGTAGTAATAGGTTAAATATCTCGAGAAATAAACCAGGGGACTCTCAAAATTTCACAAGAGTACAACAGTCTGGAAATTTCATTTCAACTTTTTTGATTTTGCAAGTAACTTTCTCCAGATTTCATTGTAGTCATCATTTTGCAGACATTTAAAAAAAAAAAAAAAAAAAAAAAATTGATTGTATGTATATGTTCACAAAGGGACGACGCGATTCTCGAACAGGAATGAATATTACACAAATGTACCCGTCACGGGTGTGTCAACATAAAAAACAATAACATTTATCTCTATTTGAGTCCTCCAAAAAATATAATTCAAATTTCCCCGTATTTTTTGCTCATAAGTAGTTGTATATTTGAATCTATAAAATATCGATGTACAATTACAACACGAAAATATCCCTTTTAAAATATGGCTTTAAAGTCATTACATATATGATTCATATAATATGTCAAACTGAATAAACTTTCCTTGACACTCACCCCTACAACCCTTTTTCTTATAAAAATTAAATTGATAATATAATATTATCTACAGAGGGTTCCCTGGCATTGATTCTACATAGAATGGATTTGTACATATGTGGGCGGTTATGAATTTTATAATTATGACATCTCAAGTTTATCTATCTATGACGTAAACTATTATTTAACTACATATACCTTTTCAATTTCAATATGGGAATATGCAAGTTCAATATTAAACAAATAATATATAGAAATATATTTTTTACCTTAATGACTCTGCTATGAAGAAAAACGAAGATCAGGAGCTCTGTATATAATTAATTGAAGAAGGACTAAATGAAATGTATGTATTGCTAGACTCCAGAATCGTTTTGTATATATATATATATATATATTCATTTCTTTATTATTTATTCCCAACTTGAAAAGGTATAGATCACAAAACACCAATTTATCAAAAAAGTGGAGGTCAATTGGCCCTAGTTTCTCAAAAAAAAAAGAAAAAAAAGAACTACCATCCTTATAGGATGAATGAATTGATTCTAACCATTAGGAAAAGAGAGAGAGAGAGAAAGAGCCATGAAGTAAAAAAAGAAGAAGCTAGCCTCAACTTTTTATTTGATTTTAGTGCCTTTATGTCTCTTGATTTGATGGCTTTAACATGGTTACAAATACACATAGCCTATGTATGTAGCTAGTTGATTCATTGCAGGTGGGCCCTTTCTGTCTTGGATGAATATGCTTAGAAAATACATATGTACATATTATGTATTATCTTCCTTGTAGGCGCATAATAATGATGACTCTATGTAATTATGGGTTTTGAATGGAGAGGTAGATGAATGAGCGCCTACGTAAGGGAAATGTGAAAGTCAGAGATCATTTCCATGAGTTTCTTTCACCCTCATCCCTAAGCAGAATAGTCTATGAATGATGTAAACCTAATCATGAGTATACCATATGTATGTACATTCCCTATATGCAACCATATAGTCCATCACTATTTCATTATTTTTATTTATATTTATTTTGTACAACATTCTTTAATCATTTGACAAACACTTTAGACAGTTAATTATAATTTATTGTTTTATATACATAATACATAGTATGAGTATCTAATATCTTTTGTATAAATTGGGATTATTTAGAAGCAGATGACAGAATACAACTCATTATGTCCAAACCCAAAAATGAGATGAAAAGAAGTGAGAGTGATTCAAATGATTCAAATTTTAATGGTCCAATTCTTGACTTCTTCTATGTATACATAGATATCTACACTTCCGTCATGAATTGTATTATTAATCGGACATTCGGTATGTAATTACAGGCTTCATCTCGAGTAAATCTATACACACTTACATATAGCGCGAGATACACATGAGTAGACATGTGTGTGTAGTGTCAGTCCCCAAGGTTTCCTGAGGTCACTGGAGGCTGATTTCGAGACCAAAATAGGATTTGAGGTTCTCTGTGAAGTCAAAAGTTTGATAAAATGATCTATTTTAGGGGTTTGGGTGAGGATAAATGATCTTCAGGAAATTCTCCGAGATCGCTAAAGGCTCTTTTGATAGTTTGAAAGTGACATACGAGCATTGGCGTGCCACAGGCTGCCGTTTTAAGGCTAGTAATTTAATAAAGTATTATTTGCATATTATAAGTCAAAAATGTAATGAATGTATTAATAAAAATGGCCAATTAAATGAGGCGTTAGGATCCAGATACCAATTGCAACTTGTAAAGTAAAGGAAGGCTATCTCCATTATACAAATTGCAACCAAAATAATAATAATAATATAAAGAATTCACATTATATCTATGTACTTATGCCATGAAGTGATTAATGTGATCATTGGTATACTATTAGACTAGGGATTTGTCCAAATTGTGTCATTTATCCGATCTGAGGGGTCAGTAATTTTATTCAGGAAAGTTCATTCACTTGGCACATGAAACTCGATATGATTCTGGTTTTGTTCCTAGTGGAAAAACACAACCTTTTCTGACTAAATACCCGAATTTTGCAATCAATTTTCCATTTTTGAGAAGCTGTTGTCATCTTTTTCCCTGCCAACTCAGAAAAATCAATGTTCTTAATTTCTGTATTAAATAACCTCCCATACAGTATAATCCCAGCCATGCATTGATCATAACGGGGGCTTCCGTGAAAACTGTCTCCTTACCCCCCCCCCCCCGTCATATCCTAAACTAAACTTAACTTGTTAAAATATGAATGAGACTCAAGATTGAAATAAGAAGACTCGACCTGCCTCGAGAGGACCAAGGATTCTCCTACACTTCAAATGATGATTAATTATGATGATGTGTTAATGATTGAACTTTACTCCTAATGTTGAGGACAGAATTGGGAGCTGTAGTCGACTTGAGACTACATAATAATAATAATAATAATAACCATAGCAACTCGCAGACTCTTTGTCATGATGACACTTTGAAATAATTAGGATTTGTATGATGTACGTGTTGCTGTTGCATTCACCTTAAAAAAAGTAATACTACAAAATAAAAAAAACTATTACAAAATATATAATAATATGTATAAACGTACATATATAGTAATTATAATCTGACAATCCAATCTATCATCATCATGAGAAGGAGGAGGAGGAGGAGGAAGCGGAAACATCCTTGTCTCACATATTTTTTTCGTATCTTGTATGTAGTATAATTTATAAAATATAAAAATGATAGTGTCACTGATAGAACCATAGATTTTGTTGTTGTTCTTGTTGCTTCTCCTGTTGGACTTGTTGCAGCTGTTCATATATGTTGCAGCATATATGTATGTATTGTGTACAAGTTGGGTCAAAAAGTGCGTGAGGCGATTTAAAGCTCGAATGTAAGGTTCTTGCGATGGAAATGAGAACTCCATTGTATGTTCTACATAATATCAAGGATATCATTTGCTATAAGAAAATTCATGTGATAAATAGTCTCTGGTGCAAGTTTAAAATGAATGGCCCAACCTCACTTGTAAATAAGATGTATTAAGAGATCAAAATGAAATGATAATGGCATCCTTTCATGGTAGCTCTTGGTAATTAGAATAATAATAATAATAATAATTAGGTAAGACATGATATTTAGACGTACAATTTGTATGTACGGAGAAGTAACAACATGTAGAGAACAGTATATAAATATATAAAATTATTTATTTCTCTAATGATACTATAATATAATATAATATTCGAGGGGATTTCTTCCATGTAAAAACATACGTATCATGTATATAATTTATTATTATAAGTTATAATAGTTAAGAAGTAACGGAGAGTGTTTCCCAGTCACTCATCATCATCTGCCCTCTTCTTCCTCCTCTCCAATGGACATGTTTTTTCCCTTCTTCCTCTTTAAGTACATACAGAACACGTGTTTTTTGTATGTATTGGAATGATACTGGATATATGTACTTAGGTTATGTAGCACTGCAAGAACAGATATTGATATACGACTAATGTACGATTTAGTTCTATTTGAATTTCTCTACAAAGTTGTGTTTTACCATTTTTTTATTTTAAATAATTTTATGGAAGGAAAAAAAAAGGGAGAGAGAGATGGAAACAGCAGAATGAAAGAGAGAGAGAGAGAGAGAATGAAAAACAATGTCTTCCTTTTTTTTCTTTTTCTCCTCAGTGATTTATCATTTAAAAAAAAATAAAACTCTTGAAATCTTGCCAGTTTGTATTTGTATAATATATATTATGTACACATATATTTGTAAGTAAGGGTGTTATGATGATGAGGGAAGGAAGATGTATTCATTTTTTTTGTAAGCTTTTGATATTTTAGTGTATTTTCTTGTCCCTTTTGTAAGTTAAGGCAGGAAGTCGTTGTTGGGTTCAAGCAACAGCTACTACAGTAGCAGCAAAAACAAAAGCAAGGAGTATAATAGACAGTTACCTCCCTACACTGACTCATCTCTCTCCTTAGTATATTAATATTATATGTACATTCATTGTAGAACTATTAAGGAAAATTGTATTTTTTATTCGTGAACTACTTAAATTTGTATTAGAAAAAGAAATAGGTAATTTTCTTTTTTTCTTCTCTCCTCAGTAAATAAATAATAGTACCCTTCCGAACTTACTGATTAATGACGAACTGGGTTTGATTTGTATCAAGAGTATATATTAAGAGGATGTACTTCTCTAATTAATAAAATAGCATCCTAGTAGAGGATCCCTGTGAAAGAGGATGAGAGCCTGGAATCATCATTAATATCAACCAAAGAGAGTACTCAATAATATATATATATATATATAAACCTAACCCTCCGTGTTCTCCCTAAAAAGGGGGGAAGAAGCATGCCTTAACCAGCCCAGGTAACAAAAAAAAATAGGAAGAAATCTTCTTTTTCTTCTTCTTTATTATTGTTATTACTAGAAGTAAATGCTCTCGCCTCAAATCGCCGGCTGCCGGTTTTTCACTTGAATCATCAGAAGTAGTATTAGATTATTTCTTTCTCATTTTATTCGAGACAGTCGAGTGTAGGGGCGGTAACGGGACAGAGCAGTTAAAACAACACTTACATATAGGGTTGATCGAAAGTGAGTGTGTATCTTTGGTTAGTGCATTGGTTCGTGAATTTATTATAATTATTTATGTTTTATTCGACTTTCATTAATTGAGAAGGAGGAGACTTGTCTTGGTGGTTTTCTTCCACTATATCTCTTCCCTTAAATACATTGTATTTTGCCGGAGTTCTATGTACTTAACGTTCGGACCGGGTTAACTTCTCCTGTTTCTTTACTAATCCCGTTAGCCATTTTGGAAGGGAGAGAAAGAAAGGAAGAGAAATAAATTGTATCTTAATTCTTAAGAGCGAGAAAGAGAGAGAGAGAGAGAGAAAAAAAAAAAAGTGATAAGAGTTTTAAAAATTAGAAGTTTTATATGCAGTCGATATATTAAACCAATGAGAAACTCATGGGGGAGGAGGATCATTACATCAAAGAAGTCATCTCTATACTGTATAATACTTATTTATCGTCGTTGGGGAGCAATTGATTTCTTATTTGTCTACTTATTTGTTTTTTTGGGCGTGGATATCTTTTTTTTTCCTGCCCGGGCTTTGACGAATTTTGTATTTATTTGAATGGGTCCTTATGCATGTTCATGCAGTTCCCTTTGAATTTCTCTCTCCTTTTCTCACTCTAAAGAAGTCACGCAACCCCTTTCATTCTTTCTTTTTTTATATTATATAAGAATAAATAACCTACATATTTTTTACTTTTAAGAATGTTGTGTAACATATTATTCATTACAATATTTATAGGAATACAGGATATGAAGGACTCGGGGAATAATTGATACACGGGAAGATGGAAAGAAGAATAACAACAAGACGAAATAATAAAGCATAAAAGAAGACCACGAACACCAAAAAAGAATGATTTTTTGCAATCTTGCTCAGGTTTTGCTTAGTTCCGTGCAATTCAACAAAGTGTGTGCTTTTTTTTTATTATTATTTGTAGTAATAAGAATAATAACACTAAGGAATCAGGTAAATGACCGGTGTTATGGGCGATCTGTGTACCATAGGAGGAACAGGCCTGCCTCTTACGCGTGTGAGCCTGCTTTTCTCTTTTTTCCATTCTATGTATTTCACTCAACGCACTTGACGATAAAAAAAAAATAACAAAAAACTAGCGCCCGGGGTTTAGGGCTGCGTTATATTTTTTATTATTATTTGTATGTTTTTTGTTTCTTTTTTAAAAAAAAAAAAAATTATTATCCAGTGTAACAGAGTTTCGAAATGTGACTGGATGTGTTATCTTGTTTTTGAATTCATGTGTTAAGTTATATACATATCAATATATTTATATATATATATATAAACATATATGTATATATATATATATTTATATAACAAGTATTTCTTCAGTGTTGTTGAGTGTCTTTTTCTCTTCTTCTTCATCCAAAGGATGTCTTTTTGCAATCGTATTTAATGTATATGTATATATAATACTTATTATTACAGAAGAATCATTCCATGACCTATATGTCGTTTGCTTTGTACTTTATCAGGTGCTCTGTCAGCGTAAAAACTTAAAAAAATTGTCTCATATTTAAACTCTCCCCATTTCAAAACTACTATAACTCCACCACCACCACCACTACCACCTTTTTCTTAAGTTTCAGGGCATCTGCTACAGTACATGGCTAAAGGCTTTATAATGGTGACACCCTTTTTATTACTATTATTATCTTAATATTTTTAGTTTTTATCTATTTTTTTTAATAATACGAAAAAAAAAAAAAAAAATAGAAGAATATAAAGTATATGTGAAGTGTAATCCGTTGTTGTGTTATTAGAAAATACACTTTTGTTAAAATGTTTCATTCAGGCATTTTTTTTGGAAAGTTTTTCTTTCTTTTTTATTATTATTGTTATTTCTTAAACTATGCGCGGTAGGTTAGCTTTGGAATGCGGATATTCTTGTCCTCTTTTTCTTTTCTCCTATTTGGTTTTTTCATAATTTTTATTTTTTATTTCATTAGGACGACTATAAATACTACATAATATTAATCCATGTACTATATACTCGTACACATAAAAATATATGTACGTGAAAGATGTCGCCAGTTGTCAATTATCTCGGTCGACCCTCTTAAAAATGTTTTTTTTTTCTCCTCCTCAGGACAAAGAAAAAGGTAGTAGTCTCACACACACCAGGTGTTCAATGTTGTTTCTTCCCTTCTTCTTTGGGGGAGAAGAAGGGGGGGGGGGTTGTAGTAAATATGTTTTATTTCTTTTTCTTCTTATAGCCATAATTTGTTCTTATTTTTTTTTTTAAAAAAAGGTAACTTCGTCGATTAGAACTATGTAGTGTTATACACTTATAAACTACAGAGTTACAGCAGCGAGCTTATTGCTGCCTTTTAATCGAGGTGTTTTTTTTCTTTTAATTCTTTCTCCCTTCGATTACTTATTAGTTATTATATAGTTAATATAGTACGTATTAGTATTACTCTACTCCCCCCTCTCCTTTAATAAGGGGTTTAAGTAGGTCACTGCTACTTATCACTATTTACTAAGTAGTTAGTTATTGTAGATCATTTCTGCGCTTTCATTCAGTCTTTCCTTTTCACTTGTTACATATTATTTTGATCAACAAAAGTTAGTTAGTACTAATTACTTATTAGATAGTAGTATTGGCCTTTTGTTGTTAGGCTAAAATAATATGTAATATATCCACTCTTGGTAATGGATTGTGTGAGTCCCATCGTCCTTGCTTCTTTATTATTGTTCAATGGGTTGCAAATTTATTCTTGTTTACTTGCAAGACTGTGTCCAAATGGTTCCTTGAATGCTGCTGGAATTACAAATAGTATATTTGTAGATGAATGCTATTACTTCCGTCTATTATAAGCGAGTTTTTCTCTACAAAAATAACACTTGAAGGAGACTGTCTGTAGAGTGAGTACTATAATACATTAGAAATGAAGAGAGAAAAGAGAGGATAGGTTGATGACTTTTACTAAATATGTACATTTATATATGTATGTTTTTCATAGAAGAAGAAAAAAGGTTCATTGACCCTCATACGAAACAACTAGGAATAGCTTTACTTATACATACGAACGAAGGAACGAGGCAAAATATATATATATAAAAAAAAAAAAAAAAAAAAAATGACAAATCTATATATTTTTTACGTAATTTTAGCGCACTCGGACATGTTAGCTTTGTATTATTTCTCTTATTCATAGTTACTTGTATATTTTGTTGTAGTAAGAGTATATATTTTATTATTATTGTAAGGGCTTTTAGGGAGTCGAGGCAAAGAAAAGAAGGGTTGTTTTTTCACGGTGTAATGTTGGGATTAAGAAAGAGATTGGGTTGGAATGGATAAGTAATCAGACTATGTATAAGGGTTGTATTTGAAAAGTTCATTTTTAAGTATAGGGGGATCATTAATTGCATGTCCGCCGCCCCTTGGAAAGATATTGGTCGTATGTGTTGAATATTTAAGACAAGGATGCTGAGTGATGATGGCAACTCAATTAAATTATAGTTTCAGAGCTGTTCACAAGTTCGTTTGGAACTTGCTGAGAGCAACCGTTAGTGGCAAACGTCTTATAACTTTCCAGAGTAATAGTTTAGTAATGGAATATGGTACTTAAGTCTATGAAATCCCACTGATCATTCCTCATCATCAAGATTAAAAATTGAATCCTAGACATAAATTTGTGCTTAAATAAAAAATTAATAATAATTTGAAATTAAGGAGTCTGCATCCTTCTAGTCTTTGAGTTGTGATTGCGAGTCCATTAATTTGATATAAGTCATCTTAGATTTGGAGGTGGAGATGTATATTTATTTTGTTTATCACTCACTCACTCACTCATTCTTTAATTTTCTTTTAATGCGCTAGAACTTATTAATTTCTCTAGGGTCTGTGTTACAATGGATGTGCATGAAGAATGTGAGGTCTCTTTTAAATATTATTATTCACCTATATCAAGGACATGTTTAGGTCATATCATAACTACTAGGTATCCTCCTAATAAGTGACAACATCCGGGTTTCCAACCCGCCTCTGAGAAAATATGTTGTTTCAATATGTTTCATACATCATTTACACTCTTCCTTTTCGTTGCACTTTGTTTACTTAACACCTACATCAAGTACATTTTTTTTTTTTTTAGAAACTTTTAGAAAAGTTAATCGTACTTTTAATATTCTTTCATCGTATTGCTATTAAACAATAAGTATAGACGACAAAGGAGGAACATGGATACGTGTGTCTACTCTACCGAAGCCACGAGTCGTTATTCCCTATTCCTTTCCCCTAAGATGGAATCTTCAAGGATATCCTCTTTACTATGACTTAATTTGTGATTCCTCTATAACTCGACAAGTCTCTTAGTGAAACATACTTTTTTCAAAGCATGTTAAGAGTCATTTTACCCAGTTATTTCATTTTGACGTGAAAGGAATGGTCCACAGATGATACCAAGCAAGAGATGAAATGAGAGCAAGTTATCCCCCCTATTATTTTTACTGGTATCATCACTTTTCTATCGAAGTAGAATTGGTTCGCTACATACAGTGAGGAAAAAAAATGATGTCTTAATGTGTCTTAATCAAAACTGAGATGGTGGCGTCTTATAATATGTATTTATATGTATAAAAATATAATTATTGAATGCAAGGTAACCTATAATAATAATAATTGTGTATATTAATTCATAAATTTTAAAGAGATTCTTCTCTAATTTAAAAATAAAGCATACTGTTAAGTAAATTCACCACGCTTGTTGTTACATGCTGCATGTATTTTGGTTCATCTATATACATATCCAATTAATTATTCATAGATTCCCTATTCCCTCATTTCAGCGAGTATTGATATATTCAGTATTTTTTCCTCTACATATAATATGGATTGTAGGATAAGATTCATAACTTTGTTATTAAATAACCATATAACCATTCAGTCTCAAAAAACTAAAACCAAGAAAGAAAAATCCTCAGTTAAAAATTGAAACCTTATAATTATTTTTTAAAATAAATAAATTAAGGCTTGTGTCTACGGTTATGTGGGCTAACAAAGTTTATTTTTTTGGTTGATAGATAAATCCTGAAGTTTGGATTGAAAACTAGGGCCCAAAGACTGTGCATCCTCAAGATTGGAATCTGAAATTCAGAAATATTTATTACTCATTCATTCATGGTCAGGAGAAGCTCCCATAAGAGTAGAATTCTTTCCCAATTTAATAATAGAGCATCTATTTTATCGCTTGATTGAGACATGCGCATGAATGAAAGAGGATCACGTCTTGTCCCTGAAATTATGTAGAGAAACGCAGGGGATAGTTAGAAATAGTTAGAAAGGTTCAGTGATATACCATAACAAGAATGTCATTGATCTTAAGTAGTAGCCATTTTTAACTATGAGAAAAAGTCACCGAAATGAGTACACGCCCCCAAGCTATTATTTATATAATATCTATGTAGAACCAAAGTTCAAAATGGACTTTACATGATGGCCCAAGGTCGCAACTAGGTGTATTTTGACAATCACAAAACCTCTCCCATTGACGAGTAACTCATATTATATGTAATACTATGGATGATTAGTAGCATTCTTTTATCTTTCCTTAAATACTATTAGTAATTCTTGGTATTCTTCTTCACGATTATCAACTTATACTACATACAAACAGCTCATTGATCTCTTACTGAGTGTATCAATATATGTATAATAATGAGGATCCAACTGGGATACAATTACATCACGTGTATATATTTTATTTTATTAAGGGAATAATTCGGCAACTCGGGGGTTATTTTTTTATTTTATACCATTAAAAAAAGCTTAGAATATTTTGCTGAGTCATTATGATGCTTCTATCGGTAGACGAATGAGCAAGAATGCAAAGAACAGCTGCTAAAGTAAGAATCTCTTGTCTCGCAAGCACGCCTACTTGGAAAATGCTATGACCTTGTTATATACTTATATATGAGCACTACACATCATTATTTATTATAAATATTATTATTACGATGCTCCCTCTAGCTAGGTTTAAACTTCCAGGTTCTACAAGCGTAAACTATTTTCAAAAATCTATGGTCATCTCATCAAGAAAAGGTATTATCATCAAAGGTGGTTTGAATATCTCATCATTACTTTGAAGAACGTCCAATGTTAATTGTATTTTTTTACTATAATACTCTTGCCATGAACAGAATCTACGTCAAAATCTACAATTTTGTTTACTCTGTAGTTTCTGACCTACTCCATAGCATTATTAAAAGTAATAATCCATTTGATCCTTAATTTAGCTGTACACACATATTAGATACTTTTTTGTATGGCTTTTTCAAGGGAAATGAGGCTTTTGAATCAATATGACAAAAATCTTGATGAAAGAGTTGAAACATGGTGAATTTCATGGGGGGGGGATCTGCTTTTATGGTCAACCATCTAAATATTATGTATATACAGCATAATTCCATCTACCCTCCTAGTCCTGTAGACTTTCAGTCAGTCTAGTCAAGTGTATGCACACATGTATAATAATAGGCTTAATCATTCACTTGAGTGTGTAGAGGTTTTTATTTTAAAGAGTGGATGTAGGTGGGATTTGATGATGTCATAAGAGGAGGTGATGACGGGTACCAAATGATAGTCTGCTGTTTCATGGGAACGCTGGTAGTGACTGACTGATAGCTATTTCATTCTATACATATAATTCTCATCCCATCTTCCTTCTTGTTTGTTTTAGCAGGATACTTGATCCACAATATTACCTCTATACTCAATTTCGTGGTCTAACACGATCTGGTCCGCCTAGACAAGTTCTCCAAGTCCTAATGGAAGCATGATTGAAATCACTGTGAATGATCGTCTAGGTAAGAAGGTTCGAGTCAAGTGCAATGAGGATGACACAATCGGGGATTTGAAGAAACTCATAGCTGCTCAAACGGGGACGCGTTGGGAGAAGATTGTGCTCAAGAAGTGGTATACCATCTACAAGGATCACATTTCCCTCATGGACTATGAAATCCATGACGGCATGAACCTGGAGCTTTACTATCAATAAATTTTCATTTTTATTCCATTTCTTCATTTCTAATGTCGGACTACACAATCATTGAGTACTTTGGGGAGCGGGAGGGCCACTTCTGTGGGTATTGTCGGGGTAAAACCTCCAACATATCCCATGGTATGATGGCCTATGCCCTCCACCCTTTAGACTATAAGGGTCTTATGGATCGGGGATGGAGACGCTCCGGAAAGTATGTTTATAAACCCAGTTATGGAAAGTCATGCTGTGCTCAATTTACCATTCGCTCGCATGCGGAATCCTTCTCTCCAAGCAAGTCACAAAAGAAAGTTCTTAAAAAGTTTATGGCATATCTCAAAAATGATAAAAAACCTTGTAGTAAGGATGAAAATCCTTCTTCTTTGGAGAAAACGGGGGAATCTCCATCCTTTAATGCATTAGCCATGCATCAAAGTATCCCCATGAAAGGCCCACCTAAACTATCCCTCGGCCCAAATCCAAAATTGCCCCTCCCCAAAAAAGCTAAAGAAATACGAATCCAAAATAAAATTGCCAAGGGTAAAAGTGACTCTTCCTCATCCAAGCTCTCAATTGGAACACTCAAGAATAGTCCAAAGTCCCTTGAACACTTTTTAGATGATATCAAAAATCTATCTAATCCCATTCACAAGTTTGAGACGAGGTTAGTGCCTGCCTATGGACAGGATCCCTTGTTTAAGTCTACCATTGTCGAGTCTTTTGAGGTTTTTAGAAAGTATCAAATGGTTGTTCATAATGATCCTCCCGAAGAGTGTACCATGAATCAATTCTGCCGATTTCTATGCAATTCATCTCTTATCCATAAAGGAGGCTATGGTGCTTACCATTTACAGTATCTCCTTGATGGAAAAATTTTCTGTGTCGGAGTTGTTGATATACTCCCTGACTCGGTAAGCTCGGTTTATCTTTACTATGACCCTGACTTTGGATTCTTATCTCCTGGAACTTTTTCTGCTCTTTGGGAACTCGGCCTTTTACGAGCAAAAGGATTCCACGGATCTGACGAACTCTCCTATTACTACATGGGTTTCTATATTCATACATGTCCTAAAATGAGGTATAAGGGTCAATATTCCGGATCTCAACTCTTATGTCTTGAAACCATGAATTGGTTTCCTCTCGAAGATTGTCTCGCTAAATTGGACTCTTCAAAGTACTCGCGTTTTGATCCCAATGCCGATAATAAGGATAATGACGTCCCTGTAAATTACGACAAAATGCTGGTTCTCTTTCGAGGAGAGGCCATGACCATGAAATACATCCTTGACAAAAAATTTATTCGCTGTAATGGAGACGCAACGGAGTACGCCAAGTTAGTTGGAAAACGTCTTATGAAAAGAATGCTTCTCTATAGGGAATCGGAAGATGATGAGACATAAGATGTTTATGATTAATTGTATCTGTTCATAATTATCTGCCTCTTTTTTTTTTCCTTTTAATTTAATGAAAAAATACCCGGATCCACACTTTGTCACTACTAATGTCAATTAAATAATATAGATGATAAATAAATCCGTAAATTAATAATAATAACGATTTAATTGTTTTTTTACAAAGCTCAATTTGTATTTACTCATTATTTCCGTTCTCGGAACTCACTTTTAAACGAAACACACGTTCACACAACAATCGAAAAAAAAAAAAAAAATCACTTACGAGCAAGCTCGTAATTCTTGTTAAACCAAGTCACTGACTCCTTGATGGCATCCTCAGTGGGAGTGAATTTAAAATCAGGAAGATATTTTCTCAGTTTGGAATTGCTTGCAGTTTTCTTATATTGTCCATCTGCTTTGTCAGTTAAATACTTGACTTCCCCATTAAAATCACTCGCCTTGAGAATAAGATGTGCCACATCACTGATGGATATTTCATCCTTTTCGTCCACAGAAAGAATAATGGGCTCAATTTCATTATAGTCTCTTACTGTCCAAATGATGAGTTTGGCAAGATCCAGAGAGTAAATAAATTGACGAAGAGGTTTTCCAGTGCCGTGGATTTGAAAGGTAGTGTTGTTCTTTTTAGCTAGATACGCCTTGTGGATGAGACCTGTGAGGATAAATGAGAGAGTGATTAAATATTATTAACTACATTATGGCATGAAAATTAATCATTTTAATCGGTTGTGTTTATATTCATCGAACATCTGTGTTAATTACTGGATATCAGAGTCCTTAAGGGCCATTAAAAAAATAAATAAAAAAAAATACAATCAGTGACTTCTGCTTTGATTGTCAATTTGAATTCATCCAAATTGAAGACAAATATTCAAATCTCTAATATTTTCGTATAATTGTCCAATATGTATATTTGAATACGGAAAAGGATAGCACATAAATTCTACATAATTTTGCTTTTGACATCAGCGCAACGTGGTTGTTGAATCAACTACTTTAAAGTTCTCATTTTATTTACAGAAACGCTTTGTTTTTTTTTTCAAAATGACTTGCTCAAGTACATATTTTTGGAGCGAAGAAATCATTACAAGACTTAGGGACATAACTGTAAGTAAAAAGTCCCAAAAGTGATTTATTATTATTTTTTTTTTTTTTTGAGAATAATATATACCGAGGAATTAAGTTTTCAAAGAAAAATAATATTATGACACTTTGTTACAATTTAGTAACGTTGATTGTACAAAAGTTACAGAATATTTCCTTAAGAGTATTTGTTAAAATATTAATAGTACAAACTATATTAATGTGAGCATTAATGCCATTTTGTGACAATATCTCTCTGAGCCCACGATACGCTCTATCAACATGTAATATCAATGTCATATACCTGGGATAACGTGACTCTCAACAAGATTGTAGTTATCATGTGGCCCAAATACATTGCATGGAACAATGGAGGTGTACTTGCGACCATGTTGTTCGAAATAACCACGATTTAAAACGTCAATCATACGTTTTGCATAGCTATAGCCGAAATTGCTATCATGGGGTGGACCATTGTGAATCTGTTGAATGATGTATTATTTATTTTCGTAGATATATTATTCAACCTAAACTTCTTACCATTGTCTCATCAATAGGATAAGATGTTTTATCAGGAAATATACATGTGGAGAGACAAGAAACCACCTTATCAACTCCGAATTCATGACAAGTTGAAAGAATGTTTTCATTCATAGCCATATTTTGTCTAAAGAAATCCAAGTTGGCCTTCATATTAGCAAAAAGTCCTCCAACACGGGCAGCCAAGTGAATGACGTGTGTGGGACTGTGTTTTTTAAAAATGGCTCTTATGGCTGAGGGATCCGATAAATCTCCATCTTTTGAACTTAAAAATACCCATTTTTCATCGGGTTCGTTCCCTTCCTTCTGAATGACAGTTTGTATTCCTTGACCCACAAGACCAGTTCCTCCAGTTACCAATATGACCTATGTACGAAGTTGTTTTAAGCTAGTTTAGTTTAATTAAAAATTAAAAAGATGTACCTTTTGAGACATGATGCGGAATGACGCGTGTAAAATGTACTGAATTGAATCTTAACTAATTGTATTTCGAAGCAGGTGTATTAACAAAACACTTCAATAATAATTAATTAAGGAATCCTTACGTGGAAGTGTTCACAGGCCCTCGTTAATGAGAAACTTCATGACAGATGAAATATTAAATATATAGATTGTTTACTATCATACGTCACATCATAAATAGGTTGCGCCGAATAAAGCAGAACAAATGTTCCTTCACAACCATAATATTCTAATTGTATTTTCTATATTTTCCTTTTAATATACCTAATTAACCATAATTTATGGAATAAATGTCAATTACATTTAATGAAAAAAGAAAGATTTTAAATTTCCCTTAAAATTGAGGCTCTTATAGTTCCATAGTCCTTTCAATAAAGGAGTTGGAGCACTCCTTTAAATTCATTTTATTTGGAGGATACCAAAGGATGACTCCTATTGACTGTTGTTAATCACTCAATTAACTACCAGTTCATCTCCCTTTTTGAACCTTTTGAATGAACGTTATGAGCGCAGTAACTGACTAAATTTCACGCTGAACAATATTTATTTTATGCTTTGAAAAGCTTTGTTAAGAAAAAAGCGTGAAGTTTTGGCATAAAACTTTATGAAAAATTAAATTAATTAATTTATATGGGATCTTATAAAAGTTCAAAATTACTTAATTAAGCATATAAGTACATGTGGATATTGTATTTTTATATAGTTTATTTCATAAAATAAATTTCATATCTCTGTAAAGTCAAACTAAAGTCCCATTGTATAATATGTTATATCCTTGAGTCGATTAAATCGACCGATTATAGGCAGTTTAATATTTATTGGTAATGAGATATGTTCAAGAAATGAGTTTCAAAGTTTTTAAGTGCTGAATCATTGAAGGAGAGATACTCCAAAGCAGCCGGTGGGTGGTGAAAGTTTTGAAAACTTTCCATCCTATACACAGTTAATCTTTTCAATTCTGACTCATCAATTTAATTTAAGGCACATTACATTTTACATCCACTCAAAATATTCAACTTATATATAACTAGTACCTACCAACAAGACAATAAATTAACTAACTACCTCGAAAAATCCAATGGAGACCATTCACAAACAAAAAATATAGTTTTGATTTCATATTGAATTTTCAAATGAACAGGAGAAAAATTAAGAAAATATTCATAGTCCCCTGCCATCCTATTTTTGTTTATATCATTTTTTTATAGAGACTAAGAACTGATTTAAAAAACATTGCAGTATTTGATAAATTTTATTAAAGAAGTTTTTTCAATTGATTGTCTCAATCTACATATTTTGATTCTTAAGAAAATAAAAGAAATGCCGTGTAGTAGGTTGCGTTATATATAGTTACAATAATACTCCGTGAGTAAATAAAAAACAGTGTCGAAAAGAGGAAAAATAATTTAAGGTATCGTGCAATGTATCCTTTACCGTCCATAAATTAAAATATTTATTACTTCTTTTGTATATGACATTAATCCAATAAATTTTTCTTTTCGGAGTATTATTGTAACGCAACCTCATACATCATATTCCTTTCAACTTTATAAGAAAATTAAAAATTAAATTGATGTCAGTATCATTTTTTAAAGTTATAATAATAGGTGTATTATATTCAATGCTATGATATAAAACACTTGAACAAGAAAAGTATCAGTTTCTAAATATTTACATACTACATAAGCTCGATTGATTTTTTTTTTTTTTTTTTTTGATTTATCTGATTCGATTCATTTTTTAGAGATTGTAAATAAAAGTATCGAAACGACAATAGGAATAGTATGTACAGGGTGAGTGCGATCTTTCACAACCAAATTTACTTTCTTTTAAACTTAAATATCTCAAAACTAATGAACCGATTTTAATGAAATTAACAACCCCATTTGAAAGCTGGATTAATATACTTTATTATTTATTCAATAAAATTGCCGCTAACGGCTTCGATCCTGGTCCGAAATCTCAAGCATGTCTTGATGACGACGTCCTTCTTCAAGGCCTTAAACTCTTTCTTAATCCTTTTGATCAGCTCCTCCTTTGTGTTGCATGGAAACTTGTTAGTTTGTCGCTCAACTGCACCCCACACGAAATAGTCCATGGGGAGTTGGGGGGGGGGGCAGATGTTTAGTGGTACAAAATCATGAAAATTATCACTAAGCCACATTTGGGTAATTCTGGAGGTGTGGCATGGAGCAGAGTCCTGCTGCCACACATATGGACACCCAGCAGCCACCTTATTGATCCAAGGTAACACGTGGATCCTCGGGATCTTCACATACTCCTCTGTGTTGAACCTCAAGCCCGTCGGAAAGATGTAGGGCGGTATGACATGTCCCTCGGAGGAGATGACACCAAAGATCATGACCATGGCCGGGACCTTGGTCTGCATGACCCTGGGCACGTTCTTGGGACATTAGGCTAACCAGCGGTTGTTCTGTTTGTTGATCTTTTGATCCTGACAGAAGTTTTTCTCATCGGAGAAAAACCAGAGCATCTCAGGACCCCTTGAATGCTTCAATTGGTTCAGCAGCATTTTGCAGTGCTTCAACCGTTTCTCCTTGGCGTCAACAAATAGCCCTTACGCATCTTGTAAGACTTGTACCGCAAGTTTTCATTCACACAGTCCCGGATAACCTTGTTTGATACCCCCATTTCGCATGCAATGATCTTTTTGTCAACCCTGGCAATAAAATGAATGGGGGGTCCTGAAGCAGTACTTACGTATTTTTTGGGCTGACCTTAATCCAATTCCTTCATAGTCTCCTCTAGACTCCTTCAACTCTTTCCTGACCTTCCAGACTAAGCTCCTGTTCAACTTTAGGAAGTAAGCAATTTCATGGTTGTCTCTTCCGGTGCGAATCGAAACAAGAACACTTTTTCTTTTCCAATCTTTTGGCACTTTAAAATCTTCGAATTAAACAAAAAATTTAATGCCTAACTTCAATAACCGCGCATCAGCACGCGCCCAAAGTTTGTTGGCGCACTCACCCTGCACGTATAGTTGAACTCATTCAATTAATATATATTTCAAATGAACCAAATAAATATCCCCATTGATTTTTGTCTACACGATTTAGTCAAAATATGGGGAGCAGTTAACTCACACTTTGAGCATTTGATTTCCATTTGATTTCAAAAACCATCAGTCACAAAATTAAAAAAAATTTGTAGCTTTATCGCTATTTTAAAAAAGAATGGGAATGCATTTTTTAATGCAACTTTTCTGGGTAATGTGGTTAGGATAATGAGTTAGAATCAGTGCTTCAGTTATGTAATACCATAAATGTAACATTGAAGTATCATTGAGTTCAATTCTAAATATAGGTAAGACTATAATTGTGGTAGTATATAATACAATCAGGGTGCTATTGAAAATATGAAAATCTGTTCCTGAGTTCTCCTCTGCTATAGGTATTTCTATTATTTAAGTATATTTTGCCCTATTTTGTGTACAGAAGAAAGCAAAAACGTTAATCTCCTCCCTGACTTTCACCCTCATTCACCCCAACAATTCAACTTAACGACCAGACAAACACGATTTATTTGTGTATGTACTAATTACTTCTTCTTCTCCTTATTAGCAAACAATCGACTGAAAATGACAAATATGAGAAGTTATTATATGTTCTCATCATTAAGGATACTCAACGATACTGATAAATGATCCCCATTATTGAATCCTGAATGGTTGTAGATCAAATTGTTGGGAAAGGGACTTGACAAAGTTTGTATTTAATTAAATGTCTAGAGTATGTTTAATTAAGTTTTTTGAACATTTTTGAAGCCTTTTAAAAATTTTTAGTGCATGTCAAAAGTTAACCCAAAATGGTCAAAAATAAGTAAGGAAACGAATACATTTTTGTAAATAAGAAAAAAAAAAGAAAAGATCTTAAATAGGACACTCCATGTCAAAAGTACACACTTTTACGACATTTACGACATCATCAGTACCATTTTTAATACTTTTTGGTGGAAACACTTCTCGTTGAATTTTACGACTTTTAAGAGGTGGTTTGGTGGGAGTTCTTCAAACTTTATCCCCTTTATGGAAATACCTTCCAACTTCAATAGGCCACTAATATCTATATAGAAATAGGTCTTTTACAGAGAAAAAATACAGTTTTGTAATTAGAAAAAGGATTAAAAGTCGATGTATTAGCGTTAATCACTTATTAGATGATCGTTGAGGAGGAAACAATTCCAACGAATATTTGATGGAATTTTTGATACCAATGTATAAATGTAAAATTATAATATTATATATTTATATAAATACTTATATTTATAGCATTTTAATTGTTCTCCATCCTAGTACAAAAGTACCTACATTTTCCCCATTCCCCATACTCTAACTACATTGACATGGACAAAATGTTGAGATAGTTTTGAGTTTAAAGAAAGAAACGACGATTGGTACGACTACCTTGATAATCAATTTGATCAATTCAGACTTCACTTTATCTATGAGTAGGAATGTAAATAATATGTAAAATGCAGGTTGCAAGATTTTGTGGAGTTGGCTCTTCAAACAGGTCTTATTGTTTTCCAAAGCAGTTATCATTTCTCCTTTATTACTGAGGAGAGAACATCTACCTCATAGTAAATACGATATTAACAAAAAAGGGCTCAAGCTCTCGTAATAATTGTTAGTTTACGACTTGTAAGCTAAAGATATATAATTTTCTGCCTCTCATCTATGGCATACATAATGTTATTATTTATTACGTATTGTATGTGTATATAAAGGAGAATAGCAGGTTGTAGCTCAGTCAAACGTCAGTACAGCTCAAGCTGCTTCCCTCTCAACATTCATCAAATTGTCAGAGTTACAACAAGGTTGATGATTTTCTCTTTCTTTTTATTTTACACACCCCATTTGCATATTTTTTACATTCCTATCTTTGAGTCTATATAGAGCTTGCAACATTTATAAATAGCTTTTGTGTATTATTTAATGTTATTGTCAAATAACAATCAGCAGATGAAATGTAGAGGCATAGTAATTGTGGCCACACTTTCTCAGCTCAACAAAATGCCCATCCCTAATTACAACAGACAACATTTTTCGACTTTGGGTCTTTCAACAATGTCAAACCAAATGTCAAAAGATTTTTGCTTCAAGAGCTTTAATTCCAAAAAGGTCCATATTTCCCCTATTGTCAACATTTGTCATATTTATATCCGTGATAACCAGTCGGATAAACACGGAATAGTACTATGGGGAGTACTACTATGCCAACTAAATAAAAGAATACAACACACATATTAACTCCTTTTTGAATAGTTTTGTATCGATACTTTGAAATTAAAATCAATGAGTTAGCGAATCAACAGAACATCGTTTACTTTGTTCGTTTGATTATTTGACTCAGCCTGCCAAGGCAGGGGGTATTAAAGATAACTTGTTTAAGAGGAGGACACAGTTCTAGTTATCCAAGGCCGCTGGAAGCTGATTTCGAAGGCAAAATGCGATTTGAAGGCTTAAAAGGGTGAATTTGAGGTTGTTTATGATGTTGAGAGTTTCAGAAAATGGTCGATTTGGATTCGGGCTTCCTTTGCTGGAGCTGCCACATTTTTTTATTATGGATTTAAAATTTTTTTTTTTTCATTTTTTGACTTAATTTTTGGATTTATCATTCTATAAAATGACGGAGTAGAAATTTTAAAAATTCCATCTTTAAAGGTTTAAAAATTATAGCGAAAATGGTAACAACAATCAATAGGTCCTGGGTTTATATCTACTGAATGACTGATATTTACAAACTAAAACTTGACAGCACTTATTTTCTTAATATTATGGGTCAATGTACTCAAATTCATTCAATTCTGAGATGGTCAATTGACGTTTATTTGACTTGGAATGACTATTACTAGCTTTCTGTACGGTGAACTATTCGTAAGGTATAAAACGCTTTTGAGATTTCCTGCCATTATGCTTTTTTGAGTCAAAATTAACCATATTTAAACGTCTTGTAACCTCTCAATTTAAAAGCTATGAATCAAATACATATAAAGATGATAAAATTGATTTTAATCTACTAAAAAGCTAAAAAAAAAAAAAAAAAAAAAAAAAAAAAGTAGGTATTTTGGATATGGTCACTAGGATTTTCATCCCTTTTCATTTAATCATATTGAACTAACATATAAAATGTATGTATATTTTAAACGCTTCTAGGATCCCCCTTGATTTTTAAAGTCAAGGTGACCCGTAAATTTTAATGGTACTTCCTTCCTTTATGTATTGTATAATCTTAAAAAATATGTTTTTCTCCAGATAGACATCAATTGTTTAACCAATTTGATATCTCAATTATGTGATCCTTTATCTTTCCTTTGTAAGTTACAATCTGCCAGCTAAATAAATAATGTTGTGCAACGAAAAGTTAAAACAGAAAGGAATTTTCAATCCTGTAGAATTAGCAATTACCCAACTAAAAAACTCTCCTCAAACTTTTGTGCAAAATGTGAATCGTTTAAGAGTCCTTACCTTCATTATCTAAGAATTGATATGCACCCTATAAAAATTCATTATATATCGCAATACTTAAATGAAGTATACTAATTTGACGGATACTTTAGAAGGCACATCCATTTTAACTAAATAAAGAAAGAAAGAAGCTGAGAGCACACTAATGCAATAATTAAATGTGTTTGGAGATTCATTCATTCATTCATTTCAGAACTTCTTCCTTATTTTGTAATTCAACATTTGATATGCTTTACGTTTTGTCCGCCACACACCCAGAAATAGAATAAACTTAATTTCATTTAATTCAGAAAGTAATCCATATTTTGTGGGACTCTATGAGATGGAATCACCTCAAAATTAAAACTATTCACTTTTACTCAACTATTTTCAATTGGAATCGTATTTGAATATTGGTACAGCCAAAGAATTTTTCGAAACCCATTTCAATGTTGAATACTATTATGTATGTATAAAAAGGGTCCAGCTGACATGCAAAAAAAGGACGGTTGTTGGCAACATTTGTCTTTTCAAACTTCTTCCTCTTTCTTCTTCTTCTTTTATGACTCAGTTCTATTCAATTCAAAAACAACAAGTGTCATTTTTAAATTAAGTTAAAAAATGCCTGAGGATTTGACTCAGGAACTTGGGTTGCCGACAATGGAGGTAGCAACGTTTGAAATTTTTTTATCAAGGATACGAGTGTGATGACATACTATAATAAAGAAATTTCCGATCATGAGACCTTCAAATCGCTGATGTCACAAGAGAAATCCGGATCCATTCAATAAATGATTCAGGTACATCTGATTTCACGTCTGACCTAACGTAATTCCTTGTATAATGTAATATCCTACTTTCAGTCGGAGGACATCAAAATTTCATCCAATTTATGGAGAAATCTGTTTCTTCTTGTTTTCCCGTAATCCAAACAAGTCGAGTCATAACCTTCAAAATAAAACGGAAAATTGACGAAAAGTATATATAGATGTATGACAATGGACGAGACTAAGGACTTCAAGGATCAATCTATGATTTCCTTGGAAATTTTTGCCTTATTCATTTCCTTAACACCTGAACCTATTTTATACGTGATAAAAACAGTATTTATGTTATGTGGTTCTACTATTTCAAAGGTGAGGGCGAATAATAATACAAGCCTTAGAAGAAAGAATGCCTCTACTTATTAGTGTGAAAAAAGTCGAAAGGATATTCCACTTGAACCATTCAAAAGTAGATAGTTTAAAGAATGCCTGATACATCCAGTTGAAAAATATTGTTGCCGTGATAAGCATTGACTTGAAGAATTTTTGCTTATACTAAAATGCTCCGATCGTCAATTGTGATTCTGAGAGGGGCTTTTGCATGATGAGGGGATGTGCTTTTATCTAATGTCATAATTAAAGTTTGGCTCATCTCGTGTATATTGATCTTCATGAACTTTATTATTCCATTTTTATGGAATATTTTTTCATTTATTTATTTGTTTTTGATGCTTCTATTTTTTGGGAACATTTTCAATCGATTTCAATGTAATTAATTCCCTGAGAATTATTACTTTTTTTCTTTTAAATTATATCTGAAATATTCAAAATCGTATTATCAATTTAATCTATTATTTTTCTTGTGTTTATTTATGAAAACTTAAATTGGAACCACATTTCCTTTCCGAATCAATGTTCAGTTTTTCTGATATAACTATATAAATTTCATCCTATATTACTTGAATTAAACAGGAAATTTTCAAAATTTCAATAACGACTAGTTATAAGGAAATTTGAACAAGATTCCATTTCATAATAAGAATATCTTTATTTTCTTTAGGAGAGTTTACGTCAAGTAAAAGGCTAAAAAATCTTTCAACATCACAATTCACAATTGGCGCATTTCTTAAAGAAGATAATTATCAACTTATTTCGAAAGCAATACTTCTCAATTTGTCGTAACCAATGTTCCTTTCCAATTTTTTTTTTTTTTTTTTTTTTTTTTTTTTTGATAAATTTATTAATATAATAATATGAGTCTTTGATGGAGAGAGCGCAATTTTATTTATTTAAACAAATTGTAGAATTATAAAAAAAGAGAAAATTCCCGGCCTGCTCACACCAATCAAAAGTAATAAAATGATTAACTATTAATTAATATATATAATAAAAGAGTAGCTACATAATAATAAGTAAAATGAGACACGATTTATAATGAAGTAAAGGAATGAAGGAGATTTTTCAACTCTGTTTCATTGAATGGAGTCGGCTAAAGATAATCTCTGAAATTTGACCCTTTTGAACACTTGAGCCATTGTGTTTTCCATCGGGATCATCCTCAAACTCAAATTGAATTCCATCTACCGTCACTCTCTTTTGTCCTTTTGTTCCACTCTTAACTCTCCGGTTGAATGAAGATTTGTCAAAAGAAAGACAGACTCTGTAAAGGGTCTTTGGATCGATTGAAACAGGCTTATCAAAGTAGTACCTTGATGCTGAGAATCCCTTGGAATATTCTACATCAAAAGTTGCGGAAGATAAAGACTTCTCCTCCTCCTCCTCCTTTAGAAAGGGACCAACCCTCTTCAAGCACATGATCCCAGTTAAATTTGAACCTTCTTCTAAAGGTGTGCAAATTGCAAAGCCATGGATATTGATGGGTTTATCCACTCTAAATCTAATGGAGTGACTCAGGGTCTTCAGAGGTTTAAAATCTAAATCTTCAAATCTATCAACAAACAACAATTCTCTGCGATGAATTGAAAAACCAGTCGAGACATTGGATTTGGTCTTGGAAATGAATTTAAGGACATCGATCGTCTCTTCATCATTGAGTAGTCCGGATGGAATGACTTCATCCACAAACTCAGAAGAAGATAAAAGAGGGAACCGAATGGAGTGGAGAACAGGTCCAAGGATCTCTCTCAAGTCTTCCTCCTTCTCTTTCCTCATGGATGACGCCCAATGGAGAGCAGTTCTAAAAACATCAATCTCATCCATATCAAGTCTATCAGAGGAGAAAAGGTCATTCAACGCAGCGTTGTCTTTGATTCCAAGGACAGAGTTAAAGGAGAGAAATAAAGATGGATCGAGTAAAATAAGATCCTTAATCCAAGGAACCAAATGGAGTACTCCTTGTAATTTACATTGATAAAAGAGGGAGCAGAGATCTTCATCAGAGATATCCTCCATGAATGAAATGCACTCGTCCTTGAGGGTGGATAACTCGTACTTCTCAGCAGAGTAGAGAAGAGGAACCACATTTTCAAGGCTCAACGTTACCTCATCCGTATAAACCCATCTCAAGAATTCTCTGAATATAGAGGGAGTCACATCCGGTACCTCGATCACAAGCTCATTATTGCCTTCCTTCCTTCCTTCCTTCAAGTCCCCTGTAAACATCCGTTCAAATACAGGACTGGCGGATCCAAGAATGCATTTATGGGCCACGATCCTCTCAGGAGACTCTTCTTCGTTCCTCCCAACCAGAAAGGTAACATCAGACAAAAGCCCCGACTCCAGTAGATGTTGAATCCGACTCGAAACAGTTGATTGTGTTATTGCCATCTTTGTTTTGATGAATGGAAATATTATGATAATGTGAATTTTCCACTCATTTCTGCTTCATTTTATACGTTCAAAATTATCTTATCATTACTTTCTTCTCTATTTGCCTAGCTATTCAACTCTAAAATTTATCAGTATTTGTATGTGTACAGTTACTAGGAGAGTTGTTAAATTGATTCACTCTTCAAATTTATTAAATAATTAACCCAAATGTAAAAATCAATGTACCTATGTTCACATTTGATCATAATAAAAAATATTGACATTAATCTGAAAGAGGTAGTAGGCTGCTGAGTATTTGATTTGATGGCCAATGCAGGTCATAAATCTGTTTCTCCAGAGCCTTAGGATAGATCGACTTTACTTATTTATACAAGACATAGGTATGCCGGATTCAAAATACTTTGTATTGTATAAAAATAATGCAAAACAGTCGACTTACAAGTGAATAAGAGTAAAAGAGCTGTTGATCAGAAATGAAATTACATTCATATATTTAATTAATGAAATAAAACGTGAAACTTCTTCAGATTCAAATCCATTTTGATTTATAGACAATCAAATTGAAATTTTCGGCCATCAAACACTAAAGAGATCATTTAAAAAGAAAATTCTACTTTAAAATGTTCAATGCAATTATTAAGAGCGTTTAACGCAGTACCATCAAGTACTGGAAGTCGTTGCCTTGATTAAATAAAACGTTATTAAACATCACTTTCATATTAACCTACGAGTAGAGTTCAAAAACTCGTACGATTTAAAAATCATCACACCCAGAATAACAAATCATATTTAGAAGACTACGCATAATTGAGTGGGTATAGTTAATTAGCACATTTCGACAATTAAAATTTATTTCCAAGGTTTTTGATTTTGAAAACAACCCTCCTCATATTATCTTTATTTGCATAAAAAGTTATTAATCATACGATTTTATTTGCATATTGATTTTTGCTAAATGATAAAAGAAAAAATTAGACAAACATCAGTTGACGTCATTCCAAAGCAAACATTGAGGCTTTTAAAAGATATGACACTCTTTGTTATTTTTTCACAGCAGGTCTGAAGTCGGCTAATTTTTTGGTCTTGTTAGTTTCGTTAACTCAAGGTAGAGCCACTAAAAAACAAGTGCAATAGACTCAAGCAATAGCGCGCAGAAGGATTAAGAAACCAGCTGAAATCCTTTCGCGTGCTACAACAAGTAGCTCTACCGTGAGTCTTTGATTTATAGCCAATTTTTGCTCCAAATTGACTGGAAATTTACACATTTACACATTTTTATCGGGTACTTGATATCTTATTTGAGTGCTGTGGAAATTATTTATCAAATATTCAAGGAGTTATTTAAGTACAAAGGATTTGGCCGACTTTTGGGCCTATTCACGCTTCCAACGCCCTCAGGAGTCCTTTTAGATCAAAACAAAGACTGTAAATGGAATTTGCATTAAATACTCTAGCAAATCAACATTTTTTAATGCACAAAATGAGTATCCTTCTAGGCGGTTTAAATTGAAGTTGAAGTTGAAGAAGTAGGGTCGTACTTCTTGAAAACTTTAGGTCTCTCGAAAAAGATAAAAGTTACAGATTTGAAATCAGTTTGCAAAACTGAATAACGTTTATTATAACACTTATACCCTTTAGGATTTTTGACTGTTGACCAGTGTAATTAGAGGTTATTAACTGATAAGATTTTGGAGTTATCGGTGCTCGTCGAGAATCTCTACTTTTCGACAACTCTGCCAATAACTATTCAGATATTCGAATCTGACGTTGATGCTTTTTGGAGGCCCATATTTGTATGTAAATCCAGATTAAGCAGTAATTTATGACAAAGTAATGTAATTTTCGAGATCTAGAGCGATTTTCGATGGTATCTTTTCGATCTTTATCCCGTTTTAATTCTTGATCATGTAAGCAAGTAAATTAAGAATGTATTTTCTAAAAAAAAAAAAAAAAAAAAGACTATAGCCCACCATGTTATTCATTAAAGTTCATAATTTTGATAAAGCAGTGCAATTGAACGGGAAGTAAATGACCTACCTGTGCTAATTCAGAAGGGTAAAGATCATTTTGAGGTAAATTGCATTGCTGATAGGGAAAATAAAATGAAATTTTAACTTTTGATTTTATGGTAAGTGCTTATCAAAAAAATGTATGTACATTTGAGCTATGTTCTGTCGAGGTATGTATGTAAAATTAAAAAAAAAAAAAAAGAAGCGAAAATGGAGCCTGTAACTCCAACAATTTGATAAATTGTTGTTATTGTAACGTTTTACTATGCTAGCTATTCTCTTATAACACATTGATGCTCCTTGAAATGGAGTGGAAGGAATTAAAGGCAAATCCATGCCGATGAGATGATTATAATATCTCAAGGATTCCAAGTTCACTCGATTAGGCCTTTTAGTAATGAACTTTTATTATTAGTACGTAGTGAGTGCTACATATTCCTCTTCCCTTTAGAATTAAGGACCAATGACTGCATATTTGGAAAGCAAAGAAAACTCCTGTACACATTAGTTACTCCTCAAAAGCTGACGGTCCTGTTTGTAGAACCTCGGATGGTCTTATAACTCTTCTCACGTATGTATTCATATTTTGCAATCGAGTGTTTGAGCTCCATTGGATCGTATTATTATTATTATTATTTATTGAAGTTGGGTGAATAGCTCAACTAATGAATAGTGTGATTCCGAGTTAGGCTCGTCACTCAATGCTAGAACTGTACAAAGATAGCAAAAAAATAGCCCAAAATCAATCTCGACTCGTGTGTCTACAAAATGAGAAATCCTATCAATGTGTAATTGCATCATTAAAGATGTGTTCATATTTACATCACCTTTGAAAAAATCCAAACAAATAGGTAAATAAACTTAAGCATTTCCTTTTTTTTTTTTGTTTGAGCCCGTGAATGTGGGAACAATTCTTAATTTTTGTCTCTTGACGTCGAGTAATTAATTCAACTGATAGCGCATGTGAGTTCAATCTTATTGACCCGTATTTCTTAATATTTAACAACATAAATAAACACTCTTCTACTACTCTTCCATTTCAAAAGATGAAAAAATTATTTCCTTATAAAATTGATTTTATTTATTTATTATTTGAGAAATGATTATTCAGCTGTAGTCATCAATCAACTAATGTTAAAACGACGTGTTTTGAATTGAATAAACTAATACAAATAATAACAAATTTCCCTTGAGTTATACATTATTTTAGTGAGGTAGGAGCTGTCGTGCGAATCATTACGGCCAGAAGTTTTTGTCTCCTTAAAAAAATACTCGAGAAGTAGAATAATTTCCTTTCGGCTCAAGTTATTGTTGGTAGACAACCTGGGTGTTTTATAAAATACACCTATTTAGGCGCTAATTCAGATCTACACTCTGTCCACCTGACAATAATCAAGAAACGTCGTTCTTTCCAGTATCTTAATTTTACATATGTATACTTACATAATATTTGATTCACGAGTGTACATATATATATATAATATACCATCAAACAATATTTATTCCCTTTCGTGAACATGACAGGTGAAGGAAGAGCATTTCCTTTTGATAATAATCATAATGAATCATTAGGAGCATATCATTTATAAGGATATATCCTCAAATACGGATAGTAACAACAATTGTAAACGACGTGCATCAAATAAAGGGTACATTAATAGGAGCCTTTGCCTAAAAGTGATCGAGTTAACTTTTAATTTTCTATTTAATAACTTAGATCATATGTGTATCACAACGAGCTTTTTGGAATAAACAAAAATACTCTATGATTTCATCAGTTGTTGACACCTTTTCATTTAAAGCGGGTGACTCTACGTGTTATGAACTCAAAGAGGGTACTATTAACATTATATATGATTTGATAATATATATAAAATATATTAAATTGCGCGCCCTTTTTTTGAATTATTGATTAATCAATTATAACTATTATTGATAAAATATATAAATGTATAGTATACCTAAACAATAACAACTACCCAAAAAAAAAAAGTTGGTAACAAGGGAAATACAGAAGGGTAGCAGTAGCTACCAGTTTTTTTTTTCTCCAAATTTTCCCCTTTCCCTTTTGAGAGTCGAGGTTGTGAGTGAACGAAAAAGCTCGACGTGATATGTATAATCAACAGTGATGTATAAAAAGGGTCCAGCTGACACGCACGCCCGAGATGATGTCATAAATAAATATAGTACCCTTGAAGTAAGGCAGAATTTCAGCCGATCACATTTGAAGGGGCGGAATGTAACTTATTATTTTGATGTTTTACTTAGGAATAGATTATTATCAGTGATGGATAAAAAGGGTCCAGCTGACATGCAAAAAAAGGACGGTTATTGGCAACATTTGTCTTTTCAAACTTCTTTTTCTTTCTTTCTAAAACATCAAAATAATAATATGCATTCCGCCCCTTCAAATGTGATCGGCTGAAATTCTGCCTTACTTCAAGGGTACCATGTTTATTTATGACATCATCTCGGGCGTGCGTGTCAGCTGGACCCTTTTTATCCATCACTGATTATTATTATCATTGAGTGGCATTAAAAATTTGTAAAGGATAGAGCCCTTAATTTGTGGAAACTAATGCCATAGCATGAGACCTGAGTCATTTTTGAATGGACTCGGACTTGACTCGAAAATTAATTCTTATTTAATCAATACTTATATAGTATAAACCTCAATATGTCTTTGTCGACATTGCACCTCAAAATTACTACACTTTTACACTTAAGTGAATCCTATAATTCATATTACATATTTAAGAAACACTTACAATTAAATGAAATTATTTTATTTAACCATCTAGTGGCTACTTTTTTTATTCAAATATTTAATTATCATTTAAAACTATTATAAAAACTTCAAACAGTCAAAAGTAACACACTTTGTAATCACTTAAATTTTTCCATAAAAAAATAAAATAGAATGAAATTTCATAATGATTATCTCAAAAATATATATTATAGTTATATCAGAAAAACTGAACATTGATTCGGAAAGGAAATGTAATTCCAATTTAAGTTTTCATAAATAAACACAAGAAAAATAATAGATTAAATTGATAATACGATTTCGAATATTTCAGATATAATTTAAAAGAAAAAAAGTAATAATTCTCAGGGAATTAATTACATTGAAATCGATTGAAAATGTTCCCAAAAAATAGAAGCATCAAAAACAAATAAATAAATGAAAAAATATTCCATAAAAATGGAATAATAAAGTTCATGAAGACCAATATACACGAGATGAGCCAAACTTTAATTATGACATTAGATAAATAAAGCACACCCCCTCATCATGCAAAAGCCCCTCTCAGAATCACAATTGACGATTGGAGCATTTTAGTACAAGGAAAAATTCTCCAAGTCAATGCTTATCACGGCAACAATATTTTTCAACTGGATGTATCAGGCATTCTTTAAACTATCCACTTTTGAATGTTTCAAGTGGAATATCTTTTCGACTATTGTCACACTTGAAGTCCTTAGTCTCGTCCATTGTTATAAATCTATACTTTTCGTCAATTTCCCGTTTTATTATGAAAATGCTGACTTGACTTAAGAGCTCCAATGATTGGGTTACGGGAAAACAAGAAGAGACAGATTTACCGGCATATATTTCCATAAATTGGATGCAATTTTGATGTCCTCCGACTGAAAGTGGGATAATACATGAAGCAATGAATTACGATTGGTCAGGCGTGAAATCAGATGTACCTAAATCTTTACTAATATCATGTTTATTGAATGGATCCGGATTTCTCTTGTGACATCAGCGATTTGATCGGAAATTTCTTTATTATAGTATGTCATCACACTCGTATCCTTGATACAAAAATTTCAAACGTTGCTACCTCTATTGTCGGCGACCCAAGTTCCTGAGTCAAATCCTCAGGCATTTTTTAACTTAATTTAAAAATGACACTTGTTGTTTTTGAATGGAATAGAACTGAGTCATAAAAGAAGAAGAAGAAAGAGGAAGAAGTTTGAAAAGACAAATGTTGCCAACAACCGTCCTTTTTTTGCATGTCAGCTGGACCCTTTTTATCCATCACTGTGTATAATACATAGTTGAAGGAGAAATGATTTGAATTTAATCAAATAAGGTTACTTCCTCCTGGGACCCACCCACGTAGCAATCCTTAGTTTATGTAGACTCACTTAACCCCTCTTCCACGCACACACACACAAAAGGAAATAAAGACAACTAAAATTTGTTAAAAAAAGCCAATTACAAACTACAAAGTAAAGTTATTCTGAACAACCTTAAGGGACATGAAAAGTAAAGGCATCAACAGCTGAGCAAGAAATGCATAGAAATAGAAATTGTTGATGCAGTTAGTATGGAAAGAAAAGGTTGTTTGAGACATCATTCTTAGGTCTTCCAGAGATTCTCTCTTGTTCAGGTGTCTTGAAGGTGGTTGTTTTAATTTGTAGAGTTCCTTGTTTAAGTGCTCTTTGTTGTTCATTAAGGATTTGAGACGAGGGAAACGGAAAGAGTTCAACATAGATAGACTCTCTCTCTCTCTTATGCTCCTAAAAACAAAGTGAAACAAACAACAAAGTGCTTAAATCAAGGGAGTGCATGTTGCTCTACATCTTTTCTAAATATATATATTTTTTTTTGTATGTATGTAGTAGGTACATCCATCCAAATTGAGTGTGTGGTGGAGTCTTCTTTTAATGTAATCATTTACTCTCAGCTCCTTCATCCCATAATCCAATTACACTCCTCATTGGATGTATGTATAATATATAGTCTCCGTAATATACAATATGTAGAATTTGCTTCATATTACCCACACACCCCCCCCTCCTCATATGAGTTAGTCTTTTTCCCCCTGCATGATAATCATAGAGCACATAAGTAATCTTTCAACAAAATAAACGAAATAATACTAATACTTTGTATCATATATCAAAATAACAAACCGCTTTTTTTTGGGGGGGGGGGGAAGATAAAAAAAAAAAAAAAAAAAAAAAAGACCTCGAAATAAACTCATAGACATATCATTTTTCATTGAGTTTGGAATGAATAAGTTGAGGTACATATGAACATGAATGAGAAACAAAAAACAAAAAAAAATCTACAAAGGCTACAAATATTTAACAAATAAAAATATGTATTTTATTTAACAGACTATAATTATTTCAAAAGGGTTTGTTGATCAGGGAATGGGTATTTTAAAGTCAATCCTTTTCTCTATGGGGAATTAATTGAGGAGTCAAATTCAAATGCTCAAAAAATAGGGCACATGAACCATTTAAACTAATGAACTCACCCTTCAATTTTTTTTTTTTTTTTTTTTTTTTTGTCCACTCGAAACCTCAACTTTCAAAAAGAAAAGAAAAAGTTTAAAGAAGAATAACAAACAAAGAATCAAATCAAATTGAAGGCATAAAGAACCAGATTTATAAAAAATAAATTCTCTGCTTTGGTTATGGTGAGCCCTTCCTCTGTTTTGGAGTGTCATTACAGGACTCCAAAGTTCAACTGACACATGTACGTAAATATATGTATATTTGGAAAATATTTTTTTTTTTTTAGTGAATAAATCATAATCAGATTCATTTGAAGACATCTTTGACTACATTTTCATTTAGGGGTCTAAGAGTACTTGAGGATTTTATTTCACAGGTGGTCCATGGATTCATTTATTACAGAGCAATATGGGTCTAAGTACAAAGTTATGTCTCTCCTATCAATATTTGTATGTTTGTTTCTAAATTGAAAGACAGATGTGTCTGTATCAATTGATTTTGATTGTCTACACAATATATTCAATTGATATTTATTGATCAATTAAATGACTTCAATCTATATTTTTGAATTTAGAGTAAAGTCATTTTCATTACAACAGTTGTGTGTATTTCCTTAGTATTTTCAATGCCATTAGATTGATTGCCTCACCTTTTTTTTATACATATAATGTAGCAAAGAGTACATATATGTACTTAAATAAGTATCCTACAATCATACTTCTTCTTTTTTTGTTTCATCTTTGAAAAGTTCCAAATAAATTAAAATGAAATAAATTCAATTTTTGGAATACTCAATATACAGGCAAGCTCAGTTTTTGAGTTTGAGTTTTATCAGTTCATGTTTGCCTTAAGTGAGGTTTTTGATTTCAAAATCCCTTTTTTGTATTAAAAGGCTTTTAGAATTGAATCCTAGCTCTAAGAGTTTCTTTGAATATTTTGTGTGTATTACAAGTACAGAAGCAAAGAGGCACAGTACGTGTGACGCAATCTTGTTCACAAGTTGAGTATCCCCGTATTTCATTCATGTAAATTATTATTATTACTATTATTATTATTATTATTATTCACACATTGACGTGTGTCATGCAAAAGTTGTGCATTGTGTCAAAAAAGACACAAAAGGGAAAAAAAGGTATTTTAAATTGACGCGTCAATGTTTAAGTCTGCTCAGCATTACATAAAAATGATCTGAAGGGATTTTATCTCCCTCTCTCTCTCTCTCTCTCTCTCTCTCTTAAAATTTGTCCATTTAGTTTGAAAAGAAGAGTAAGTACACTAACAATTCTGACTTGAGCATGGAGTGTATTTGAATTGAGTCTCCAGATATTTGAAAAAGAAGTAGAACATTTTGTAAAGGTTCTTCCGTTTTGATGAATGATTGTATCATCCTCTCTAGACCCACATATATGTATGTATATCCATCCATCATTTTATACAAAATATATCTAAAAGAGCGAGAAACAAAGGATATTATTGATTATTAATTGAATCTCCTGGAGCGAGGGAGACTTAGCACGTGGACAACAATCAAAGGCGGATCACCACCGCCTTTTAATCAAGCTCCAATCGAATATATGTATTTTTCTTTAATGGCTTCATTGCGTGCCATTTACTCTCTCACTAAATCAAAAGAGATTCAGAAGTAATTTATAGGAGGGTCATTAATTCAATACCTTTGTACATGAGTGTCTAATTGTAAAAATAATTGAAAAAAAAAAACAAAAACACCTAGGTCATTTGCTTTGTTCTCATTTGATTCTGAATGTCCAAATCTTCACTCAATATATCATGTATGTACATTCACTCTAGAGATAATTCCAAATAAAAACAAAATCCATTCTCAATACTTTTGATTTTCTTTTGTTATGATGTGTCACATGGAATCAGACTAAAAGTAGACAAATAATATATGTACATACTTGGAATTTTAAAACATTAGCCGAGTTTAGTCAATGCTTTTTAACAAATTGATAATTAATTTTATTGGGTCTTGTCTTTGTGGTCAACTTGTAGCACATTAAAGTCCTTTCTTCTTTGAAACTTTGAATAGGATATTAAAACCAAACAGTTTTAAATGTCTTCTTCTTTTTTTCTTATTTAAATGGATGAATCATTCATCGTCTCATGAATCCTGTTGTTATAAGCAGAGTGAAGACTAAACAAATATAAAAGTCCACGAGTACTTTAGCTAGAACAAGGCTAATGTATTATTTGTTCAAATTCAAATATTATTTGACATTAATTCCAAGGACAGGGTTCTTGTATATGGAAAGTAATGAGAAAATTGTCAAAAACTCATAATAAACTTCAAATTTGAGCTAAATCATTAGAAATTATATGGTTATTGATTTACACTGAGTCTTTTCATTAATTGATGGTGTAATGGTAATTAATATTGATAATTATAATTCATCACATTTGATATGAAGTGTTTGCAATTCAAGCATTTGTTCTATGTACTATGATTCATAAAAATGAATGTTTTTTTTTTTTCATAGATTTATTTGTCAAAATATATTATTATTTAAATTGTCTTTTATTAATAAATGAATACAAAACTCGTCAAATAGTGTTTCATTTATACAAGTCCACGTTGTTTTTTTTTTTTTTTGCATTCATTTAAATATGCATTTACATAAGTCTAATAAGTCAGCCACCAATACATAAACATGTGTAGCTCTGACTATGTTTTTTGATCTAAAGAACATGAATGCCGCCCCAGTATATGAATAATAAAAAGTTGAGTTAAAAGATGAGACTGAATGTTTCTCTCTTTGTATTGCAATTTTTCAATTGTTCCCTTTAGGTAAAAAAAAATAATAAAAAATGCACGAAATGAGATTCCTTCTAGACTTAAATCGAAGTCGATGTAGTAAGTTGGAAAATGGGTCAAATTAACTCAAAGAGTAGGGACCGATTTCTCAAAAACCGTCTGACTCTCGAAAAAATCAGGATGCAAAACTAAATGACCGTTTTTGAAGGTTCAAATTTGTTGACCCATGCAATTATTTGCTATTATGCAAAATAGTCAGAATAGCCACAATAGCCAAACAATGACTCTAGGAGTAGTACAATCTTTTCCTTGTTATTGATTAGAATCAATTATTTCTATATCATCACGTCCTTTAATTGATTTAGTTAGGCGGATATCAATTTTTAGTAGAAATGACTGCAATTGAGATAATTGCAAGTACATACACAAAACAATTGCCTTAGACGACAAAATAATAATTTATTTCCCTCCATGAAATAAATTGCGTCAGAGTCATTTGTGTGTGTGGAAAAAGTGACAATTGTAGAGACTGAAGCGACTACGAAATCATTTTCATATTTAATCCGCATGAGTTGATGGATTTTGAGCCACGTGACTTTATGCAAATGACATCATCACCTTCTTTTAATCATTTTTTTTTATTTTTTTTTGAGAGAGAGAGAGAGTGAATCTAAGTAATCATAACAGTGACAAAACTAAATTAAACTAAACTTAAAAAGAAAAAAAAAAAAAAACCATTTCCTTTCTATGATGTACATATTTATTATCGTTTATTTATTATTATTTTCCCTTCTTTTACCCCCATTGTAAAGGAAAATATAATTTATTCATTTTTATAGTGAGGGCTCCCTTCCCCCCCCCCCCCTCCCCCTAGTCAATATTGAATGAATGTGTGAAAAATAATTCAAAAAAAGGGGTCTTTTTTTTTTAGAATAAAATATATATAAAAAAGTTATTATAATTTGTCAATGAGTTGTGAGATGTCATTACTTTACAGAAGAATTAATGGGAACGGAAACAAAAGAGAGAGAGAGAGAGAGAGAGAACGAGATAATTAATGAGTTTTTCTACTACTGCCACTACTATCTCAACACATTTATCCAGTTACATCTGATAGACTCTCTATTAACAAGAGCCTCAGGCATACAAATGAACCAAAATGGTCCTTCCAATATAAAGGAAGGAAAACCCCTGCAATTAATACAATTTATTGATAAATCATTTTATAAATAACAAGGTCTATTCCCTAGAGTGAGTCTCAAATTTCCATTTTGTCTGTGACTCCCTCCCTTCAAATATAATATTATGATGTGTGGTTCGGGAGACGGTGGGTCTTTCTCTCTAGCAGAGAATCCCCCATTGTTTTTTTTCCTATTTGTGTCTGAACACCCACAACAATAACTTCATCAGGTAGCCCTCACTACTTACAAAGTTCTTTTTCCCCTTAATTTTTTTACTCTTGTTCGGAGGGACTCTCTTCATATTTCCTTCAAAAAGAAACAGATAAAAAGCCGTAAATGAGCACTGGAATTGTTTCTCATTTAATGGTGGATAACCATGTATGTACATACTACCAGATTGGCAACCTCAGGGAATGAGTTTTCAATCCTTGAATGAGATGGGATTCATTGGAGAAAACATTGTGAATTGGTGTTTGTGCTCTGAAGGGATTCCTTTTGTATGACGTCATCGATGATACGTTTGCTCATTTGCAATCGAAATTGATGAACTCAAGATCTGATTAGTTTGCTGGATTTGAATCAGATATATCGGATCACTATCAAAAATTATAAATGACTTTCAATTCTTCCTCTAGCCTTCAATGTGCTATTCTATTAAAAATGAGTCATATAATAATACTGTATTTGGCGCGAGTCTCTTTGTTTGTTTAGTTTGATCATGGTACAGCAAGATAACTAGGGTTCAGGATAGACTAAGGTTAACTTGAATCAAGATAAACTATGCTGTATCAGTCTCTGTGGTACCTGAAGACTCATTTTGAGACTAAAATACTGTCTAATACTAACTAAGCTGTCTTCAATCAATGATCCTTATTGAATTCATATTTTATTAATAGCATATTTACCAATCATCACACAACCTCCCCTTCATTTCTCAACTGATAAAAATGATGGAATCATGACAAGAAATTTACTGGGTACTAAGTTATATATTATTATTATTATTATTTAACAATACCATTAAGGAGCAGAGTAGGGGGGGGGGTGAGATGAAGTTGTTGGTTGTCAGTTTCCTCAACATAACAGAAGGTATGAAGGAAAGGAACAAAAAGAAAAGAAAAAAAAAAAAAATGATAGTAATGTTGATGCAGCGAGGATAAAATGAGATAAAATGATAATCGAAGAAGTCTTTCACGTAGAGACACTCACATACACACACGTTACCAGTCTATAATTTTATTATTTTTATCTCTCTCCCCCTTTTTTTTTTTTTTTTACAAAAAGGAGGGAGGAAAAAAAAGAAATGATGAAAAAAGTGGGGAACGAAATTTTTCTATATTGTTATTATTTATTTATTTTCTTTTCAACAACTGTTATTATTACAATTACATCTAAGGTTAACGTGGCTACTGATGATGCCCGAATCATCAATAAGGGAATAAGAAAGAAAGAAAGAAAGTCCCCCCCCCCCCATGTTCCTCCCGTTTTTTTTTCTCATGTTATTTTTCTTTTAAGTGGTGTTAAATAGTCATAATAATAACTCATAGTCATCCTTTTATAGAGAGAAAAAGATGATGATGACATCAACGACGCTTGCTTGCAAGTGAGTGAGTGGGGAAAAAATTTTTATAAAGAAAAACTATTCAATTAAGAAGACTTGAATGTATTGTTATAATTATATTATGGTGTTTTTTTTTTTTTTTTGCATTCATTTATAGCTGGATAGTATTTATTATAAAGGAAGTCATTATTCGGGAGAACAAGAAAGTCATATTTCAATTTTTCAAAAGTTAAATACCTATTCTCTTTGACATAAAAAATTAATTGTAATAAAAATGTGAAATGTGAAATTTTCTCTCTCTATAAAATTGCTTCCTTAATTCGGTCATGGATATCGGAGCTTGGGCTCCACAAAAATAACATAAGAAGTATTCTGAACGCAATTATATCTGCTCAAACCAGAGATGGAAATACAGCGGCGCAGTATTTGTACATATATATATCCGTTAAAAGTAAGCTTTAATTTCAATAGCTCTCCAAGTCTATTTGCGGATTGTTTTTTATGCCCGAGAAATTCCTTAGTGTACTATATTTTGTGGCTAGTAAAGCTTTTCGATTTAGTGTCTGTTAAATCATTTTTTCTTTTTTTTTTTTTGCTTTTCATTTTATTTTGTTTACTATTGAGTATAAAATACAATGGTATTTATTAAAGTAACGGCTCCGTTACTTTTATGAATAATACGAATTCACTTTTGCTCGTATGCAATAGTAAGTAACGAGTAATATACTACTCTTTAGAGGTAACGTACTCAGAATTGATCCCAGCTCTATTGTCTTAATTACTTACTAGTGCCCTTTTCAGATCTGGCAGAAAATCTTTGGATTAAAAAAAATGTTTAAATTTATTTTGAAGGCGCAGGGGTTGAGAGATATTGAATGAATGAATGAATTAATTAATTAATTAAAAGTCTATTATGTGATAATGTTATTGGCAAAAAAAAAAAAAAAAAAAAAAAAAAAAGAAGTGAGATTTGAATGTACTTTTAAACTTCAAGTGTGTTTCAAGTGTATAAATATTCCATTTATTATATTTTTTCTGGATGCTTACATATGTATATGTAAACATCCATTAAATAGTCTACGAGCCCGTAATAGGATCTCCAATGCTTTCTTTGCTTTGTTGTGGGAGGGTGCTTATAAATAAAATTTAAAATATAATTGAGTTATCATTAAGAGATAGTATTGAGTATCAAGTTTTGAGTACTTTGAAGTCCATGTCAAACGTGCTCATTTTTGAGAATCAAAATAGGCTCACCCAATATACCTATACTCTATACAAATTGATCTTTGCTCAGAGAGAAAGGGATGAAGACCATGGAGCAACTCTTTTCTTTAGCTCAATCATGTCTAGGAATGTAAATAATATGCAAATCGGGCTTGTAATAAAAAAAGAAAGAGAAAATCATCAAACTGGACACTCTGACAATTCAATGAATGTCGAGGGGGGAAGCAGCTTGAGCTGTACTGACGTTTGACTGAGCTACAAGCTGCTATTCTCCATTATATACACAACAATAAATAATAACATAGATGAGAGGCAGAAAATTAATTGAAATTAATGTCAGGAAATTATATATTTTTAACTAATAATTATAATTATACGAGGACTTGAGCCCTTTTTGTTTACATTTTATTTGCTTTATTAACCTTAGTGCATGTATTCCTTCTTGCAAGATCTTTACTCTTAGGTAATAAAGAAAAAATGATGACAGCTTTGGAAAACAAAAAAGTCTGTTAAAAGTGCCAACTCCACAAAGTCTCGCACTCGGCATTTTGCATATTTTTTACATTCCTAATCATGTACCAGTACCAAGGAGTACTGGACATTTTGTACCATGTAAAGGACATGGATCCAGGCTTCTCTCAGATCCTGGGTCCTATTGAAATTCCTTTAATTCTTTTTAAATTCATGAAAAGTCATGTTTTACTAAATTTGGGACGGATAGTCCAGGTTATAAATTGATTTAAAATAAAGTAAAAATGAAGAAAGGGACATCACAATTCAAAATTTTTTTACTATCAATAGTAACAACAAAAAAAACTTATAATTTATTATATTTTACATGTAATTTATTATTTTCAAAATATTAATTCAAAAAGTGTCCAATTTTTTTAAATATCCTTTTATGGTCAGTCCAAAACTCTCGAACCATGCAATGATTCGATAAATTTAAATATAAATTTAAAAGAAAACAACAATCCTGTGGATCAATTAGACCCTTCTGAATGCTACACATTGCATATTTGTAGTAGTATTGTAAATCACTCAAAAACAAGATTGATAATTGGTGAATTACAGAGGAAAAAAAAAACTCTATTTTTTTAATAGATTGGAAATTTTTCAATTTGTATTCTTAGATCAGAATTATATAAAAAAAAAAAAAAATGTACAAAATTTGAGGAGGTAAAGGACGGCGAAAAGGTTCTTCAGAGCTGAACTCAATTCCTGATCCCTTTGTAGAAGCCTGGATTTTTGAGGTTAATTAATTACATAATGACGACTCAAGAGCTTCAACTGTAAGCCCTCTCTCTCTCTCTCTCTCTCTCTCTTCCATATACTCCTCCCTTTTGACAAATAGAGACATCAGCCAATCGGGTGAGTAATAATAAGCCTCTCAGACGAAGTCTCTTTGAATCAACAAAAGAGAGTTCCTTTGTACCTTCACGTCGAGGATGAGGGGGTGAGTTGAAAAACCGCGGCGGAAACTATGACGTCACAACTTTTTTTTTTTCCTCTCTCTCTTTTTTTTTTTTTTAAAGAGTACAATTAAAAAAAGGAAAAAATAAAAAAAAAAGAGAACAGTTCCCGTTGAGATTACTCAATTGGTACTTGCTGTGAGTAGAGAGAGAAAGAGAGAGAGATCAGGGGTTGATTCCTTCGAAGCACTTACCAAATTGGAAGAAATACTATAATATATTACGTAAGTAACTGATTGAGCCTGACCTCAAACTATGTTTCTACTTTCTTTTATTTTCTCTGCACTCAGAATGCAAACCCTTGCCTCTTCCCTGGGTGATGATTGGCTCCAGGACATCATTAACAGCATAGACTTTGAAAACTACAAATTTGTCTCCTCTAATGATAAAGTGAACAATGACTTTGAGGACTTTCTTCAAGTTTTTCTTCGTGAGGTCTCTCGCTACGAGGCGGAGGAAAAGGAGTCTAGCTCCAAGCTCCCTATTTCTAAAAAACCTCATCTCTCTAATAGAGGATGCCCTGTCTCCAATTTTCCATCAACTCCCTCGTCCTCCAAAAAGTCTCTGAGTCGGAGACAGAGCAGTGGATCCTCACGCTTTCTCATCCGCTCTTCGGGTCCCATTTACTCTAAAAGAACACCAAAGCTCCTTACCTCTGTGGCTATACAAACATCCACGTAGATATAGCTCAGTATTTCAGTATCATACTCTCCTTCATGGTGGACAATCAGGATCAGGCATTCCGAATTCCCGAGCATCAAATTTCCACTCCCATTCCCTTGTTTAAGACATTTCTGTGATTAATTATTTTTTGAATTATTATTTCATAATTTATTTTGTGTTTATGTATGTATGTATGTTCATTTCTATTTCCTTTGCATGACTCCATTTTCCATCTAAACATTTGACCCCATTTCTTGTATACATATCACCATATTTATATTTTAAATGACTGAATCATTTCTGCATATCATATCTGTCAGTTGACTGCTCAATTTCCTAAAGCACAATTATTTGTATCCTAACTATCTTTTACCATGGATTGCAAAATAATGATAATTTGTATTATTATATAATTATATAATTGTATTAAAGTTGATTAATCAATTATTTTAAATACTCATGTAAGTCGCAAATACACTTTTCTACATTTACATACAATAACTCTAAAAGGATTATTTTCAAACAGGGCTCCTTGAAGAGGTTTATAACTAAGTAATCAAAGATTCAACAAGGAATACAAATAAAGGATCTATTTTTTTATTATTATTAAGAACTCCAATTTATTTATGTATGTACATAAAGTGAAGGAGGTGGGATAGTAATGAGTTTCTTTGCATCAAGTGTTTTTGCCCCTCTTCAAATAAAATGGAAAAACCAATTGTTTTCTCAAGGATTTCCGTAAATATCATTGGATTAGCATATTGAAAGTCAACACCAGTTTGTTCGTTCCTTCATTAATTTCGGATTAAATCCTTTTTCTTCTCACTAGACCCTTAAGGATCTTTTATTTTGGTCTCTTCCTTTCTAAGTCGTAACTTGACACGATTAATATACATTTAAAATAACAACAACAACAACAACAACAACCAAACATAAATCCATGTTCCTTCTTCATTATCATTGATAAATCCATGAGATAGCAAAAGTTGAAATGAAACATATTTAAAATGTATAGAGATTCAATGATTAATCCATAAGTCATAACTCAAATATCAATTCCTCTACATACAGAGTATACTCATCAATAGGAATGTAAATCATATGCAATTCGGACGTGTGATAAAAAAGTGGAGTTGGCTCTTCGAACAAAGACCTTTTTGTTTTCCAAAGCTGTTATCATTTTTCCTTTATTACTACTGAGGGGAGAACATCTACCTGACAGTAAAGATCACGCATGAAGGAAACCATGCATTAGGTTTAATAAAGCAAATAAAATGTAAAGAAAAAGGGCTCAAGTCCTCGTATAATTATTATTAGTTAAAAATATATAATTTCCTGACATTAATTTCAGTTAATTTTCTGTCTCTCATCTATGTTATTATTTATTGTTGTATATATAATGGAGAATAGCAGCTTGGTGCTCAGTAAAACGTCATGACAGCTCAAGCTGCTTCTCCCCTCGACATTCATTGAATTGTCAGGGTAGCCAGTTTGATAATTTTCTCTTTCTTTGATTCTTACAAGCCCGAATTGCATATGATTTACATTCCTACTCATCAAATGACTGCTTTATGAATGATGGCAAGGAGGTAAGAGTGATATTTGAATAGAATTCAAATATCTAATACGTGGTGAAAATCCCGTCTTGAAAATGATTAGACTTGAGCTTAAATCCTTCATTGTAAATAAAAAAAAAAACCAAAATCAAAATCCTTGCAAAAGTAATCCTTCATTTATTATTGACTGGAGTAACATATTTTTAATGTTGATGCATTTTACATTTTTAATAGAGAGTGAATGACTCTTCTTCCTTTGTGGAGAACAATTTTCTAATGAGTAAATTCATTATAAGGGAGTATTTATATCCACTATGATGATGTTTGAATCGTGCTGCTCCTTAATTAACTTTGTGGGTAGATGGATTCAAAGTTATTGCCCTAGGGGTAGGGAGCCTTACTGGTTGTATCTGCTCCTTATCTAGACTTGTGAACTGAACGCTCAACCAACCTTTTCCATACTTTTTCAATCTCTGTAATATTTTTGATATACATACTATTTTTATAGAACTGAGACTCATTCATGGTCTCAAAATCTATTTGCCATAACTCATAGAGAGAGGTAAATGAATTATTATCAAAATCCATTCAACTTTTTGGAGTTTTTTTCTTTGATTTTTTTATAGTGCAGAGAGGGCAGCGACTTTTCTATGCCACTAATTTGTACTTAAAGTATATAGCAACCACTATACAATGTGAAGAGGAAAAACACATCACTTGTACTATTATGTACATATGTTCAAACATTGTATTTCATATGCCATTGTAAACAAGACGGAGAACAAAATAACACAAACAGTTTAGTTTATTTGTATAGGAGTTGAAGTGTGAGCACTTACATCAATGGAACATACATACATACATATATCTAGGATACAAACAATCATGGAAAGACGTTCATTGGATCATGAATTGATTCATTGGGTTCATCTCAAGTACCCAGTTATGAAGTAGGACTCCTGATTTTTACCTTACAACTACATATAATGAGATTGAATGTTGTTTGGTAGGTGTTTTATACTTATTTATTTGTTGTCTCTGCGACATCGAGTCGCGTTGAATGTATGCATTTCTTATTAGAGTATGATTCTAATTGTTTACATATTACGGGGGATGGGACTTTTGTGGAGTGGAAGAAGGGGTCTATCAAGTATGACTCTTTTCTTGACATTGGCCGTCTGTAATGACTAATGTAGAATTGAGAAAATATATTATTGCTTTAGGGAGGAGTAAAACAGTTGGCACCGAAATGACTTTTTTCTCCGCTAGTTACTTTATATCTAGCCATGATATAGCCATTGTAACCCCCATAAACCTACCTTATTACTTCAATTTAAAAGCAAAATAAATATAGATTCATACCTTCAAAGTATGGTATTTTTCGGGGAGAGGGGGAAGCTATCGTTTCGTCAATTTGTTTATTGGCTTTAAAGAAGATAATCTATCACAATTAAAATAGAATTAGTGCAGCTAGAATATTATAATACTACATAGATACATTATAAACTTTTAACAAAATCTGCAATAAAAGTAGGCGGGAATTTTCAAATTATTCTTTTATAGGAGTACCATTTATTTTCTCCTTTAGTATCAAATAAGGAATGTACAATAGTGCAAACAATAGTGCGAACCGTTTTTTCACTTCACCGAAATAAAAAGTAACTCTTTTCTACAAGGGTCACATCCCCGTGTATTCGTTGGTTTACTAACTCTTATGCAGGTCCTCTGCACCATCAAATGCCTCATAAATAGTAAATAATACATAGAATCCAACTGATATGGACATTTGAAAGCGAGGCAGAGTCTTATTTAGGGGTTGAGAAACCAATGGTGGATTCATCTTTTGACCTTCAAATTATACCCCGTGAGTTCCAAGATATATAAGATCAAAATATAGATTTTTTAATCAATATTTTGAGGCTCAACGTCGAATTATAATTTCTCTATAGAAAGTTTTGAGATTCTGGATTTATATTTATTTTATATTTATAATCAGTCTGTGGCCAATTATCTATATGATTTATTGCAAGTTTCTAGTTTGTTTGTTTGTTTGTTTGTTTTCCTTCTTCTTTTTTTTCTCCAATAAGGAATGATGATAATTTTCAAAGAATCATAACAATTAAATGTGATATTTACCATATGCATTCACGGAAGGATTTCCATTTCCCTAGATTAATTTGAGACCCCATTAATAATAATACAAATTAAATTTAGGCCAAATTTGTTCCTTCAATTTTTTTTTTTAACATAATGTCCATATGTTCTTCGTACCATAAATACAGTTAATTATCAAAATTCCATCAAAAACATTAATTAAGAGTAACACTGATAGAACTTAAAAAAAAAAAAAAAAAAAAAAAAAAAACTACTGTCAAGTTATTGTTTTGAATGATTAAGTAGTTTATAATTTTATTGTCATATTTAAAAAAAATGATTAATTTCTTTTTTATTTATTTATTTATATTGTTTTTTAGGGAAATAAAATAATAATTTATTTATAATTAATCAACAACTTTTATTACCGATTATTACCAATTATCGACTAAAACCGCTTCAAATCAGCTCAATAAGTCAACTTTGTTGACACTATAGGATTTTAGTCTCCTAATACATACATACATTGATTAATTTTCGCATTTATAAAAGTTTCAAACTCTCATTTCTCATTCCCATGATAGAGCTTTCAACCTGTCTTTTTTTTTATAACTATATAATTAATTGGTTTGCCACATACAGTTAGTACATACATATGGTACAAAATGAGGTAGGGTAACCCTTTTGAAAATTTCAATGGTTGAATGGATTGAACTGAAATTTGGAATGGAGATAATTTAGATTTCTGGTCAAACAGCGGTATACTTTTGTTGGCCGTTTTCTCTGTTTTTCTTTCTTTTTTTTTTCTTTTTTTGACTAAATTATCTATTTTTTTTTATTTTATTTTTTTTTCATACAAGAAAATCAAAATCATTAATCCTGCGTAACGCCGGGTAATCATTTGATAGCTGTTATATGTAATTAACTCTTATTTTGTAAGTAAATGAAGCAAACAGTCATTTTCCTTGAGAGACACATGTCACAGCCATCAGATGCAGTGACTAATGATAAACTTGCGTAATTATTATCAATTTATGATTGTAAGTACATTAATTTTTCACTTGAATTATCTATTGAATATATATATTTATATATATATCATACATATTGAGAAATATAAATTGATTTTTCCCTTTGATTGACTTCACTCACTCCAATTCATTATGGGGGGTGGTGCTGAACCACAATCTTTTTATCCCAACGGGGGGGGGGGAGGGAGTTGGAATGATGGACTCAAACTCAGATTTGTAACCATGCTCATCTACAAATATTGCCCTTCTAAATGATTTTGAATACTATTAAGAGCAAATTTTTGAAAATGGATATTTTGTCAAGGACTCTAAGCAACAAAGGAGTTAAATTTGTGCTTTAAATCATTTATTTTTATAGCAAAAATAAATAATTCAGGCACACCTTCCTTGGTTACCCCTCTCTTTAGCTATTTAATTAATTTCCACGGCTATGAAAGCATTGGCTCCATAAACACCCATGGCCCAGGCATTAAATCCTTATTTTCCTTATCAACATTGCAAATGATGGAAATAGGGGGAGGGGGGTTCAAAATTAGTTGAACCTGAGTTAAGGTTACGTGTATGTATTTTAAACATAAGCTCCTATTTCGAATAGGAAGAAGGTCCTGATTGCTGGAGTACATACACAAATGTTATATTCTTTGATTTAACGGATTTGAATAAAACATTTATACATAAATAGTACATACATTTAGCAGTTCAATCCACTCCCCTTTGTTCCCTTCTCGGAGACAGGAATTTAAATAATATTAATCATATGAATAATATATAATTAAATAATTTTTAGAGCCGTAAGGGTTTATTGTTATTATTTTGACAAATTTCTATAGAGAAATTATGTCTCCTATGAATTAAACAAATACATACAGGAATATATGTAGTGCTCTAATCAACTCCATCAAGTGAGTTTGAATAGGAGAAAACAAATATTGGAAGTTGTAAGAAACGAAACGACATAACGCAAAGAAGAATAGGAAGAGAGAGAGAGAGAGAGGGAGGGGGAACGAGATAACCATTGGTTGGATGGTTGATTGATTGACAAAGACACAGTTTGACGTTGAATACAGAAGAAAGATTTTTTTTTTTTTTTTTTTTTTGATAGAATGATGATAATTATTTCATGGTAGAATGATTTTATTAGACCTAATGGAAGAACAATCATTACATATCCTAACGTGAATCGCTCGAAAAAAGAAAGAAAATAAAAAAAGAAGCTCAGAGCAAACTGACTTGACAAAAGGATCATTTTCAGAGTACATAATATAACAAAATATTATCTTATTTATCACAACTATTGAATGGGATTCAACATATGGGCCTTTGTTCAGTAGTCGAGTAGTAGAGCCCAGTTACTAAATATATCTGTCGATTTTAGGTAGTTTTAGATTAATTGACCAAGGGTTGCTGATCCAAATTTTTTGGGCCCATAAAAAAAAAAGGAATGGAAATCACGATTTTTGACTATTTACATAATCATTAAAGACACAAACACTGGAAAAAGAGACCAAGGGTCATTCTTAAAAGCTACAATTGTTTTTTTTTTTTTATTTCTATCAATGACCAACATTTAAGGTATGTGAGATTTTCCTTTAAATCCCCACATCTATGAAGTTATTGGATCATTTAGATACTGTCAAAAATAACAAAAACTCTCAGTCAATCCATAGTGTGGCCACAATTACCATATAAAATATAAAAAGAAGAAAAATAAGAATTTGAGCATTGTCAAGGACCTAGGCGCCAGAAGAGAGGGAAGGTGTTGGGCATGTAATTAAAAGTAATCGTACTCAGATCTCCAGATTCAATAATAATAATAATAATATTAAATATCGGATAACTAATACATAGATTCAAAGAATACTCAAAAATTCGATACCCACCACCAAGAGATCCATATCCATCGGGCCTTAATTTTTATGACTTAATAAATGCAAATAAAATACATGAGTTATTTTTACAAATTCCAAATTATGATCGACTTTTCAAAATAGATTTCAAAATCTCCAACTAATACTATTTTTTTTTTTTTGTAAATATATTGTGTCCAGAGCAAAATATCAAGAGTCCTTCAAATTCAATCTCTTGAGTAATTTCAAAAATTACAAACGCAACAAATACATAAATAAAAAAATGGTGCTTTAAATATTCATTTGTCACTGAATTAGGGCTAGCTTCCTGGAGAAATAATGGCGGGTAAAAATAACTACAACAACTAAAATAAAGGATTCCAGCAATGGTGAACCAATGAGAGGCCTATCAAACTTTGTACCTAAAAAGAGCCTTTCTTCATTTTTGGAAGCAGATGGATATTGAATGTTTAAGGGACGTTTATACGTAGCATGTCTAGTTATGAGTGTGCTATTCAAGTTGTCACTCAAAAAAAAAAAAAAAAATGAAAATATTAAGAAAGGAAGCTCGGCTCGTAGCTGTATTGTAGAGTAAAGTAACTTGATACCAACTGCTTCTTCTTTTCTTTACATCTATCTTGTCTCAATTTTTTCCTTTATTAAAAGGAGAAGAATGAAAAAGAAGGAATTTTGGCTCCTATCCTTGATCATCAAAATGGCAGTGGGATGTTGTTTCTATGTAATTGTATTTTTTGTCTCTACACAACTTATTCGTACTTTGCAATATCAAGTACTGTTGTTTTGATGTCAAAGAAACCTTAATCACAGATCAACTTAACTACTTAAGTTGAGCCAAGACCAAATGAAAAAAAAAATAGTTTTTGTTTATTTATTTTAATTTTTTGTCAAAGAGAATTTTAGATCTTTTGATTCATGATACGAAAGCACGTCAGTAGTCTTTAGAGCCTAAACAGTTCAAGATCAATTTCTTCATAGTAAAAGACACAGAAAAATGGGTTTAAATTTTAAAGAAATGTAATTTTTAACATTTGCTCAAGGTTTATTGAGCACATGTTAAGTAGATATTAAACACCCATGAACAATGATGAAAGATCCTTTTGTTAGGGTCAAAGGAAAAAGAAAGAAAGAAAGAAAGAAATAAAGAAGAGGGATTACTACGCCAAGAAAATTCGAACTAATCTGATTACCAACACCAGAAAAAAACAAAGTACAAAAATATAATAGAACTATTATACCTATAAATAACTTGTCAAATTCTATTCATTTCCATATACATAGTTGTTATGTAGCATATATGTAAGGGTGTAACCCCCCCCCCCCACCCAAATGTGTACGACCCATGTTTCCCTAATGAATCGAATTTGCCATTTTTTTCTTTATAAGTATCTTTAGGGTAGGAGATAATTTAACATCTTTTCTAGAATCTCAGTTAAGCCTTCACAAGCCAACATCCTCACTTTCATGATTTATGAACATTCCTAGTCATTTCTAAAGAGCTTGAGTTCATTTTTGCAGCTACTTTTGTTTGTTCTAGTTTACTCTGAGACGAGTCTGTGGCTGGAGTCTAATGAAGTGTTAAGTCCAAGTCGAGGAGCACACGTCTTTTCACTCCGAGACGAGTCTGTGGCTGGAGTTTAATGAAACTTGAAAAATATCAATATCAAAATTTTAATTTAAAGTCCGGATCAAGTTCCCAGCTTCTTCGTCAAATATACTTTTGGGCTTTAGGCACAACAGGAGGAATGAATACCCTTTATATGTATATTCACAGTTTCTGATATGTCCTTAAAAGAGCGCCGTTCCTTGGAATGGGGCGACGTTTCTCCCCCCGGAAACGTTTGAGAAAGACCCATTTGTCATATCTGAATATTGTTATTGTACTTAAACTGTGAATAATCTGTACAGTTTTAAATGGACTCTTAAGCTCGTCGTCCTATTGAGTGAATTAATACGGGGATTTTCGTACATACATCTCTCCAATAGTGTTGTTATTCACACCTTTTTCTCCTTGCTACCTATTGTGAGTAGAAATGCGTTTGTGTACCGTTCGTTGCTAGTTCATAGTATATGTATAGATAATAGAAGATGAGACGAAAATAATGGAGCAACATATTTAGAACATAAATATGAAAGATAATCTCTTTATACAAAATAATAATAATAATAATAATAATAATAAAATTTGAAAACATCATCCTCCAGCTGAGAGAGGGAACAGGGGAGAAGGAGGAGGGATGATAAAGGTTCGGGAGTTGTCAACTGTCATCCATTCAAATGCATATATATGTATAATAATAATAAAAATAATATGTACATCCAAGAACCTACCTTAAATAAACATTTTTATCTCTTAAAATAACTCAAGAAAATAAAATTGAAAAAAATAAAATGGGGTTGAAAGAAAAAGAGAGAACAAGAAAAAAAAAAAAAGTTCAATTGACAACTGCATCCGTTTTCCCTCTAAGTACATATATAAATATCTCTCTTTTAAAAAAAAAAAAAAAAAAAAAAAAAAAAAAAAAAAAAAAAAAAGACAGGAGTACCTCCTATTAAGTACAAATCACGTAGGAAAACATTTTTCCAAAGTATAGATACTTAATTTAATGTAGATAATTGTTTCTCAAACTTTTTTTTTTTTTTAATTCATGGGTGAATGGGATAATTAAAAAACATCTTAATTTTTGGTTTTAAACACTATTAGAAATATTATGATATTTGCTTTTCATATTCGTATAAGTGTATATTTGTAAGAAAAATGGCCTACTGTATGAGAAGAAGCACTGACCTAACGAAAAGAAAAGGTAAGGATCGCTGGATGAGAATCCCCTTCCTGTAGGACAAACTACAATGTTTGAAATGTTTTCCTCTATGTAGTTACGACACTGTTATCAGTATTTAGGATCAATTATGAATGTCACAAGTAGTGAAGTTAACATTGAAGTGTTTTCCATTTGTTTGTTTTAAAACAAGAGCTCTTATATGATGGGTTCTATATACATAAACATGTAAAGCACATCACTTAATAAGTCCTCCATCTGACACATATCAATGTTGTATGGCATTCTGACCGTTAGTTTAGAGGTTATAGTCGTTGTACTGACTCCAGTTTTGTAATTTTCAAGACAATGAATAAAAAGGTCTTTTGACTAAACACTGGGTTTTTTTTATGGGTAAAAAATCTATTGAAGTAGAACAGAGACTATTTTTGACTGGAATGCTAAATTTAGACAGGGGCAAATGCGGAACACTCTGGTCACTAGAAATGAGTAGTTCAAAAATGCCCACCAAATAATGTCAAAAGACCGTAGAGTATTACTTAATGGTGTCTTCCATATTTGTTTTATTTCCCTTTAGGTATCTCCATCAAAATGTCAAAATATGGGGAAACGGATTTCATATACAATTAATATGTAAAAAAAATATATATATATAAATGATCTTTGAGCCAGGTCTAAATACAACTGATGGAGATCCATGAGGATAAAAAGCAGGAACCCATTGACGTAAATCAGTCCCACCTGTACATGAAGTCTTCATCCCTGATTGACTAGAAGGGTCTCCCAAACAGCGTAAAAAAGCATAGACCCAGAGTAAGTTCGTTCAGATATCCTCAGACATATCTAACAGAAATTTAGAAAACCTTAGACATGATCTTTTAGCTTCACGTGTATGAACCCCAATTTTAAAGCAATGACCCAAATATTGTAGAAATGTGATTGCTGCCTGGATTTTAATTATTGAATACAAAAAAACAAAATAAAATAAAAAATACACTTTGTTTTCAAAAATGTAATGCGTCTTAGAGAAGTTGTGTTTGTTCCAAGAGTTTCCTGCTTTATTGGAAAGAGCTAATTATATTAATTATAATTATTTAATGGAAGGATAAAAGGGAGAAAAGGCAGTTGAAAATATCTTATTCAAAGTCATTTGAAGCAAATGAGACTTATTTAAAGTGTCTCTCAGTCAAATTAGATATACATATTTTTTTAATTTTTTTTTTTTTAGAAGACGTTTAAAGAAGGATAATTTTAAGTTCAAATGGTTCATTTTTTCATCTGTCAACTCTCAGCACCATGGCAAAAAATGCGAAAAGATACTTATAATTTGAGATAAAATGTGACCATATCCGTGCCATATCCGTGCCGTTTCCATTCCTGAAATAAACATTCAAAGCAATTCATTGAACACTCCTCCTCCTCTTTGGATTAAATTATTCCCTGAACATTCAATTACAAATAACAAAATACATTACAAAGTTCCTTGTTCTTTTCTTTTTTCAAACCTAGGAATAAGAGTCTACTATTTGAGACATACATATATTTTAAATCTTTTATTTTTTTAACGTCTTAAGTAAGACACATGATTGAGTCAAAACAATTCAGTTCTCTTCCTTTTAAAATCTCTTTCAGTGATTTTATCACGACTTAATACTCGAAAATATTTCAAAATATTGATATTTTGATTCCCTAATTGCATGATTGTATGTATGTCCATACTCTATCTGATCCTTGCTCCAGGAATTAGGAATGAAATGAACACTGTCCTGTAGATATTGAGGAGTGATTAAAAGTTTAACGTCTATATAATCAATATGTACATACATACATACGTACATACACACACAATAATCTCTTTATTGACTCACTCAACCTTTAAGTGATACGGATTTGGATCAGTTGAAATAAATTAGTGAGGCAATTCAGCTCCACATTGAACTAACTGACTTCATGTAATTATTATTATTTAGTCAGACTTTTGAGCACTTAATGATCTTAATGAACAGTCAAGAAAGGAAAGCAAAAAAAATAAAAAAAATAAATAAACAATCAAAGGTAACAATGGATAGTTGTTGTTGATCAATTCTTCAGAGACGTCATCGTTTTTCCACCTCTATCTGGATAGAGGTAACAGGTTTGAGTTCTCAACTCTTGAAGTTGAAGGGGGATTTCAACTTATTTGATGAATAAAGATCATGAAAGGGGATGCGAACATGGTTTATTCTGGTTATATTGTCTTGAGGAGGTTCTACATATATATATTTCCCTCTCATGGAGTGGATATGTAAATTGGAAAATAGTCACATGATTAGGTTACAAGATATATTCTTATCATGATCCATGGTATTAGATACAAGAAAAAGTCATTGTATATGAGAGCTGAACTTCCTCTGAACTCATTCCCAGTCCACGGATCCACTCCGAGTCACAGAGATGAATCCTTTATTTCTTTTATTTTTTAAGTCTCACTTCCTCAATAGTCGTAGCTCCGCAATCCATACGTGTTTATGCATCATGATTTCTTGTCATAGGTAGATGATGAAAAGATTATACTCACAGCATATTTTCCTGGATCAATTCTTCTTATTTTGAATTTATTCCTAAGGTGTTTTTGAATAATTTTTTATACACAGTGTGTAGGATTTATATTATTATCCACATTCCTGAGCAAATTACAAAAAAAAAAAAAGAAAAATCAATCCTTAGTGTGTGTGTGTAAGAACATGATAGTATTACATTAAAATTACTGGCTTCTATAGTTTATAACAGTATTTGCTTAACTACAAAGTAATTAATTGCCTGCATAGACATATACAGGGATGGGACTTTTGTTCAGACAAAACATAATTTTTTGATTAGTCTTGCTCTTTAAAACAAAAATCAAGGAATATGTTCATTCCTTGTTAGACCGTTGAAGGAAAAGAAAAAACTAAAAGATTCTCGCCAACATTACATATACGTAATTGTAGATTGTATACAAAATCCATGATAATTTGTGACATCGAATATGTAGAAGGAATATTTATATTATGCATGATATATGCAAGATCCTACTTCTAAAATCCTATAGACAAAAATTTGATGTCCATAACTTGCTACAAACAAGTGTTTTAAATCTCACAGATGGGACCACAATGATTAAAAATACATATGTGACAGGATACATAGGAGGAATGATAGGATTTTTTTGGCGAAAGGCAGTTCCTTGCAGAATATGACACTTCTTTATTAATTGCTCTATTATTACAATTATTATTATTTAGTTAGTCCTCTATTTGGAGCAAATAATGAACCCTCAAAAGTCGTGCTAAATATACGTCATCTAGTCAGAGCAACACTTGGTACTTATGACGTCTCAATATCGAATAGTATAAAAGGATAATGGTGCAGATGAGAAGGAAATTAAAAATGAAGATCATATTTACTTTTCCACCGGTTAATGGGGTAATCCTACCCTACCTACCACTATAAATTATGGTTCGTTTATTTGGCACAAATTATATTCATTACTCTTTAGAAGGCGAATTCGCACGTTCACATGCATAATGATTTTATAAAAGTCATGATAATTAAAATTATAGACAATTATCTACATAAATGATATTTTAACGAATCCTTTATGTATTTTGTTTATAAGACGCAAACTGTCTACTACTCCCATGAAGTATATGTAAATAGCTAGAAATAAATCCTTTTCTTGTTTGTTTGTTTTTTCCAGGATCGTTTCTATGGATCATCTCACATATTATGAGTCATACTGCTATAGAAACTCGTCAATATTATTTTTCTTCTCCTTAGCTCCTCTGGAACATAGTCCTTACTCGAATAACGCTCTCAAAAATATCTAAAAAGCAGTCAAACTTTATTTTAAATCCCTGTTTTAAATTTTAACACTCGGAATTCTCTCTATTCATACACGAGTCTATTTTAAAATTGAATTCATTAGATTCATTAGAGTTTTGCATATTGTAGAGCAAAATAAAATGGTGAGGAGATCGGGGAACGTGGTTGAAAGAGGTCCTTAACCCCCAATTGTAAATTATAGTATAATGAGAAGTCAAAAAATCAGAGATTTTACTCATAATTTTCATTAAGATTTTTGATGGAAACAACGGATTTTGAGGCTAAGAGTGCAATATTTCTGTTATTTATACTTTGATTTCCTTATTGCTCAGATCTAAGATTGTTCTTCATTCATTCATGAGGAGGGAGAGGAGCGGACTTGTCTGTTTTCCAAGCTTGGAGTTAGAGACGAATATCAAGGGAGGGAGATTTGGATACGCCTGTCTTCATCATCCTTTACAAGATTTGCTTCAATTCCACTTTTCAGGACGAAACAACGGAATGAGAACTCACTCATCTGAGGAAGTACATCAAGCATCATGAAGGGCTTTCAGCATTGAAAAAATGGAGGTAGGGAATAAATAGGTTAATACATTTACTGTTGTAATACATAAGTAGTAATACATTTGTAAACAGGATTTGAATCATTTCATTTGTATTGATTCATTTTGTATATGTTTGCTTTTTCTCCCCCACAACTAAAGCCCCGAGCATTCTTAGCAACAAAAACACCTACTCGATGACGTGGCTTATAGATACAACATGAATATAATATATATATTAAGCATATTTGAATCAGCATTTGTGAATGTAAAATAAACAATTTCTGAGGAGGTGTATGATAATTATTTATTTGCTCAATTATTCTGCTGAGAATAAATATTATACAAAGTGAACACATCAAATCATGATGATGAATCCTTGAATCCGAAATCCAAAAAGATAAACGATCTTTACTTGTCATTGGATGAATAAAAGTCTTTTGTAGTTGATGATGATGATTATTAGGACAATTTTCTGACATTGAATGACAACTCCAAACTCCTAATCCTGGATTCATTCCCGTAATCAAACCTATATCTTAAGTAGTAGTGCGCAGAAGGATTGTGAAGCACGCTGAAATCCTTCTGCCCTCTCCTACTTAAGACGCTCTACCGTGATGAATCTTAGATTTCTAGCGGATTTTTGCTGGAAATTGGATGAAAATATACACATTTAGATGGACGATTTCATCTGAATTAAGGAGTCTTATCGGGGGCTTGACATCTTATTTGAGTGCTGTGAGTCTCACTTCTTTAATACATTCCTCATTCCTCTAATATTCAAAGAGTTATTTAAGTACAAAGGATTATACCGACTTTTGAGCCTACTTCCGCCGCCTATGCCCCCATGAGGCCCTTTAGGTCAAAACAAAGACTAGAAATGCAAAACTGAATAACTTTTATTATACATATATCCCTTAGGATTTTCGAAAGTTCAAATCTGTTGACCTCCTTTATTTATAATATTATATATGCATTACTAATTCAATTAGGTTTTTAACTAAAATAGATATTTCTGCACTGCTACATACATACTAAGGGTGAACAGAAGATAAAATAAGTAACGACAGCTGAATCTTTTCTTTTCAAGCTATTTTTATATCTTACTGCATAAGAAATAATCATGAACATTTTAAAGGATTAAATACTAAAGTTACAGGCCGACAATCATTTTTTATCCGGGTGATATTCGTAATGTCTAAAGTGGGAATTTCTTGAGGATCCATCTTTTTTCAAGTTTTATTTATGCAGAGCTGCGCAATTTGATGTTTGAGTCATCCTCACCTTAAATAATACTTGCTCACTCAATTTGAACAAGTTAATCTGTAGTGGATCTTCGCTATTTATACAGTAAGTCCAAAGGAGATAGCCAAGTAAATTACTATTATTGCTCAACTGTAACCCTAAATAGCAGAGCCTCCAATTAATTAATGGAAAAATGTCATAATAGTTTTTAAAGAAAAGTATTGTATGGAAAAAGGCAATTTTATAAAATAAGTTCTACCTGAAAGTATTCCCAAGATTTTTTTATGCAGCCACAACACATATCAATCTAATTTTCAAAATATCAATAGAGTTTCCAATCAATTGAGTTCCTTTTTTGTCTGGACCCTGAACAAATTTATTCAAATTTGTATCTGTACATATATAGTTTGATATGAATTAATAATTATGTATGTGTCAACCCACTCACAGCTTTCCCAAAAACTTTGTTTATTTCCATAGATATATTATATATAAATAAGAGAAAATGACCATTAGCTACTTTCATAATTATATGTATTTGACTTCAAATGAGGATCCTTTGGTGTCGCAACAGTTTAGCTCTAATTCTTTTTATAGTCATTTGTGAGGGTTTTTTTTGTATTCTTGTAAAATTATACATTATGTTTAGCTACAGAGGTATTTGGAACAATAAATGATAATATGACATTCTACATAATATCAAATATTGAGACACATTTGAAAATTTGAAGAAAAAAAAGGAGAAGAAATTCACAAATGTTTCGTTTTCACAAGCAGGATCAATTTGACACATCATGATAACAATTAGTCCAGTTGTTATCCACTCCCTGTATTGTAGTTTTTGAATACAAATTATTTGCCACTACACAAAACAAAGCCATGAAAGGAAGGACACGATTGATTTACATTTTAGTTTTTTTTACTCTAGTGTTCCTATGTTGGGTTCTAAATATGAGTGATAATCATCAAATTTTGGAGCTCTACAATGATTTCATGCTCTCGAATCATTATTCCCTCTCTTCCTCCAGAAGATGCCAAAATGTAAGCTATAAACTCAAAGGAGATTTAGTGATCCGTGAATTACCTCCTAAATTAGATAATTTAATGCTTCAAATATCCATGGAGAATCCGTGAGTGCCTTGTATTGTACGGACACAAGTTTTAATTTGACTTTGTTTCAGACACGTTTCATCCGGGGGATACTTTTCCCCCAAACTATGCAATGCAACTGAGTCCATTCGTGAATCTGTGGCAATCATTATACCCTTTCGAGATCGAGAAGAGCATCTTTATACATTCCTTCAGCATATGCATCCAATACTCATGCGCCAAAGACTCGAGTACAAAGTTTATCTTGTTAACCAGGTAACTATTAGTTGAAGCTTTCTTCACTAAACCTGAGCATTTTCTCTACTATGCAGCATGGAAAAGATCCATTTAATCGAGGAAGGCTCATTAACATTGGGTTTGTAGAGGCCATGAAAGAGAAGAAGTGGGACTGTATTATCATGCATGACGTGGACTACATGCCAATCAACGATAATAACATATATACATGTTGGTCAAATGTAAGAAAAGTCACAGTCTTATTTTTTTCTCAAAATAATATTCATTTCATTATTTATAGCCTCGTCGCATGATTGTTGCATCAAGTCAATGGAACTATCAATATGCGTAAGTATTTAAGTTCCTCCTACATGCATGGGTATATTTGGGCAGGGCATTTTGTTGAGGTGAGTCTATTTGATAAACTTCTTTCACTGTATCTGTTGATTGTTATTTGACAATATTAAATAATACTCAATAACTGATTGAAATTGTGAAGAGTGTAGGGAATTTGAATTGTCAGAAATATAGGAGAAGGAACGAGAGACTTTCTTTGCCATTAGTTCTTAGATTTTAAGATTTTATAATTTGTTGCAAGCTTTTGCCTCAACGATACAGAGAAGACATCATTTAAATTGATGATCAAGGTAGTGCTACCTTTTTGTTATCATTATACTTCCTCCCTTAAACTCAACACAATCCCAACATTTTGACCATATCTTGGTATAGTATAATTAACGTCACATATTATTTGTGCTTCTATTCATTATATTTTTCACCATGTCGATAATTCAAATGCTATCATCAGAACAGTGATATCTGTCAGCAGATCTCAGAGTCACCATAGGTTTTACACTCAGCGTGAATTGCATGTCTCTAGATATATGAGTGACTAGAAATGGGAAATTTGTCAAATGTAAGTAAAATGCGTGAGTTAAAAAGGAGAGAGAGAAGACAGCCGAATTAACTTTCCCTACTCCCCTCTATCAATCTCAACACAAAGAGAAATAAAAGTATACTGGAGACAAGGTGTGCATAGTCTTCACTTCATCTCACAAAAAGGGTACTTATGATGTTCTCAATTGATGAATGACGTCATCACAGTTGTTTCTGAATTTTGTTTATTTTATTCAATTTGAAGAAAGAAAGAAAGAAAGAAACACCTATAAGGGCCTGGTATATTGATTACATGAATATACCAAACTATTTGAGACTCTTATGTACGCATAATGATTGAAAGTTTTATTTAGATGACAAAGTGTTTTACCGGGAAACACAGGCTCATAGAATCCGGCCCAAACAGGGTGGGTAATCTAACTTTACCCCCTTTTTTCAGCTAAGTGTATAGTGAAAATCCAAACTACAAGTCAAAATCTAATTACTCCACTATTTATGATTTATTTCTCCAATTCCCTATATCGACAAATTTCCCATCTCCAAGTATATCATCATCCTTCATATATTTTTAGAATGCCCTACAAATTATTCTTTGGAGGTGTTGCTGCCATGACGCCAAAGCAATTTCAAAAAGTCAACGGTTTCTATAACGATTATTTTGGATGGGGAGCAGAGGATGATGATTTGGCCAAGAGGATCGCTTTCAATGGTATGAAGATTGATATGTTGGATGAGAAAGAAGGAGTTCGAGTTGGGAGGTAAGTGCAAATTAATTAATAGAGTCAATGCCCGTATCCATTACTCATTACTTATCCTTTTCTATCAGATACAAAATGCTCTCTCATACAAAGGCCGATCCCGCAAAGGATCGAATGGAAAAGCTGGGCAGAGCATGGGTCAACATGCAAAACAATGGACTCAACAATCTAAAATATAATATAGTATCCAAAACAAATGAGAGTCTCTACACAAATCTCACTGTCAGTTTTCAATACTATAAACCAAAATAAATATAAGCAACTCGCAAATGTGATAGGAGTAAATACATTATCAATATTATTATTAATATTTTAGATTCAAATATTTAGAAATTAAACTTCAGGAATTGAGTTAATGAAATCTTTAATTCAAGGGTTTGCGTTTTTATTGTTTCTGTCTCTTGTTTTAATATATCTTTTCGTCGGAGATCATGAATTAAAAATAATAAATAATGTGAAAGGGGCTCTTCATTTGAAAATTGTTCGACAGCATCCTCTCACTCCCTATCATACTCAAATTTCTTTCAAAAGAAATTCCACTTAAAAAGCAGCTCTTGCCCTCAAATATTTTGAGAGTGCCACATAAACTAGTCGTTTTTCAAAAAGGTCTTTTCTTTATATTAAAATTTCAGACTTTAATCAATTAACTAAGATATTCTTACACTACCATGACACTATAAGCCCCAGAACAAAACAAAAAATGAATTTTCTTCGTCAAACAATGAGGAATCAAATTAGAAACATGAACAAAACACTGGTTAAAAATGATTTTAGAATCTTTAAATATAGGGCTTTGAAATGTATTTACATGTATCTTTTATCGTCGCATTCATATCTTCAACACCCCCCCCCCCAGTGCATTAAAGAGTTTATAATATTAACGAATAGCTTATGACCTTATTTTGAATAATCTGAGCTCAATAGAGATAAATAAGATCATAATATTTGGAATTAGGGGCTCAAACTCTATCAAACAACTAAAATTTATTGTTTTTTGTACACATTATGTAGGTTTAGAAGCAATTCAAAGTTCGTTCATTTCGATCCATATAAATATCAGTCAATAAAATGTCTAATTGAGTGACCTTAGAAATCGATATGAATTTCTCAAATAACTTCAATGCTCAATATAATAAGGTGCTTATAAGTGATATTGAAGTAAAATGTTAAGAAAGCTGACGTTGCTTTTGTCTTAAACAATTATCAAATTGTCAGGGCTACCAGATCCATTTTGGCTCTCTTTCTTTTTTAAATAGGTATTCGCAGCGCATATTATTTACAGTTCTAAATTCATATTATGCCGAGTTCTTAGAAATGAGTTGATTGTCTATTGGTCGATCCATTCCAAAATTGATATATACATATGTATGTATATGACGTGACGTCTGTGGGATTTTATTCAAAATCACCTTGACGTAAAAGAATAAATTCTGATTTATACAGTTGAATACAATTTGTAATAATACTCTGACTAAATAAAACTCTTCCAGCCTTTCATGAGCTCTTTTTTTTTTTTTTTTTTTCATTTTCTTCAAAATATACAAAACACTTGTTTTTGTTGTATTCACTATGTCAAATATAAGGAAACAGGTGATTTGTAGATTTTTTTTTCAGCCACAGGATACATTTTGTAACCTAAAGACTACTGTACATTTAAATAGCTCAACTAAATAAAGGCTTCTTTCCCTTTATGTACATATATTGAATACATATAACAAAAATATATGTATATAAAGATATACATTTTCCAAGTCCTTTAGAGAGTTCTTCCTAATCTCAATGTATTATTTAATAGCATGTTAAGATGAAAGAAACGTGGAAATGTTTTTTTTTTTTCTTCTTCTTTTTCTCCAAAACAGTTGTACACAGCTTTCTAATGGGAAGGGAAAACGAAACAGTATAGGCTATATTATATATAATGATGAATAAAGTAAAAGGTTGCGATATTTAAATATCAAATTAAGTTCCGGAACTTCTATAAAATAAATTATTATTTACAATAATTATAATTAAATGACGTACTAGGTCAGTTTTAAATTAATAAAGATTCTTTATATCCTTATAAGACGTGTAATACCCTGTTGAAAAACATTATAGTTAAAAACAATTAGATCAATAAAATATTAAATGGAGTGAACTTCAAATCCTTGTTCGCTGATATTGGAGGTGAAAATATTTAGAGTTAATACGAGGATTTTTGGTCATTTTTATTTCTATTAAATAGTTCGACATTGCTTCTATGGATCTGATAGTTCTATAAAGCACTCGGTACAGAGATAATTAATGTTATCGATTATAATTATAGATATTTTATAATTTTATTATGCATTTTTAATCAAATGCACAATAAATGTCGGCAAAAATTCTTCGATCAAATACCAAATAACCAGATATTAAAAAAAACAAAAACAAAAAAACAGAAGTACCAAGCGTTTTACCTTTTCTAATCATTAAACTCTTATATTTTGCTACAAAAGTAGCATCACTAAGTACTGGTATTATCATCAGATAATATTTATAAGTAAATTATTGTCATTACCTGTATTTTATGTAATACATATTTTATTCAAATAGCACACAAGAAGAAAATAATATTATACGTTACCAATGGTACAAAAATGGGTCTTAGAGGTAGTATGAATCAATGGTAAATTTAAATATGTATATGCTACTAATACCTGTTTTGAATATAAGTAACTTTTTAGCACAAAGAAACGAAAAAAAAAACTTTTCAAAAAGTACAATTCTATGCTTTATTCCCATTCTTTAACATTCGTAGTTTAGTGCTTATAGTCTAAAATAATCCAAAGATGTTTTAGAAATGAATTTAGATTTTAATGTTATCTTTAGTTTATCTCCTCACTGTGCCATTATAGTTTACTTATTTTTATCTAAAAGCCCTGAAATACCCTAAATTTAGTCATTTTTTCAAATATTTAAGGTCCATGAGTTAAAGTTTCCAAAAGCTTAACCCACCCCTCCCCCTATAAAAAAAAGGAGCTTTTTAATTTTCACAACACCCAGAAGCTTAGAAAAAAGTGCTAAAACTTAACAATATTAAAAAAAATATTTTTTTTTGTTGAGAGAGACAGGTGTTCCACTAACCAATCAGTAAAATCTCTCCCTGATGGGTTGGAGTCACTACTTAGAGTTCGAGAGCAGAACTTATAGTCGTTTCTAATATTTAACTATTGTATCAAGTAGAAAGGTGATTCATAAAAATGAAAAAAACAAAAACAACGACAACAAACTACTCTAACAAGACCCTCTAAACGGACATTCGAGCTCCTTAGATGCAGTTAAGCATTGGAATTAAGAGTTTACTTTTGAAAAAATTTATGGAACCGTTAAGAGAAGGCAAATAAATTTCATTTCATGAAGTACATTGTGAGTCCGTGATAGAATCCGATAAAACTTTGACGAAGCAGTCAATACATTGAATAAACACGTATATACACTATTATGGGCTCAAAATATGGGAAATCAAAAAATCTTTGTTTAATACATCAATGAAATTAATCTCATTCCCCTCAAAGGAGTTCCCTGATGCAATGCACATATGTCAACGTTTTTTTCGATTTTCAAAACAGTTACAAAAATTGTATTAAGACAGTAATTACAGAACAGTAACTACGGAATTTAGATAGGCTATTAAGCTTTAAAATTGATTGGTCGGTGTCTTGATAGTTATAGGCTATGTATCTTGAGAAACCATTCAAATGTAGATAATTAAGACAAATATTATTGTCGCTGAGATAAGCATTGACTACAATAATTTTTGCAATTATTAAAATGCTTCAATCCTCAGTTGTGTTTTTAAGTGGTTTTTATTAGCATGGTAAGGATCTACTTTTGTCAATTGTCTAAAATAAAGTTGTGAACTTTTGATGTATATTGATTTTGACAAACTTTATTATTTCATTTCTTCTAAGGCTTGTATAACTACAAAACAACGGCAATGGATTGAAGTAGTAGCAACTAGAAGGGTTGCAGCTGATTTCGTAATCCTTTTGTGCACTACTACTTTAGTAGCTCTACCGTAAATCTTTGACTTTTAGCGAATTTTTTCTCGAAATGGAATGAAAATTTACACATTTACACACGATTTCTCCTTTGTTAAAGATTCTTATCGAGCCCTGTTTGAAAGCTGTGGGTCTCAGCTCTTTAATGAATTCCTTACTAATCCATTTTATGTAATATTCAAGGAGTTATTAAAGTACAAAGGATTTGACCGACTTTTTGGTCTTTTTAAATAGATTCATTTTTATGCAATATCTTTTAATTTATTAGTTTTATGATGTTTTTGCTTTTTAGAATACATATAATTGACTCAATGAATCGCTATTGTAGTCACTATATCGCTTTCAATGTAGCTAATTCCCTTACAAATTTATAAAAAAATTATATTTAAAATATTTAAAATTATCATGATAACCATTGCAACGTTTATTTTCATTTGAAAGCACATTCATGGTCCGAATCCATGTTTAGTTTTTCCGATGTAACTATAATTATAATTGAGATAATCATAAAGGAATACAATTATGCTATTTTTTTTTTCATGGAAAAGTTTAAATGGTTATTGAATTAGTGAATATGTTGAACTAAAAGAAGTAAATGCTGGGATAAGTTGATGGTTAAATAAAATTATTTTATTTATGTATTTCTATAATGCACAAAATTAATTTTTATATTTCTCTTAAAAATCTATTTAATTTCTCAGATGTTTAAAATTTCATATAAATCAATCCGAAGAGCTGGGTTTGACAGCTGGGCATATTAAGGTTAATTCTCTGTTTTGATTAGACGGAACAGCATTCAAATTCGAATCTTGTCAGTCAAATTCGAGTCTATGGAAAAATGACTCTGGTTTCATGCTCTCGCATTCGTTGTCACAGATTCATGGTTGTGTTCTAAACAAATTTTTATTGCTACTAAATTATTATTAATAATAAGTTATAATTTGAGCTCGTTCGTTTGTTCTTAAATCGTTTACACCTGACCATCAAGAGTAAATTAATGACTGCATTCGACTAGACGGTATGATGTATCGACTCTGTAGGTTGCAATTTCTTACAAGAAAGGGTTTAGCAATCAGAGGTCATCATATGGGTAAGGAAAATAATTTCTTCAAGTTAATGGAGTTTATGGCTGAAAAATGCTGACATTGATGGAGTCACACTCTCTTCAAATCAATAATTATAGATTCAAACGTCTCAGTCCAACTCACTGGAATGTAAGAACAAGAGTAATTTAAATACTTTTGGATAATTATAAAACTGTGTTTGATACCTCAGAAGAAATTATTAGGAATCATGGAAACGCCAAAGCCTCCAAAGAAGATCCTGGACTCTTAACTCTGAAGGAAGAAGTTTAGTGTGTTTTTTGGTCTAAAAGTTCTAAAAACTTTTTTTATTCTGCAGTACTCGAACTTGAGATCCAATGATTTCTTTCAAAGAGTATCTAAAGATGTCCAAAAATATAAATTTGATGATGTAATTCAGGAACTTTTTTTCCCTCTTGGGAGACGTGTTCATCGTCAGTATGATGGTGGAGCATTACAAAGTCGTTGGAGATATTATTACAGACCTATCTGTTTCTATTGAATCTTTTAAGGCTAGTAACCCTCGTCCAGGAATTGATAGTTTAAAAATACCCCAAAATCATTATATTGAAAGGTATAAAAGTGCCATTGATCACCTTTCTTTTCGATTTTACTGAAAGGATATTAAATTAGGACACAAAAATGGCTGCTGAAAAAGTTATTTTTGTTGAACAAACTCTAAATATTCTGTCACTCTTTAGTGAGGTTGACCCACTTTTGTGGATATATGTAACTGTACCCATGCAATTCACTCTGTTTATAAACATAGGCCTTATGGTTTTTGGCACATTTATTTATAATTTATAAATTTGTGATAAAGTAGACTCGAATACAAAAACGCATTGACGTTTAAAAATAAAGATTTTATTAACAACAAATTGTATTCATGATGTATCTTTGGACTGTGTTACTAATTAAAAGCTTCCACAGAAATAAAAAAAGTCTACAATGAAAAATTGGAAGGAACTTTGAAATAATAAAAATAAATAGAAATGACATAATTAACTAATTAATGGTTTGTTTCTTTTTGAGTATAGGAAGTTTTGTCCACGGAATGAACGGAAATGAGGCAGTAGATGGACTGTGGGGCCTATGCAGCCCAAGAGGGTTTTCTTGGAATCTGTAATCTTTTTTAGACTTCCCAGAACTGCACCTTGAATGAGTTACCCGACCTCGACTCAGGATCGATTCAAGTAAAAGGAATTCGAGGCCATCATTTTCTAGGGTTGTGAGTCATGACGTCATAGATGAACGGGTGACGTCATAATCATACAATTGAATATAATCCATTAATTAATTAATTATTCGTCACAATTATCTTCAACTCTGTTTCACTGGACCGAGTCGACTAAAGAGAATCCCTGGAATTTGACCCTCATCAACACTTGAGCCATTGTCATTGCCATCGGGATCATCCTCGAACTCAAAATGAACTCCATTACTCATCACTCTCTTCTGTCCTTTAGTTCCACTCTCAACTCTCCGGCCGAATGAAGATTCGTCATATAAAAGACAGACTCTATAAAGGGTCTTTGGATCTATTGCAACAGGCTCATCAAAGTAGTTCCGCCAGGATCTTGCAATAAATGTTGCGGAAGCTAAGGACTTTTCCTCCTCCTTTAGAGTGGGATCAACCCTCTCCAGGCGCATGATCCCAGTTACAAGTGGATCTTTGTCAAAAAGATCGTAAATTGCTAAGCCCTGGATGCTGATGGGTTTATCCACTCTAAATCTAATGGAGTGACTCAAGGTCTTCAGAGGTTTAATATCAAAATCTTTAAATCTTTCAACACACAACTTTTCTCTGCGATGAATTGAAAAACCAGTCGAGACATTGGATTTGGTCTTGGAAATGAATTTAAGGACATCCATCGCCTCTTCATCATTGAGTAGTCCGGATGGAATTACTTCATCCACAAACTCAGAAGAAGATAAAAGAGGGAACCGAATGGAGTGGAGAACAGGTCCAAGGATCTCTCTCAAGTCTTCCTCCTTCTCGTTCCTCATGGATGACGCCCAATGGAGAGCAGTTCTAAAAATATCTATCTCATCCATATCAAGTTCATCAGAGGACAAAAGGTCATTCAACGCAGCGTTGTCTTTGATTCCAAAGACAGAGTCAAAGGTGATTTTTGAAGATGGATTGAGTAAAATAAGATCCTTAATCCAAGGAACCAAATGGAGTACTCCTTGTAATTTACATTTATAAAAGAGGGTGCAGAGATCTTTTGGAGGGACACTCCCCATGAATGAAGTGCACTCGTCCTTGAGGGTGGATAACTCGTACTTCTCAGCAGAGTAGAGAAGAGGAGCCACATTTTCAAGGCTCAACGTTACCTCATCCGTATAAACCCATCTCAAGAATTCTCTGAATCCAGAGGGAGTCACATCCGGAACCTCGATCACAAGCTCATTATTGCCTTCCTTCCTTGATTCCTTAAAGTCTCCAGTAAACATCCGTTCAAATACAGGACTGACGGATCCAAGAATGCATTTATGGGCCGCGATCCTCTCAGAAGACTCTTCTTCGTTCCTCCCAACCAGAAAAGTAACATCAGACAAAAGCCCCGACTCCAGTAGATGTTGAATCCGACTCAAGACCCTGGATTGTGTCAATGAATTCTCGTGCGACATGTTCTCGAATAAATGCTCAAGTCACTTCAACTCCCAATTTACTACTGAAAGTGAATCAACAGCGTGGAACATTTTATACCTGGCTACAGCTCGGCTATTTGAACTAGATCACGATATGCAGCCTACAGCCTTAAGCATATCCTGTAAATGTAATGCATTGTAGCCAGGAATGGAATTAGTAATTCCGAATTACTAATTAGTATAGAAACTCAAACGAGTAGGAGTTTCTCTTCTTCTTCTTCTTCATTGAGTGCAACTAATCATTCATTATTCATTAACCAAAAACGTCAGGACAGACTAGAGATTCTGTTTTCTGTTTTTCATGATGTTAGCCTTTTTGGTTTCCATGTTAATGTTTACTGTCTGTAATATTGGATTGAGTGCATTAAAAAGTATGTTTTAAAATTGGAATAGTTGCTAGTAATGTATAAACACTCCCTTGAAAATACAAGGATCAAGGTAAAACCCCAATCCATTAGCAACATTGAGGGAATTGGCATAAACATAAAAGTTATTGCATTAAAGTCCATTTCTGAAATTGAAATAATTTTTTACCTTTTCCATTTCGCAGATGGTCAACAAGTGTGCAGGAGTAGGATGCAAGAGTGGGTACAAAGGTCACAAAATCAGCAACGTCACACTTCATACTTTTCCGAAATCCCCCGATATCTACCTAAAATGGATATGAGTAATACGTCGTCATAGCCATCAAAGATTGGAGTTGTCGCCATTGCCTTGAAAGTGATGGAAAAAAGACAAGGTTTAAAGAGGCCTCTTTGTTAGTTTAAAAAAGGGCCATTCCCATTTCACAACCTTCTTGTTCATCCATTACGAAAGAAGAGGTCAGTGTATCAAGATGAAGGAATAAACTCAGATTTCCCCAAGTCAAGTGTTGTGAAAGACGTTTTCCAATGGAGGTCCATAGTTGTAAAAGTAACCTCCTTCAAGTCCATCATTATATGTATAAGGATGGTATAACTCTATTTTCAGAGCTGATGAGCCTCATTCTATTCATTTGAAATGCAGCAGACAAAGAAAAGCAATTGAACAAAATCAATTGTTAAATCCAGATGCAAAACAAATTTGAAAGGGATCAAGTGGATTTGTCATCAAAGCAAATTCACAAACAAAGAAGTAAAGCAATAGAATACTCTCCTTTCCTTAGTGCTACAGACATTTCATGGTCCATAACTTCATCCATCTGCTCTCCATGAGTCTTTTCTCAAGCATCCCAATGGTCACTGGATTAAATAAAGGATCCAAAAAGTATCTAAAGGCAAAAATCACTTGCTTGGCAGAAAGAGAGGCAATGATTTGTCTGATAGTGGATAAAGTAAATTTTATAAAGAGAATTGTAAATGCTGATGGAAAAGAATTAAGAGCATAGACCAATAAATTTACAAAAAAATCTTCAGTGCTACGTGATAAGGAGCAACCCTGGAAAAGGTCTTAAATATGCATACAAGTTGAATCAAAAAGTTGCTGAATCTCTATTTCATGAATCAACAATTTTTTTTTTTTTAAACAAGAAACCTGCTTCATTCTTGAAAACCAAAAGAACATGCTTCTTCAATATTAAAAATATTAAATTCAAGGAAACAAGTGAAATCATTGGACAGTGAAAACATAAAGTTCATGGAAAGACTTGAAAATCAAATCAAAAAGCTTATCCAAAGAGACATTCTTTTGTACCATTCATAGAACTGCAGCTCTGAGAGAAATATTCCTAGAATATGAAAGACTTGAATTGTATTTTGTTTGGAAAAATAAACAGTGATATTACAAAGAGGCGTTTTGAATATTCAAAGAGAAAGAAATTTTTAAACCAAATTAACAGAGGGGATTTTGTTACTCCCTTGTCTTCCGCCATCTGCCATCATGCAAGTCTTCTACAACCATATAATAATATAATTACAAAAAATAAATTTCTTGCCCAAAGTTTAAAGTACAGCTTTGCCAATGGGATTGGAACGATAATAATTATTTCTAAAGTTTGTAACAATGAGATACATTTTTAGAAACTGCATATTCATATTGTAATTATTTAATAAAAAGTAATCGATAATGAAATAAGGGAGGGAGGGAGGGAAAAGGTTAAAAATGATAGCAATTGTAGAAACAAAAGAAAATGAAATATTATTATGTGATCAACTAACTTGCTTAGAATGCTTTGATGACTCCAATTTTTAATAAAAACATTTTAAAAAATAAAAATGAGTTTTTTTATTTACTTTAGACTGGCGTTAAAGGTACATGGATTCTTTAGTAGGAAATAAAATTATTTAAATTTCAGAGTATTAGAGCACAACTAATTGATTTGTATTAAACATGTAAATTTCAACGTTTCTATATTTATTTTCTCCTCTCCTATATGTAGACCCAGAGTTTGTTCAGATGCTAGTAAGGTGCAAGTTTCAGTAATTCAAGGATTATTATTAGTGATTATAAAAAACTCACTGAAAAGTATCAGATAAATAAAAAAGTTCATGATAACAAAATCAAACACGTCATCATCTATTATATCTAAAGTTTTGAATAGCATTAAAAAGACTGATTTAATATTGTCACATGACTTCCATGATTTGTAAGAAAAATTTCGCATGTAGTTAGAAATATTTTAATAAAGAGGTGAAACAAAAATGGCTTAATGTTCAATCCCTCCAAAGTTGTATTTTTTTTTTATTTTTCATTTGCCGTTATCGATTCAACGATTTGAATTTGATATAAAAATCCCAAATAAACAAGTTTTATTATTTTTTTGATGAAAAATTCTTGTTGGCAATTTAAGATGACGTTTGTACAATTATACATCCATAATATTTTGTCATTGCTATTATATACTAATAATACCACTTGGGTATTTCCAACAACCCTTCCTTTTTGAGATCCTGTTTAATATCCTCAAAAATTATTTATGAGCAAATAATAAAAATATACTCACTGCATATTTTAAAGTTAAAAACCCAATTTACCCTTCTTTTAAGGGTTTTCTAATGAAAATACTCAAAGAAAATCATTCAATTAAACCTAATGAATTTGTCCTTTAAAGTTAAAAGTTACCGATTTCAATTCTTTTATGTACAAGAATATGTAAATATCCAATCAGCTCATCCATTGATCAACATAATGTAAAATTAGTTGATGCTTGATTGAATTTATGAATCAAGGATGTTTTTCAGATTTTATGCCGAATCCAATCCTGACAGTAAATAAAATGATTTATTCACTTTTTGATATGGTGCACAATTTAAAAAAATTGCAAAAACAATTAACACTTAATTTGTCCTCCATATGAAGATATAATTATAGTAACTCCTCATTACGCTCATTTTACGAGAAATAAATCAACAAATACATAAGATTTCCACACAAATTGACTTATAAATCTCTTCATCAATCATATGTGGAAGAAAACCACATAACCTAAATTATAACCTAATTAAAAGATATTATGCAATTACATTTTGTTCAGAGTATGGTACTTCTATATATGACAAAAATACATCCTTTATATGCTGTGGGTAAATAAAACAATTTTTATCAGAAAGGGGCAGTGTAAATTACCCTAAAGTATTATATACCGTTTTGTATTAATTAAAATAATTTATTTTCCTAAATATTCACTCACTACTCCACGTGAATTGCTCTGTTCATCGTACAATATATATATAATATATATTCTCGTAGCTGATGAACTCCCAAAAGAGACCTTTTTGATCAACAATATCTCTCATTGTCATGAAGAATCAGGATCCCAGAAGTCTTTTGACTCGACTAGAATGTAAATTTAATTAATACTATTCAAAAAAGATTTATAATAAATGTCTCGCGATAACTAATCTCAAAGGACAAATTCATCAGCTAGAGTAATGAATTAAATAGTTTTTGTAAGTATTTTCATTTGAAAACCCTTAAAAGAAGGTTAACATGGGTTTTTAAGCTGAGAATATGCAGTGAGTTTGTTTTTATCAGTTTCGAAACAATTTTTGAGGGCATTGAATATAACCTCAAAATGGAAGGATTATTTGAAATACCCACATGGTATTACTAGTATATAACAACAACTAGTTAAAATGAGCCTATTAGCAAAAAGTTTGTTTTGACTGCTGGCATCATTTGTATGGTTTTATATGCATTATATTTACCAAGATATGCTTCACATGGACTTAAAAACGAGAGCTCCAAAGCGAAGCCTAAAACATATAGTTCAGTAGACAACACATATAACTAATATATAAAAAAATTGACATTATTTTGAATTGATAACACAATGAAAATGTTCGTTAGATAAATATTCAACTACTTGATATGTTGAAATTGATATACTGACTACAACAGTGAGTCACTGAATCAATAACATGTATTTAAAAAAAGTAAAAAAAAAAAAAAATGGAATAATGGAATTCATGAAGGCCAATATACTAAAGATGTGCTCAACTTTAATTTTACAGAGTATGTCATCTGTTCTGCGATGAATGTTGATTAAGTTGGGTAGCTTTAAGTCTGGGGATTCTAGTAGTCTGTGGCATAGGTTTATGATGACTTCTTATGTCTAATGCTCCTTTAGTCCTAGATGTTATGTAGTAGTTATGTTGATTACTTCTGTAACTGATTTGATCTTATCCTCTGGTTTTGGGTGTAGACACTATTGCTGATCTTGTGATCTTGTCCTTGAAAAACTTTGAAGGTGCCCCCTAGTTTCTATCTCATAAATATTCATATTATAAGGAACCATTACCCTTATAAATATAATTAGCACTGATGAAGACCAGAATGTGATAAAACTCCAGTTAATTGAATAATTTATTTAAAAAAAGTTAATTTCTATATAACTTATAAATATAGGTATGACGTCATTTGCGAATTGTAATAGATATCAAAATAATATTTAGGAAATGTAATAAAGTATCGATTGACATCAATGCAGAGGAATTCACTTCCAAGTATGCATACTCTTGGGTTTTTAGAATTGCATCACTTCAACATTTTCCACAAACAGCAGAAGACAGCAGGAACTGTTTCATTTCTATTTATCTCCTCACATTTATCATTTAGCATAAATCCATTCGAGGTAACTTGTTCTTGGCTCCCTAACAAACCCTGACTTTAAGGTATTCCTGATCAACTCCGCGAATCATCTCCTCAAAATGTTGCATAGATTAAGAAGTTAACGGCCGAGTTGAATACAATCAATGTATGGGATAGATGATTAATTATTTCCAGCCAGGAAGGCCACTTCTGTACTTTTTCATCACCCACAATCCCCTCGTAAATCGTTGGAATGAGTCTCCAAACATGACAAAATATAAAGAGCCACACAATTCCAAGAGATATTCGAGTCAGTCGATTCTCCTGACTTCTTTTAATGGGATCCATCCAAAGTCCTCCTGGAGAATAGGCCGTGGTCGACCCACGACTCCCGATGCCTAGACTGATTCTCTTTTTGGAAAACACATCCAAGAACTCAAATCGAGATGGAGAAACGGATGATCTGTCCTCATCAGTAGATTTTCTTGGAGGTGGACCCTGAATAACTACGTCGTTAATGAGTAACTCCTCTTGTCGACTCATTTTTCGAAGAGCCTTGACCGTGGATACATTGAGGAAGAGAAGGGAGGCGAGAGGGAGAATAGATGCGAAAATGGTGTTCAGGCCAATGAAGTAGATTCTATAATAGAGAACGTTCTCCCTCATGGGAGTTGCTTCCAGACGGAGTGTAGTTGAAGTACGAGTTATATTGCGAAACATGGACTCGTTTGACAATGGATCCATACTAAACGGAGGAGAGACGTAATAAAAATCATTGGTCTTTGAGATATTAATAAGGTGGTACATGGACACTGGAACAGGGGGAGGCCTTAGTCCCCCGCTTTGTGAGGAGAAACAATAGCAATACAAATTTGCATGATTATCATTACGTGATATCATTTTTGTAAAATTGCCTCCCCCCCCCCCCCCCTCCCTGAGTGAATGAGTTAGTTCCGGTGGCCCCTGTATATATTTATACATTCAATTGTATATATATACTTACCTAAAGTTAAATTTTGAGCAATCCGAATGAAAGTTCCATAATTTGGAGATCACTTCCAGGTTTTTATCATCTGTTAAACTACGAGGAGAAACGCCTTCCTCCATCCCAGTCTTCAAATATCGTACATAGTTTTCGCAATTAATCGGAATGGGATAAGACAGCGTGACAGGCCTAGCTCGAATTTCAAAAAACTTGGGTATATAGAAAACCACAGGCATGATGATAACGGATAATAAATAAAACCTATCAAGGCACCAAAACATTAGAAAATTGCATGAGGATTCAAAAAATTATTCTAAATAATAAAAAGTATGATGATTTCCTGTACATAAATATAAACTATGAAGTATGTAGTAAGTGATAAAATACAAAACACCTTCGTGAGTTAACATACCGAAAGTTTTCCTGCGTGATATAGGAAGAATCCCTCATTTGACATAAGTGACATATCCGAATATAGCGCTCAAAGCTCATGACAATGGTACAGTAAACGCTGCACATCATAGCAATTTGCACTATGGGAAGAAGCCAGGGGAGAATGATGGGATAGATGGAGTAAGCATAGAAGGCCCAGAGATTGGGGAGACAGTAGAGAAAGCTACAACCAATCACAACGATGAGATCATAAACTGCCATGAGCTGAAATAAAAAGATAGAAACATATGTAGTCGGAATGGGCTGGATAATTCCAGATAAAATTATTATTAAGATAAGGTGTTCTTTTCAAAATATGTAGAGTGTGAATAATGAAATACAGACACAAATATAAACTCTTTTTTTTTATACACAATTCATGAGGACAAGTTTGAAGCATGTGACCGCATGGGTGCTGGATCAAGGGACTCTGCATTTAAAAAAACAACAAAGAATCAAGTTATTTTTGTAAAACTGTTCCAGTCCTCATGCATGTTACGTACGAAAGAATGTTATGGGCAAAAGAAGACTCCGATCAAAGAAAAAGTCTGAATTTACCTCTTAAAGTATTAATTATTCATTTATAACGGGATTAAATCATAGAGATAAAATACATTTTTGAAGCTGACGAAAAAAAAAACCAAATAGTTGACCCAAAAAATAGATCTATTATTAATAATTCTATCATAAGTATAATTACTACATACATGATATATTCATATATTTATACAATGACAAAAATGCACTAACAACTGAGTATCAAAAGGTTAGCACTGAAACACTTAGAAGAGTAAAATATAGTTTTATAGAGAGAATCGAAGCATGTACATATTAATGCAAAAGGCGATCAATTTTAGCAACTGGATTCATGTCCCACTTAAAACAAAAAACCTTATTTCTAGAAAAAGGACCCGTAAAAATCGACCATAACTATGACCATGATGTACCGGACCCAAACTGTCGCATAGCTATTCCACTCTACAAAAGAGGAGTGGTAACACAGAGAGTATAGCCGGATTTGTAATTAAAAGATTGATAAATAAAATCTTTTGTGAGAAATGTCAGGAATCTTTGATCTGTCATGATAAAAGTTCCAATTTTGATGATGACTTGATAACGAATTCATATTTGACAGGAAATGGAAAAAGTATTTCAAAGACTTCACAAGACAAATCATGCTCTACACAACAAGCTTTTTGAGATAAACGGTTTTTCATGAGTTGACTCTTGTAATTTAAAGCAACTGACTCTATGTGCTATGAACTCAAAATGAGTATTATTATTATTATTATTTATGAATGGTTTTGATATATTATAAAAAATATATTAAATTAAGGATTGCGCGCCCTTTTTTTTTCAATTTTTGAATATTATACAAGCTTTAAAGATTGATTTGTATATTGGGGGAATTTATCAATGACTAGTATATCGTAATATTAAAAACTCTGCCCAATAATAAAAAGTAGGCAACAAGGAAAATTCAAAATACTAGTTACCATCTCTTTCTTCAAAAAGTGTACAGAAAAGCTCGTCGTGCTACCCAGAGATTCAAACTTACATCTTGGAATAAGCATTGCAGTAGTGAGAAATAATGGTTTTAATAATAAAAATTAGATATTTCAATCTCTTAATGATCATGTATTTGATTCATCTACTGAATCAAATCAAATATTTTGGTAATTTCAAAAGATTATGTAGGGATAGAATTATAATAGCACTTTGGAAAACGAGAAAGTGAGAAGATTCAAGGTGGAGCAGAAATCTTGTTTAATTCAAAAATAAGTAATTTGATATAATAATCCCTCCCATCACTATTATTCTGAAAGACTAAATTGTATTTTAATGTAATAACTATAATAAAATATATTTCATTGAATAATCTTGAATAATTTTTTTTTCCCGCTAACTGTAAAGGGGGTAAAGAATGTATTAATTTATCAAAGGAGCATCATCAACAATCCCTCTAGAGCAGGGGTGGGCAATTATTTTTCTTCAAGAGCCGAATGATAAGCAGAAAATATTGTGGAGGGCCAGACCAAAAGATTAAAATCTACTTTTAGTTAGTTTTTTAAAGTCCAAGCAATTTTTCGCGGGTCACTCAAAGTGGGCCCACGGGCCGTAAAATGCCCGGGTCTGCTCTAGAGTATCCTAGAGTAATGCTTTCGTTTGTGATTGATTAGAATAGCTTTGAAGATAGGTTACGGGGTAACGGATCTATTCTTTTTTTAGATTGAACGGACATCAACTGATTAAATCCAACTTGACTCTAAAAGAAAATAACATTTGTGACTTGTACACGGATGGATTGGCTCCAAATCTGATACTGATCCCACCAAAGAACCTTACTCATGATTAGTATGTATACTCATTAAAAGACGTGTAGTCAAGTAACGAGCCTCAAAGAAGTCGAAGCTCCTTTTTGCCACGTCCGAGCACTGTTCCTTAACATCTCTCACTGTTTACAACACACTCCCATACTACCAAAAATGATTCAAATTCCTACAATAGTACTCATAGAGCCTGAACCTTTTGATCAACTATCTTCTTCTTCTTTTTTTTTTTTTTTTCAATAGCTGAGAAGCACTTCATATATTTTATTTCCATGTTTGTTTCTCAACTTGTGGATCGCATAGAGATGATCAAATCTGACAATATGTAGTACCTCACCCATAGAAATTACTTCTATTGAAATATCATCAAAATTCTGGGCTACTAGATACATTTTATCAGATGATGGCCGGCTAAAAAATGGCTGATCCTTAAATGATATTCTTTATTTTTGCTTTGATTTAAGGGCGAGAAAAGGGGGTCCAATTAAAATGACTTTGGAAATGTAGTTCTCTGTGTGCAAGACACAAGTTGAGAGCGTCTGCTCTGAGAAGTGCCAATGTGCAGATAACTATTTTAAGAAATCAATAGCCTTTCAATAGAACGACTTATACCTTGAATAAATTATGATGATTGCATTTCTTGAGTAAAGTGAAGAGAGCAGGAAAATCAATTTGATTATAATATCTATGATCATTCTTGAAAGCCATTAAGATCCATCATTAAATGCACGAAAATAAGCATATTTATAAACTTTTTATGTATGGTTATAAAAAAGTTACTTCCAATAACAATTTCTTTTCACTTTCTTCACCATATGTTGTTGTTGGATTCATCATTAGTCATTAGCTTTAGAGAAAAAGCTGGTGCAATGGTCCCTAACCTTTTGGACTTATTCCAATCCCATTCCTAAAATTTAAAAACCCCTGAGTCCTCCAACGACTTATTATACGCAGCAGGTTCATTTTTCATTGATTTTCTGTAACGGACTGGGAAACACAAATCTTCACAACTCACAAACAATGATATCCAAGAATGAGGTCATTTTTGAGATGAGGTAAAATAGGCTAGAGACATCATGGTAGATGAATTACTGTTGAGTAGTATATGAATGAGTTCCTTTTATTTTACTTTACACTAAATCCCAATGCTGATTTTTCCATAATCCATTTTAACACATTACTAACAAAAAAACAAAGTCAAAAGTTCATAAAATGAACATTTTGAGATATTTTTTTTCATGGCAAGGGATGTAATTTAGGACTTTTTAACTCATATGAGATGTCAAAACATATCCAATTATCAAATGTGTACAAATATCTTTGAGGTATGGGAACTTTTTCTACAAAAAGTCACAAAAAAAAAAAAGAAAAAAAAAACGAGATAAATTTATCCTTAAAAAAAAAGAAAACAATCTACCCCTAATAGCCCCTCTGTAAAGTTGGAAGTAAGTTGTTATTAAAATTTAAGTTTGTTTTGTTGTTCCAAAACCTTTGTACAGAAAAAGAAAGGAGAAACGAGAAGAAGATATTTAAAGTTTGTATACAATGTGGGCCAGCGAATTGTGAACGATATTTTGGAAAGGTTTTGTTGGCTTCCTTAATATTTTTCCGGTTCTTTTTGCAAATATCAACTGGATAATCAACAAAAACAAACAACTTTCGTTAAGTAAAGACAAGAGAAATCGCGTGTCTGAGCTTTTTAACGCGTGAATGAGCTACAGCGAGATCTCCCCTGTTCCAATGGCCTTATTTCAAAGGTTACAAATCTCAAGGATATTAATAGCAGCCTTGAGAGGAAGCCAGGAAGTGGTGGGCAAAAACAGGAAGAGGACAGTAGAGGATGCCACCATATTGGTTTCCGGAGGGCCTCAAGATCGGTGCAGATGTGTACCTATAAGTAATGGAGACAGTGGTCTTGCCCTGTCTGAATGCCAACAACCCCAAGGGCAAACTCAATAGGGGTGTGAGGACAATTTGGCGGATTTTTGGCCTTGGTCAATGTGTCCTCCATCATCACCAGACTGCAATCCCCTTGACTATGGTATTTGACGCGCCGTTGAGAGGAAGGCCTGTACCACCCCTCTTGAAAATGTGGATGCCCTAAAGGACGCCGTGGAGAAGGAGTGGGCTGACATGTCGGATGACTTTATAATGAGGACCTACTAGGCCTTTAGGCCTAGGATAGAGGCCATGATTGAGGCTGAGGGGGCCCACTTTGAGGTTTAATTGTTTATATATTGTATAATAAATATATGAAGTTTCATTTTCCTACTACTTGTACTTTTTGAGAATTTTGATAAAGTTTTGCTTGGTAAAATTCGTTCACGATTCGCTGGGGACACACACTGTATACTTAACCATAGAAGATCCAAACGTAAGCGATGTAGCAGCCAGAAGGTTTTTTCGTCCCTTATTAATATTTATGACCCTGACAATCAAAGTAACTTCAGGATTGTGTCATCATTCTGAAGAGTCATTTATTATTAAAACATAATTAAAATCCTATTTGTAATCACACCGGCCATAAATAAAATAGAACTGAATCCTCAATTAAACAATTTATTATTCCTAGGGATCGATCTACATTGCTATGGTGAGGAGACGAGTTATAGAGTAGCAATATTTGAAATTTTGAGTGATTATTGTTACTGGGTTCTCAAGGGTTAATTTAAAGTAGAAAAAAACCCCCGGATCAATGTATCGAGTATGGATTTTTTCAATCCCCAAATAATCAATATAAAAATATGTCCCAAAAAATCCATATAGGGTTGAGTCCTAATTTATACATTTTTATGATTTATTTTTAAATGTAGATATAACCTTTATGTTTTAATCTGTTGGGCAATTATTTGTCGTATGACCTAAATATACATGTTTAATGGGTTTTTTATTATTCATTATTAGATTAAAAATATATGTATGTATAGTTCTAAAAAAACAAAAAAATACTTACCTCTCTATTTAAAACAAAGAAGAAGATCTTAGGAATTCTGCATACGTAGTGACTCTCAAATACATTTAGTTTGATTTGAAAACTAAAATTATTTTATCAGTTCCCGTATTTTATCAATTACAACCAATAAGAAAATAATATGAGAGGCACTGCTATTGAAATGAGTCTTAAATACGTGATGAATCAATGGTAAATAAGTTACAAATCCTTATTTTGAAAAACAAAGAAACAAATGATAACATTTGAGCACAAAAACTTGATATCAAAATTGTGTGTTTACGGGATCAAATCGTTTGTAGATTTGTTTCAAATGAGCTCAAATTTGAATCTTATTCCCAATATATTTCCTCATCATCCCATGTTACAATTATCTACAATGTATCTACAAACTAGAAATATCCTCAAAATAAAGCCTTCATTTCAAATAAATGGTTAAGGTGCGAGTGTCTTTCACCTTTGCACCCAAAGTTTCACACAATGGAGTACAAATTCATCAGTTGTGAATACTTTATATATATATATATATACCTTGAGGGGCTGATGAAACATGGTATTGAGTTTTTTGTGAATGAGTATTCCGATGGAGTAGATATTGATAACGACTCCACAGAGGGCAATAATGAGGATCACAATGCTAAAGACGTTCTTTGTATCCTGATCGGACATGTTGTTTGTTCATGGATGATTATTGTATCTGAAAAGAATGGAAATGATTATTATAAATTGTGGTATCTAATTATGTATGAGAGATATGTATCTACAACCGTAATGCAGTATTAGAACTAAAACGAGCAAACATTTCTTTACAAAAGTTAGTTCATTACGTGTAGAATATGTAGAAGGGATCACACCATGGTATGGACACACGTCAAATTCCCTCGAGAGAAACTATTCTATGAAAAAAGAAAAAGAAAAAAAGGCCATCCACTCAAAATCGAAAAAAAAGTTAATTTACTTTTTAACGATTGCACATTCTAGACTTCCAAGAAGGAACAATCAAATAAATTAGTACAAATATTGGAAAAAAATAAAATTAAAGCTCTTTATTCTAGCTGATTTTAAAAGTTTTTTTCTTCTGCGTGTGTTTTGTTTGTTTTTCCCCCCACTCCTTTTTGTTCTTGTTTGTATTTTAAAGGAACACAATAGCCTCAAATAAGTAAGGTCCTTTTCTTTTTCTTTTTTTGGACACTTTGATCCGTCAAGTAGGATTCTACAATTTTCCATGTTTTCACTACTACACAAATACTTTTTCTGTTGACAAGAATAATAACACCCCCCCCCCCTGACTTTACCGAAATTAGTGGCCTCTCAGGGCCATATCTGGTGTGATACAAGCCATTATTATTTTTTGGGTTAACATTGGTCATTTTTAAGGCTCTTGTATCGTAAAAACTATGATGCAATACATAATGTATAATGTTACTTTTTATAATTTTTGTAGGATTTTCTTGTCTTTTCAAATCCAAGCTGTTTAAGAAGCTTAGTGAGCTAAACAATGTTGATAGGTTCAACACAAATTATCTTTTGCTAAGAAACTGTGAACAATCATTACACACATTGGTTTATATGTACATACATATTAAGTGCACAAGGATGGTTACACCCTTACAAAGAATTTGCTAACTGCTAACCATTCTTTAATTTCTTTAACTATGTACACGCATAAAAAACGGAGCCATTACGTAAAAAGTAAATAAATAAACAGTATAGTTGATATTTAGTGCTCTTGAGTAGAATTTCAAGAAGTATTAACTCAAATCATTTTAAATAACAAAAGCCATACAATTTCTCTAAAAAAGTATCTTCATAAAAAACACACAAAATAGTCAATCAGAGTTTGTTGGGAAATTTTTTTTTATTATCTCCATGCAATTGTACATGAACTCTCTTCTCCAAGGAATTATACTTTCAATTGCTACTGCCACAAGTAAATATTTATGAATTTGTAAGACTCTAAAGGCTCATTTAAAGTTATTTTCTTTGCAATAAGAGCCTTTGAATTGAAAAATAGCAAATTCCAATGCATTAACATATGATATTCCACTACGGACCAAAAAGGATAATTCCCTTCCAAGCACATGATGAGTTTTGTTGAGGTCTCTTAAATTCAGAGTAATAGTCAAATATTCAAAATTACCCTGGTAATGAAAGTTATATGACGTCCACATAAATCTGAAGTTATCTGATTAATTTTAGACATGGATCTAATTATTTTTTACCATGATTTTTTTTTCTTCTAATAATATCAACCCTGGAGTAGCTCTCGAACACCAAATTCTTTTTTGAGCTACTCCTCAAATTTCAATATCATTTGTCACGTCTTATCCAAATACATATATGCTACCAATCAATCAATCAATCAATCCCACTTTGACTTACTGTTCTTCTCCATTTTGAAAAGGAATTACTTGATCTATCATTAAAAATTCGAATGTAGATTTTAGGAATGACGATTGAAAGTTGATTAATAACTTATCCAACTTTTTTATAAAACAAAATAAATTTTATATATAATATAATATAGAATAAAATCTCAAAACCTCTCTACGTGCTATTAAGAAAGCCTCGACAAACTTTTTCTAGAGTAAGAGCCCTTGTTTTTCTCATTTTAAAATTAATGGATGAGTGAAAAAATATTTATACTTATAATTTCTTTGTTTAATGGTTCGTGTTAAAAAAGAATTAGTCATATAATATGTAAAGTGAAGTCAAGAGGAAATAAGAGCAAACACTTATCAAATGAGATACTCAAATGGTATATATCTAATGCTTCATCTCTTGGATGTGAATCAAATCTTTATTTACTCTTTTCATGACGTTTGACAACTTTGATTGCCAGTCAAGAAATGATGATTTCATTGATATTTTTAACCAAGATGTCTTTGTTTTGTAAATATATGTGACATCACTTTTAACTTATTGTTGAAAAACTAAAAACTAGCATAAAATCATTCTACTTCAATCAAACAAAACTAAATGTTAGAGTTATATAACTTTCATTGCTATATGGGAATGAGAATCATTATCCTGTGAGCATAGTTGGGCGGGCATTTTTCCGTGTTTAAGTCATATTATTTGAGCTCTTAAATCCAGGTTTGACACTGAAATATAATTATGAGTTGTGATATTTTTTGTAAAATGATCAATCTAAAAAAAAATGTTATTGAGTCCTCGAATGATGACATTTTAAGACGGATTGGGATGATGAAGTGTCTATATAGAGAACCTACATACTTAGTTACTTAGTTATTCAAACAACAATTGGGAAAATCAAATCCGGATCAATGACCAATAGACATTAGTATACTGTTGGATACGGAATCGACTCTAATGAGAGTAAGTCAGACTTTATTACTCTCCCTATAGGAGCTTAAATAGCTAAAATAATTGAGCAGAAATCGTGAAGATGAAGGGTACTGAGACATGACTCATCAAGGAACACTATTCCTTTCATTGTATATCCATGGCCCTGCGATCCCACTCTTTCCTCGGAGTTGCCATGTAATTAAATAAGAGATCCATTTTTTTTTTGAATTTGGTTATCTTCAGCTGATGTAAGAGTCTCCTTATGCGCGCTAGTACTACAGTCTATAGCACTTGTTTTTTATTAGATCTACCGTGAGTCTTAGATTTCTAGCGCATTTTTGCTTAAAATTGTATGAAAATTTACACACTTTGATGGACGATTTCTTCAAAGTTAAAGGCTCTTATCGGGCGCTTGACATCTTGTTTGAAAGCTGTGAATCTAATCTCTTTAATGCATTCCTTATTCATCCATTTCATGCAATATTCAAGGAGTTATTTAAGTACAAAGGATTTCATCGACTTTTGAGCCTACTCCGGCACCCTACGTCCCTAGTAGTCCTTTTAGGTCAAAACAAAGACATGAAATCTCCATAAAAAATACTAGCCAATCATCATTTTTTAATGCCCAAAATGTGTGTTCTTCTAGGCTTAAATTGAAGTTGAAGTTGGAAAATGGGCCAAAAAAGCTAAAAAAGTAGGGACCGATTTCTCGAAAATCGTCAGACTCTCGAAAAAAAGAATTACAGATTTGAAATCAGTGAGCAAAACTAAATAACTTTTATTATACTTATACCCCAGAAGATTTTTGGCTGTTGACCAGTGTAATTATATGACTAAGCAAATAATTAATAGCTTAGAAGCAAGGGAATCTATGAGTACTATAGGGCCTATAATAAGTACTCAGCGAGATAATAAAATTATTTTGCTCTTTCTGTGACTAAATTTGTTGGAGCAGAACTCAATTTTATTTACATCCGGAGTGTTATTAAATATATAGCGCAATGTATATGTTTGTTTGTACAACAGAAAGGATATACAAATATATAGGTATTTATAGTAATTTTAATTCCTTTTGACTTTTACAAAAGAGCTCTCTAAAAGACATTATTTGTCTGAATTCAAAGATACAATATTGGTGTTTAAATCAACAATTTGGAAAGATTTTCTTGGAATAAATACTCATACTCCGGGAAATTGACTTTAGATGGGATCCTTAAAGGAAGTAGAGATCCAAGTATATATTTTAATATTTAAAAAAAAAAAATAATACACTCTTAGAATTCATGATTAAAAGATCTAAAATTAGTTCATATGTTCTCCATTGGAATGTTAAGGAACTCTATGTACAACAAAAGGAAAAAAAAAAACCCTATGAAATACACAACTTGACCCGAATTGCAGGCTCAAAGTCAACTAGCACATACCTAGAATCCATGTAATTCTCTATTTTAAAAAGTAATAAACAACTCTAATGTCCGAGAAACATAAAGTGCAGTGTCCCAATGCATGGTCATTTGTGCCAATGTGGAAAAGTTTAAAAATCATTCACTCCATATAAATAATGAATGTCTAAGTTTTTTAGATCGATACCTAGTCTCTAGGGAAAGATTGATTGTTGTATCTTTTGGCTTCACTATCAATGCATATTCCTCTTGATTTGCAAAGCCTAAATCGTATAAACTATAAGCCGAGTGATTCTTCAGTATGTATTTATCCTTTCATTTAATTAAGGATTTCCCTGAAAAATAAATATTTCTCGTAGGTTCTCTGGGAAATCCCGAGAGAGAACCCAAATATATATGATGTGTCAACACAAAATCAATCTTGAAAAAATTTATGTTCGCGCTCTATCTAGTCTAAACGATGGTTATAGTTAGGAATGTAAATCATATGCAATTCGGGCGTGTTATAAAAAAAGAAAGAGAAAATCAACCTGGCAACCCTGACAATTCAATGAATGTCGAGGGGGGAAGCAGCTTGAGCTGTCATGACGTTTTACTGAGCTACAAGCTGCTATTCTCCATTATATATACAACAATAAATAATAACATAGATGAGAGGCATAAAATTAACTGAAATTAATGTCAGGAAATTATATATTTTTAACTAATAATAATATTACGAGGACTTGAGTCCTTTTTGTTTACATTTTATTTGCTTTATTAAACTTAATGCATGTACTCCTTCATGCGACATCTTTACTATCAGGTAGATGTTCTCCCCTCAGTAATATTGGAAAAATGATAACAGCGTTGGAAAACAAAAACACTTGTTTGAAGAGCCAACTCCACTTTTTTATCACATGCCCGAATTGCATATGATTTTCATTCCTAGTTATAGTAATGGCTAGCAATGTAAATCATATGCAATTCGGGCGTGTGATAAAAAAAGAAAAAGAAAATCAACCTGGCAACCCTGACAATTTAATGAATGTTGAGGGGGGAAGCAGCTTGAGCTGTCATGACGTTTTACTGAGCTACAAGCTGCTATTTTCCTTTATATATGTATACAAATGAAAACATCAAACCACAAACATTACAATACGTTACTCTAGATTCATTATTATGTATATTCACAAATATCATTAACTCCATTCTCCTCAATGAATGATAACCATTTTTTAATTTTTCCTTTGTTCCTCACCATGATATAATCTTTGCAGACTGTTCTTTTCTTGTAAAACATTATGTTGAGGTAAAGTTGATGTTACCTTCTTAAGGGAAAAAATAAAATGATAACAGCTTCGGAAAACAAAAAGACCTGTTTGAAGAGCCAACTCCACTTTTTTATCACACGCCCGAATTGCATATGATTTTCATTCCTAGTAATGGCTGACCTTTTTTTTAAAGACTACAAGGCATGGATTACCTTCTACTGCTGAAAATGTGGAGCAACGATCATTCGAACCAGTATTCATATTTCATGATTTGTGATATGCAAGACTCTGCTCAATTCGTAAGTACTTCCCTTATGTTGATCAGAGAAGTATTTCAAGATCAAGAAGTTACTTTTTTTCAAACTTTTCTTTGTGTGTTTTTATCATTTTATTTTGTTATTTTTTTAAATTGATGTTGTCTGTTTCTAAACGTTATAATTATAATAATTTATATATTTTTCAATATTTAGTCATTGAACAAACGATAACTAGGGAGGAACATTTTGTTGAGGTGGGAAAGCATGCCAGCAATGCCTATCTGGTGCCTCTACAATTTATCTGCTGATTGTCATTTGACAATACACAATAGCTGTTTAGTTAGCAAGCTGTAGGAAGCTCTTACCTCAACAATACTGAGAAGACTGAATACAAATTGATTCAACTGATATTTTTCTTTCCTTCCTTAAGCTCAATAATATCTCAATATTTCTAACTAACATATATATATATATATATATAAATCAAATACAATCCAGGAAGGCATTTTGAGGAAAATTGTTCTGGCTTGCTTTATTGTTGACGAGTCTCCTATATATTAGAGATTGTGTGCTATCCAATTTTGAAAATTTGATATGATATTTTTTTTTCTATTCTTACATGTATGGAATATCTTTTTAAATGTTTGACAGAGTTCATGTTTGTCAAGCCTTTGAACAAAGAGATGTCCACCGAGAAAGGCCTACAGGAAAATGAAAAAAAAATAAAGACCAGTTGGAGCGAAATGTGGAACTTAGTTTAAATTTTCAAATCCTATTATCGAACCCCCAAGAAATGACAAAAAAAAAATAAAAATAAATCAATAAACAAACTGTGTCATCAAAATCCCGACTGTCTTATATCGACTCAACGAAATCTATTTCCTTAGTTTATGGGCTTAAGAAAAAAAAAAAAAAAAAACTCCCACTAATTTCATGATGAAAATGTCACAAAAAAAAAAAAAAAAAAATAAATAAGAAGGGCGATGAAGAAATAGAACATAAATTCCCCTCTGAATAATATAAAAAAAACAACAAATTTACTCAAATTCTTCTTTTACGCAATCCACTAACAAATTTTCATTTTCATTTATTTATTTTTTTACATAATTTTTAAAAAGCAATGAGATGGAAATAAGGATTTGACGATTATAGGAAAAGTACTCTATATGTTCCATTTGGAGACTAAGAATAGAGTATAGTTGCATATATGTATGTACATTTTATATAACTAGTCTTGTTTGTAGTAAAGTTCCATTAGACGGAAAGTAGAAAATGATTCCTTTTAAACATGCAAATAAATACAATAAACTGTGATGAATCCATTTCCTCAAAAAAAAAAAAAAAAATCAGAATAATTTGAAACTGTCATAGAGTCATACATCGTTTAGGTAAAGAAATAATTAATTAGGAATCTTTAGTTTTGTGTTTTTGAATACATATGTACTTTTAAACATCGGATTAATTTGTTGATAACTATTATTATTATTATTATCGAGGCAAAGAGTTTCTGAGGGAAGGGCCGTAAATATGTAGTCATCTTTGAATATCCTTTCTTTTTTTTCGTCAATACCTTACAAAAAGAAAAGGAAATATAGGATCAAGATTGATGAAGAAGATAGGCAATGTAACATGTATCATTATAGACTCAGGAATAAAGTAACTATGTAGAAATATAAGTAAGGAATGTATATGTACATATATTCATACTAATCAATTTCCCACTCAACCTCTCTTCTCTTAAATAAAATGCCTCTATAACTTTTTGACTTGTACATTCTCCTTAATTAGGCTGCCTTTGACCCTCATCATTTTAACCAAAAGCATTTTCAATTTTTTTCTATAGAATATATTTATGATCGCCAGAGTTTGAGAAGCCCTGTCTTAAAGTGGGTGTACAATAGTACGTAGCGAATGCCTCGAGTCTTTTAGCTTCCTCATCAGACGTCTTACGACTCATTTATGTGGGAAAAGATTGAGCTTACGTACACTTGACTACTCCTTAAGATCAGGGAACACGCATATACTTCTCTTTCTCTCTGCCACACAATCAGTTGATCATACTATGACCTACTCTGCATATTTTTTTGATGCAACGGTGTAGAGAATGCTATGCACAAATATTTAAATTACAGATTGAAACTCGTCTTTACGAAATTGTAAATTGTAAACATAACGATGCATGCAGAAACTTCCTTTGATGAAGATTCGCGATGTGACGCCTCTCCTTATATCGTAGTACAAATGGGGTGTGTAAAATAAAAAGAAAGAGAAAACCATCAACCTGGTTGTAACTCTGACAATTTGATGAATGTTGAGAGGGAAGCAGCTTGAGCTGTACTGACGTATTACTCAGCTATAAGCTGCTATTCTCCTTTATATATGTATACAAATGAAGACATCAATAAGTAATAATAACATTATGTATGTAAACCATAGATGAGAGGCAGGAAATTATATATCTTTAGCTTACAAGTCGTAAACTAACAATTATTACGAGAACATGAGCCCTTTTTCGTTAACAAATTGTATTTACTATGAGGTAGATGTTCTCTCCTCAGTAATAAAGTAAAAATGATAACAGCTTTGGAAAACAAAAAGGTCTGTTAAAAGTGCCAACTCCACAAAATCTCACAACCGGAATTTTGCATATTATTTACATTCCTACGTATTGTAAGCCCACCTTTAAAAATAAATTGAATCCCTTCTCAATCCTGGCTATCCAAACAGTCAAACGTCTACTCCCCCCACATACATCCATGGAAATAATTTTTTGGAGGAAATATCTTTCTAAAAAGAATACACATTTATCCTTACAAGATTTCTAAGTCACTCGAACCTGAGAAAATATGACTGTGCTTTTACTAATGGTACACTAATTAGAAGAGGCAGTATTTTTTTATCAACGACTAGTTTAAAAATTAATGTTGATGACACGTATAGTACATTCTCGTATTTCCCTTATGTCTGGTCATATACATATAATATTTGACGGACAGTTACAATTAAACTATGAAAAGTCCAGGAGTGGAGTCTAATTTTGAACATATATGTATATACACTCTTCTTTCTTTTTTGAAGAAAAGGTTGCGAGAGGCAAATGTGTCACAGAGGAGTCTGTTTTACAGAATGTGCTATTTACTGACTCTTTATATAATATCCTTTCCTCCTTCAAAAAGAGAAGGAAAAAAAAAGTTTGAAAATCCAACTGGTAAATTGTTAAGTTAAGAAAATTTCATTCGAGTTTAAGCCATCAGATTTAAGGCGGGCTCACTGATGTGCTTACGCATTTTCCTTACTACTATGTATAGGAATGTAAATCATATGCAATTCGGGCGTGTGATAAAAAAGTGGAGTTGGCTCTTCAAACAGGTCTTTTTGTTTTCCGACGCTGTTATCATTTTTCCAATATTACTGAGGGGAGAACATCTACCTGATAGTAACGATCTCACATGAAGGAATACATGCATTAAGTTTAATAAAGCAAATAAAATGTAAACAAAAAGGGCTCAAGTCCTCGTATAATTGTTATTAGTTAAAAATATATACTTTCCTGACATTCATTTCAGTTAATTTTCTGCCTCTCATCCATGTTATTATTTATTGTTGTATATATAATGGAGAATAGCAGCTTGTAGCTCAGTAAAACGTCATGACAGCTCAAACTGCTTCCCCCCTCGACATTCATTAAATTGTCAGGGTTGCCAGGTTGATTTTCTCTTTCTTTTTTTATAACACGCCCGAATTGCATATGATTTACATTCCTAACTATGTACAAGTATCAGACTTCATTTCATTCCCCTCAAAAATCGTCCCCTGATGCACTGCAGGCGTGCCAACATTTTATTTAATTTTCAAAACAGTTACAAAAATGTTATTGAGTCAATAGTTACAGACGAATGACTGCTGAGATTAGACCTGCTATGCAAATTTCAAATTGGGACATTGGTGTCTTGATTGTAGTTGTATGTAGGCTAAGATGTATCTTGAGATCTAAACCAGGGATTCTCAAAACTCAACAGCCTGGAATATTCATTCGACAACATGTCTTTAAATTGCATTTCTAATCATTAAGACATTTTAAAAAAAACCCGAAGAATTTGATTTAAGTTGTTTACAACAGGACGACGCGTATCCCTTAATTTTATGAGTATTTTGACGTGTAGTTTGACACAGTCAACAGTCGGTTACAGGTGTACCAACTTAAAAAACAAAAACATTTACCCCTATCGGAATCTTTAAAACAAATAAAATTCAAATTTACCAATACTTTTTGCTCATAGTAGTATATAATTTAAGCAATCCTTTCCTCGCCACATCAGTCCATGAAGAAGCATCAACATCCTATTAAACACATTCAAAAAAGAAAGGATATCGTCAAACAATGAAAAATAAAGAAAAATAATCACATCAGGAATAAATTATCAACTCTTTGAATGAAACCACTTCATTACTCATTTTTTCATTTACCTATTCATAACATCCATTTTTATTTAAGGAAAAAAGAAAAGAAGAAAAACAAAATTTTTTTTTTAAAATGAATTCTTGTCAAAAAAGAAAAGCAAATTTTTTTTTTAATATTTAGTTGGTGAATCATTTAGCTTTCAAACATTGTTTGAACTTTTATAATTGAATTTCTTGAAATCTATTTCTTTTTTTATGTGCTTAGTAAGAAGGATAAAGTGCCCTTATGAAAACAAACATTTTATGATTTAAAATCTTACCATTAACTACAAAAACACACACATATATATATATATATAGCATATGAAGGGGGAGAAAAGAGTTAATAGGAATGCATTAAAGTATAGTTCTTATCTAACTTCATACATTCTTGAGATCATCAATACTTATAGCGAGAATACTAGAATACGCAATAAAACGAAGAAGCCATCGATTTATTAAGTGCATTTTATTATATATTTCCTTTAAAGTGACCCATTAAATAAAACTATTTCGACAAAGATCCTAATGAAACGATCGTGTGTCAGTACTTTGAAAAAGTCAAAATAACCGTTTTATAATAAAAATGTTAAATTTAATCATAATAAAAGTTGGCCATCTTGAAGTTATTTAGAATAACAAAAAAGACCCCTTTTTTAAATTTGTGATGAAGGAAAACGGTGAATTTTACAGCTGTCATTCATTTGGATGACGTCAGAATGTGATCAAGAAATAAAAGGTTTATTTTTTTATTCAAAAAAGTCAATGCACAATTCCATTTACAAAGTGAATCATTTAATTGACAGAGTCATTTAAAACATTCAGATGTCTTCATACATTGTTGGTCCCTCTGTTGATGCAAAGCAAAATTAATTGTCGTCAAAATCTAACCATTTTAAAGGGATTTTGCGTCTCAATATATTAATTTTATTTTATTCAAGTATCAGGATATTTCTCAAGGGCATAAGGTCATACATAGACTTTGATTTTATTTAGTTGTATAGCTATTAAATGAAAGTTCCTTAGGATTTTTTTTATTTTAAAATTTGTCCGAAATCAATATGGCGACACTTTGATTTATTATACAATCTTTGAGGTTAGTAGACTTAAAATACGGCCGGTCAAAATAAATATTTCTTTTCAATTGATTCTAGTGATTTTACATTATTTTTATTTTCTCTCACTATCTGAAAAAAAAAAAAAAAACTTAGATGCAGGAAGGTCAAGAGTAGATATTAAATAAAAAGCAGGCCTTGTATGAATTTGTGAACATCATACAAGCTTTAAAGATTGATTTGTGTATGTATTGATATAATTTACATCAATGTATGGGCTATCTAAATAACAACTCTGCCCAATATTAAAAAGTTGGTAACAACAAGGAGAATACAGAAGGGTAGCAGTAGCTACCAGCTGTTTTTCCAAAAAATTTCTTTCCCTTTTAAGAGTCGAGGTTGCGAGTGGGCAAAAAAGTTTGTCGTGAAGGTGAATAGTAGACTTGGAAGAAATCGTAAGAATTATGATAAATATTTATAATAAAGAGTATTTTTCGAATCAGTGGAAATTGTTTGCGGGTTGGTTGCTCTCAATCCCTGGTTTATTTGATTTATGAAATCCAAGAGATTGATTAATTTGAATAGTTTAATAAATAGGTGAAATTGATAGTCATGAACGAAGTACCTAAAGAAATTACATGTAGTCTAGAGTCTCGTTTTTGGGAAAAAAAACTTTCATGATGGGCCTCATAAGTGTATGTATACATATATAAAAGTATATACAAATGCTGTTAGGGAAAAAGCAAGAGGAGACTTTGTGTAGAGAGAGAAAAGAAAAAAACGAATAGAGAGAGAGAGAGAGAGAGGTTCCTTTGGATGACTGCCCAATTAGAAAAATACAAAAACAAAACTATATCAAATAATTGAATTTAAATTAATTAATTAATTTTTATCAACACACCAACATATATTTCACAAGTTTTATTTTTTTCCTTCTAATTTTTAATTTCCATACTAATTTTATAACTCTTGAGCTTCAATGACTTAAAAGATATTAAGACATTAAAGAAAGAATTTAAAAGTTTTTTTTTTTTTTTTTTTTTTTTGAGAGAGAGAGAGAGAGAGTAAAAATGAGAATTGATTAATCTTCCCACCTCATCTCACTTGAAACACTTACTTTTTTTAATATTAATAATAAAATTAGCTCATATATTAACTTTAAAATCATGCTTATATGATTTTTACCTCAAATCCTTGAATAATCAAACTTTTTTTAAGGCTAAAACTTTTTAAAAAAATTATCACACCTTTTCACAATATGAAAATGATATTTCCCAAGTCGAGATAGACAAATATTAATGCTTTTCCTTGTTACAAAATTGAAATATTGTTAACTTGGATCTTAAAAAAAACAGTTAACCAAAGAAAAATTTCTAAAATAACACAGATCAACAAATTTGAAATATGTTAGTTCAAATCTGTAATTTTTTTCTTCTCGAGAGTCCAACGGTTTTCGAGAAATCAAATTTCAACTTCAATTTAAACCGCCTAAAAGGATACTACTCGATCTGTGCATTAAAATACAATGATCCGCTATTGTAATTAATGCAGATTCTATTTCCAGTCTTTGTTTTGACCTAAAGGGACTCCTGGGGGCATAGGCGGTGGGAGTAGGCTCAAAAGTCGGCCAAATCCTTTTTACTTAAAGAGCTGAGATCCACATCTTTCAAACGACCGATAAAAATCCTTAACTAAGGAGAAATCGTCTATCTAAGTGTGTAAATTTTCATTCAATTTCAAAGACTAATGGCAGAGCTACCAAAAGATATCGGTAATAGACTGACGTAGTAGCGGACAGAAGGGTTTCAGCTGATTTCATAATCCTTTTCCGCACAACTACTTTAGTAGCTCTAGTTTGACTTCTTTGATCTCTATTGGATTTTTGATCGAAATTGAATGAAAATATTTAGATACAAGATTTTTGACTGTTGATTGCTGTAATTAAAGAATATTGTGGGTCTCAGCTTTTCATGTAATATTCAAGAAGTTATTTAAGTAACAAGGATTTGTCCGACTTTTGGGCCTACTCCCGCACCCTTTAGGTCAAAACTAAGACTGGAAATGATATTCGCATTAAATATGTACATTAGTGGATCATTATTTTTTAATGCACAAAATGAGTAGTATCCTTCTAGGCTTAGTCTTTGACATTGACATTCTATTTTCTCAAGATTGTATGCTTAACATGATTTCAATAAACCCATACGTATTATAATCCATATAAAACTTTGCATAGAATATCTTCTTCCTAAACCCAGACGGAGTAGACTTTATTATTTTTCATGACTGAGTAGGGATCAAATGATGCTAGTTATCATTTTTCATCAATTTCATTTCCTACTTATATCCATGTATACGACTTTCTCATTTGATCAAAGTATGAATACATTATACCCTTCCTACTCAATCATATTCTCGTATCTTAAAATGAAGAATGTAACAACAACTTTGTATAACAGATAAATCCCTATTAATAAATTGTAAAAATAGGATAAAATTATTTCCATGTGCTCTCAGGTGAAATATATATATATATTCATACATATAGTACGTATAAAGATTGTCATAATGACGTCATATTAAAATGTAAGAAAGGAATAATACTTTTCCAGAAAATACACTTATATATAATATGAGGCTGGACCATCTATTAAATAGATAAATTAATGGATAGTATCATATCTCATTGGCAAGTTTAAACAAAAATCATGAATCAAACCAATTCAAACAAATTCAACTCACTGTGTAACAAATCTTAGACTTCGGGAGTCTCCATGCACACAAAATGACAATTTCTTATTTTTTCTTATTTTGCGGAACACAAAAATGGGGATTCAAAACCCTCAACAAACACTGGATTGCTCTTCAAAGCCCTTTTAAACAATTAGTTTTTTTTTTTTTTTAGCTTAGAACCATATTTTGACTTTAATGAGAGGAGTAAGTGACAAAGGAAATTAATAACAAATGATATAAAACTGTGTATGATTTCAAAGAAATCTTTTTTGCTTATGTTGGTGTTATTTTTACTCCTAAAAATTGGGTCCAAGCATAAAGAAAAAGTTGAGCAAAATAGAGGATATTAACTAGAGACACACTATTATTTTCTCAGATTTCTTTTAAATGCTTAATATAAGTAAGTAAACACTAGGCTTGCTTCAATAATTATTATTATCTCAATTTACTTGTGGTTACAAGCAGTCAGAGAATTGGAGAAATTGAATTTATGTGCTTACATTGCATTTCACTTACTCTTGGATATGTGGTGATATGTAGACACTTAAACACGAGTCGCAAAAGTTTGTAGTCAAAAACTGACGGTTTGCCTTGAGCTTGTCTGCCCTGACCCGTAAAAAGTGACTTATGAACAACTCAATATTCTAATAATATAATTAATTAATTTTCCAATTGCATATTTGATAATCTGTATATGAAAATTTCACAATTTTATTTGGAAAGTAAATATCATTTGCCAGGATGCCGTTTTAAGGCTAGTGTATTATTAGTATTTGTCTTTATTTCGTAGCATTCACCTCATTTTAATTGACGTAAAAAAGTAAATCAGGAGTCAAATTGATCCTGTGGTCCTAATTTATCCGATTTGTTTCGTAGCCTTGGGGAGTAGAAACATCTACATTTCAAACAGCACTAGTGCATGGATAATTTATAATTATATACAAATAATAAATGTTTAAGTATTTTTAATAAAATTTACATCAAAGGTGAGTGGGAACTTTCCAGTTTTTCTTGAAGAGGAATGATCTAACAAAGAATTAACATAATTTCAAAAAAGAACAAGAAACAGTCAATTTTCTCTAAAACAAAAAATCTAACAAACCTTGGCACATTACATGCGTAATTACAGAAATTGCTTCTCAATGTAGGGTTGCTTAGTTGATTGACTCGTTGGAATAGCTAGAATATATTGAGAGCTTCTATACCTTTTCATCTTCAATATGGGAATAAATACATATTATAATAAAAAACAATATTCAGAAAATTTAACAGAATAAATTTTATGATTTATGAAAATTAAAAAATTGGATTGAGCATAGGACTGTAAGATCTAAAGTTTCAATTTTTTTTTTGAAAACTCTTCTTCATTCAAAACATCTTCAATACTGGAGTGGGCTGGAGCATTATCAATATCAAGTACTACTGGCCCCTCCATATACATCCTTTGCTTTTCTTAAGCATTCACGCACCCACTCCATATCCTTTTTGAAAATTCATTGTTTCACCCCATGATGAAATAGCCCCAAGGGACCAATACGTCCAATAACATGACAATTCGTCCCTTTATAGGCTGTTGCAAATGTAGAACATCTGCTTCTACGTGGTGAACGACCCATTGATCTTGAAATATGGGGATTAAAGTTAGTCCCGTTCATAAACAAGATTGGTTAATTTTGAGACTGATAGAAACGTAAGCTTTCAACAAAATCTAAATGTTTATTTCCATATTGAACTTGAAAAGGTATACATAGATGTACTCTCAAAGGTTACAATAAATCAATGGATTCTTACTCAATGAAAAACAAAAAACAAAAACGAGAGCCGGATAACTCGTTTGAATTTCTTAATTACGTCATTATATATATATATATATATGGTGCATCATAGGGCGGACTATGTGTAACTTGACCCAAAAAATAACATAGGCTATGTACCATCGGCTTTTAAGGTTGTTTGAGCTCGCTGGAGGCTGATATTTATGCCAAAATGTGATTTGAATGCATAGAAGGCATAATTTAAGGTTGTTTATGAAGTCAAAAGTTTCAAAAAATTGTCCATCTACAACTTGTGAGAGGTCAAATGACCTATTGAAGGTCAAATCAGGTCGTTGTAAACTTTTGTGATGTTCCCTTGCTCAATCATTGCACAATATGTTGTATTCCATATGTGACCGTGTGCCCAAATTTAAATATACACGGTCTACATTTAAAAATGATCTCAACTTAAATTATTTAAGTTACATTCATTCATTAATAAATTATTTGAAACACTAAATCCAGGAGTAATTCTTGCTACTTTAACACTATTTAAGAGAACATACATAATTGTTAAAAGAGATACTCTTTCGTTTGAAAAAATTCCGACACAGCGTGTATATCTTCCTAGACAAATTCAAGGCCAAAAGGGCCTTACCTCTATCCTAGAAGGAGCTATTATTTTTTATGAGGCAATTGTTTCTTTCGATAAGTGCTTCATTGCATGTATCCGATTTCATTAATTAATTTATTTTCTATGCCTACTTCAAAGTACATGACTCATATTTATATATATAGAAAAAAAATATCAGCCAACTTCTGTTCTGTGTTCATTGATCATAATTTATTACCAACGGATCCCTTTCTAAACTAATATAATACATGTACATATTATTTCTAGAATATTCTTTAGTAAATCTTCATTTTTTTGCTCCTGAATTTTTGCTACAACTAAAGAAAATTCTTATGTTTCATATAAATTTAGGTATATATATATGTACGTATTTATTACAAAATATGAAGATTTGTTTATAAGTCAAATACATATATTGAATTAGGGATGTAGGCTAAAGCTTATGAACAAGTTTAAATTAAATGCAAACACATGAAACTAATTTTGCATACATATTTGCAGTTGGGATTTCCTTATTTGCGTGTCATATTTCTTCCTCAGCTATAACATAAATGAAAAGAATCATTTCAAAGCTTATCAACTGTGAAACCACTAATTAAATTCATAGATATATTTTTTTGGTACAGAGTCGGTCAAAGGTGTTGAATTCCTCGAAAATATTAAAAGTATTTAGACAAAGTTTTTAACATTGAAATCGTATTTTATAAGGAGGTAAAAATTTATACGTTATAGATATCAAACACACAACAAATGACGTCAAAAGGACCTTTGGAGGAGCTGTATGTATCTTCAGTTTACTATAGCATTTGTAATATTATGAGATATGAATACCTTGTATGCAATGAATGTTATTCAATATGACATTTAATTTTGAATTTCAGTTAGTTTTTTTTTGACAATTAAAGAATATTTTTTTGTACAAATAAAAAAATGAAGGAGAAAGCACGAAAAAAAATCAAAAAAATCAAGAATCAGGGTTTAAAATAAAAGACAAATAAATAATCATGAGATTATGAGAAAAATCACAATTCAATTCATCCCTATCAGTAAGTGACGTTATCATAAGTTTATCTTGACTATCATGACCGGAGGTCAAAACATCCAATGCTTATAAAAATAATATATCCTTTAATTAAAAAAATAATTAGAAAGCTTAATGTATCCTCGTTCATTTTGTTCATCTGCTTGAACAATAAATGATATTACAAGTTTTACTCATCGAATTGAAGTACTTTACACTAATTTAAGTATATTCCAATTTTTGAAAATTGGAATCAAGGAGGGTTTTCAAATTCCAAATTAAGGACTAAATTGAACTCTAGAGTATCATTTAATATTAAACGCTTCCCTTCTTTACTCTTTAAACTTCTATTTAAGAGTAACACAAAATGTAAATTCGTTTGTCAATTCTGTGCCTTCTAAGCTGAGACCTACATTTAGAGACTTGAAAATTTACATGGAGGATTCTAATGAGAGTTCAGGAGTATTTTGAATAGTATATTATATATATATATATATATATGCACTAACAAGTGTGAAAAAAAAATGCCTTAAAAGCCGAATGGACAATAGTTTAAAGGGAGTTGGGTATTGCAATATCTTTTATTATGTCATTTCAAGATTAGTTTTTTGCAAACACCCGGAATAGTGATTATTTTTTCATATACATATGTGTCAAGTCAACGAGAAAGCAAGTTTGTTTTTCAAATATTGAAGAAGAGAAAATCCCCTTTACAGTTTTTTTACTTCATAAATATAACGGTCAAATATTTAGGAGTCATTTTAAGACTTTTAAGATTTTAAGTGCAAGGTTTTTGCTAAAAATATCACTTTTAATCAAGAAAGCAAGGATTGTTGTCTATCCCATAGAGTAATCAGATTTATGTTACAACAGCACATGGAGCCGATATGACCCCTGAAAGAACGTCCATCTTTTTCATAGCCCCAGAGATTTATGAAGTTATATTTTGCTAAAACCAGTTCATTTGTTTAAGAACTATTAAGAATCAACTACATCCGCTATCATGCTTACCATGATGAATCATAGTAATAATAACAACATAGTCATAAATACCAGGTGTTTTTTTATTCTTGATTGTGGCCGGTATTTTTTTCCCTTAATTAAGTTGCAGTAATTGGAGTCGTTATTTAATTAATCGAAATACACTACAATTAATACAAACGCAAGAGAATGTCTACAGGAATATGAGTGCAGTTCACGCTCATTTTTGAAATATTTCAAATAAACTTGGTTTCTTGTTAACTTGACACATATTATCTAGATTCTTGAGTGAGTCATTATAATACTATGAGCAAAAAATACCGGAAAATTTGAATTTAATTTGTTTTAAAGATTCCGATAGGGGTAAATGTTTTTGTTTTTTAAGTTGGTACACCTGTAACCGACTGTTGACTGTGCCAAACTACACGTCAAAATACTCATAAAATTAAGGGATACGCGTCGTCCTGTTGTAAACAACTAAAATTGAATTCTTCGTTTTTTTTAAAATGTCTTAATGATTAGAAATGCAATTTAAAGACATGTTGTCGAATGAATATTCCAGACTATTGAATTCTTTTGAAATTTTGAGAATCCCTGGTTTAGATCTCAAGATACATCATAGCCTACATACAACTACAATCAAGACACCAATGTCCCAATTTTAAATTTGCGTAGCAGGTCTAAACTCAGCAGTTATTCGTCTGTAACTATTGACTCAATAACATTTTTGTAACTGTTTTGAAAATTAAATAAAATGTTGGCACGCGTGCAGTGCATCAGGGGACGATTTTTGAGGGGAATGAAATGAAGTCTGATACTTGTACATAGTAGTAAGGAAAATGCGTAAGCACATCAGTGAGCCCGCCTTAAATCTGATGGCTTAAACTCGAATAAAATTTTCTTAACTTAACAATTTACCAGTTGGATTTTCAAACTTTTTTTTTCCTTCTCTTTTTGAAGGAGGAAAGGGTATTATATAAAGAGTCAGTAAATAGCACATTCTGTAAAACAGACTCCTCCGTGACACATTTGCCTCTCGCAACCTTTTCTTCAAAAAGAAACAAGAGTGTATATACATATATGTTCAAAATTAGACTCCACTCCTGGACTTTTCATAGTTTAATTGTAATGTCCCAATTTGAAATTTGCATAGCGGATATTGTTTTGTCACTAATGATTTAATACAAATTTTGTGCTTGCTTTGAAAATTGGAAGAAAAAAGCGGCAGCCATGTATATTGCATCAGAGAACTACTTTTGAGGGGGGCGAAATGAATTGATTTGATTAAATAAAGATTTTTTGATTCCCAATACTTTTTGCCCATATTAATATTTCCGTTTCTTCTATTCAGAGTAGCACTATTTTTGAACGATGGTGATTCTATGCTTTTTATTTAATAGCCGTTTCTTAAAGTTTCGTTTTTAAAGCTTTGGCTGAAATAAGTTTGAGTCATAAATTCATCCAAGGAATTATTCTGCAAATCATACCCTGAATGAAGCAATCCTTTCACTACCAAAATCAATAGCTTATATGTATATATATTAATATTTAGGTGAATATTAATCAAAAATAATTTCATTTTAACCAATTAATCAACTAAATGAAGGGTAGGTCATAAGTACGTACCCACAAACTACTTTGATGATGAAAGGCAATTCGATTTAAGTTGTGTATTTCTTACACGTTTCCACGTTTTGTTTTTTATTTTTCATCAGATTTTTTTCTTCTTTTTTACTAAATGTGTGAAGAATTTCCATTCTTTTTTTATAAGATATGTTACTCTTTTTTCACTTTCCATTGGTTTTGAGACTCAGGACACATAGAACTCTATACTCAGTAAGCCTTTTCTATATAATATTGAATCAAAAATCCAGGATCTTTTTTATTAGTTCCTTACATGAAAAGTTTGCGTTTATTTATTTTTCACTCTGTTTTGTCTTTCATTTTTTAAAAATATAAAAAATTTAATTAAAATATAGTCATAAATTACCAACAATGGTGTGAGATGCAACTGTTTATAAGTATTCATCAGGTGCTGGCTCACAAGGTATTTCTTCAAAAATGACTGCCTTTTTGGACTTTTAAGAAACTTATTGCCAGAATAGTGCTTATTTCCGAGGAGAAAATCTTTATGGTTCCTTTCAGCTGTAGAAGGTTCAGAAGAGCCATACAAAAAGGAGGGAGAAACAAAAGCAAGAAGGAGTAAATGAAAACTGTGCAATGATTTTTTGCGTTATTCGTTCTATTTGTTTCCTTTCAGACTCCCTCGTGCTCAAGAATCCCTCATTTAAATTTTAAAGATGCTTTTTTATCTTTTTAACAAACAACTATATGAGGGATTCTTTATACTTTAAAGGCTCGACCAATGTACTGGCAAGCTCTCTTAAATGATAGGCATTTGGGTAATGTTCAGTAATCCTTCAAAATTACCCGATTAATAGCAACGATATTTTTTTCCCCTAGGAAGTATTCAACATTTTTATTCAAAAGAAAGAGAAAAACAGAAGCTATATTTCAGTTTAAAGTGATAAGGATTTAGACCAGTATACAACAATTCAAAAGCATAACTTGTTTATTAAAGAAGCAAAAGAGAGAATTAAGTAGAACAAAGTTCTACATAGACCTATGGGATCCCGGTAGGGATCGGTAAATTAATTAACTAAGCATTTATACACTTAAGAAGGGATATGTGGTTTGATTAGCGTAATTGGTACTCTTTGTTTGGCGTCTAATTGACAAAGTTGCCAAGTTTGTAGCTACAAAGTAACAAAACAAAAAAGCGAATTAATAAGGAAGGCAATCAAAAGCTGAGATCCACAGCTTTCAAAGAAGATGTCAAGCGTCCGAAGAGACTCCTTAATTAAGAAGAAATCCTCCATCTAAATGTGTAAATTTTCATTCAATTTCGACCAAAAGTTCACTCGAAATTAAAGACTCAGAGTAGAGCTACTAAAGTAGCAGCACGGAGAAGGATTGCCAAATCACCCAAAATCCTTCTGCGCGCTACAACTCCAGTCAATTACACTTGTTTTTCAGTAAAAATTAATTAATTTTTTGCTTTATTTATCAAAAGTTATAGATACAATAACTATGATGAAGTCATTGTTTAATCAAGATCATTTCACCTTGGAAGCAATAGGCAATATTAAAGTTAATGATCAAACACTTGGATTTATGATCTCGTTCTATGCTATTAAAGAATAAAATATAAAATCTGTTACAAATTTTATATTTAACTTAGAAGAAACATTCTTCATGCAAACAAAAAGAAAAAAGAAACATTTTTTTTTCTAAAGAGTATTTTATAGTTGGTATGAATTATTTGATACACGTCAGAAAAACTCTTTAACCCAATTTAGCTTTTTTATTTGGGGTGAAAAAGAGCAATTTGCAATTAATCAGTGGATTTTTTAATACATATACATATATATATATATATATATTTACATTAACAAGCTACGACAAAACCAAAAAAAAAAAAAAAAAAAAAAATGATACTTAACAATGAATCAAAGTCTTGATGACACTTTTTCAAATATGTAAAACAATTTTAATTCTTGATGTATTTGGAACATGATTCACGTTTTTTGAAACAGTGTGAAATACATATCTATGTACTATTGTAGGCAATTTACTATGTACTTTACATATAACTAGTGAGTCTTAGAATAAAGTGAGACATTTTTAAATTTTGTCACAAATGTATGAGCAAAGGACTAGCTTAAAATTAATTTTTTTTTTTAGGAAAAAAAAAAAAAAGAAGTTATTAAATAACCTACACTTTTTTAAGTATTTACTTTCCACCTCCATAACTTTCCGTGGAAATTGCTCAAGGATGAGTCATAATAATTGATTAATTAACCTTCAATCTAACTTTCAAAAGCATACATACATACATATATATATTTATCAATAGCTTTTGAAAAGTACAGAATCCATTATTCCCGCACAAATCCAATAAAATCATAATCAATTTTAATTCTTGATGTAGTATGTATATGAAATATATTTCAATGTTAATATATATTATGAACATAGGCTCATAGGGAAAATATATGTATGTATTCATTAGGGAATGAGGACTTATTTCGTAGCTTGGGCTCTATTCAATCAGTCTTTATGTTATTTTTCCTACTTTGTTGTATGTGTGTGTATATATGTGTATACTCTAGAAAGAGAAAAAGGACTCTCATGTTTTAAGGGTTTCTAAAGTATTGAAGGGACTTCATTTCTCTATTGCTCTTTATTGTCAAAAGAACATCCCAGAATCAAAAGTACAAGATAACGATAAAAAAAGAGAGGGAGAAAAACAAAAAAACAAATTCAAAACAAACCCCGATATAAAATTCATAACTATGTATATATGTAGGAATGTAAATCATATGCAATTCGGGCGTGTGATAAAAAAGTGGAGTTGGCTCTTCAAACAGGTCTTTTTGTTTTCCGAAGCTGTTATCATTTTTCCTTTATTACTACTGAGGGGAGAACATCTACCTGATAGTAAAGATGTCGCATGAAGGAAGTCATGCATTAAGTTTAATAAAGCAAATAAAATGTAAACAAAAAGGGCTCAAGTCTTCGTATAATAATTATTATTAGTTAAAAATATATAATTTCCTGACTTTAACTTCAGTTAATTTTCTGCCTCTCATCTATGTTATTATTTATTGTTGTATATATAATGGAGAATAGCAGCTTGTAGCTCAGTAAAACGTCATGACAGCTCAAGCTGCTTCACTCTCAACATTCATTAAATTGTCAGGGTTGCCAGGTTGATTTTCTCTTTCTTTTTTTATTACAAGCCCGAATTGCATATGATTTACATTCCTATATATATGTGTAGCAGCAGCATAGAAATGTCCTGGAGTTTGTTTGTTTTTTTTTTAAAAAATAAGAGAAAACTTTATTATTTTATATTTTTTTAATAAAGTTTTTACTACATAAGAAATAATCATGAACATTTGATAGGATAAAGAAATAACTTACAGGCCGAGAATCATTCTTTATCCGGGTGAAATTCTTCATCTCTAAAGTGTGAATTTTTTTAAGGATCAATCTTTTTTTTTAGTTTTATTTAAGCAGAGCTGCGCAATTTGATGTTTGAGTCATCCTCACATTAAATACTTGATAAAAAAAATTAAACTGCCTTACTCAATTTGAACAAGTTAGTCAGAACTTTCTTGATTACTATTTAATATACTTATATTCTCTCTCTATAGAAGATTTATAGAGCATGATGAGGGAGTGACCAAAGGAAAATAGCTAATTAATTTATTATTAGAGCTCACATAATATCCAAAATAACGGGGCTTCCAATTAATTAATCAAAAAATGTGTCTTGTTAGATTTAAGAATACAGACATATAACATAACATAAGAAATGAAAAAATGATTTGAAAGGACTGAGTAAGATTCAAAGTCCGGATAGGGTGTTGGAATTGGAATTACTCCGTTATTATTCAAGGGGAGTTTATAATGTGGGCATCATTGAATTTTGAAGGAAAAAATACACTACATACTATAAACGGGCCTTTTGGCCTTTGATTCGATTTTTTTGAAATCATTGCGACATACTTAATACTAATGAAGGAAGAACATCTTCATTATGTATAGACAAATAAATATATCTTAAATAATCATAGATTTTTAATAAAATCTACAATTATAATGTTGGCGAGAATCTTTTAATTCGTCCTTTAGACGTCGATCCTTCTTCTCCTTCAAGTCTAATAAAGAATGAACATAATTTAAAAAAAAAGAAGGACACGCGTACCAACCGTTTCCCCCTTCCTAATAATAACAATGTATTTTTCACTCTACAATGACTTGTTGCTTTAATAAAGAACTCGACTCCTCATAGTCTTTTCATAATATACATATTTTTCTGTTTTAATATTACCTCAAATAAAAAAACATATTGAGTCAACTCAGTTTATATTTTAAATTTACAAATCCAATCACAATTCGAGTTGAGTCGGCATTAAACTATTTTTTTATTTATTAACATTCAGTTGGTATCCTTTTTTTTTTTTGAAGGACTGGCCCCTTGTTTTTTATTTGAAACCTTTTCATAAAAAATATATATTAGACAGTTGATAATTGATGCATATTTATGACATGTTGACATCAAAGCACTCTGGAATAAACACGTAGAAATTAAAAAAAAGAAAAAAAAGAAAGGGCTTTACCTTTTCTAAATATTTCTATTTCATTATAAATGATCAAAAGGGTTTTTACAGGCCATTATGCATTCTAATTTCCACAAAATATTTTGAATGAGGTACTTGATATATTAGCAAAGCATTATTTACGTTTTTGAGAGGAAACTTCTCATGTAAAATGAGCGTGCTTATAAAGTGCCACTTTTTATAGTCAAAGTTCATCTATCAAGGGATATTCAATTGTGGTTATATCAAACTTCTTTTTATAGAATTAATTCTGGAGAAAAGTCTAGTACAACATAAAGTAACATAACGACTATTTCTCTCCTATGATTATCTTCTCAACATCAACTCATAGCTCAACACATCTAGAAAGACAATAGACACACGTCCTACATAATATTATAAATATACATATAGTTATAAATAAATAAAATTAACGGGTGCGCAAACTATCTAACGCAATTTTATCTCCAACCAGTAGTCAGATTAAAAAAATAAACCCAGATTTGAAAACTTGATGGATTCTAATTTATTTTATTCAATAAAACCACCTCCAGCATCAATTACAGCCTCTATACGAGGCCGAAAGCGTGAGTAAACCTTCGCCACTTGATCACTTGGCAAATCCTGGAATTACTTCTTAATCTGACTGATAAGTTCGTATTTAGTGTTTGTCGTTCGATCGTGCCTCCACACAAAAAAAATCTATGGGATTCAGATCCGGCGAGTTTGGAGGCCAAAAATCCAGCGAAATGTGGTGTCAAAATTATCAAAAACTTTTGGAAGAGCTTTAAACGCTTTTTCTTGGACTTTTTTTTTGTCAAGATCTGGCCTTTCCTTATCTTGTATGAGTAGTAACAAAGATTTTCGTGAATGATCAGTGACTCTGACCGGCCAACTTATCGAGAAATGGTCCTAATGGACTTGGATTTGCTAGATTTTGGCCACGAATTCCGGCGTCTGGATAAATTCACTTCGACGTCAGCCTGAACTGATTTTACCTCACTGAGTCCCAGAGTTTGAGCAATTATTATGTTGTCAGTCCCGGCGCGGATTCCAAGGAGGGCTTCGTGCCATTTTCAAATATTTGGGACAACGAATTCATCAATTGTTTTCCAACTGGTACAAGCTATCTAACATTAAAGAATCATCAGCCTAAGTGTCCACGTTTGCCCGAGAGAGAGACAGCGTTAAAGTGGCGGCATTGATGATTGCACGCGCACCCTCTAGAGATACAGATTTATCATCTGGAAGACAACTCTCATTTAAGTGATTGAAAATGGAGCCCTTGATTTGTTTATGTAGTTAAAGATTTTATCAAAATATTTCATACTTAAGAAATGAAGGAACTCCTCACAAAAAAAAAAAAAAAAAAAAAAAATGTGATTTCTATCAAGCATGACTCCATTTTGTGAAAGGAACATCTAATTCATTCATTTTATAATTGAGTCTGAAGTAAGTCTTATTTAAAAAAAAAAAAAAAAAGAAAAAAGAAAATGAAGCTCAACATTGAATTCCCCACTTGTATTTAATCTATTATACATGTAATTTACTTTATTCATATCAGGAGGAATCATCTTTTCAAAAGAAAGTAAAATAAAGAAAGATACTTCACATCACTAATATTATTAGGAATGTAAAAAATATGCAAAATGCCGCCTGGAAGATTTTGTGGACTTGGCACTTTTAACAACAGACCTTTTTGTTTTCCAAAAGCTGCTATCATTTTTCCTTTATTACTACTGAGGGGAGAACATCTACCTGATAGTAAATACAATGTTAACAAAAAAGGGCTCATGTTCTCGTAATAATTGTTAGTTTACGACTTGTAAGCTAAAGATATATAATTTTCTGCCTCTCATCTATGGTATGCATAATGTTATTATTTATTACGTATTGATGTCTTCATTTGTATACATATATAAAGGAGAATAGCAGCTTGTAGCTGAGTAATACGTCATGACAGCTCAAGCTGCTTCCCTCTCAACATTCATCAAATTGTCAGAGTTACAACCAGGTTGATGATTTTCTTTTTCTTTTTATTTTACACACCCCATTTCCATATTTTTTACATTCCTAAATATTAAGGGGAGATCAACATAAATTGAGCTACACATATCTTCCATCCATTTTACCCATTTTTCTTCTTCATCTATTAGCATTGCAAAGGATGTTGTTCTATTAAAATGAAATATTTAATTTTTTTTTTGTTAAGTAATCCACACTTGCCGATCAATGTTGATCAACAGCCATGATATGTGACTAAATAATACCTACATCATGTTAAATTTAACTTTCAAATTAAATCCACTAATAAATATGTTTCTGGATTTTCAAGAAGAAGAATTCCAGTCTACTTCTCTGTTGTATAGATTCACATTTTTCCATCTAAGACCTTAATAAATCAAGAGATCTCCCTTCAAAGATTTGCATATGTTAGAGATGTGTGGATCTTGACATGGAGTTTTTAAATTTTATAGTCGCGAAAGCAAGAGGCACGAAACGTATTTTCCTCGATGACATCTTTATGTGTTTATCTCTAACGAGATATAAGCGTTAAATATTTATTAAAAAAAATACTCCAAAATACATTAATTAAGCTCTAATTAAAAATAATGAAGGAGTTAATGCATTCTTTTGCATTGTGTCTACTCCAATACTTTGATGCATGTACATATATTAACAATGAAGACTACACCTGAAAAAAACAAACTAAAACTAAAATACTTTACACTATTCAATCGAAGTTAAAATAATGTTCTTTTTTTTTCACCCTAGTTGTATAGATAAGGCCTCAAAAAATGATCCTTGAAACCTGAAATGTCTATTTTTGTGGCTTAGAGAAGGATTTTTCATAAATTAAAAAAAAAAAAATTGAACAAAAAGGTCTGTTAAAAGTACCAACTCCACAAAACCTCGCACGCGGTATTTCGCATATTTTTTACATTCTAAGTTATATTTTATTTGTAAAAAACTTGAGTGTAACTAGTAGAGGTATGTTTAAAGATTCTACAAATGGTTTTTTTAGTTTTTTGAACTCGTGAGAATCCATTGTGTCCACATACAATGGATGAAAAAATCATCATTTGTAGTATGAAAAGTAAAAATTTTATTTTTTTAAAAGAAAAACTCTTTCAAAAATCAATCTTTTTAAAGATATTTGAGATTTAGTTCTGGAGATAACATATTTTCAAATTTAAAATATCGAAGTTTGTCGAAAATATTTTATTTGTGTAACAGACATAAATAAATACATATATATATATATATAAATTAAAGTTGCCTTTTAAAATAAGTTGTTTGAAAGAAAAAAGGGTTACCTGAGTATTTTTTCTCGACGATTTGCTACTTCAAAGGAATTCAGAGCATACACAAGAACTTTCCTGAAAAACAAATGAAAACAAATGAAAACAAACAGAAATCAATGCTTATACATACTTACAAATAAGAAAAATTGTAAAAAATATGTGGATTAAGTGGAAAAAAAAAAGTTGCAAAAAATAGTTTTAAAAAGACAAAGAAATGATACCTGTAGAATATATCCTCTACACAACATACAATGTTCTGATGATTGCAATCAAAAAAATGGAGTGAAGGCTTTTTAAATGTTTAATTTAAGGATTTTGTTATGAATATTCACATTCTATTGTCTGTTCAATTTAATATCAAAAGTTGTAATTTTTTTGTATTTATGCAAATGACTCATTGATAAGACGTGTTCTCTGCTTAAAAAATCCCTGATTCTTTCATTTATATATATATATACATAAATTATAAATATTAGACATGTTAATCTGATATAAAGCTTGAATGTACATATATTTAGATGTTGATTAAAAAATGTCAATATATTAAAAAATAAATATATATATATATATATAACAATAATAACACCTAAATAAATCTACTGATAGCAATTTCTACAAAATAGAGAAATATGAGTCTATTCAGTCCAAGCTGTTGAATACTTTTAGAACGGTTTTGTTATAACAAAAACACAAATGACATTCATTAAAATATTCAATATTCCACAATACACAAGGAATATATATATATATATATATATATATGTGGCAATGGTTTTTAAATGAGTCTTAAACGCCGATAATATTAATTAATGATAACTTTAGATAAATAAATTATTAAATCTGGCAAAAAAAAAAATAATAATAATAATAATTTTTGTTTCGGTTAGATGCGCCTGGCTCTTCATTTATTCCTTTAATTAACTTTCTAAATTCTATGTTTATCTCTAGAAATTTAAATTTTAGCTTCTTCAGCTAATCACATGTCTTTGATGAAGGATATTCTGGTCAATCCTCCGTGGAAAACAAAGTAAATGTAATAGTCAATATATTCTCTATTTTCTGCTTCCTGTATTTGTAAGTGAATTGTACTCAAAATGGTGTTTATACCTTGTCATTGCTTTATAAATGAAAATATGCTCTAAAACTCAAAAATTAATCACATTCTCACCTTATTTTTCCTACTTTCAACAAGCTTGTTAATAATACTAGGCAACACAATTCAGTTTTGCACGTTGATATCAAATCTTTAAATATTTTTTTAATAGTGTAGTAGTGCGGAGAAGGATTTCAACTGGTTCCTTAGTCCTTTTGGGCGCTACTACTTAAGTAGACTTACTACCGTAAGTCATTGATTTCTAGCGAATTTTTCCTCAAAATTGGTTGAAAATTTACACATTTAGATGGAAGATTTCTTCTTAATTAAGGAGTCTCTTCGGACACTTGACATCTCGTTTGAAAGCTGTGGATCTCAGCTCTTGTATCCATTCCTTATAAATCCATTTCATGTAATATTCAAGGAGTTATTTAAATACAAAGGATTTGACCGACTTTTTGGTTTTGACCTACGCTTCCAGAAGTCTCCTTAGGTCAAAACAAAGACCGGCAATGAAATTCACATTAAAAGCACTAGTGAATCAACATTTTTTAATGCACAAAATGAGTAGTATCCTTCTAGGGGCTTAAATTGAGGTTGAAGTTGGAAAATGGGCCAAATTAACTCAAAAAGTAGGGACCCATTTCTATAAAACTGTCAGACTCTCTTTTAAAAAAACTTGGGATATAACACATTTCAAACTTGTTGACCAGTATAATTATTATTTTAAAATAAAAACTATGAATGATGAACTCTTCATATGCATTAAAAAAAAAAAGAAGGCCCATGAAGAATCTTAGGCTTCTTTCTACTTAAAGCTTTAAGCACCCAAAAAATAAATAAAAGTAATAATTTCCATATTCTATACATACATACATCATAATAAAGGATGTGAAACAAAATCGAATGCAAAAACAAAAAACAATTTGTCAAAATGATTTGTTGACCAGAGCTATCTATCTATGGTGTACTTAGCTATAGCCATAAAAGCTATACCTTTTTTTTTTTTTTTTTTTTTTTTTTACACAACACATAGGTGAGAAGAGAACAAAAAAAAACCAAAAAAAAAAAACCCAGGAATTAAGCACATAATAAAGAAAGCTAATTTAGATTGTAAGGGGTAATTATATTGAGTAAAGAAGGAGTAGGGTCTAAGTACATACACGTAAAATTATAAACGTGGAAGACCTCTCGTTTGGGGATATGCCATAATGACTCCATTTTCTTTTTAAGTAGAATCTAGGTAAATACGTATGTGTGAGGCCCCCCCCCCCTCCTCTTCCCTTCCTTCCCTGATCCATACTTTTAATAAAAAATGTATTAATTTTTTATGGCCATCTGTGTCATATATGTAGATATGTTTTTTGTTTTTTTTAATGGACTCAGCCCTAATTACTAGTTTGTTCATTTATTATGTGTATTATAGGAGGAGTCATCAAATAAAATCAAAAATGACTCATAAAAAAAAGTAATTGGTAAGGCAATTGAATTGGCAAGTCATGGGTGGTGATGAGCATCCACATTCTACAAATAACATAAAAATATACATACATTGACTCTTCTATTTGTTATCTGTGAGTTGTCAATTTTTACAGAGCTCATGCCCCATTTGAATGGTAATGCTCCTTTTCTCGAAAAAGAAAAGGACTCCATATACTTTTTTGAGTATATCTTGAGTATATCCCCCAAAGTATTATCTATATAAAAAAACAAAAAACACATCACTAAAATGTAAATCAAATAATTCCAACTTGAAAAATAATCTCCTATTATTATGTCTCTTTGTTTTTTTCCTCATCATTTTTATTGAGAGGTTCCATTCCAGTTCAAGAAAGAAAACACACGACACACATTCATTCCACTCTTTCATATGTTTTTATTTACAAAAAAAATACGTTTAGTTGATAGTTATTTTTTGTTTTTTCTCTTAGATGTATGTATCTGAGATGATACATTGATATGTATGTAGATTCTACATTTGTATTTAATCACACTTGGAGCCAGAATTTACAGCATATAAATATAATGTGTAGCATTATATTTCAGTTCTGAAATTATTCAAAAAGCTTTTTCATTCCTGATTTAATAAACTAATATTATAACTACAAAAAAAAAAAAAAAAGAAAAGGAAATTGAGTAAGTGGTTTTCTGGCTTGGATCTGAATAACTATGCATTAAATTATATTTTTTGTTGATGCTTTGTGTTGATTAATGATGAACATTTTTGAAAATATTTCCGAGTATGCAAATAAATGTTTTCTAAAATTGTCCAAATTATTTGATTAATTATAAATGACTATAATTTGTCAAACGGACTTAATTGTTGTAATTCTATTTTATCATTTAATTGAAAAAAAAAAACCAAAAACAAATTATAGCTCAAATCTAACAGTAGTATAGGTTGTTGAGGGGCAGATTGATGTTGCGTGGCGTTTGTTCAACTCTTCCCTTCTAGATGCTATTGAGAGTTGATCAATTCATTAATGGCCCATTTTTTCCTTTTTTTTTGTTTTGGAATTGAAAGCTGTGTAGAGAAATGGGGTAACTCTGGGAAACGTCAAATGAAATGCTGATGACCTTTGAATCCTCAAAATGTGAAATAATCATTTATGAAGTACAACTATGCATATTATAGTTTGCCAAATGTGAAGGTTACATTCCTTAGGAGACTTGCATATTTATGCGTGAGTGAGTGAAGTACAAAATGTAATGAAATGGCCATCAGTAGCTTTTTTGAATCTTTTTGGCTAACATGTACTAAAATGTACACTGTATTTTATTGTCAGCTATCGACTTTTCAACTTTTCTCCCTTTTATTCGCGTTTATTTGATAGTACCTGATTGATCTCGAAGAAACACATGTTAAGATGTGAAGACTGTTCTATTATATATGTATAATCATTGAAAAATAATTCACGAGTTGCCGAGAGAGGTTGCGAGATACAACAAAGATAGTTAATGTTGTGAACTTACTGGGACAGAGATCACGAGGGGAATATATCAAGGTTGTGTGAGTACTTAGATTTAAAGTAATGTATAACGCCCCCTAGCGAACAAAACAACAACTACTACTACTACGAAGTGAGTACCTGGCTATCGTCGTTTCAACACTTTTTTATAGAATGAATTCTTTCTTTTCTTTTTTTTTTTTTTTGACGTATAACAAATGAGAGTTCGTACTTTTTTTTTTTTTTCACAACTCCTTATTAACGCATTTGATGCACTTTTGAGAAAAAAACAATTTGACTTTAAATTGTGAATCAATGACTACATTTATTTATTTCATATTTGTATATGTGAATAATTTTTAATATTCATAGCACTAAAAATTAATTAATCATGTGAGTCAGCTGTTAATTGAAAATGTCTCTAATAGTTAATAATAATTTTATTAAAAAAACTTATTTTATGTTTGTGCGACTCTTATTTTGTAGTATGGGGTAATCAAAAGACACATAAATCTCTCTTAAATTAATAATTAATTATCTAATACATCCAAGTAAAATATTTATATGATTAACTTGCAAATATGTACATACATAAAAGTGAGACTCGGCACGGCATTGATTTACAAGAGAAGTTAATACTTTTTCAACGATAAACACGCCATGAGACGACTACAACTTATATTCACTTATCAGTAAGGAATGAATAAAGAATATCAATGTATATAATCTTGTTACATTTCACGCACATACAATTGTAAGGAAAGATATATATATATATATATATATATATATATATAGGAATTGAGCGGAATCAATCAATCAATCAGTTCATAAATGTACGTAAATTATAAATAGCTTTGTAGAGCATTAACTACTTACAGTTCTTTCAGCATCTGAAAACTTGTACGGTGGCACTTTAGAGACATGCAGTCACATATGTCTAAGTTAAAAATAGTGCATCAATGATGAGGAATAAGACATACTTTGATTGTGTATCTACATATGTATGTTTAAACGTGAAAGATATCATCTTTTTATGATCCAATTAATAGGCAATAGAATACAGAAAGAAGAAATACTGTTTTCACTACAAATGTGTTTCCTTATCCCTTTCAGACATGCATGGGCAACCTACGGCCCGCGGAGACCTTTGAAATCTATAATTATCATAGAATCTAAAAAAAAAATATTATATAATAAGTAAAACTATGTATGCATACATATTTTGCAGATACATAATAAGGGCTCTTGGCCCGCAGTCAGTCGTGGAAAACATAATTTGGCCCACAAGGGAACAAAGGTTGCCCATCCATGCTTTAAGACATCTTAAAAGTTCTTTCCCAGTATTTAAAATTATATAAAAACGGTCCACAGTTCTGCATACTAATGATCAAATTATTTGTCTTGAGACTGTGCTTCTCAAAATGGGAAAAAAAAAATATTTGACTCAATGCTCCGCCCCATGGAATTCGCCCATGATAGAAATGTTTGCAAAGTTTTAGCAGGAATGAATTGACATATTACTAAGAGCTGATTTACGGACTTTTTTTCCCCTTCTCACCTATGAAGAGGATAAAAGATTGCGAGAGTCAAATCATAAGTTTTTTAAATAGTTGAATACATTTATCAACATTCAAATTAGGTAGCTTTTTGTTTTACATTGGCTAAATAAATAATAGTCTCAGAGTTGAAAAAAAAAAAGAGTTGGCTAACTAGCCAAAGTTGTATTGAAATCCTTTTTTTATTTTTCCTATAAGGGAAGGAAAGGTGAAGAGAGTGAATGAGGATAACATATTGCTAAATATTCATAAAACTTGTAATTGTTAGGTGTTATTTAATAAAAAACACAGACTCAAGAAACAGGAAAAAGAAGTGTAATAGAGTAAAAATAAATTACTTTAATGACGCAAAACGAAAATGATGCTAGGGTAAGTGTGTATTTTTATGCACTAAACAGCCCATTTCCAGGATATTAACACATAGTCTCATATTCAAAATCATGACACATAGGTAAGGCGTTGAGAGCAAGTTACTTTTATTTCATAGAAACATTATCAAACGTTCAGGCCTTCCTCTCAGAATACAACAAGGATACTCAATTACAAATCATCCAACCCATTTAAAAATTATCAATGAGGAGAAAGGAATCAATAATTTAAGTCTAGTTGAACATTTTAATTGTAATTTTTTTTTTTTTTTTTTTTTTTTTGCAAAAAGTGAGAATAAGTAGGGAATTAATGTAGTAAATATATATATATATCCTATTTTAGAACTGGGAGTTCCCTAGGGAACGATGTTGATTTATGAAAATCCCATTCAATTTTGAGTAATTCATGAAAATATTTGATGTTTTCGGGAATTGAAAATTTTAATGTAGAGTCTTATATCTTTATTGTTTCTTGTAGCATTTTCTTGAAAAAAAAGCAACTCTAATAAGAGGCAAAAGGAGGAGAAGTAGACAAATTGCACATTGTCGAAGAACACTTTCTGCTACGGATAAATTTGAGAAGCAAAAAATTTGGATAAAATCAACTTTTTTTCCTTAGCAATTTCTTTAACCAGAAGTGAATTTTTCAAAGGAGGAACAATTTATAATTAAAACATAACAAGATAAAATAATTTTTGTAACAGTTTAGCACACATTTACATTCAAAAAAAACTTACATTAAAAAAAATAAAAAAGAAGTGCATTAAAAAACAATTATTTTTGAAACATATTCCCCTCCTAAATAAGTGTCCTTTATTGCTCATAATAACCATACACCAAATTACCTAGAGAGCCCATAATTTAGTCACCTTGTGGTAAAGTAAGAGGGAAAAGGTTTGAATTCTTGCAATAATCTTTATTTGCAAAAAAAGAACAAAAGAACAATAGGCGATTTAATGAACTAACTTTTCTATAAATTTAATTTTAAATCAAGCAAAGAAATGTTTTATTTTTTATTTTTATTATAACAAAATAATCAAATTTTAAACGCACCTAGGACTCAAGCAAAATCCGGGCTTGATCAACATTGGATGTAGTTCAAAACCAGATATTGCTTGTAGCCGGATTTGAGTCTAGTAAGCAACCTACTATTATTTAGGGATTGCTAACCTAATTTTCAATCCAGATAGGATACAATGTGTGGAACAAATGTTCCTTGTACCTAGAGGAACCTTTGTATCTTTTTGAGTACTCTAGGAATGTTAAAATATACTCATATCCGAGTCGACTTATAAGGAAGGTTTTACATATATATATATATATATATATATATATTACATCAAAACAATCAAATATCCATTTGTCTTCATGAATACATAAAATCAATCGAGTTGAAAGGAGGGAGACTCTAAATAGGATTAACGAACTCAAATTCAACTTACGAGTGATTTTCTTCTTTTTCTTTCTCTTTAGTGACTCCTGGGATTGATATTGTCTTGAATGTTGTCCAAGTGGTTATTTTGATTAGTTAATCATGGAATTACTCGTACTTTAAGTGAAATAAGGTGCTCGCTCTTCGTACCACACCAACAAGAATGTTTTTGAAACTAATATATAAACGGCTGCTGCGAGGAAGAAGAGGAGAAGAGGGGCGGGAAATTGAGGAGAGAAGCATTCTCATAATATTATATGTATGTATGTATTAAAAAAAAAAAAAAAAATGACACGCAAAATATATCGTTCCTAATAATAAGTAATAACTAGTAATAACGCTCTCATCGTTTGAACTTTTCATATATAATTATTATCGAAACTCTTAGGTATGTATGTGCTCAAAATAAGTTACTACGTTGTTGTTCTTATCTATGACGATGAGTGGTTCTATGTTATGTGATCTTAAGGACTCATTTTGTGCATTAAAAAGTGCTAATTCGCTGGTGTACTTAATGCGAATTTCATTGCCAGTCTTTGTTTTGACCAAAAGGGACTCCTAGGGGCATAGGGGACGGGAGTAGGCCCAATAGTCGGTCAAATCACTTGTACTTAAATAATTCCTTGAATATTACATGAAATGGATTAGTAAGGAATGCATGCAAGAGCTGAGACTCACAGCTTTCAAACAAGATGTCAAGCGCCCGATAAGACTCCATTACTAAAGAGAAATCGTCTATCTAAATATGTAAATTTGCATTCAATTTCGAGCAAAATTCCACTAGAAATCAATCAAAGACTCTCGGTAGAGCTATTAAAAACAAGTGCAATAGACCAGTGGCGCCCAACCCCAGTACCGGTCATTGGGCCAATCAGTACCGGCCGCACAAGAATTAATTAGTTATTTCCATTTTATTTATTATCTACCATAAATCTGGGAAGATAATAAAGGGGGACTTACTATTTCATCTACAGACTGTACTAGGAGAAGAAGAAAATATTAAGTTGGTAATGCAAATTACAAAAGATAGTTAATTAATTGTGGGGGTCTATTTGTTAATTATTTTTGGGTTGATGATTCTTAATTGACTCCTCTCGTTGCAAATAAACAAGAGAAGGGCTCTCATTGATTTAGCGTTTGATGTTATAATATATTATATTGTTGGTGCAGGAATGTGTTAATAAAGTTATACCTTCCTGATGTTATAACAGCATTGCAATATTGGAGCAATGTGATAATAAAGTTCCACATGAGCACAAAGTGGATTCATGTTTATTATTATCCACAGTAAAGTTGTCAATCGTTGACTGGTTCACAGTTAGAAAAAGGTTGAGGACCACTGCAATAGACTGAAGTAGTATTTTAAAGTAAATGATGTCAAGATTTAGTATAACAAAAACTTTTGATTGTACTAATAATTTAAAGTATCCTTATTATGTTCAAATTGACGTCACTGGAGTTTTGGAGGATCAACTGATGCCGACGGATTTCGTCTAAACATTTGTGGACAAAGAAAGATATTGCATTCCTATCTTTGATACATTGTGAATAGAGTCTATGCCCATTGATTCTCAATTGAATATTTCTTACAGTGATACAAAAAACTGATGAAATGTGCCTTTTGAAAAATTAAATAGATTCCATCTCGCTTGAAGAATCTTAATGAATTAGTATGTTCCTATTTGAATCTTTTTGTGTTTTCAATATATTTTAGAGTGTTACATTGAAATGTAATATATTATGCCTTTGTATAAATTAAAAACAGATTAATTACGAATTGACGAAGAAAATATTCATTGAATAAAAACTCATTCTTTTCAAATATATACATATATGTATTGACGACTTTTTAAAAAACATTGAACATAGTATTTTAAATCTATCCTTATCCACTGGGTCCCATGCTTCGAGGTTCATAATTAGGAATGTAAAAAATATGCAAATGGGGCGTTTAAAATAAAAGAAAAAAGAGAAAATCAACCTGGTAGCTTTGATGAATGTTGAGAGGGAAGCAGCTTGAGCTGAGCTACAAGCGGCTATTCTCCATTATATACATATACAAATGAATAATAAATAATAACACTATCATCATACCATAGATGAGAGACAGGAAATTATATATCTGTAGCTCACAAGTCGTAAACTAACAATTATTACGAGAACATGAGCCCATTGTATTTGCTATTGTAGATGTTCTTCCCTTAGTAATAAAGGAAAAATGGTAACAGCTTTGGAAAATAAAAAGGTCTGTTGTTAAAAGTGCCAACTCCACAAAATCTTGCAACCGGTATTTTGCATATTTTTTACATTCCTATTCATAAATAATTAAAACACCACTCAACGAGTTATTCTGATTCTTTTCTTCACTGAAGCTAAACGAGTTAAGATTAAATATTTTAAGAGTCTCAGTTGCCCCTGCCGGACTTCTACCATTTTAAGCACTACTCAGGTGACGTCAGTCATAGAGATATTTTATTTAACAATACAATCGAAAGGTTTTGCTGATTTATTGATACGATTTATCTCCCAAAAGTTATACAACATTCAGCTGGTGTTAATAAGAGTACTACTTCAATACTAGAACCATAAATATCCTAACCGCCTTTACTTTATTTCACTTTAAAAAAGTCGCATCCTAGAGCTGTAAATCTTAATCATTTTTTCGCGTGTGATATTATTAGTAATTGGCAATTTCCAAATACATCATTAAATTGTACTGACCACGCGTTGTAGAGTAGTACACGCCATCTACAAATAATAATAATCATTCATTAAATTACCTGTTCGAATGAACTTAGATTCTTTGAAGGAATAAGCCCTCTGATAGATATGAATTTGTGCCAAGTTCCTTCCTTCCTCCCCCCCCCCCTCAAGGAAAGTCCCACGAAATAGAGATGGATAGAGTAAGAAAATAGCTGATTTAGTAAAACGTCATGACAGCTGATGCTGCTCTCCTCCAAACCATTTTTAACATTGTTTGGATTACCCGGTTAATGTATATATTTATATACATATGGCTTGAGCTTAGCATTTACATCTTTTTTAAAATTTTGTGTGTGACTCGTGTAGTTTGATAAGGAATATATATATTCATTATCTCTCCTCATTTTTCAAATGTTTCATATATACATATATATATATATATATATATGTATATATGACTGATTTGATGTTGAAGCCTCAAATTTGTATAATGCATATCATATCTTGTGCTATAATAATTCAAAAAATTATATGTCAACAAGCAAGAAAAACGTATAATAATATGTAAAGGAATGTAAAATGATGCGAAGATTCCTTCTCCTATTATTATCAAATAAAAGGATACTACATACAGATAACGATGATACTATGAAAAACTGAGGAGAAAGCCGGTGTTTACATTACAAACAACCACTGCCAGGGCTATATAGTTATAACCAGGGAAGAGGAGAAAAAAATAAACAAACAAAAAAAACATCACCCATCATACAATTAAACGAATTGAAATTTATGACTATATTTTTATAAATACATACATACATACATATATAATAATATTTTTCATAAAGTAATTTCCTACGTCAAAACCATGGATCCACTTTATATTTACTTACATTATTTATGTATACCATATATTACATAAATGATGGGATATACACAACATCAGCTGACTATTGTAATGGAGAAGACTGGGTACAATCTTTAAAAAAAAAAAAATGCAAAGAGGAATTGACTCAAGGAACTTATTAATAGAGAGGCGAAATAAGCTGACGTCAATAAATATATGGTAATACTGAGGAGAGACATCATGTCAGCTGAATTACTGTCAAATACTCAATAATACTCCTTTTCTCTCCAAAAACTGCTTTTCTTATGTTTTGAGGTATATATATATATGTATATGTATCACACCATACATAAATGGGGCCAGAAGTCATTATTCCCTCTATAAAAAGTGTATATTGTGAAAACTTTTTATTTACACATTTTTAAGCTATTTGTACTGTCAAAACACATCTATTTAATTTGTAGATGTTGCCTCTAGGAGAATTAAAAAAGAGTGATGATAGCTTTGAAAAGCAAAAAAAACAAACAAAAAACATATTACGACTCGTCTGCTGAGTCGGTTTAAGACTCATAAAAGCTCTCTCAAAGCTGAAAATGATTTTTGGAGGAAGGGTTCTGAGATATAACGTTCCGTAATATTATCTTAGAATCACGGAGGAAAAAAAAGATAAGCAGTATATGTATGTACATATATACATAGAATCATATTTAAAACAAATTTGAATGTAATCAAAGTTGACCGGCCGTGGTTGGGGTCCTTAAATTTTAACTCTACTCATAAAAAATAAAAATAGACTCCCAATTAATTAGTAGTTTGTCAATGTCGGGATTTTATTCAACTGTTTGATTAATTATTTTCCATTGTATAACTTAGAGACAGTTTAATATAAAAAACTATTTGAGGCAAAAGAAAACAGCTGATAACAAAGGATTTTCACGTCTTTGTCCCATTAAGATTACATGTGACATACCTGCTTCATTTAGGAAAATTTGATAAACTACCAAATGATTTTGTGTCTTTTTCCCCTCTCTTTCTTTTAGGAGAAGGAGAAGTTGCGTGAGTGCATAAGAATCACATCTAACTATATATGTATACCAAAGTGGAGATGGGACTTTTGGAGAGTGGAATGAGAAGCGGCTCATTGTACTATTATTAAGTGAGAGCCCTTGTTAAATTGTACTTCTTGTAAATATGAGATGAAAAGAGAAGAGAGTCCAAATAATATTATTAAAGGAAAAACAGTTTGTCATAATATTAGTATCATATATTTTGTATGAAATCTACAAATAAAGTTGGCCCAAATCGTCTTTTAATTCTTCCTTTAGAAGTCGATGCCTCTTCTCCTTCAACGGTCGGACGAAGAATGAACATAATTTAAAAAAGTGTACATTGTTTGAAGAAAAGTTTCATCTCCATGCATGCACAATACTCAATACGAAGTCCCACTGTTATTTGAAGCTAAAGAGACGTAATTACTTAAAAACTTGAGGATCAGAGTCCCCTATTACTCATGGATCTTAAATAGTCATAGCTTTAACGACTAAGGTAAATGGAATACAAATTTAATTCCCTGAAAAGACATTAAACTTTTATATCAAAGTCATAATTTTCAATAATTCCTTCAGAACTTCTACTGCACATGATGACCTACAAAAATAAATTTAAATATCTATTAAACATTTATTGGCTCATTGATATTCGTCCAGGGAGTGTGTAGTATAACAAAGTATCTAATTATATCTACTTATATGCACACCCATCTGCCTAAAAAAAGTGCATAGATGACGAAAAATGTAATAATAATAATTATATTATGAATATTTCATAAATAGATTTACGTATCTTAAATATTAAAACTTTTTTTTTAAAAAAAAACACATAAATTTAAGGAATAAAAAAAAATAAAAAATGAAAAATTACCTTAACAATATGCAAACAAAAAGTTATGTAACATTCCTTATCTCAAGGGATTTGTTTTTAAGTTGTTGTTGTTGTTTTTAGCAAAAATAAAAATTTAAGACAAGTATTTTGCCTATAAATCTATAATAAATTATGAGTTGAGTGTAAAATTCCACGGTCATTACAAATAGATATACTAAATTTGATTGCTGATTAGAATTCAATTATATACACGAATTTGAGATGCACGCAATGTGTCCTTCGAGGCATTGTATGATGTTACAAGCTCAATGTGAGTCAGGGCTCTGCACGTTAATTGTGTTCTTTGTTTGTTTGTTTGTTTTTTGTTTTTAACATTATAATACTATTAAGAAAACATGCTATTTCTAAATAGAAACATTGCATAATATTGGATAACTATTTATTTTTTCTTAGGTCTAAAATAACATTGTCTCTAAGAGGCCCTGGAGTTGTTGATGCATTCCATTCTAGGACAATTTGTCGTACAAAAAAAAAAAAAAAAATCACCACAAGGATTTTAAAAACAATCCATGGAGATATATCCATTTTAAAAACCTCAATTCTCAAAGCATTTCTACATTATATTGCTGCATCTTGATTTGAATATTTAAATATGCTGATATTTTGGGATCTGAAGTAAAGGAAATTTCGCAAGAAATCAAAGACTCACTGTAGTAGAGCTTTTCTCAAAAACAACTGCAATAATCTGAAGCAGTAGTAGTGCGTAGAAGGATTTCAGCTGATTATTCAATTCAACTACTTTAGTAGCTCTACTGTGAGTCTTTGAGTTTTTCTTGCGAATTTTTGATTGAAATTGAATGAAAATATTTAGATGGAGGACTTCTTCTTAATTAAGGAGTCTTATTGGACGCTTTACATCTCGTTTGAATGCCTTGGATGAATGGAAAGATCTGAAGCAAAATGAATGAAATGAATAAATCATTACATTGAATGAGATAGGAACTAACTAAACAAAAAAGACGTATATATCATAATGTTTCTTATACTCTAAGATTTTGTACATATGTACAGCATGAAAAGTCTTTCCTTTTATGTTAAAATACAATATCAGTAATTGAAAATTGAACCATTCAATTTAGGTAAGTGCTCTGTTCTTAAAAACTAAGTGGACTTTACACCAATGTTGGCTACTTTAGATATTTTTGAGAGAGGTATGCTGCCTATAGTAAACTGATGATGTTAATTTAATATATATCCCATTTAAACTATCTACTTTTTTTTTCATAGTTCTCCATCATAGAAACCCATGGAACTTCCGTTCTGATATCAAAATTTATTTGAAGAAAAAGCTCTGGGGATGTAATCATTGATATTATAAATGATTGCTAAGGTCCACATAATGAGGGTAGGGTTACTTGGGATGTAAGTATTATAATTAATGGATTATTTAATTTCCAATATTAATATTAGCCCCATTGAGTTCAATTCGTCTTGATATGCATCACACATTTAACAAGGATTTTATTGGAAAGGGCATTTTTTATTCGAGTCAAAATATTTTTTACAAATCTAATAATAATTTTTCTATGCCATGTTAAGCTCTGATACAAATATAATGATCGTATTATTATTATTTTTTTTCATAGAAGCATTAAAGCTCGATATTCGACACGAATACACATTGATTCTTTATATAATTAAATTCATAAAAATTAGCTTTTGAATATTAAAGAAAGACATTTTGGATTTCTTTGTATGTATATACATAATATACAACAGTTTATCAAGAACATTTAGTAATTGAAGACAATAATTCACATATATGTACATTTAAATGTATTATATCTAGCAAATTCTGGAAATTCTCGGAAATTTATACTTCAAAATTCATACTTTCATGGATGTAATATTGGATATAGAGTCTAATTTTACAAGCACAAATACATAGTAAATTGAAGTAATTTTACTTCAATTTTTCAAAAAAAGAAAAGAGAAAAAAAAGAAGTGATTTTTCTTTATGTACATACTTAATGAATCATACTTTAATGAATTACACTATACTCAATTTAGTAAAGCCTATATTATGAAATAATAAAATACAGTATTCCTTGTAAATTTTCTATAGGTGCAAAACCCCAGGAAATCTAGGGGAAAATGGTATCCTCTAAGAGACACCTGGATATCAAATTTGCAATAATCAAATTATTTAATTTTATACTTGTGAACGAATGATCATTTTAATTAATTCACTTAATCTAAGAGAACTCATTTTAAACTAGAAATGTAAAAAAAAAACCAAAAAAACAAGCAGATTGGGCTTGTAAAAAAACAGAAAGGAAGAGAAAATCATCAACCTGGTTGTAACTCTGACAATTTGATGAATGTTGAGAGGGAAGCAGCTTGAGCTGTCATGACGTTTGACTGAGCTACAAGCTGCTATTCTCCATTATATATACAATAATAAATAATAACATTATGTATTCCATAGATGAGAGGCAGAAAATTATATATCTGTAGCTTACAAGTCGTAAACTAACAATTACTACGAGGACTTGGGCACTTTTTTGTTAACATTGTATTTGCTTTACTAACCTATTTGTTTCAATAGTGAGGACTTCAAATATTAAGAATAAATAAAAAGACCTGTATATATATTTAAATTTAAGGAAATAGTAACTTTATTTCTGATTTTTTATTGAATAAATTTAAAAAATGCATGATAGAGTTCAATGAACACTTTCATCGAGGAGAATGGAGGTAATGCTGTTTGGAATTACAACAAGGAATTTGGGAGTAAGGAGTTGTCGTATCGGTGGTTTCGAGATAAGGACCTTTAAAAAGTTGGGCACATTCCGACACATTGAAAGCCAAAGTCACGTGACTAATATGGAGATTTATTCTAGGAACATTATTAAAGACTTCTAATTTCATCGCTGACATGACCAAGATGCTTGTATCTTGCAATATCCGAATCAATGTCGTGAGTTATCCAAATTTTATCAAGTTTATGGAGCTCTACACGGGAAAACTGTTCCGTCTCACTTCATCATCACGAAGTCAATGGAGGCCCAAAGTGAAGTTGTCTTGTTCAAAATAAAGAAAGGGGTCGAGGGAAAGGATATTTTCCTTGCTTTGAAAGAAACTACAAATCCTCTACAGCAATCCACGACTGCAGTTTTGCTTGGTCCTTTGAATGGTCATTTTTTTGATCGGCCATATTAAATTAAATATTTGGAGGATGTTAAAAAGGCCGATAACACAATCATGACGAGTGTGGCGATCAAAAGTATTCACAAGTTTTTTTGGCTCCAAATTCAGGCGTGATAAACTAAAAGTCTTCCTTCCAAATGGAGCCGGATATTGTAATAAAGATGTCGAGAATCTTAAACAACGTTTTAATAAGATGACACATGTCACTTGTCTGGTTCATGAAATGAACAGGATTGCAACACTATGTCCTGAACTTTTTCCAAAAACCAAAACTCCCATCTCTGAAGATAAGAAAATTTTCTTGAACTCATTTATAGCGTCATCAATGTACCGACCTTTACTGGGTGGAAATTAATTAATTTTTGGTACGTTTGTAGTCAGAAAAAGGCAATATATGGTTGTATGCATGTAAAACATCTAATGATGTAAATATTAGCAAATGATATTTACGTTTAGAAAGAGCAAAACCCTCTCTTTAAAATGATAACGATAAAAATAATTTAAAAAGGAAAACGGTTGTTAACGTACAACTTTAATCCTTTTTTTGAATTTTTGTTTGTTCATAATTTGATCCTTTTGGAGAAAACTTTTTTTTTTTAAACATTTGTTGTTGATTTTGCTAAAAGTGTATATGAAAACTTATATACATCCATCATCATAATATTTTCTTAGCACCTAGTGATATTTTTAAATACCTACATAAGGTCTTTTCCGGGGTAATTACATATACTCTTAATACATTTTCTCTCACTCAAATCATATAAGTTTGATGTGAACAAGGACCGTGTTAATTCAATAGTGCCATAAGTCTTGATCCCGCCTTCTTCTCGCACTCTTTAAAAGTCACACCCCTGTGTATTAGTTATTCATTTGAATTAGCTGTAAATCCAATACTCTGCTGATACGTAAAAAAACAACAACAACCTGTAACCTTGACAAATACTCGTACGATAAAAAATGATGATTCACTATTGTATTTAATGCAGATTCCATTTCCAGCCTTTGTTTTGAACTAAGGGGGATCGTGGGGGCGTAAGGGATGGGAGTAGGCCCAAAAGTTGGCCAAAACTCTTTGAATATTACATAAAATGGATACAAAAGCTGAGACCCACAGCTTTCAAACGAGATACCAAGTGTCCGATAAGAGTCCTTAACCAAGAAGAAATCTTCCATCTAAATGTGCAAGTTTTCAACCAATTTCGAGCAAAAATTCGCTAGAAATCAAAGACTCACGGTAGAGCTACTATATTAGTAGTGCGCAGAAGGATTTCAGCTGCTTTCGCAATCCTTCTCCGCACTACTACTATAGTAGCTCTACCGTGAGTTTTTGATTTCCGTCGGACTCTCGAGAAAAAAAAAATTAAATATTTCAAATCAGTGTGCAAAACTGAATAACTTTTATTATACTTATACCCCATAGAATTTTTTACTGTTGACGTGTGTGTTAAGACATGGGATAAAGGTTGAGATGTTGAGAATGCTCACTTTATCTATGTGTATGAGGCAGGAACTTACTTCAATTATAAGTACATAGAACCAATTCTGATTATTAAGAAATCATGCTAAAGGATTTATGACAATTCAAATTCCCTTCAGTTTCTATGATTTATTGAGTACATATTATTCAATATTGTCAAATAAAAATGAACCAATAAAATGCAGTGGTACGAGATGGTACGCTCCCTAATTATATCAACGAGTATAAGTTGACTCGATACGGCATCTTATGAACTAATTTCTATAGCAGTTTTCGCTCAACAAATACGAGTATGAAACAGAGATACGCATAATTGACACTGGGAATGAAATGTTACATGGTTAGAGAAACATGAATTAAGGGACAATTATGAGAAGATCATATTATAAAAATAACAAATTCTGTACTACAGATTGCCAACCCCTGAAAAACATCGGACTCGAGTAAAACCCTAGGATTTTGGGCTCTAGCATTTCCTTCTCACACTCGTAGGAACTGAGTCATTCAGTTCCTGGATATTTATTAGAGTCCTTATTGAGAAATGTTTACATCTATCCAGGATTCCAGGAATTTTCACAACTCTAAATATGGAGAAAGGCGAGATTTTAATAATTATAATTTTATATTGAGATCAAAGGATAAGGTCGTGCTAGGGGAGTCATGAAAAGTGGAGTTCTTTTGTTCATACAACAGCATCCACCTCCTTGTCTTTTAATGATTTTTGCTTTTATGTACAGACATGTAATATTTAGTAATTTATTTATTAATTTATTTTGTCAAAGTAGGCATGTAATTCCAAGAGACTACATACATGCGTATATGAAACTACTTTTTTTTTTTTGTTTTTTCCTTCTGTATCCTGTATCTAATTCGTAAATGATTCTACAAAACCAAATATCATATTGTACTCTGTTTTTCTTTCTTTGATAAAACGAGTATTATCCTTCGTCATCACCAAATATGGAATGTAATTTATGGAAAGTTATGCATACAGTTGTATCTTTGCTCTTCAATGATTTATTCTCTATCTTTTTTGCGATATGAAGTATTTTTATTATTTATCATTTTTGTTTGTATGAGTGTGGAAACATATTTTTCTTGTTATGATTTCTCGGTGTTTCCACGAACTGTATATATGTACATATTCATATTTATTCTCTCTAAGGCAGGGTTGTCAAACATACGGCCTGCAAGATAATTTGAAAGTAGAGAAAATACATTAAATTTTTAAAAAAATGTAATTCATGAATTATCTGCTTGGGGGCGCATGTTAGTCTTTCTTTATAAGTCTCATATTGTAATCTCATGTAAAGTTTATTACTATAGTTTTCAATTTTCTAGTCACTTAAAGTTTGTGCAATTTTGTGAAATGTTTTGTAATAGTGTTGATCAATACATTTTGAGTTAAATTTAACAATGCCCTTGTTCTTCTTTAAATCAAAAAAAAGGGAAGAGCTGATGATATTTTGGTTATTTGTAGTAGCTAAGAATGCTATAATTTTAAAGGTCCGGCCCACGATGTCTACCTATGGGTCGTATGTGGCCCACGATGTGAAATGCGTTTGACACCCCTGCTCTAAGGTATGAATAAGGTAGAATCCCCTCACAAAAGACAAAAAGTGGCTCAAATGGGGTAAGTATACTCTGAACTTGCCCAATAATGATGATCCTTTATTTTGTGATTGGCTCTGGGGACTTGGTGTGAGAAATGGATAATTAATTTGAGGAGGAGAGCAAATCATCATCATTTAGATATTATGTAGATTGATATGTTCAGACATATAAAGGAGCCTCTATCCAAGTAGGCATGAATATCATATTTTCTAACTTTCCTTGCATGTTTTACATAGTGGGTAAACAGTGTGGGTTATACCATTTTGGAACATTTGTTGTAAAAAGAGAAACGAAAAACAAAATAAAAGGTAAGAGAGCCCATCCATCATTTAGAAAATAGAGTTTGTTATTTTGAACAATATTGATACTTATATTTTTCTTACTTCTCCTTCCCTTATCTAGTTAGTTAGGTATAGGAATCCAGGATTGATTTTGTTTCTTCATTTCCAATCGTGTTTTGAGGCTAATCTATCAATGTATTATTTCATAACATGCTCATACTCAGTATCTGCTTGAGTACTAATTGAGGCATTAATATATATATATATATATATATATATATATATATATATTAAAAAAGAGCTACTTTAATATATAGGGGAGAGCGGGAAATGGCTTTGGCTTGCAGCTCAAAGGCCTGGCTAAAGTTAGATGCATCAAAATTTAACATAAATAAACATAGTAGCTACATCCGTTTGTTAAGGATTGAATTTATTTATAGATTATGCGAATGAGTAGTTTGTTCTATTCTTTACAAATTGCATTTGCATGCAATTTGTCAAATGCTGTTGCAATAGTTTAAAAAAAGAATTGAATGAATTATTATTAAATTTTAATTTATTATTATTGCTCATTGTAATAATTTTCACTTACTATAAGTTATTATTTGCATAGTTACTTAATAAGTTTATATAGAACCATAATTGGAGTCTCATGACATGAACGATAAAATGATGAATGGGCCTCATATTTAGAAAAATGGGAATTGTGAAATAATAGAAGGAAGTTTAGCCAATCGAGGGGAACTAAATTGCATCATTCCTTTGAAACCATCAAACTCAACTTTAGAGGGTCTTTTTCCGTCTCAAAGTATATCATACCCGTCTCAATAATCAAACAGAGTTGATTTGGGATTTTGTTAAGATAAATGAGCGTGCTCGCAATTACTATCTGGTATCCATCTTTCATTTCATCACCTCATTGTTCATGACAATATTAAACAATGATAAATAACTGATAGAATCTGGGAGTACTTCAGATAATTTGAATTGTCAGAAATCCAGGAGGAGTTGAAACGAGGCACATTCATTGATCATACGATTTCTTAATAATAAGAAATTGAAACTATTTAATTCTAATAGGAGCAATTATAAATGACTTTGAAGGTAGCCCCACCAACTGCAATACTTATTTCCTTCCTAAAACTCAAAACCCTCTCACCATTTTCCCCATCTCTAGTATTGACGTCATCTTCCCATGGGAGGGTTTCTACGTCAAGCCCAAATGCATCCTTAGGAACGTCAAAATTCTGGAACTGATACAACCCTCATTCACGAATTACCAACTCTAATGACTCATTTTCAATTATTCAAGGAATGAAAAATGAGTTAAGTAGCCGAATTATTATTATTTTTGTTATCTACTTATTCATTCTGTCCTGTCCAGCTATAAAAGAAGTCTTTGGCTAGTGTATCATATCTCTTCAGTGTATCTCAGTATTAATGTGTATCTGTTTCTGTCTTCGTTTCTGTATTTTGTAATGTGAGAACTGAGTAAATTGAATAAATTTCTCATTATCCAAATCTACTTTTTCATCACGAGCTGTTTTTTAAATGGATTTTTTTCCTCTTTGAACATGGCACACAAACATGGATACATTAAAAAAAAAAAAAAAAATGAAGCACAAAAAAGCCTCAAGTTATAGGATATTTACATGTTTTTTTGATAAATCAATTTCTTTAATGTGATATTGGAGTCAAGAGCAATGCATTTTCAAAAAAAAAAAAAAAGAGCGAAAACAGTTTTTTTCTTCCTTTTTGAACATATTTGTCTCTATGACTGGATTCATCTATCAAAGGATGACTCAAAAACTTGAAATCTTTTTCTCGTAGGTGTTGGAATTATTTTGATTGTATTTTTGCAAATAGCAATAAATTAAAGATGGAATGTGGAGTCAACCTGTACAATGTATTTTGATGAGTATTTTATATCCAGTGAAAAAAATTGAGATTATTCTAAATAAATTTGTTATGAAGGGTTTCAAGTCAAATCTTGATTCTTAGCTCCTTAGTCTTTGATTTTGAGAACAAATCAAGTCTCAAATCAAGTCAATAGGCAGACTTGACTCCAAGTTGAGTCCCAAGTCTAGTGCACAAGTACGGAATTTAATTTTAAAAGCCTTCTTCTACATAATATGTTCATACATTAACGCAGTAATTGTGTTTCTAACGGGTGCTGAGTTGAATTTACTGATGGGGAAATCGTCTATTCTTTTGACATTTAAAATGAAATTGATTGAGCTAATTCAAAAAATAACGTATCATTGGTCACTTTTCTGAATTCTAAAACTATACATTCTACTCGTTTTCCTCATTAATATTCTTTCTTTTTTTTTTAGAAAAAACAAACAACAATAATGGCCCTGCATCCTTATTTTTGTTCCACAAAGATAACTGTTTTATTCCAGGTCTGATGTAGGCATGTGTATACAATGAACATAGTATAGCCCAATGGTGTGGACTCGAGTCGTTTAATTAATGACTTCTGACCTCAAAGACTTGACTTGAGCCCTTTGACTAAAAAAAAAAGAAGAATTGTAAGAAAAGTAATTCATATGAGAGCATTTTCACATGACGTCATCGTTATTTATGTTGGGTATCTTGGAGAGAAAGTATAATCAAGGAAATAATTTCATAGTAATAATATCTCAGAATCAGGTATGTGTTGTGACAGCATAAAAATATCCTGGAATTTAAAAAAGGAAAAGGAGAAAAATTTATTATTCCTTTTCTAGCTATTTTTATTTCATTAGAAAAAAACATGAACATTTTAAAGGATAAAGAAATGACTTAGAGCCCGAAAATGATTCTTGATCCCGGTAATATTCTCAATTTCTAAAGTGTAATTTTTTTTTGATGATCTATCTTTTTTTAAATTTTATTCATGTTCAACCGCGCAATTAGATATTTAAGTCATCACCACATTCAATAATTGATACACAAATTAAACTTGGTTATTCAATTTAAACAAGTTAATCTAAAGTGGTTCTTCTCTCCTCCTTCATTTTGCAGTATATCACTATTTATTATATTCATTCATTGTCTGTATATATATGAGAAATTGAGTAAATTGAATAAGTTGCCTCAAGGAAAATATCTAAGTTACATAATTTGCTCTTCGTGTTCAAATGTAACCCTGAATAGCGGAACATCCAATAAATTAATCGAAAAATTTCATTAATAATTTTGAAATAAAAATATCTTATAAAAAAAGTCAATTTTATAGAATAAGTTGTCACAAAAAGTATTACTAGGATTTTTGTATGCTTTTACTACGCAGCTGTACAGGTTAAAAATATGTTATTATATTCTGAAGTCAATAAATTAACCATTATTTTTTGAAGGCTCAGATATTTTTATCCAATTAACCTACTTGTCTGATATCCTAATCCCTCCAGAAGAAAATTAATTGAAAAAATATAGTCATTTACTAGAGATATTGAGTATCTATTAATTTGATTTTTGACATCAAGCTGTCTTTTCTATAAATATATTTTTTTTCGGCATGTTAAAGCCACTTGATGAAATTTCCTTAGGATTCTCCATTAGAGTCAACCCTTCAAAGTGGTGGCGTCACTTGGATTTATTATACAATTTGTGACGTCTGTGCAAAAAAGTTCTATTGTCCTTGTCTCGATAAAGCTCAGAGTACTTCACAATGCTATGATGTCATGATATTTTAAAAATTTAATGGCAGGATTTTAGAAATAGGTGTTGGGTGACCTTCATCATACTCTGATGATGACTTAAACAAATTCAAATTACACAACTTTGTTTTTTTAACAATTTGAAGGTGATTTGTGAACTAAGTTCATCATGAATTAGAGACTTGATAACTTCAAATTCAGTCCCGTTGACTCTGTTGCATTCCTGGATTAAATTACGGATATTTAGTTATTCGTCAACTGTTGTATGATTAACAATTAGTGGGATTGCTTCTATTTTATTGAGGGAGTCTTATTTATTATTCAATCCTTATAGCGAAAGACACTTGATTCACAACAAAAGTTTTCTAGGCATACATGCTATTCAAATTAAGTATTTATGTTGCTCATCAAAGTTACTAGGAATTGTTTGTCTTAAAAGTATAGAAGCATTACGTCATACTTGTTCCTCAATTTATCTTTTAGTAGATAAATCATTCCCCTCTCCCCACCCACACAAACACTCTTCATTGATTTTATAACCAAATAATTCATAGATTTATTTCAATATGTAATATTATTAAATAAAATACATTCAAACTCTTTCTCTTAGATGAAGAAACAGGATATTTTAACATGTCAAATTCAGTTTTTGACAACTTTCATTTCCCTTAAATATGAAAGAATAATTATTTTAATTTTAACTGCTTTATAGTAAATCATTTAATACTCTAAAAGAAATTTAAAAAAAAATAAATATAAGAATAACAACACTCGTCAAGTGTCAAAAATCCTTAGATGTATAAGATTAACAAAAGCTATTCAATTTTGCACGCTGATTTCAAATCTATGCATAATTTTTTTTTCACGAGTCTGACTGTTTGCGAGAAATCGAACCCTACTCTTTGAGCTAATTTGGCCCATTTTCCAATTTCAACTTCAATTTAAGCAAAAAATTCTGCACGCGACTACTTCAGTCCATTGGACTTGTTTTTTAATAGCTTTACCGTGAGTCTTTGATTTCTAGCGAATTTTTGCTAAAAAGTAAATGAAAATTTACACATTTGGATGGACGGTTTCTTCTTAGTTAAGGATTCTCATCAGGTGCTTCACATTTCGTTTGAAAGCCTGTGGGTTTCATGTAATATTCAAGGAGTTATTTCAATACAAACGTTTTGGTTAACTTTTGGTCTATTCCCACCCACTACGCCCCCTGGAGTTCCTTTAGGTCAAAACAAAGACTAGAAATGGAATTTGTTTTAAATACACTAGCAAATCAACATTTTTTAATGCAGAAAATGAGGTTCCTTCTAGGCGTAAATTGATGCTGAAGTTGGAAAATGGGCCAAATTAGCTACAAAAGTAAGGTTCCATTTAAAAAAAAAAAATTACAGATTTGCAATCAGCCTACAAAACTGAATAACTTTTATTACGAGCGTAATAATTAAGGAGATTCAAATGGTGATTCTTGTTTTTCATATTGAGTAAATATATTCAAAATAATAATAATTACGAGAAATGTTTGTTGACTCCAAGTGTATCTATCTTATGATTTGATCCTTAAATACATTATATGTATTCAATACTCTCTCACATAAATATTTAGAAGAAAAAGATTTATTAGAATGCCTTGACGTTTGAAAGATATGTCAATAACATAAATACATTTTGGTATATGTATATGCTTATAATTTATTTGACATGAGGGACTCTTCGTATGGGCAATAACTCATGAGGCCCTTTTGATTTGCCTACAAATATCGAATAACTATCTATGTTATACATATGTACATATGCTCCACATCAAAAGACAATTTATATCAAGGGATATAACAACCCAATGGAATATGTAGTGATCTATCAATTATGCATGTATTTACTCCCACAAATTAATTAATTATCCGTGTCGTCATTATTTGCATCTGGATTCGTGCAAGTCCTTTTCACAATGGTTTTAATTTAAAAATGTGAACATCTTTGATTTTCCTATCTGGTTTTACCTTTTCGAAAGAGTAAAAATAGCCAGTGATGTAAAAAAAAAGTTGAAATCCCGGCGAGTGTAAATTTAAAAAAAATGCTATACTTCTTTTGGTATCCTACCAAGTACCAACATGGACTAGTGTATATACTCTTCCACCTCATTTTGAAAATTCAAACGTCATCAGGAGACATGGGAATCACTATAATGATCTTTGTAGACAGATATGTTGTCTCTCAGATATTTTTAATTTTTTATAACTCATCATCTCTGGCATGTCATTTATGCTCACCGATATTTCGACCTTTTTCACATCTCCATGTTGTATGTACAGGCATGATCATGATTTGAACCCATCTAACTACGAAATGTTTTTTCGTTTCTCCTCAAGATTCTCCTCTGTATGATCCCTCAAAACCTTGACTTTCAAAAGTGAAAGAGAAAATTTGAATTAAACATATTATGGTACTAGATACTTGAATGCATAACTTTGGCATGCTAAGGTATCTTTGAAGAAACAAAAAAGTATGTATGTATACTCTTGAATGTAGTTTCAATAAATGGAATCACTAAATTAATACAAATAGCTGTATTTGATAGTGTTTATACCAAAAAGACAAAATGAAATCTTTCTTCTTTGACAAGAAAAAAGATTTGATAATTAATTAACTTTTTTTTCTTTTCTCCTTACTCTAACAAAGCTATTCTTCTTGAACTGAGTGATTACATATAAATTATCCCATCTATTGTTCCTCAGATAACACACACTTTAGAAAAAAAAACTAAATCAGTTAAAAAAAAAAAAAACTATTAAAAAAAATGAGGCTTATCTCATTGAAATTACTTTTTTGAGTTAGCAAATACCTGGCAGGAGTATATCATTGAGTTACACAATGAAGAAAAAGAAAAATGTATTTAAGAGTTATACTCTATTTGAGAGTCTGACCATTTTGAAAAATTTAATTCTAAAGACTCACTGTCATCAAAAAGTCACAAATGATGATGATAAAGTCATAAACAACATTTTTTTTTTTTTTTTTTTTTTTTTGTAAATATAGAACCAAAAAAACTAAAACAAACAAAAAAAATCGTGACGTAACAGTCCTTGAATGGCAATGTACTTTACTCAATTATATGAGTCTACATTATAACTATTTCATATATTATTTACCGTTAAATATATTAAAATATGTATATAACTATATGTACTAGGGTTTCTCGTTTTCTGGGAAATTGACATTCAGTCCTGGGAATCCTCAGAAATCATTTTTTAAATTATGAGATCCCAGTAGTAAACAATAAATATTGTTAAACCCATGTATTTATTTATATATTTTACTTAGAAATAATACGTTCCTAGAAGGTATTATTAATGTTTTTAATAAGTTTGCAATAAAGTGCAAAACAGTTTAGAAATCATTTATTCGACACAATAATGACGTCTGAGTTTATTAGGTATATTCCTAGTCTCTATTTTTCCTTTTCCAAGTATCAATAAGTACATATAGAGATTACATAGATGATGCAACCGAAGACTATGCTGTTTTTGTAAAGTTTCAATACTCGGAACATTTTGGTACTTCATTGAGTAACATTCATTATCAATCATTTGTAAAGCATGAATATCAATAACCAACAGCTGAGTAATTCTCCAATTTGTATTTAACCCTTACTTTAATGAATGATAATACATATATGAATATAGTTTAATCAAGTCTAAATTATCTACTAGTTCCTTCGCTTGTTTAAACACCCATCACAATCATCCAGGAGAGATAAAGAGGCAGGAGTAGGAATTGATAACCTGACCCAAAATAGAACATTGCATTGCCCTCTGAGATCCTTGAAGGCTTTGGAAGCCAAATTGGAAGTTGACTGTGAAGTCAAAAGTTTTAGTCCCTTTAGGGGATATGGTTAAGGTAAAATTACTGACACGAGGTTATACGAGGTCGTTGGAGGCTACTGTGATGCTCCCATCAATTCTAATTCCATGTGAAATTTAACCATAGGTTAATTTAGTGATAAAGACCCCAGGAACTCTCGAGAAAACGGTATCCTGAGAGAGGAATTCAAATTTATACATATTTACGATAAAAGGGTCCATAAGAAATATAGACTCTTCTGATCATTTTGTATAGTCTATCTTCAATGTCTCAATATAAGCCCCTAAAATGAACATTTTTTCCAGAACTTGGCTCATACAAAAAATGTGCCTAGGAACACGTAGAAATTGTGGTGTCATTAAAAAAGTGATGTTTGGAATATGTGAATCATTCAAGAGATACAAATTTCCTCCGCCCCTTTTTTTAAAACATACACTTAAATAGAGACTGAGCAAAGTTTTGCCTCCTGCCGAAACTATATGTCATACAATAAAAAACATAAGTAATTGAGTTTAAAAGGTTTAATTTCAAGTAATACGTTCCGCACAAACCTTCCCTTGGAATTAATGTAATGCCCCTAAATATATATATATATATATATATATATATCGACATCATTTCATTATCCGCATACTGCCAAAAACTCAACAATTAACACACTTTATCTCTCTTTTATTAGAACTTGTAAATATCCCACTTACATGAAAAATTAGAATAAGAAAAAAATATATATTTATACATATAGTAATAAATATTTAGTAAAAATCATATTCCTTACTTGCAGAATATGTTTCTTCAATTATAAATATATATATATATATATATATATATATATATATATCTTCCCATTCTGTTTGAAGGAAAGGTTGCGAGCTACTATAATGATAACCACGTGAAACAAAAAAATACTTACTTTTCTAATAAATACATATACATACTTTTGACATGAAAAACGAATGCACAAGTCTTCATGTGTCACTTAATAGATTAAGATGAGAGGAAAATGCATCTCTTCTATCATTTGTTCATCCTTTAGATCAATAAACTTCTTGGGTGGCAAAACACGTTTGCTTATTTTTGGAGTCCAAGGTGTTCTTTAAACAAGGTCTGTTTTTAATTTAGAAAAAGATCTGACTCTGAGGAAATGGCAATATACCAGAGTCAGATTCAATATATCTGGATATCGATGTGCAGTAGCAGGATTGAGCCAATGACTTCAACTGACCAAAGGGGTATAACATTCAAGGGATATGCTCAATGGATGATGACGTCACGTTTGTGAATATTATTTAGTTAAGTAATTCCATTTGACTACAGTGATTACGTATAGCTCAAACTGTCCTGTTAACTGACTCTCTGGATATACCATAAGGGTTAAACCCAGGCTGTCAGTGCTACTAACTGGAATGTAAATTGCCGGATTTCATTCTTAAAAAGGGTCCTTTAGTGAAGTCCGGACTGATTAAATCCGGACTATACGAGGACTTTAATTTCATCGTTTGTCCTATTCCACGGATGAATTTAAGTTGAAGAAATGTGATTTTGTTATTAGTATTGCCCAATTATGGTGAACTGCCAATGGAAAACACCTTGATTCTCCAATTATTATTTTTTTATCTCTCTTTATGGTGTTTACGTATATCACTAAAATGAAGCAATAGTGAAAGGGTATATACAAAACTTTTAATAAATTATCATATTTACTCATACTAGGGAGCTTGTATTCGGATTAAAAAATCCAGGCTACTCATCACACTTATTACAGACCTCCCAAATTCCAAGTTTTTACAGTAGAATTTGGAGATTTTTAACAAATCCCAGGATTTCGCTGGGTATTTTTTGTTTGCATGTATCATAATATTATAGATCAATTCAAAGTATTGTTCCAAAAAATTAACCATACCTTTAGAAGTACTCAAAATACTATGAAATGTGCCTGCGGCTATGTATACCGCGTCAATGCATTATTAACGAGAGAATTATACCATCTTTGCATTGGGACGACTTATTCATGAAGGTGAAAGGACACCAGATGCTGAAACAGTCGTCATTAAGTCCCTATGATGATTCATCAAGGAACAATATTCCTTTCATTTGATACACATGACCAACGAATTCCACTCTTTCTTCGGAGTTGTCTTGTACTTAAATAGGAGCTCAATGTACATATTTGAATTTGGTTACTTTCAGCTGGTTTTGCTTAATTTTTAATAGCTTTACCGTTAGTCTTTCATGTCTAGCGAATTTTTAATCGAAATTGAATGAAAATTTACACATTTAGGCGGAGGGTTTCTCCTTAGTTAAGGATTTTTATCGGCCGTTTGATATCTTGTTTGAAAGCGTTGAGTCTCAGCTTTTGATTACATTCCTTATTAATCCATTTTATGTGATATTTAAGTACAAATGTTTTAGCCGACTTTTAGGCCTACTCCCCTATGATTCCCCTTAGGTCAAAACAAAGACTGGTAATGGAATTTATATTAGAAACACTAGGAAATCAACATTCTTTATTTCACAAAATGACTATTCTTCCAGGCTTTATAATTTATAAAAGTGGGGCTTGTACATATAGTTGGGACTGAAGATTTGAACTCGAGGACTCTGGCTCAGTTTTCTAAATACGTGACTTTGTCACACTTTTGACTACATATATCGTATCTGGATAAGGAAGACTTTGTATCCGAGGTCAAGCACTCCCTGATACCTCTACTATTTGTTAGCATTAATTATTGTGACAATTACTTTATTTCACTGTACTTTTCCTAAGGTTTATAAATACATATATATATATAAGAAAAAGAACAAACCAATTAAAGTTTTTATCAAAAAATAATAGTTGAGAAATCCCATGGTTCTACATACAACTAACCAACAAACAAACATAAAAGTTATTTTATTATTATTAAGTTATACGCATTAATGAATACAGTCTATTAATTATAAAAATATATATCATTTTATACTTCTAGAATACTATGATATTATAATTTGTAATTCATTTTATGACTCCAAAAAAGAAAAGTTTTTAAAAGACTCTACCTACTCCTAATAATACATATATATTTAATTTATAAATAGTGTAACTATTTTTTTTCTATTTTATACTTCCCTCCAGAAACTTTCATTGACAATTTTTTTATGTAGCAAAGTTTTTTTTAGTTAGACTAGAAAAATACTCCTCATTCCTTCTCCTTGTCAGTGACCCATTATAAACACCCCAAAAAAACGAAAAGAGAATGAGGTTGCATTATGTAACACAAAATGTTCCGTAAGAGTGTTTTGTAATAGAGCAGACGTAGTAGCACGTCGAGCTTTTTTGGCCACTCGCAACCTCGACTCACAAAAGGGAAAGGAAAAATTTGGAAAAACAACTGGTAGCTACTCTTCTGTATTTTCCATGTTGCCAACTTGTTAATATTTGGCAGAATTTATTATTTAGATATACTATATATTTATAAATTTTACCAATCATAAACCAATCGTTACTACTCCTAATATATTCAAAATTCAAAAAAAGGGCGCGCAATTCTTGATTTAATATATTTTGTATGCATCAACATCAGAAATAATAATAATACCCTTTTAGAGTTCATAATACGTAGGGTCAGCTGCTTTAAATCAAAGGAGTCAAATGATGAAAATCAGCTGAAGGGGGAATACAGTGTGTTTTTGTTTATCCCAAAAAGCTCGTCGTGTAGCGCGCAGAAGGATTACAAAATCAGCTGAAATCCTTCTGCGCACTTCTACTTCTGTCTATTGAACTTGTTTTATAGTAGTAGCTCTACCTTGTGTCTTTGGTGTCTTCTTGTGGCTTTTTGCTCGAAATTGAATGAAAACTTACTTATTTAGATGGACGATTTCTTCTTACTTAAGGACTCCTATGGGGCGTTTGACATCCCTTTTGAAAGCTGTGGATCTCAGCTTTTGATTACATTCCTTATTAATCAATTTCATATCATGTTCAAGGAGTTTTTTGCCCAACTTCCACCGCCTATGCCCCCAGGAGCCCCTTTAAGTCAAAACAACGATTAGAATTGAAATTTGCATTAAAAACACTAGGACATCAACATTCTTTATTTCACAAAATGAGTATTCTTCTAGGCGGCTTAAATTGAAGGTGAAGTTGGGAAATGGGATAAAAAAAGTTAGAAAGTATATTTATATTTATTGAAAATCGTCGGAATCTCGAAAAAAAAAAATATTACAGATTTGAAATTAGTGTGCAAAACTGAATAACTTTTATTAATATTATTCCCCTTAGGATCCTTGACACTTCAAATTTGTTGACCTCTGTAATTCAAACTAAACATAGTATACTAAATGTACAGTTCATCATTATTTAATTTTATAAATTGACATTCTATTATAAATATATATAATACATCCATGAGACACATGGAATCGTTCTAACAAGTTAATTATAAATAATATAATGCAAAATGTCCATATCCCTTTACTGATTATATACTATACTATACAAACATTCATTACTTTATGCATAATCTACATTTTAATATTTTCAATAATGAAATAATTAATGTATTGAACAAACTAATCAAAAGAACACAAATTTAACCTCGTATTTATGTACTCGTATTTGATTTTCGAATCTTTTTGTGTACGATTCATTTTCTGACGGAATCTAATAAATGGCTCATTGGATATGGATCTCTTTTAGTTGAGATATTGGAAGAAAAAAAATTCAAAATTTGTTAAATAGGGAAGTGAAAATATTGATTTATAAAGAAATAGAGAATAGGAAACCAATATGAATTCGAATCCTCAATTTATTGATGTAACTACTTACAACTTTTGATGTTCCCTTTGATTTCCTCAAAACTTGATTTCCCTGAAATTCTCTACTCAACTTAAGTTCATTTAAATATCGTTCACAAATTGAAATTACTTATTAATGGGCTATTTTTCATTCATTTCATGATGATAACAGTCTTAAAAGTAAATGTTTATTTAATTAATATTTTCTTAGTTTATTCTGTTCAGAGCTTTGAAGTCAATTATTCAATTTTTTTTAATTAGTAGGAGTATTTATAGTTTGTACATATTTGATGATAATACTATACAAATAAACCATTTAAGAAGTACATAATAATATGTTATATGTCTCATCCAGGATTTAGTTTATTAAAGCTTTAACGTCAATAGAATACATAAATGGTTTATGAGGTCCTTAATTGGAGAATAATGATGATAAATCATTGTGTTTTGGTAGAGGGTTGATTTAAACTGAATATACATAATGCTCTATGAGTCATCAATCAAATCACATTGTAATTTTCATTGCTTTTCTAAACCTTTCCTCCTCCGTAGAAAGAGTGATGAAAAGGTCAAAAAAGTTTATAGGCGTTGGTGAATTCTTTTTAACTATGTTATACATACATACGTAGGACTATGCTTCAGTCAATTATAGGTCACAGCTTGTTAACAAGAGCTAATTCGAGCTTAACAAATCAACATTATTAAGAATGCTAATAAATAGTTGGCCAAATCCATTGTACTTCAATACCTTCTTGAATATTTGATGAATAATTTCCACAGCACTCAAATAAGATATCAAGTACCCGATAAAAATGTGTAAATGTGTAAATTTCCAGTCAATTTGGAGCAAAAATTGGCTATAAATCAAAGACTCACGGTAGAGCTACTTAAGTTGTAGCGCGCGAAAGGATTTCAGCTGGTTTCTTAATCCTTCTGTGCGCTATTGCTTGAGTCTATTGAACTTGTTTCTTAGTGGCTCTACCGTGAGTTAACAAAACTAGCAAGACCAAAAAATTAGCCGACTTCAGACCTGCTGTGAAAAAATAACAAAGAGTGTCATATCTTTTAAAAGCCTCAATATTTGCTTTGGAATGACGTCAACTGATGTTTGTCTAATTTTTTTCTTTTATCATTTAGCAAAAATCAATATGGAAATATAATCGAATGATTAATAACTTTTTATGCAAATAAAGATAATATGAGGAGGGTTGTTTTCAAAATCAAAAACCTTGGAAATAAATTTTAATTGTCGAAATGTGCTAATTAACTATACCCACTCTATTATGCGTAGTCTTTAAAATATGATTTGTTATTCTGGGTGTGATGATTTTTAAATCGTACGAGTTTTTGAACTCTACTCGTAGGTTAATATGAAAGTGATGTTTAATAACGTTTTATTTAATCAAGGCCACGACTTCCAGTACTTGATGGTACTGCGTTAAACGCTCTTAATAATTGCATTGAACATTTTAAAGTAGAATTTTCTTTTTAAATGATCTCTTTAGTGTTTGATGGCCGAAAAATTTCAATTTGATTGTCTATAAATCAAAATGGATTTGAATCTGAAGAAGTTTCACGTTTTATTTTATGAATTAAATATATGAATGTAATTTCATTTCTGATCAACAGCTCTTTTACTCTTATTCACTTGTAAGTCGACTGTTTTGCATTATTTTTATGTCTTGTATAAATAAGTAAAGTCGATCTATCCTAAGGCTCTGGAGAAACAGGTTTATGACCTGCATTGGCCATCAAATCAAATATTCAACAGCCTAGTACCTTTTTCAGATTAATCTCAATATTTTTTATTATGATCAAATGTGAACATAGGTACATTGTTTTTTACATTTGGGTTAATTATTTAATAAATTTGAAGAGTGAATCAATTAAACAACTCTCCTAGTAACTGTACACATACAAATACTGATAAATTTTAGAGTTGAATAGCTAGGTAAATAGAGAAGAAAGTAATGATGATAAGATAATTTTGAACCTATAAAATGAAGCAGAAATGAGTGGAAAATTCACATTATCATAATATTTCCATTCATCAAAACAAAGATGGCAATAACACAATCAACTGTTTCGAGTCGGATTCAACATCTACTGGAGTCGGGGCTTTTGTCTGATGTTACCTTTCTGGTTGGGAGGAACGAAGAAGAGTCTCCTGAGAGGATCACGGCCCATAAATGCATTCTTGGATCCGCCAGTCCTGTATTTGAACGGATGTTTACAGGGGACTTTAAGGAAGGAAGGAAGGAAGGCAATAATGAGCTTGTGATCGAGGTACCGGATGTGACTCCCTCTGGATTCAGAGAATTCTTGAGATGGGTTTATACGGATGAAGTAACGTTGAGCCTTGGAAATGTGGGTCCTCTTCTCTACTCTGCTGAGAAGTACGAGTTATCCACCCTCAAGGACAAGTGCACTTCATTCATGGAGAATATTCCTTATAAAGATCGTTGCTCCCTCTTTTATCAATGTAAATTACAAGGAGTACTCCATTTGGTTCCTTGGCTTGAGTATCGTATTTTACGCAATCCATCTTCATTTCTCTCCTTTAACTCTGTCCTTGGAATCAAAGACAACGCTGCGTTGAATGACCTTTTCTCCTCTGATAGACTTGATATGGATGAGATTGATGTTTTTAGAACTGCTCTCCATTGGGCGTCATCCATGAGGAACGAGAAGGAGGAAGACTTGAGAGAGATCCTTGGACCTGTTCTCCACTCCATTCGGTTCCCTCTTTTATCTCCGCATGAATTTGTGGATGAAGTAATTCCATCCGGACTACTCAATGATGAAGAGACGATGGATCTTCTTAAATTCATATCCAAGAGAAAGTCAAGTGTTTCAACTGCCTTTTCTATTGTAGGCAGAGAACGTAGATGTGATAGATTTATATCTTATGAAGCTAAACGTCTGAGGACCCTGAGTCACTCCATTAGATTTAGGGTGGATAAACCCATCAACATCCATGGCTTTGCAATTTACAAACCTTCAGCAGATGGTTCAAATTTAACTGGGATCATGTGCTTGAAGAGGGTTGATCCCATCCAAAAGGAGGAGGAGGAGGAGAAGTCTTTATCTTCCGCAACTTTTGATATAGAATATTCCAAAGGATACTCAGCAACATGGCACTACTTCAATAAGCCTGTTTCAATAGATCCAAAGACCCTTTACAGAGTCTGTCTTTCTTTTGACAAATCTTCATTCAACCGGAGAGTTACGAGTGGAACAAAAGGACAAAAGAGAGTGACGGTAGATGGAATTCAATTTGAGTTCGAGGATGATCCCGATGGAAATGACATTTGGTCAAGTGTTGATAAGGGTCAAATTCCAGGGATTCTCTTTAGCCGACTCCCTCCAAAGAAACAGAGTTGAAAAATCTCCTTCATTCCTTTACTTCATTATAAATCGTGTCTCATTTTACTTATTATTATGTAGCTACTCTTTTATTATATATATTAATTAATAGTTAATCATTTTATTACTTTTGATTGGTGTGAGCACGCCGGGAATTTTCTCTTTTTTTATAATTCTACAATTTGTTTAAATAAATAAAATTGCGCTCTCTCCATCAAAGACTCATATTATTATATTAATAAATTTATCAAAAATGAGAAGAAAATCTAAATTATGTTGTGACGTCATAATTTATGACCTGTCTGTCTATGTATTTATACTATAAAAAAGACAGTTATTATTGGAGCTAATGGGTCACATAATGGACACAACTTGATTTTTTTTTAAATGGGCTATAACCTAACATTTTTAGCATCAAATTTATACATTTTGAAGACTTTTATTCGTCACGTTTAACTTTTTTGTGCACTCGCAACCTCGACTCTCAAGTACAAATCAATAATCAGAATTCGCATATTTTAAAAATTCAAAATCATAAATATTCTTGTTTATCCGTTTATCTTGTTTATTACGTCATGGGACTCGTGGATTTACAATAATAACTTTAACCTAAAAAAAACTCACTAGAGTTAGATTAGATTAACTCAAATTAAATATTTTTAATTTTTCAATTTGACTTGATACAAAGTATTTTTAAAATACAGACACACGGGTACTCTGCTTGCTATTGAAATGCGTCTACATCAAAATGTATAAGAACAGAGCTACTACAAGGCCTAAGGACTCTCCCTCTCCAAGCACTTTGATTGAAATTTTATTGAGCCAATTAATAATTAATTTAAAAAATCTCCAGTTTCTTATTTTTTATTGACCTTTGGGCATTTGATGCACCCTAACCCGGCTGCTTCTCAGCATTCCAGTCCAATTAATCGAATATATTATTCTACATATATAGTATGATTTTTTAATTTGTTTACATACCTATTTAAAATAATTCTTCTCAGCTTCTATATCTCATCTGAGAGGTCTCATTTTCATACTTACAAATTACTTCAAAGATATCTGTTCTACTTTTTTTAGCAAATATATAAAATGTGCATATAAATAAAAATTCTAGATTTTGCATAATCGAGAATTATAAATCAATGGTAAATAGGTGTTCACATTTCTTTGACAAAAAAATATATCTATTATTGAAAACGAAAATGAATCGATTCAGACTTGGAGCAGTAAAAATTAAATCATGATAGGACTTGTGAAATTAATTTATATATATATATAATATTCTTTTTTGGGAGGGAGGGATGAGACCCCATTGACCCCTCCCCCCCCTCTCTATAATTAGAAAAATTACTCAAACCAGAATTAAGGGGATCATAGTCTCAACTCGGACTTGAGTTGAGAGTTTTAAATTCTCATTAAAACTGCAACTTTACATTTGACTCTACACTTTAAAGTGAATTGACTTGAGCCAAGACTCCTTCTCGGGAAAAATGACTCCTTTGATACAACTAGTGAAAACTATTTATACAAATATTTGGTCGAGGGACATACATGTACAGAAAAATCAATTGTTTCTATTCAAATTCTTTTGATTCGCTTGAGAACAAGGGGACTCAGTTTTTAAACATAATTCTATGTGGTTAGTTTCTTATTTTTGGATTGAGAAACTCCAGAAAAAATAATTTTGATAATAAACCCCGTTCATCAGCAATCATTCCTACACATGTAGAGCCCCTTACATGATTTCCTTCTCCCTCAGAGCCTTTCCATGTCTTCTCGAGTCCACAGTTTAAGAAACACTGCCTTACATCCTGACGAGGTTAATAGAAGAAAGTCAGCTGAAACGAATGTGGATATCAAATAAATATATGGACAAACATTATTTATGTATATTTCATTTCCCATGAGAAAAACTAAAAGAAACATCCAATTTCAAAGGTATCTTTATAAAAAAATAATACACTTTTGTTATTAAATTGTGTTGTAGATACTATTTGTAGCTTGATGGGTAATATAGACATATGAAGCATGGCACCAAGTTCACTTCCAACATAATTTATTTGCGTACATATGTACATAAATAAACATTCTGAAAAGGAAAAAGATATTCCGCCTAAATTGAAATAATTCAATCAAATAATCTATACATTAACACATTTTGTTACTCGTTTTATTTGAGCGTGGAGTAGGACAGACCAAGGTAACTTGAGACAGAATAGGCTATATCGTTTTGACCTCTGAGGTACCTCCAGTGAGGAACTGGAGGTTGCTTTTCAGACCTCCAAAATTGCGACATCAATATTAAATAATATCATTATGTATTCCATAGATGAGAGGCAGAAAATTATATATCTTTAACTTACAAGTCGTAAACTAACAATTATTACGAGAACATGAGCCCTTTTTTGTTAACATTGTATTTACTATCAGGTAGATGTTCTCCCCTCAGTAGTAATAAAGGAAAAATGATAGCAGCTTTGGAAAACAAAAAGTAGTGTTCCATGTGCCAACCCCACAAAATCTTCCAGGCGGCATTTTGCATATTTTTAGCGCGAGCATTCGTATCGCGCTCTATATATCTGAATTATTTGCTCTTTCAAACCTTTGAAAGAGCAAATAATTCAGAAAATTGGCTCGCGTGTATAGATTGAAACTTTCAATCTTGTTTACATTTCTATGTTTAACACACTCTTGATTCTTCTTTTCTACTCGCCCCCCCCCCCCTCCCCCCATGCGATACACATGTGCTAGTGTTTTTTCTAATTTTGAAAACAGTCACAAAAATGTTATTGACTGAATCACACATGTCAACAAACTTGAACTTTCAAAAGTCCTAAGGGGTATAAGGTTGATAAAAGTTATTCAGTTTTGCCCCCTGATTTCAAATCTGTAGGGTTTTTTTTTTTTTTTTTTTTTTGGAGAGAGAGAGAGTTTGACGGTTTTCGAGAAATCGGAGCCTACTTTTTAAGCTTTTTTGGCCCATTTTCCAACTTCAACTTCAATTAAAGCCTAGAAGGAAATCTCATTTTATGCTTTAAAAAATGTTGATTCACTAGTATAGTTCATGTAGATTCCATTTCCAGTCTTTGTTTTGAGTTAAAGGGACACCTGGGGGCGTAGGAGACGAGAATAGGCTCAAAAGTTGGTCAAATTCTTTGTACTTAAATAACTTTTTGAATGTTGCATGAAATGGACGAATAAGGAATGCAATCAAAAGCTAAGACCCACAGCTTTCAAACGAGATTTCAAGCGCCTGATACGAACCCTTAAATGTGTAAATTTTCATTCAATTTCGAGCAAAAACTCACAAGAAATCAAAGACTCATGGTATTTTGTATATAGAGTGGTCAGTAAGGCACCGGTTTTGGATAACAGTTATCCAACTATTATCCAGAGCAGTAAAAAACATTCTAATTATGTAACGACAAGTTTATAATTAAAATAGATTATGAAATAGCGTCAACTAGCATCAAAATACATGGGAGATCAAAAAGATCTTTTCGCCTTTTCCGCCTAATGAAAGAAGAAAGAATGAAAGTTTAAAATTACTTTGTTATTGATCCATATCCTCATTCTAATTACCCAACCATGCAACATTTCTTTATTTAATAGTATTTACACACACTAACATAGTGAATGAGAGGCAAGATATATGAAGAGCTTATAAAAAATAAATATTAAGCTCTCTAGTTAGTGTGACAATAACTTTGTTATCCTAGATGCTTACTATTTTTATTCCAGTTTTTTTTTACTTACTTATTTTCCTTTCGTATATTATTACATGAAGATATTAATTGGACAATTTATTTTCAAAAGATATAAAAAAATATAAAAAATTAATCTATATATATATAGACAAAAAACTTAGAATAAAGGTAGGAAGGAGGGAAGACAATTGGAAAAAGTTGATAGAAATACTGCAAAGTCGTTGTTTTTGATTCTTGCTTGGATATACATATGTATGTGCTACTGCTCTTCTGATAAAAAGATTATTTATAGATGTGAACTCTCCATTGTCATAATTCATCGATTTTCTGCTGAACCTTTCTCTGAAAAGTAGATATAATAAATAAAATAAAAAAGTCTCAAACTTTTTATCTTTCGATTTTTTACAGAGAAAAGGTTGAAAAAAAAAAAGGGTTATAAAATTTGAAAAAGGGGCCACAGCAGACCATTGACCCCTGGGCCAAATATAATAAAGCGTTGCTTGTAGTGTGCAAGCTCGGCAGGCCGGATTAAATTGTCTAACGGGCCGTATAAGGCCCTCGGGCCTTAGTTTGCCCATGTCTGGTTTAAACGAACAGCAGGCAGGAAAATGAACCAATTGGCCTCTTAGATCACGGGAGCCTCTTTTGATGTTCCTTTCCTGAGTCATTGAACAATGATCTATTCAATAAAAAAAAAAAAAAACAGGGGTCAGGAGTACGCGAGAATGATATCCGGTAATTACGTCTTTTGAGCCCTGTTGTCACATCAGAGTTTGAAGCCTTAATTCAACTCAAGGGAAGGAAATGTAATTATGTATGTACATACCTAATTTTAGAGCATAATGATGAAAAAAAAAAAACACACAAAAAACCATTGCTCGAAACTAAACAGATTAAAATGAGTTAAAAGTGTTCAAAATAAAAAGAATCTGAGTAAAAAGTTATAAAATTATAACTTCTTTATTTATTTTTCCATATTTTTTTGTGCATATGAGTTGACTTTAAAAAAAAACAAAAAAAAAAACTATACATTTAATTGAGACAGTTCTTCAAAATATCTTTGACTTTAGCAAAAAGTTTCTTTCTCCTCTTTTTTTTACAGCCTAAAATTAATACTGCAATAAAAATGAACTTTATTGAGATTTTAACGTATATTGTCCTAAAGATTGTTTCAAAAGTGAGAAAAATCAACTTTGATTTTATGAAAGAGTCTATAGATTTTTTATCTCCATGACACACTCACTATACAAAAATAAAAAAGTACTTATAATGTGTAGGTTGATATGGGTAGAAGAATTCTTTCTGTCATTACTTGCGTGGGCAGACAATTTTCCCAAGGACATGCTGCAAAAAAATGACTAGAATATATAGTTTTATATACGTACAATCTTGAATGCAATTTAAAATGAGACTCTCATAAATATTATTTATGACAAGAACAAAATGTGTGATATTTTTTCATCTCATTTCTATTTGGATGGGGACTATTATCATTGTCTTATTTACTCCCATGACTGCTGCAGTGACATTGACTGGAATCCTAACCATTCATGACTTTTAATATTCTCATTTTTGACGTTTTAATAAATACAAAATAAGGTACTTTTTACCAAAGTGTCGTAGAAGAATCAAAGGGATATCTAAGAAAATTGACCTCTGGATGATGATAAAACCATATTTGTAAGTGGAAATCTACAAATGCTGATGACGTTTGAATCTGAAATAGATACGGGGGAGAATATGTATGCTGTTCACGAGCTGACAAGATCTTGAAGTGGTGTGTGCTCACCAAAAAATTCCTCATTTAGGAGAGCTTTAACTAACACCCTGTATGCCGTGATATGAAAGTATCTCAAGTCTTTTTTTTTTTATTATTATCATTATTTTTTTGTCAATCCTCGGACATGAATGAATTGATTTAAAAATAAAAAATAGGTACATTTTATAACGGTTTCTTAAGTCATATTTAACGTACGTAGTACGTGAAGAACTTGTCAAGTGCCAAAATGACTACAGCTTTAAGTTACATACTACAAAATGAAACCCATTCTTCTTAGGTTTATATATATGTATATATGTATTTGTTAACTTCATACGTAATAAAGCCTTGATAAACTTATCTGGATCTTCTTCTTTGATAAATACTTACCCATAAAGATGAATGCCTAAACTAGTTTATTTCTTCAGAAATAAACGGTCAAAGGATATTTTTGTTTATTTCTTTGTCTGTTACTTTCATGAAAAAGATAAATATATATATATATATATATATATATATATATATATACTTTCCAAAGTTTAGAAATAAAAAGGATTGAGATACGGATATAAGTATGTTCAAAGTACAATATATTATCTAGGCATTTAGTTTCCTTGTTTCCCTGAGCAACTAGAAATGTACCTACCTCTGATTCTCAGAGTTTGTATAATTACACGTATTGATTTGAATTAGATAGTTGAAAATCCCCTTTACAAAAATGTATGTACATATTAAATTGGTAACCAGTCAAATATCTGTTCATACTTTTATTAATCGTTTTTCCCCTTTTTTGAAGGGTTATATGTCATTAGGAGCTATATGATGTCTCTCACACAATGACATCATTCCCAATACTCAGTCAACAACAACTCAAATGTATTTATTTATTTTTTGGTCAACTGTGAGTTTTCTACTTCTTTAGCCCAGTGGAGCCGTATGGCTATTTGAAAAACCGGCTATAAATAACTTTGAAAGAAATTGTCCATCTAAGTGTGTATATTTTCATTCAATTTTGAGCAAAAATTCACTAGAAATTAAGGACTCACGCTAGGGCTACTAAAAAACAAGGTCAATAGACTGAAGTAATAGCGCACAAAAGCATTTCAGCTCATTTCGCAACCCAACTACTTTGGTAGCTCACCCGTGAGTCTTTGGTGTCTTCTTGTGGCTTTTTGCTCGAAATTGAATGAAAACGTACACATTTAGATGGTCGATTTCTTCTTACTTAAGGACTCCTATGGGGCGTTTGACATCCCTTTTGAAAGCTGTGGATCTCAGCTTTTGATTACATTCCTTATTAATCAATTTCATATCATGTTCAAGGAGTTTTTTGTCCTACTTCCACCGCCTATGCCCCCAGGAGCCCCTTTAAGTCAAAACAAAGATTGGAATTGAAATTTGCATTAAAAACACTAGCGTCTACTTTTAGGTTTAAATTGAACTCATGTACTTATTTTTTAGTCAACTCTCTATTTTTTACTTCTTTAGCCCAGTGGAGCCGTATGGCTATAGGAAAAACAAGCTATAAATAACTTTGAAAGGAGGAGATTTTAATTTTAATAAATCTATTGATGTCGTTTTGGAATTGTAACAAATCACCAACATGTAAAGTACTCTATTTCATCACTTATTTGCTTATTTAAGATGTGAATTTTAACAGAATGGAATATTAAAGCAGGAACTTTAGATGTTTTGGTAGTAAGGTGCTGCTAATAGCAGTTATATGATTATTCATAGTCATGGCAATTCATAGAACTAAAAATCGGTCAAAAAAAGATATATTATAGAGTGAAATTTGATCAAATCCAACAGTAAATTAGTTAATTCTTCTTCTGAATGTCGATTTGTCAAAATAAATATACCCATTGCACATACTATCAAATGAAAACATGTTCCCACATGTGTATGGATGAACAAATTTAGTCAAGGGAATATTTAATCTTTTTGTTTCTTCGTTTTCTTTGAAAATGAAAGGTTGAGTGAGTGAGTGAGTGAAGGATTGCTCAACAAGAGTCCAGAAATTTGTACATCTCTACTGATTTTTATTTAAACGAGTTATTCGTGGACAAACATTGTTTGTAAGTACTCCTTTAATGCTTCATTTGTATGATCTTGATTGCAATGAATGAGAGAGAGATAAAATAAAATAAAATTTGATTTATAATATGCATTGCTACCTCCCCCCCCCCCCCCCCAACTATTCTCTTTGTTTTCCTCTCTACTATTAATAAATGCATGCATAATACTTGCATTTATGCAATTTCTGTCTATTTATATTTCTTTGTCAATTGGAAATTATATTCAGTATGCTTGCGTACAAATCAATTCAAAGGATACTGTAACTAAGGGAAATAAGGAATATGTTTGTATACAAAATATAACAATCACGGAACCTTTTACATATACTATACTATCTGTACTGACTCTCGCAACCTTTCTTCCAACAAAAATAAAGAAAATAAACTTAAAGTTAGATGAAGTAACTTTGTAATTAATGTAAGGCAATCATGTCGCGTTAGTAAAGATTTGTTTAATTCCCTCTTTGCTTCAAGAGGAGAGTTTGTCTTTGGACCATTTTCTGCAAGGGTATTTAAACCCTATTTTTCATACAAGGACTAGACTAGTCAGCACCTTTTGTAATATTTTTTTTTTTCAAAATGAACCCCTAACATCCAGGGTACGTAAACCTCAATCTCTCACACAACGAATTTTTAATCATTTTTTTCACATGATATTCCTTGCATATTACCAATTAATTATAATTATTACCAGTATCACTCATACACTCATGGTATGTGCTTGCAAATATATTTTACGACATCTAGCGTATGATACAGAAGGGACACTTGATAGAGGGAACTAACTCACTTCTCCTTTACATACAAAGATATTATTTGATTAATATATATAATTACATATAATTTGTCAAACTTCTAAAAATTTGTTCCCCTAAGACCGCAAATATTAGCATATATTCTACATTTTGTATTTATGACATAATCTGAATTAAATAACTGATTGGCTGGTTCATAATAGACCCGTCTAGTGGGAAAGATATGCATTTTGAGTTTGATGGCATAAGTTCATCCATAAAGAAATTTCTAGAGACACCATTTTATTATACACAATGGATTATATTTTGTGAGCACAAATTCATTTACAATAAAAGGAGAGAGGACATGGAGTCAATATATGAATAGCAATACAATTCATTTTATTTATAGACTTTTGGGACTTACATGAAAATCAGCAGCCCTTTTATTTGATTAGTAAACTTAAAACCCTTGATAATCGATAATGGAGGTAACAAAATATTTGGAGTTACGACGAGGATTTTCTTCATTTTTCTTTCTATCAAGAAAGAGTCCGACTACTCAAAATCCCTCGTTTCCTGCAATGAATAGGTAATGGTCCTAAAAGCGAAACCTCCGTTCAACAGTGTTGTCATTTGCTCATTGAACTTCTCAAAGTCTACCGTCCTAAGAAGACTTGGCAAATACTCTAATGGCCAACTTAAACTCTAATAAGTATCAAATGTAAGAAATCAAAGCAATAATTTTCAAAATAGGTTTTCATTTTCATAAACATCTTCCTTTATAAGATGTTTATAAGTCCGACTACTCAAAATCTAATATAATAGTATTCTATTTATTTATTATTAATACCTTTGTCCTTTATTCTTTAAATTTGAATTGATCATGGATTTTGACAGTAATTTGTTACAGGTCTATGGTCTGACAGCCTTCACGACATAGGTATAATATGATTGTACATTTGAAGCTTGATCTTATTTTTAGTTGAAAGTAGTTTGTAGTAAGTTCTTCAAATTTAATCAACCATATATTTAGTTTCAAATTCATTAAAAGTTTCTTTATCACATCCTACTATAGGATATTGCATGGGTTATGCTGATTCATAAAGAAGGGATCAAGCTCAATTCTCCGATATAATAATGTTTACGACTTATTAGCTCGAAATATATGTACTATAGTTTTTCAACATGATTCATTTGAGTTTAATTTCTTACATCTCTTTATTCTCTCATTTATGATCTATAAATAAATGGCTGTCTTCATCTGTAATATTAGAAGAGAGGAGGAGTTTATAGCTGACGTAGTACAACGTCATGATAGCTACAGCTCCTTTATTTATATACATCTATACATACATTTATAAAATATTATGTTTACACAGTTTCTCTGGGAGGCAGAGAGTGAATAGGCCAACATGCTTCAGAAACGTTCTATGACTCCTGAACCATTAAAATACGTACCCATAGTACATGTTGCTACAAATATCAGATATTAGTTATTACCCTTGTCGACCATTAAACCTCTGGCTTATTAGAAAAGAATTAACTCATTAAAACAAATATGATCTCATTAAATTAGCATATGAAGGTCTGTTCACATACTGATTCCAAAGAAAGTATAATCTTAGTTGTGAAGAGACTTACTATGATTCATTGCTTCTCTTTGTTAGAATGTATAATTCAAATTAATTCATTTTCTCTGCCAACTCCTGAATTTAATGAATGTGTATGACACATCTTGGCGAAATAATTTAATCCATATCAATGATCATTCCATTTCCTTGTATATTAAGAGCTCATTTATTTCTTCTTTTCCTTATCAGCTGACGTCATAAATGTACTTGACATCAATCAGGGAGTTTGTTAATAATAAAAGTAATCTGTTCCAGAGCTATAAATCATAAACAAAAATTGACTCGGTAACACTGATAATTTGATGAATGTTGAGGAGGAAAAGAGCGTCAGCAGTCGTGACGTTTGGCTTACCTTTTTACATTGACGTTCTTTCTTTGTAAAGGGGGAGTAAGGAAATAAACACAAATCTATACCTATCAGAGTATTAGACTATATCAAAGGTTTATCTAGATGGAATTGTCCATCTAAATGTGTAAATTTTCATCTAATTTCGAGCAAAAATCCACTAGAAATCAAAGACATAGAGTAGAGCTACTAAAGTAATAGTGCTCAGAAGGATTACGAAATCAGCTGAAATCCTTCTGCGAGCTACTACACCAGTTATTTTTTAGTAGCTCTACTGTCTATCTATTGATTGATTTATAGCGAATTCCAAGTTAAAGACTCTTATCGGGTGCTTGACATCTCGTTTAAAGGGCTGTGGTTTTCTTTTTTGAATGCATTCCTTATTAATCCATTATATATAATATTTATGTACAAACGTTTTGGGCATACTCCTGTCTCCTACTCCCCTATGATCCCCCTTAAGTCAAAACAAAGACTGGAAATGGAATTGATATTAAAAAAACTAGCGAATCATTATTTTTTAATGCTCAAAATTTGTATCCTTCTAGGCTTCAATTGAAGTTCAAGTTGAAAAATGGGCCAAAAAAACTTAAAAAGTAGGGTCCGATTTCTCAAAAACCATCGAACTCTCTCTCTCTCAAAAAAAAAAAAAAAAAAAAAAAACTGCAGAGTCGAAATCAGCGTGCAAAACAGAATAACTTTTATTATACTTATATTCCTTTGGATTTGTTGACCTGTGTTATTATTTGTAGACAACCATTATATGTGGTTATTGGTAAATGTGGTCCTTTATATATGAATATGAGCTTTCCCTCTAGGGATCCAGGGATTAGAATGCCCAATGTACGACTTACTAATTTCAAATTTGTTAGACTAATGTCACGCCCTCCTATTCACCTATTCATATGAACTAAAAAAATTAGAGGAGGCTATGCTGGCCCTGTACTAGCTTGTCTTAACTTTTCATCTATGGTGAGGCTGAACTCTTTGGCTTTACTCATTAATTCAGAACAAAACAAAGCAATTTGGGCTGATGCTTGAATCACAATATTTGCACTTGGAGTATAAAATAAGAAGTGTTGGCCGTCTAAAATATAATTTTTTTTTAATATTGAAGAAAGTTGAAGATATTTCAAACAACTTTTGTTTCCCTCAAGATGTAGTTTGAGGCGGCCTTGTATGTTCTCAAAATGGGCCTCAAAGTTTCAATTTTAAGGCTTGATTTCCTTATGTTCTACCTGTAATTTTCACTTGCTTGTTGGCAAATAAAATATAGGATTCCATCAAATTCTTTCTGTTAGATGGAACTCACTTAGATATTCTAAGGTTTTTATACAATTTTATATCAATAATCATGTTGTTTATAAACAGCACACGGTTCGTGGGATTATGTTTACTATCTCAAGTTAAATCAATTTAATGAGATAATAGCCTCAATGTTTCAATTTCAAGAAGGTGAGAAAAGTTAATGTGGCGTACATGGACTTGTTTGCAAAGCTGCTGCCAAGTTCAACTGTGACCGCCGCCGGAGGTGATGTACGTGAATTACGTATAATAAAAATACAATCGAACAAAATGTTAGTGTCCAGATTTTAATGGTGTTTTATATATATATATATATATATATATATATATATATATATGTTGACAAAAGGGGACAAATTTAAATTTAAAAGTTTGCTTTTGCAGTCTACAAAAAGAAGTTTATACAAAAAATTAAAATGCTTCAGATATACTATCTAAATTATAGTCTTGACTATTTACAAAAAATATTTTCAACATTTTTACATATTTATCATGAATGTGAGTCAAAATAAGTCAAAATTTATAAATTTATCATTATGGTCAATAGTTATTAGAGTCTAATTTTCCATGAAAGAAGAAAAAACACAGATCCTCAATTTAATTTTGTGTTTTTTAAATAAATAATACCTTGAAAGTCGCCTTACTTTACCTTTAATTGTAAATGATAAATTACAATATGGGCACACAAGGATTTCAAATTCTGTTTGGGTTCAAAGGTCCAAGGATTTTTTTAACTTTTTTTTTTAAAGTGTTCCTTGTGAATCATCGAGATTGGATCTCATGAAATAAACAAGTCATATATGGGTATAAAAAGAGATCTCTGCAAAAAAAAAAAAAATGAATTTATTTCCTAAATGAAAGAAATTTATAACTTTTATCACATTTATAAATCCTCTATAGTCGGTGTTTATTGATTTGTTGGTATGTTGTCGTATTTTATTTATTCACACTAGGGACTAACCAAATATGCATACACATTTAAAATATATTGATCATGATTCCAAGACATAACACTCAATAATGATACTTAAAAAGCCATATTTAATAGGCATCTAGCAGCAACACTGGGTACTTATGACGTCATAGATAGAAATGAGTGAGGATACTTTTGAAGAGCGTGATAGCGCAGATGAGTAAGAATGTAAATAATATGCAAAATGCCGCCTGGAAGATTTTGTGGAGTTGGCACATGGAACACTACTTTTTGTTTTCCAAAGCTGTTATCATTTTTCCTGAGGGGAGAACATCTACCTGATAGTAAATACAATGTTAACAAAAAAGGGCTCATGTTCACGTAATAATTGTTAGTTTACGACTTGTAAGTTAAAGATAGATAATTTCCTGCCTCTCATCTATGGAATACATAATGATATTATTTAATATTGATGTCGCAATTTTGGAGGTCTGAAAAGCAACCTCCAGTTCCTCTCTGGAGGTACCTCAGAGGTCAAAACGATATAGCCTATTCTGTCTCAAGTTACCTTGGTCTGTCCTACTCCACGCTCAAATAAAACGAGTAACAAAATGTGTTAATGTATAGATTATTTGATTGAATTATTTCAATTTAGGCGGAATATCTTTTTCCTTTTCAGAATGTTTATTTATGTACATATGTACGTACATAAATTATGTTGGAAGTGAACTTGGTGCCATGCTTCATATGTCTATATTACCCATCAAGGTACAAATAGTATCTACAACACAATTTAATAACAAAAGTGTATTATTTTTTGATAAAGATACCTTTGAAATTGGATGTTTCTTTTATTTTTTCTCATGGGAAATGAAATATACATAAATAATGTTTGTCCATATATTTATTTGATATCCACATCCCTTTCAGCTGACTTTCTTCTATTAACCTCATCAGGATTTAAGGCAGTGTTTCTTAAACTGTGGACTCGAGAAGACATGGAAAGGCTCTGAGGGAGAAGAAAATCATGGAAGGGGCTCTACATGTGTAGGAATGATTGCTGATGAACGGTGTTTATTATCAAAATTATTTTTTCTGGAGTTTCTCAATCCAAAAATAAGAAACTAACCACATAGAATTATGTTTAAAAACTGAGTCCCCTTGTTCTCAAGCGAATCAAAAGAATTTGAATAGAAACAATTGATTTTTCTGTACATGTATGTCCCTCGACCAAATATTTGTATAAATAGTTTTCACTAGTTGTATCAAAGGAGTCATTTTTCCCGAGAAGGAGTCTTGGCTCAAGTCAATTCACTTTAAAGTGTAGAGTCAAATGTAAAGTTGCAGTTTTAATGAGAATTTAAAACTCTCAACTCAAGTCCGAGTTGAGACTATGATCCCCTTAATTCTGGTTTGAGTAATTTTTCTAATTATAGAGAGGGGGGGGAGGGGTCAATGGGGTCTCATCCCTCCCTCCCAAAAAAGAATATTATATATATATATAAATTAATTTCACAAGTCCTATCATGATCTAATTTTTACTGCTCCAAGTCTGAATTGATTCATTTTCGTTTTCAATAATAGATATATTTTTTTGTCAAAGAAATGTGAACACCTATTTACCATTGATTTATAATTCTCGATTATGCAAAATCTAGAATTTTTATTTATATGCACATTTTATATATTTGCTAAAAAAAGTAGAACAGATATCTTTGAAGTAATTTGTAAGTATGAAAATGAGACCTCTCAGATGAGATATAGAAGCTGAGAAGAATTATTTTAAATAGGTATGTAAACAAATTAAAAAATCATACTATATATGTAGAATAATATATTCGATTAATTGGACTGAAATGCTGAGAAGCAGCCTGATTAGGGTGCATCAAATGCCCAAAGGTCAATAAAAAATAAGAAACTGGAGATTTTTTAAATTAATTATTAATTGGCTCAATAAAATTTCAATATTTATGATTTTGAATTTTTAAAATATGCGAATTCTGATTATTGATTTTGATTTGTATGTAGATAACATTTAATCAATTATTCTATACCTAAATAATGACTACTTGAGAGTCGAGGTTGCGAGTGCACAAAAAAGTTAAACGTGACAAATAAAAGTCTTCAAAATGTATAAATTTGATGCTAAAAATGTTAGGTTATAGCCCATTTAAAAAAAAATCAAGTTGTGTCCATTATGTGACCCATTAGCTCCAATAATAACTGTCTTTTTTATAGTATAAATACATAGACAGACAGGTCATAAATTATGACGTCAAAACATAATTTAGATTTTCTTCTCATTTTTGATAAATTTATTAATATAATAATATGAGTCTTTGATGGAGAGAGCGCAATTTTATTTATTTAAACAAATTGTAGAATTATAAAAAAAGAGAAAATTCCCGGCGTGCTCACACCAATCAAAAGTAATAAAATGATTAACTATTAATTAATATATATAATAAAAGAGTAGCTACATAATAATAAGTAAAATGAGACACGATTTATAATGAAGTAAAGGGATGAAGGAGATTTTTCAACTCTGTTTCATTGGAGGGAGTCGGCTAAAGAGAATCATTGGAATTTGACCCTCATCAACACTTGAGCCATTGTCCTTTCCATCGGGATCATCCTCAAACTCAAATTGAATTCCATCTACCGTCACTCTCTTTTGTCCTTTTGTTCCACTCGTAACTCTCCGGTTGAATGAAGATTTGTCATATGAAAGACAGACTCTGTAAAGGGTCTTTGGATCGATTGAAACGGGCTTATCTAAGTAGTTCCTTTTTCTTAAGTATCTTTCGGAATATTCTACATCAAAAGTTGCGGAATATAAAGACTTCTCCTCCTCCTCCTCCTTTTGGATGGGATCAACCCTCTCCAGGCGAACGCTCCCAGTTAAATTTGAACCTTCTTCTGAAGGATTGTAAATTGCAAAGCCATGGATCATGACAGGTTTATCCACCCTAAATCTAATGGAGTGACTCAGTGTCGTCAGAGATTCATTAACAGAACATTTAAATCTATTACATCTACGTTTTCTGCCTACAATAGAAAAGGCAGTTGAAACACTTGACTTTATCTTGGATATGAATTTAAGAAGATCCATCGTCTCTTCATCATTGAGTAGTTTTAATGGAACTACTTCATCCACGAATTCATTCGGAGATAAAAGAGGGAACCGAATGGAGTGGAGAACAGGTCCAAGGATCTCTCTCAAGTCTTCCTCCTTCTCTTTCCTCATGGATGACGCCCAATGGAGAGCAGTTCTAAAAACATCAATCTCATCCATATCAAGTTCATCAGAGGACAAAAGGTCATTCAACGCAGCGTTGTCTTTGATTCCAAGGACAGAGTCAAAGGTGAGTGATAAAGATGGATTGAGTAAAATACGACCCTTAATCCAAGGAACCAAATGGAGTACTCCTTGTAATTTACATTGATAAAAGAGGGAGCAGCAATCTTTCCATGGAGCACTCGTCATGAATGAAGTGCACTTGTCCTTGAGGGTGGATAACTCGTACTTCTCAGCAGAGTAGAGAAGAGGAACCACATTTCCAAGGCTCAACGTTACCTCATCCGTATAAACCCATCTCAAGAATTCTCTGAATCCAGAGGGAGTCACATCCGGAACCTCGATCACAAGCTCATTATTGCCTTCCTTCCTTGCTTCCTTAAAGTCTCCTGTAAACATCCGTTCAAATACAGGACTGGCGGATCCAAGAATGCATTTATGGGCCGCGATCCTCTCAGGAGACTCTTCTTCGTTCCTCCCAACCAGAAAGGTAACATCAGACAAAAGCCCCGACTCCAGTAGATGTTGAATCCGACTCGAAATAGTTGATTGTGTTATTGCCATCTTTGTTTTGATGAATGGAAATATTATGATAATGTGAATTTTCCACTCATTTCTGCTTCATTTTATAGGTTCAAAATTATCTTATCATCATTACTTTCTTCTCTATTTGCCTAGCTATTCAACTCTAAAATTTATCAGTATTTGTATGTGTACAGTTACTAGGAGAGTTGTTAAATTGATTCACTCTTCAAATTTATTATATCATTAACCCAAATGTAAAAATCAATGTACCTATGTTCACATTTGATCATAATAAAAAATATTGGCATTAATCTGAAAAAGGTAGTAGACTGCTGAGTATTTGATTTGATGGCCAATGCAGGTCATAAATCTGTTTCTCCAGAGCCTTAGGATAGATCGACTTTACTTATTTATACAAGACATAAAAATAATGCAAAACAGTCGACTTACAAGTGAATAAGAATAAAAGAGCTGTTGATCAGAAATGAAATTACATTCATATATTTAATTAATGAAATAAAACGTGAAACTTCTTCAGATTCAAATCCATTTTGATTTATAGACAATCAAATTGAAATCTGTGGCCATCAAACACTAAAGAGATCATTTAAAAAGAAAATTCTACTTTAAAATGTTCAATGCAATTATTAAGAGCGTTTAACGCAGTACCATCAAGTACTGGAAGTCGTGGCCTTGATTAAATAAAACGTTATTAAACATCACTTTCATATTAACCTACGAGTAGAGTTCAAAAACTCGTACGATTTAAAAATCATCACACCCAGAATAACAAATCATATTTTAAAGACTACGCATAATAGAGTGGGTATAGTTAATTAGCACATTTCGACAATTAAAATTTATTTCCAAGGTTTTTGATTTTGAAAACAACCCTCTTCATATTATCTTTATTTGCATAAAAAGTTATTAATCATACGATTTTATTTGCATATTGATTTTTGCTAAATGATAAAAGAAAAAATTAGACAAACATCAGTTGACGTCACTCCAAAGCAAACATTGAGGCTTTTAAAAGATATGACACTCTTTGTTATTTTTTCACAGCAGGTCTGAAGTCGGCTAATTCTTTGGTCTTGTTAGTTTTGTTAACTCAAGGTAGAGCCACTAAAAAACAAGTGCAATAGACTCAAGCAATAGCGCGCAGAAGGATTAAGAAACCAGCTGAAATCCTTTCGCGCGCTACAACTTAAGTAGCTCTACCGTGAGTCTTTGATTTATAGCCAATTTTTGCTCCAAATTGACTGGAAATTTACACATTTACACATTTTTATCGGGTACTTGATATCTTATTTGAGTGCTGTGGAAATTATTCATCAAATATTCAAGAAGGTATTTAAGGACAAAGGATTTAGCCAGCTTTTGGGCCTATTCCCACTTCCGACGCCCTCAGGAGTCCTTTTAGATCAAAACAAAGGCTGGAAATGGAATTTGCATTAAAACACAAGCGGTTCATTATTTTTTAATGCACAAAATGAGTATCCTTCTAGGCGGTTTAAATTGAAGTTGAATTTGGAAAATGGGCTAAATTAGCTCAAAAAGTAGGGTTTTATGAATGATAAAGTGGAAACTAAAGGATTGAAAAATAAAGTTATATTTTACACTTTTTAATAAAATAGATATTAAAATTTAATATCTAATTAACTTTAATTACAATACCAATACACAAAATAAGAAAAGTATTTACAATAACTTTACTTAAGAGTTTGAAAATGTTGTTTCCTTAGATCGATGAGCCATCCAAATATTCTCTGACTCTAATTCTTTTACATTTTTATAATGCATCATTAGCTCCATTAAAACCGATTTTTTTCATCATCGTTATTCTTACTATTTCCAAAGTAATAATAAAGGAGATTTGAACCCGTCTGCCTCAGAAGAACTACAGGTCTTAGAGATACACAATCGCACAAGAGTCAAAATTTGAATAGTAAGTACTCATCAGGCCCTCTCGGAGTGACCGGGATTAGTATCTAGATACATCCATTTTTTTTCTAATGAACGTTTATTCAATGGATAAGTGTTGTAACTGATGGCCAAGAGGGATTGTTTTACTTTGAATAGAACTATTGAAAAGCTCAATGATTATTTGTCAGATTTGTCAGGAAAGTCAGATATCATTTGATGTCAAGAAGTATAAAGCCACTGTATGATGTTTTCTTAAATATAGTTCTCAACACATCAGTAGACGGACAGTAGCTACGGCCGGGTTCTCTTTTACCACCCTCTTGTTCCCCTTTGGCTTAAGAGGACAAAAAAATAAGAAAAGAAAAAAGAAACTTTTTAATTTGAAACTAAAATATATTTCAATATCACGTCTTCTTTTTAACTTATCACGGCCTTCTCCTCTCTTCATAGTTTAATGAATCATTTCATTTCAAATGGAACCTATCATATATACCACCATTTTATATAATTACTTGAAGACATAACTCATACCACAAACCTTTCATATTTCACCTTCTAACTTTTAACCTTCCCTGTTGCTTGCTATTTAAATTTTTTTTTTTTCTAAAAAATAGTAATAACTTTTGTGGTCAATCTTAAATTCACACACGGATTTTTATATAAATTTGTCCATAAAAATTAATTTCACATTTTCCTCCTGTGTTCAAAGTCATCAAATAAGCAAATATCGGAATCAACGGGTTCGAGTCGAATTATACTCTGGGTAGGAATGTAAATAATATGCAAATCGGGCTTTTAAGAATAAAAGAAAGAGAAAATCAACCTGGCCACTCTGACAATTTGATGAATGTTGAGAGGGAAGCAGCTTGAGCTGTCATGATGTTTTATTGAGCTACAAGCTACTATTCTCCTTTATACATATATGTATACAAATGAAGACATCAATACGTAATAAATAATAACATTATGTATGTATACCTTAATGAGAGGCAGAAAATTAACTGAAATTAATGTCAGGAAATTATATATTTTTAACTAATAATAATTATACGCGGACTTGATCTCTTTTTGTTTACATTTTATTTGCTTTATGAACCTTAATGCATGTATTCCTTCATGCTAGATCTTTACTATCAGGTAGATGTTCTTCCCTCAGTAATAAAGGAAAAATGATAACAGCTTTGGAAAACAAAAAGACCTGTTCGAAGAGCTAACTCCACAAAATCTCGCACGCGGCATTTTGCATATTATTTACATTCCTAACTATGGGTCTATTTGAGTCAAATTTCTTTTTTGACATTGGACTCTTAGCAGGTGGGACAAGCTAAGTAGTACATTTAATTAATTTATTTATTTAAATAATTATTTTGATGTTTCTTATATACAATGAAGTATTATCAGAATATCACACTATGCGACTTTTTAAATAATAAAAACTACAATTTATTTATTATTATTATAAGATGACCCGAACTCTGAAATAAATGAATACAAGTTCAAAAAAAAACATTTATTCTATGTATATGGATAAATAATGTAATTTCAATCGTTTAAAATAGGAGTATGACTTGAGCCTCATGGACACTAGAATAAAAAGAATACTCAGTTTGATGATGATATTTATATAAAGTAGTGAAAGACTTAGTGAAACAAACAAAGCTGTCAAAAAAAAAAAAAAAAAAAAGAAAAACCCCAAAAAACAACAACTTCAAAGCAAATCATACCCATTGAGAATCACTTCAAAGTAGTTGAACTAACTGAAAAGACAACTTTCAATAATATCAATTCTATAAATAAATGTACCCTGATAAATACGTCTAATCATCGCATCTGAAATCAGACTTTGAAAAATATCCTTGTCTATATGAAAATGATTAAGACTTACATAATATTATATATGAGTCTCACTTCATACCAGTCCTACTACTAGTTTATTGTATACTGAATGACAGCAAAAATGATATGGAAACCATAGAAGCCATCTTATTTGCTGTCGAATGAACACTATGAATATGACTGTGATAGGTAGTCTTGCTCCAGGCTCATGACAGATCCTCTTACACTATGATATAATTATCTTCTAGTCTTTACTTTGATGATAGAAAGAAAATATTCATTTTTTAACAAAATGTAACAAATGGGTTTAGCCTTTGAATAGCTAAATTTGCCTTTGCACATGATTCCGTTTTATATCAAAAATATCTTTAGCATGAGAACATGCCAATTTTTATCCTTTAGGAGAGTCCCTTAACAAGTTAAAAACTCTTTTGGCATCACAACTAAGCTTTATGTACGACAATTTAGGATATTAATTTATTATTACAATATATCTATGTCAAAAAGGGACGAATTAGTTATACTGGTCAACAATTTTTTTCGTACCTTGTCTGGCAGGAAGATCATTTAAAATAAATGATAATGCCTTTTTCATTGCTCATTTCCAATGTCTCTTTCTACAAGCTTCAGGTTATTATATATTTACAATTTTTTAATTTGTAAATTTACAGTGGGTGTCTAATTCAATTGTAATTTGCTCCTTGAAGGAACACAATAAATTGAACAAAAAAACAAATTTTATTTTTAAACAATGATTGAAAATTTAAAAAAATGATATTTTTAATTATGTACCCTTGTCTATAACTCATGAAAAGGCCACAAAAATTATAAAAAAATGTCAGCAAATCAAACATTTTCCAAGGTATTTATAAACATAACTATTTTACTAAGAACTAATATTTTTTCCCATATAGTTACTTGTTCGATAGGAAAGGGTGGGTAACTTGATGGATAGATTTGAATGGGCATCCTTTGTGAGTCATGGCACCATACAACAACAAACAAAAGTAGAAATGTCTATATGAAAATAGGAAATTAAATGTGATAGATCAACACATTCATTCCTGTCCAGCAGAGTGTAGAAATTCAAAAAGTAAATTATAAACACATAAATGTGAGATGATTCATAGAAACGATCCTAAAATAAAATACAAGAACAGTAAAAAACATACTTTTTTTTTTCTAGCATTTTATACTTCATTGGAGTAGATCAAGACTTTTTCATTATTCTAAATTTTGCGTCTTATAAACAAAATTCCAAAAAAGATTCGTTAACATATCATTTATGTAGATAATTGTCTATATTTTAGTTATCATAACTTTTTTTAAAACACTACGTATGTTAAAAAAAATAATATGTCAAAAAAATAATTAATTACTTTGAAGTAAAATATATGTACAATGATCCCCTTTAATTCAAGCTAGAACATGATTAACTTTCTTTATTGGAGTCTTTTATGTATTTAGATAAAAAATTAACTATTGCTCTCACAAAACCTTTTATCTTTTCCAAGCAATGACTCTCAACTTTCAAAATATGAATGTATACCCATTGAAATAATTGTTTTTTGCTGCAATGAAGCCAACTTAGTTGTGACACAGATAGAAAAAGGCCTGTTAAAAGCTTAATATTCTGTCAATCTGACCAATTCATGTAAATACTCAAAAAAAAAAAAAAATAAGTGATATATCACTTAAAAGACAATGACTTTTAGTTTACCTAAATATATGATCCAACACTGGATTACAATTTGTATTTTTTAGACTGTAGAGCATAATTTAAGTATGAGTGTTGTGGAATATTAAATCACATTCATGATAATTGGAGCCTTTTGAATGAGAGCAACACACAAAATAATAGTTTTTTGAAATAAAAAGGGGGATGTGTCAAGGAGTGAACCCCAAACACAACGGTTTGACAAGGCCAAGACCTTTTAGTACTTTATTCTATTCTTTTTTCACACTATTAAAAAGGTGTGTCTCACTCTCAAGATCCAAATATCCGAATGGAAGGGCCAAAGAAAACAAATTTTCAGTCTATCAAGTAAACTTGGATACAAAACAAGGAATGAATTAAGGACCTCACTTCCTTCACTCCCAAAGTAGAGTGAGGAAGGCCCGGGAAAAAATAATTTGAATTGAATTTGAGTCTATTAAGAAATCTCTATAAAGAGAGCATCTGAAGAAAAAGTCTTCATCAATAGCTCACCAAACATTCAGGAGAAAGAGATCCGAAGAGCTTGACAGCCTCTTAATGACTGATGATTTTTTTAAATTGAATGTTTATTTACTTTTATTTTCATTTTCTACAAATTATAATTTTTAATTTTCTTATTTGTTATAAGTCATATATATTACAAATTTGACTATGTGAAGGTTTAAGAAGACCTATTGGTAGGCATGCACTTTTGTGATAAGATGCATATACATTTATTCATTTAGTTACCAACAAATATCCTACTTTTTCATCATCATAAACCATACTTCTTAATTCGATATTAAATATATAATTAAATATTTCGACTCCTATCAGGATTATATTTGCCAAAACGACTAAATTCTAGGTATGTATTTTTGTGTTTGCCTTCTAAATATTGGAATTACTTATTAAAATAAGTAAACAACTAAGAGTTTGGACATTTTTACAATTATATTGATGTCATCACTATTGATAGATCTCAAATATTCGGACAATCATGTCTACTCCTGGATCTAATCCCAGAAGAAGTATCTCATTTGTTCTATCAGATCCTCAACATACCATTGTGTGAGTTCTCTTAATTTTGAAGATATTTCATTGCAAGTATTAACCATGAACTTTAACTGGATCCATCAAAATGTAAAAAGATAACAATGACTGCATACACTTGAATATATATAACTTTAGGTTTTTTTTTATTTTTTTTATTTCAAGGTCCTTGGATATATACAAGTAGAAACTTATATATAAAAGTTGAGGTAAATGCGTGAATAAAATACACCAATAAACATTATAGTTTAAGAGTTTTAAACTTTAAAATACAGTGCACAATCAATAATTAAACAGAAACATGAAGTCCAAACATAAAAATAAGTCCAAGTATATAAATAGTATATTCATCATTTTTAAAATAGTATAAAATTCTTTTAATAAGTTTCCTGTGGCTGAGCGAAGCAGATGGAAAATACTTGATTTCTTTGGACGCCGTTATCTACGAATTGTCGAAGAGGGTAGGTATTTTTAGGTCCATGACGATGTATCGTGCCGCTGCCGATAGTAGAATTGTTCTCAACTCTGAGGGCAGGAGAGGTTTAAAGATTGTTCCACAGTCTTTACAAGGCCTTGAGAATCTCGTCAAGTCTGCAGATATCTGAAAGTGGGCAGTAAACTTTTTCCCGTCAACAGTTCTTGTAAGGACCTCAGGATGTTCTTTCTCCAACTTTCAGGGAGGTCGAGTAGCTCTAAATATTTTTGACACATTTTGTCTACCTTTTCTCTGTTTTGTGGACTTGACATTTTAAGATGCCATGGACTCAGCAAGATATGACTATTAGCAGACCCCTTTAACGGGAATTTGAATCTACCATCCCCAAAAAGACTCCGAGGCTCATAATGGAGGGTCAATATTTCATTTTCAATCGCAAATATTTCAAGATCTTGAGGGCTACCAAGTTTTTTGAAGAAATATTTTTTCCTATGTTACTCCTGATCACATTAACAGTGGAATCGTTATTAAATGTTGGATCATTGCGCCAAACAAACTATTCTTTAAGCCGCTCCCCATACAGGAGACATATCAGAGGTTAATACATTTGTCATGTCTGAGCCCAACTTAAGCTACTTAAACAAATCGTTGCATGCCACTGATCTTCTCCATTCTATTAAGGGGTTCTTGGTTATATCAACAAAAAATCTTTAGATACATTTTGGGAATGATTATCGTAAGTTGAACAAGTTCTCCTCCAATTTGTTTTCTAGCCCTTTTCAAAGATGGAATATAGTTCTTGTGGAAAAGAGTACCTAGCCAATTTTCTTCTTCCAAAATAACTTTTTCAGCAATTAGAGGAGATGAGGATGCTCTATATAAAGTTGTCGGGACAATTCTAGTATTATAGAGGTCTATCCTTTTCTAGAGATTGAAACTCCTCCATTTCGTTGTCAACTGGGAGACCGTAGAATTGATGATTGAACAGTTTTTACCGTCTACCCCATTCCTGTCCCATACTATTCCCAGAATTTTGACTCGCTGTATAACTTTATTCGAGCGGAAACTCAGACCTTCAGGTGGGCTACATGACCCCGTCAGTAGAATCGAAGTTTTTCCCCTGTTCAAATTTAGGCCTGACCTTTTTTCGAACAAAGAGTCTTTATCAAGCGTATTGTCGATAAGCTTTTGATGTTTCTGTTTCTCATTTCTTTTCTGGAGTAAAAATTTAGAAGTTGTTCCTGACACGATAATATTCAGTGGATCAACACTCTGATAGGAGGAATGGCAATTTTTAAATTTTTTTGTCAAGTTTCTTGAAAGTTTGTTTTAGAATTTTTCATCTGCAAGTACCCATCTTGGAACATTGAAATTGTTATTTTGAGGACAGCATTTCAACTCCAATTCAATCAATTTATGGTCAGAAGAGGGTTCAGGACGATTCAAGCCACTCGTCATCCGAAAAGCAAGTGAAGGCGAGGCTAAGGCTAGGTCTAACCTCGATTTTTTATTTCCTCGAGACCACAAAAAGCATCCGGGACTTAGTCTATTCATAACATCAATCAGATTGAGGTTAAGAATGACTTTATTTAGAATAAAGCTATTAGAAAACATATGATGGGGTTTATCTAAGTCTACATTCAGATCTCCCTACAGTAACAGTGGTATGGATTTGTCTAAATGAGTATTTATCACGGCTTGAAAAAAAGAGTAGAACTTTTCATTTGGCCCATAAGCATTGATTATGTAGAAAACAACTCCGTTAGTCGATATATGAATCTTGTGCCAGTCACTTACATTGGAATACTCCTTGACACAGGATATTAACTTTACTTTTTTCGTAATAAAGGATATGACTCCCCTACTAGATCCAGAGCCACAATAAAAGTAATAAAATTTGCAGGGAAGACATAGAGGGTAGTTGATATCACATGCAGAAGACACAATTGATTTTACATCTTGGAGAGTTATAATGTCTGCATTCAAAGACTGAAGATGTTTCATCAGAGCATGCCGTATTCTTCTGTTTTTCCCTCCCCTTGTATTCAAGGAGATAATTTTCTTTATGCCCAAGTCGGAATTGATTTCTGATGGTATGTCATTCGAGAAAAAATCAGGAATTTTGGTTTGCATTGTTTTATGATAAAAATAGCTTTATACTTTTGTTTGCTTCCGGGGGGGGGGGGTTGTCCTTGTCTGGGGAATTGCTCGAGTCCAGCCTGTTCCTCTTGCCCGACGATTGGGATCTAATATAAGGTGGGGGTCTAGGGAAAGCATACTAATGCGCCCTGATTGTGAACTATTGGAGAATTCGATATTCATTGGTTAAAATTTCTCCATTTCCTGTTTGTAGAGAAGCATTCTGCAAAACCTCTCTTGGATTTTGCTCTCTGTCTCCAACCTGAGGCTCTATCTCTGAGTTACTACAAACTCCAACAGGGGATTGGGGAGCAGACCTATCAGATATGCTCAGAATCTAATTTTCTATTTGAACATCATCCTCAACAGGAGGACAACTTTGCTTATCTGCAATTCCTTCAGAAGTTTCACTTTTCTCAATCGGAAGAATGTTTTCGTCCTCAACAATACATATTAGAAGATTGCCCTCCCTCACAATTAAGAGAGACGGAGACTTCATTAGGTTCGTCGATACATTCCATGTTTGTTTTCCGTTCACGAATAGCATTTATCAAAGCTCGTCCATAGTCTGCCGTTCTAGGACGTTTTTCCAAACAGTGCTGTTTCATATGTCCAAAGCCAAAGCACTTCTGACGTTCGAGCTTAACTCTAGAGAAACTAACCTTAATTAGATTCCCCTCAAACGGAAGAATATGAGGAATAGAGGAAGGACCTGCTACAATATCAATCATGCAGTCACTATCCCTTCATACTTCTTTATAGTTTTTGTATTTAGACTCCGCTTTTCCATCTATTTCGGCTTCGTTTAGAAGAATGACTTTAAATTTAACCGAAATTTCTCAGCCACTCAACCACTCTGGCTTCGTTCACTCTCCTAATTAAGGTGAGAGTAATTTTCTTCTTTCTATTGGCAGTAATTCCGTTAATTCCTTTTAACTTAAAAGTCACTTCCTCAAAAGATCCATCTGTATTTTTAATATTTAGAACATGATTCTTTTTATGTTCATTTATACGACCTCTTACGTCAATCAGAAATTTTGTTTAGACACAGGCAAGTCCAAGACTAAACTTAGGGTTGGCTCCCACATTTTCATGCTCCTTGAAACCATATTCCATCACTATATCGTATATATCCACATGCTTGATAGATCATACCATCAACGTTTTCCATAGTGAGGACAAAGGTCTCCCACTTTAAGTTATTCTCCAGGTTCACATGAACCACTGCATCCTTCTGAATGCCTTTATTTCCTTTTAGGACAGTTGCATATCTCCTGTCCTTAATATTTGATGACTTATAATAATTATCATCGGGGGGGTTTATCTGGAGGTTTGCTAGCCATATTGTTTAATAAAAGTTCCGCAAGGAGAAGAACAAATAAAAAATAATGACATAGCTTATAACTGAGTTCCTCCAATGAACTTCGATCCTCGAAAAGACGCTTTCCGGAGAGTAGACGTCCAAAAAAAAACTCAAGCGAAGGGTGCTTCCTGTACTTAAAACTCTTTTGTTAAAACAAAAAAGGTCAAAATATAGCAACAACCCACACAAAACAAAAAACACACAGAGAAGAAATAAAAGATGACTTCTTCACAAAATACATAAACCAGGATAGTTCTTGTTTATGGCAAGCCTTAATTTTTGGTATATTTGAATTTTTCTATCTAATTCAACCGTAATTTTCACCTTCAAAGAAACAAAAAAATAATTTTTTTCACAGTGACTTAGATTCTCAAAATTATATTTATAATTTCTTTACCTTGCTCTGTACAACAACAAATTGGTAAAAACATGTACAAAATGTCTATAATCAAACATTTTCCTCTCAATGCATATAACTACATTTAATAAAATAATCCATATATAATCCAGATGGCCTATATTTATATAGGGAAATACATAAAGTCATTTTTTTTTTCTTCAAATAATTTTTTTAAGGGATACTTTAATAAAGGAAAAAGAAATGAAAAAACAAAATTTAAAGACAAGGTTGCATTATATTGATAATTGTAATAGACAAAATGAAATAAATTGCAAACAAAAAAGCAAAAAAAAATATAATATTATACACCAAAATAATATTATATCAGTTTTTGATTATGATCAATATGCTGCCTGTTAAATCCTTCTATAAAAATGGCCAAATCAAGTGCTTTTCCATGCTTCTTTTGGATACTGAGGACACTTATGTATATGTCTTTATTAAACGTAAATGAGTTATGACAAGTTGCATACGAATCCAAGATTACTAAATCGTAGACCAGCAGCAATCTTGCATAAACGATATATCATTAAAAGGACATAAAAACTCAGCAAAATCCATTCAAGTGTTAGGAGTTTTTGTTTCATCAGCTATCTTGTAAATAAACGTCCAATTGTTTTTTTAATTCATACTTAATGTCCTCCATATTTGATTCAGAAACTTGAGCAAACCCAAATACCAGATGTACATAAAGAAATTTTTAATCAAATGAGATTAAAGCTTGTACTATTTCTATGTGTACATTGCAAGTACACATAGAAAAAACGTTTATTCAAATCAACGGGCATTGCTTCAATGGTAGCAAGGAATGCAATGATATTCAAAGCTTCTTTAATATCTGCTTGAGTTCTCTGACCAAGAATTGACATGACAAAAACTATCTTTTAAAGTACTTCGAGTCAACTTCTCTTTTTGTATGATCCTCTTGTGAATGTCATTACATTCATTGCTTCGCTGTCTTCCATATTTCATTGAAACGATCTTTATGAGAATAATATTGATTAAGGCTCTCTTTTAAGGCGTGGATCAGATCCCTTGCATTGAAAAAGATCTAATTTATTTTTGGAGATTCTAGAATTTTTCAAACCTGCAAATGAAGACATCAACAATAAACTATAACATTATGTATACCATAGATGAGAGGCAGAAAATTAACTGAAATTAATGTAAGAAAAATATATATTATTAGCTAATAAGCCGTAAACTAATAATAATTTCGAGGTCTTGGGCCCTTTTTTATTAACACTGTATTTTCTTTATTAACCTAAATTCTTGTGTTCCTTTCGACTGGAAGCCTTAAAAATAGGTAGTATATGCAAGAAGTGTAATCTAAATAAGTCCTTCAGCCCTCTTCCTCCGGCCAGGAGCTAAATTTGAATCTAAAATTACCCCAGTATGCATAGGCACATTAAATCAATTTATATTTCTTATTCAGCACTAGATTGAAGCAATATAAATGAAAACTCAAATTAGAACAAAATAATTTCAACTCAAAGTAAGATTAACCCTCAAATGTAAATGTTGTGAGGGATGTCGAGCCATGTACGTGATAACTTAATCAGTGAAGGAAAAATCGTAGATACATATTGAAAACGTTTAATGGCAATTACAAAATATATAAGCGATTAACAATTTAATAAATTCATCCATAAAGTAAGAGTAAATAAATTATCGAGTCGAGTTATCATAAAATCCTTGATCACTGATAATGGAGAATATAACGAGGATCCTAGGTTAGTGAAATGACATCTAAATGAATTTAAGACAAAAGTCTTGAGAAAACTAAACATTATACAACATGTTCAAAGTCGTATAGAGATTTATTCAAGGAATGTAATTGATGACAATTCTGACATTTTTAATTTCAACACTAACAAGAGCAAGACGCTTGTGTCCTTGAATGTTCAACTCAACATCGTTTCTGTCAATTTCATGTCCTATATTGAAAAATTCGATTCTTTCTTACTACGGCATTTGAAATTAAAGAAGTGCTGTCCAAGATTAAGAAATATTCCCACCATCATGCCCTTTTATTAAACTTGAATCACTCAAATGTGATTGAGAGGAACAAGGGATACGTATAACTGAAGAAAATGTCAACAGACTCCATAATCCACGATAGCAAGTTCTTTAAATACATAATTATTAGAGAATAGTACACAGCTTGTTAGCTTGTGGCAATTTGAGCTCAGCCAATCAATCTATAGAACACTTTTAAAGGACAACAGAAGCAGAATATTATCACTTTTGATTTTGATGTATAAAAAAATATATTAAATTTTTTGAATTTTGGAATATTATACAAGTATTAAATATTGATTTGTATATCTAAATAGTATAATATATCTAAATAATAAATTCTGCCTAATATTGACAAGTTGGCAACAAGGAAAATAAAGAGAGGTAGCTACCAGTTGTTTTTCCAAATTTTCCCTGTCCCTTTTAAAAGTCGAGGTTGCGAGTGGATAAAAAAGCTCGACGTGCTACAAATCCCATTTATGTTTTAATTTACGTCATAAGTCAATGATAATTATAATTAATTAATAGGATTCATATTTTCAATTCATGGTACTTTGTATAAGGGATAGATAATAGCTAGTTATAATAACGTTACTATATAAATGTCAAGGTCAAACTCTTTATAATATGGAAGAAGATCTCTGTACATACAGTGTACATACATACACATTGATATAACTATAATTTAATTGACGTATTTCGCTTCAAGTTTCAAACTGATGACGGAAATGACAAATAATGTAAATAGCTTTTATAATCACAAAATCTTCATTCCATTTAATTCAAAGGCATATTTTAAATACTACGAGTAACGTGTTGACTCGATAAGCTATAATTAACTCTGTTTGACTCGACTCCAATTTTTTAGTCAACTTTTAAGTTTAATAAAAAAACACAATCCACGTGGGCTAGATATATCTTTGAGTTGCTTTAATTTTCAATCACTCAACCTCAACCATAATAAATAATAATAATAATAATTCAATTAAATGATTTAAGTTATAAGATTGAATTCTACGATTTTTACTTAAAAATATTATCCATATTATATTTTAGAATCCTTTATAAAACATTTATAATTGAGCTCAAATTTAATTTCTTTCGTAAAAAATTGTGAATTTATTAATTACACTGGTCAACAGTCTAGAATCCTAAGGGGTAAAAGATTAATAAAAGTTACTCAGTTTTGTACTCTAATTTCAAGTCTGTAATATTTTTTTTTCGAGAGTCCGACGATTTTTGATAAATATAAATATACTTATGAACTTTTTTAGCCCATTTTCCAACTTCAGCTTCAATTTAAGCCTAAAATGATACTCATTTTGTGAATTAAAAAAGACTGATCCGCTAGTGTATTTAATGCAAGTTCCATTTCCAGTCTTTGTTTTGATTTAAAGAGGCTCTTCAGGGCATAGATGGCGGAAGAAGGGCCAACAAGTTTATTGTTGAATAACTCCTTGAATATGACATGAAATGGATTAATAAAGAATGCAATCAAAAGCTTAGACCCACAGCATTCAAATGAGATATCAAGCGCTCGATAAGACTCCTTAACCAAGAAGAAATCGTGCATCTAAATGTGTAATTTTTCATTCAATTTCGAGCAAAAATTCGCTAGAAAATTCAGACTCACGGTAAAGTTACTTAAGGCGTAGCGTGCAGAAGGATTTCAGCTGGTTTCTTAATCCTTCTGCACACTATTACTTAAGTAGCTCTACCGTGAGTCTTTGATGTCTAGTGGATTTTTGCTCGAAATTGGATGAAAATTTACAAATTTAGGTGCACAATTTCTTCCTAATTAAGGATTCTTATCGGGCGCCTACTCCCGTCCCCTAGGCCCCCAGGAGTTCCCTTAGGTCAAAACAAAGACTGAAAATGAAATTTTCATTAAATACACTATACAATTATTATTTTTTAATTCACAAAATTTGTATCCTTCTAGGCTTAAATTGAAGTTGAAGTAGGAAAATGGGTCAAATTAGCTCAAAAAGTAGGGTCCGATTTCTCGAAAACCATCGGATTCACGAAAAAAAAATTACAGATTTGAAATCAGTGTGCAAAACTGAATAACATTTATTATACTTGAAAGTTCAAATTTGTTGACCAGTGTTACTATTAATGATTTTTCATTAATTCTTATTATCTTTTATTTATTATACCTTTGTAGTGATTCTGACTAGGTAGTACAGTGAAGAATAAACCAATCAATCAAGTCTTAGTGGTTTTGTCTCACTACATAAACCATTACAACTATAATTCAAGGGTCTTGTTTGATTCCTACACATTTTAAAGCATATTCTATTTATAATTATCATTTCCTACAATTGGAATCAAAGTACTTATGTATACACAAAATTAAAAATCAGAGGGCATTCTCATTGGCTCCTTCAAAACTAATCTATAATGCACAAATGCACACCATTTTGACAATCTTTATTTTTTTTAAAATGACTTTGTCTTCATAAGCCACAGATTTTAGTATAGACAATAAGAACTAAAATAGTAAAAAGAACATTGATTACAATGAATCAAATTTAGATTAATTTATGGTAGATGTTGTTGCGTGATATTAACATGATTAAACTTTATTGAGAATATCATCATATTAAAAAAAATAATATATAATATTGTTACAAATCCGATTTTATAAACATTTTACGAAACTTCCTAATCGACTTCCCATTGTCTACAATGCCTGCATGCCTTTTGAAATGTTGTACTTTGTGACTGGCGGCTCTTGATGTTAAATGAACATTTCTTTTTTTTTTAAAGGGATGATTCAGATATTTCACTAGATTTCTATGTATGTCATTGTAAAACTGCATCCCAATTTATATTTGTTTTAATAATCTAGAATTTTCTGATAGTTTTACGATTTTTTAGTTATTTTTCTTAAGGCAAGAATGTTGGTCAAAGCAATTTGTTGAATTGCCAACTTTTGATCATGCATCGACTTTGGAGATAAAAATTAGGTAATATTTTTGAAACCTCCTTTGTAAATTTCAATTTATCATGTATTAAACGTCTTTTTGCAAGACAAAGCTGTTCAAAAAGTAATTGAGATCCCTCTTCAAGAAAGAAGTTTTTTTCAAATTTAGAAGTACATATAAACATTGAGAATTATTTTGATCAGGCAAATTAGATTATTATACCAAAGGGCATTATATTATTTGTGAAATACTTCAAACACCGATCATTAAGCATTGCTTGCTTGCTGCCGTTATCCAACGAGCAAAACTTACTTTCTGACTCAATAATATTTCTGTCTCTAAAGTTTGCAAAATACGATACTGGACCAAGTCATTCTTAGATTTGTATATTTCTTTTCATTGATTCTTGTCTTTTCATTGGAAGTATAAATGTCTTCTGACCAATCAATGGCGAGCTTTCTATAACTCTTCTGGTCAATATAAAAATATGTAGATGTCCCATTATTGAGATAATTTTTAGAATTATTCAAGGGCTTTGCGGAAAAAATTTGTTCTCTTTCGACACTCTTGCATTCGTAATCATCAAAGTCCTTTATCTTACACATGACAAGAATTAGTTCCAGTTTTAATTGAAAGAGTACCATTAATTTTTTTCTTTTTGAATTTTACACGCTAGTGCACTTTTTTATCGAGTTTTTCAATGTGAATAGTAGCTAATTTTTTTTTCCAAATCTTCTATTAAAGATATCTTCTACAAACCCAAAATATCTTCATTCAATCCATCTAAAATTATATCATTTTCACCATTGGATACCTGCCTCGAGTCGTTCACGTACAAGGAGAAATGTGTAAAGTAATAGTGAGATCTCAGAATGTTCGTTTGAGTTGGAAATTTTGGTTTGAATAAAATGATCACTTGAAGCACAAAATAACAAGTTGTATTGATGAATGATTTTTGAGTGTCAATTCTCCTTGTAGAATGATCCTTTGTCTTCATGACCATGTCTGAAAAAATGGACTGTTTAGCTTTCAATCTATGACAAGAAGGCATGCCTGATTCATTAGGTTTGAGAAATTTATCATACAGCTCCTTTTGATGAAAAACTTACGTCTGACTCTGGTACATTGGCCCTTCTCACTTCATAAACTTATGAATGGCTTCATTCTCTAAAGTAAGTAACAACGATACAACAACAAACAACTTATGACATGAATTGAAGCGAATTTGAAATCGATATTTAAAAGTTTCTGAAGCATATAATACGAATGATGACAGATGTAAAATAATGCATGTTCAACACATTCACTCTAGAGGGACATATAATTATACACAGTTCGGTCAATGCATTCATTGACAAGACGCCTGCCTCACCTTTCATTAACTACAATATTTTATTATAACCATTAATCAATGTGGATATTGAATGAGTATAACAGTACTTTTCTTGCAGCTCTAATATAGTGACTACTCCGTCTCGAATTAAATCAAATTCGTTTTTCTTAATAATATATATAAGCTTAATCATTGTTATCTAAACGAATATTGACTATTTGATAAGATGAGAGAGGGTGTGGTGAATTGGATAAAGTTATCATTTCAGCAGAGATGATGAGAAATTGATAAAGGAGAGGTAAAGAGATCAGGGGCTCAAACTATACAAATAAAAGCATCTGATTTTACTTGTCCCTCGTCTCTAAGGCTGAAAGCATGTCTCTGGCTCTAGGGATCACTGTATGTCTCATACTGGCTGTCATTCTCTACGAAATTAAATGGAAATACCCGAAAAGCTATCCTCCTACTCCACCATATCGTCTTCCACTCTTTGGTCATTCTTTGTATCTTCGAAATGCGGGGAAAAACTTTCAAGAAGGGTTCGATCGTATATTTGATCGATTTAATGTGGGTGGAGTGCTTTGCTTACAAGTGGCAGCTAGGATTCGAATGGTCATGATCTCAGACTTTGACATCCTTAAAAAGATATTTAAATCTGAGGATTTGAACTATCGTCTCGCACATGATTTTTCTATTGACTACACAAGGAAGCTCTATCAAGGTATTGGTGTGGATGGAGTTCTCTGGAGCTACGGATCCATTTGGAAGCAACAAAGACGATTCATGCTAACTACTCTAAAAGACTTTGGATTTGGAAGGTCCTCTATGGAGGACATGCTTATAGAAGAAGCAAATCTCTTTGGAGACTTTCTAAATGAAGAGAATAAGCTCACAGAAGGGAATATAAGGATTGCCAATTTGTTCAATATTGGAATTCTAAACGTTCTTTGGAGGATAGTGGCAGGGACTCGCTTTGAGTACAGGGATCCAGAACTACAAAAAATTGTGCATAAAGTCGGAGATGCAATTCTTGCAACGAATTTGAAACCTACCATTGCAGCCATCTTTCCTTTTCTGAGGACTATTTATCCTGGAATCGATGATACCCAAGAGGTAACGGCAAAGGTAGCTGCTGTCTATGAATTTCTTCAAACAGCTGTCAAGGAGCACGAGGCCAACTTTGATCCACATCATCCAAGAGACTTTATTGACACCTATCTCCTCAAAATAAAAGACTCTGAAGAAAATCCAGACAAAGACAATGACAGCTTCCGAGGAGAGTTGGGAAAACTGAATCTTAGTAAAACACTCTTGGATCTTTTCTTTGCAGGATCTGAGACAACATCGAGTACACTTTCATGGGGTGTGCTCTTCATGGTTCGACACCCAGAGATTCAAAAAAGGGTCCAGGATGAGCTGGATCTTTTTCTTCATGAAGGGGATGGACAGAGTTATCGAAAGGCAAGGATTGAGGATCGGGCTCATTTTCCCTACACAGAGGCTGTTATTTGTGAGATACAAAGACGTGGGAATATTACACCCATGGGAGTTCCACATGCCACCTACGGTGGTGATGCAAAAGTAGGGAACTACGTCGTACCCAAAGGACACGTTGTAAACGCATATCTTTCCGGCATTTTTCGGAATCCTAAGTATTTTGGTCCAAATCCGGATCAATTCAATCCAAATCGATTTCTAAGAGAGGGACCGGATGGAAGTGTTCAGTTTATCAAGAATGAGTATCTCATACCTTTCTCCATTGGGAAGAGATCCTGTCCTGGAGAAAATCTAGCTCGAATGGAGATTTTCTCATTCTTTACAAGCATTTTACAGCGATTTGAGTTACGTAGTGTAAATGAGGAATTACCCTCCACGGATTTTATCTCTGGGATTACTTCCATACCCAAGCCTTTTAATATCAAATTGATACCACGAGACGTTCAAATTATAGTTTGAGTAGACAAATTCTTGTAATTTAAAAATAAATTACGTCAAAAATTAACTTTGATTTTTTTCTACTTCCACGATTGTCCCCGTGCTGTTGTATGCAAACGATATGTAATTTATTATATGTACGTTTTAGGTACACCTATATGTTGAGGAACTCTAAATATAAGTGTCTTATCAAACAACATTTTATATGATGAAGGATCATGTTTAAGCCTCATTTTGTCAAGAGTGATCACAAAAAAAAAAAAAAAAAAAACTCCCCAAAACACTTCATTGTTTCTACGCAGGAATAGGTACCTATATATATATAGTGTATTGGCTTAACTGTTTAATATTTATTATTCATAGATACTTTTTATATCGATGCATTTAATATCACGTTTCAATGAGAGTACGCCTTAGAAAAACAATGTTTGTATTTACACACAGTGTAGGCATGAATTATTACATATCAAAAAGAGATGTAGAATATTTCCACGGAAGATGTTATTTAGTCGCATCTTCTCACGCAACCTCAAGTGAAAAAAATTCTACAAACATTCTTATTGTACATATTCATCTATTCATAGGAGTGCTCTTGCATGTTTTTTACTCATCAATTGTTTCTTTGTTTCTCTCTTTGATCTCCAATGAGTCTCTCTACATATACTTATATATAGGAATGAAAATCATATGCAATTCGGGCGTGTGATAAAAAAGTGGAGTTGGCTCTTCAAACAGGTCTTTTTGTTTTCCGAAGCTGTTATCATTATTTTTTTTCCCTTAAGAAGGTAACATCAACTTTACCTCAACATAATGTTTTACAAGTAAAGAACAGTCTGCAAAGATTATATCATGGTGAGGAACAAAGGAAAAATTAAAAAATGGATATCATTCATTGAGGAGAATGGAGTTAATGATATTTGTGAATATAATAATGAATCTGGAGTAACGTATTGTAATGTTTGTGGTTTGATGTTTTCATTTGTATACATATATAAAGGAAAATAGCAGCTTGTAGCTCAGTAAAACGTCATGACAGCACAAGCTGCTTCCCCCCTCGACAATCATTAAATTGTCAGGGTTGCCAGGTTGATTTTCTCTTTCTTTTTTTATAACACGCCCGAATTGCATATGATTTACATTCCTACTTATATAATGTTGTAAAGGTGGTTTTTTAATTATTAAATCTATAGAACGCATCCTAACTGGAACAATATTTGCTAAATGACATAGTCATGGATATTAAGTAATGATGTTATCACCCATCCGTCCATCCATCTATCCCGGCCATACTGAAAATAATACCTTTGACCATCCAATATTAAAAAGAAAACTAATAATGTACTTTAATTGAGCTCACATAAAAACCTATCCTTGCTCATGAAAGACAGTTTAAAAAAGTGTTACTAAAAGGACTCAATTTTTTTTTTTTAATTTAAGTACTCTAACGGGATAGAAGATCAAACAAAAAACAAAGCAACTTTTTCACATCCCCCCCCCCTCCTTAGATATTCAAGAGTGAATGGAAATTCGAATGATGTGTCTCAGTCTTACCCTTTATTTATTGGCGTCCTCTCTGGCGAGATTTCTACATATAATTAATTATTATTATTTTTATATAATACTCAAGAAGTTATTTTGAATTATGTCTAATGACAATTACTTATTAATATGTATTCCATAGCAAATTAGATCATAAATAAATAGTCCATTGAATGGGTTATTTGTGTCACTCGTTACATTTGTAAGGGCCAATTGCACGACCCCCTCCCCCTATATAAGACCGGATTTAGGGGAGGGGAACCTTATGTCAATATATACATATATGGAATATACTGCATTTAAAAATTGAAACTGTACCTTTATGCTTTGAAATACTGATATCAAACTATTTTTAGGTAATTCAGCTTCTGACGTTATAATGATAACTTTGATAGAGGTGAGAATGTAGAGAGTTGCATTGTAATTTGTTTCTATAGAAGAAAGTTTTAACTATTTATAACATGGACAATCAACGTAATTTTGAAAAATATGATCATTTTTATCTCAGGGCTAAGGTTTTTTTTTGAAATCAATCAAGTAACTAACACTGAAACGAATGATGGGAGATGTGAGACTTGATTCCTCAAGTGTCTTTGCAATGCATGAGTCAAATCGGAGATGCTCTACTAAGGACTTTTATTATAATTTTATTGAGCCAGCTTATACATATAAAATTATAATTAGAAGTATCCGAATTACTTGCTAAAATATCTAACAAATTACAAAGGTCATCAGCAAAACTGTCCTCTCTCACTCTTTCCTTCCAATGACAATGATCCTTTAATGCATACAGGTATGGACTTCCTTTATTCAATTTCTCCAAAAGAACTTTAGCTTTAAATTTTATTTCGATGATATTATATCAAATGAACGAGGATAGAGAGTGTTTTTGAAGGGAGTGACGATTAAAGTTCAAACTCGCAACTATCAAACAAATTATAATTTTTACACTTGTTTAATTTATTTCCCTTGGAGCCATGAGCATCTAAGGAAAAAACATCAATTATAATCGTACATACTTAAAATAAGATCATTTGAGCTATATAGAAACATTATCAAAACGGTTTACGGATCTAGAAACATTCAACATTGATTCATACATGTATTCATCATTGTTCACTATCCACAACACCAAGGGTCATGCACATCCTGAAATCTTTTTTTAAATAATTAATTTGTTGTAAATTTCAATCTGTGTTTTCTAGGATAATTTTTCACATACTAACTCTAAATCTAGAATATTATCAAACTTTATTGTAGACCAATATAATTAAATGTTGTAACATTCATTGTCTTATATACATATTTTATTGACTAAAATAGGAACTTGTTGCAAATTTTGTTAATCATAAGAAATTTGAATAGTTTGAAATGTGTTTTTTATTTTTATACAAATTGTCCCTTTAATGAGGCAATTTTTGTCACATATAAAAGACAATGTATTATGTTTTCTCATATAATATAGATATTATATTCACCTCTTCAAAAAAGTATCAGTAATATTGAGAAATAATTTTGCGACAATTTGTTGGTTTGCAAGCATTCACTTTCAGTGTAGATAGGATCTATCTTTTAAATAAATGACACAAATTATACAATTTTGATGAATAAGACGTTTTGAGACTACAATTTGTATAATTTGCTGACTCTACAAAACAATTACATCTTACACAAAGCCTTAACAACACTTTCACAATATGTGTTCAATTAAATACCTAAAATATGTGAAACTTTTACATGAATTAAAAAACTAAATTAAAAACTTTGAAAAATGATCAACATAAATATTTATATAATTTATATTCATCTCATGTATTTTCACATTTTATATTTATGTACATATGTATCCTTGGGAAACACAGAGTGTACCCACAATTATTTGCTATATCTAATTCCAAAATAAATGTTGAGGTCTCTAGGTCTTAATAAGTAATAATCAACATCATCTATACTTGTAAAATACGCTTAAACAAAGTAGACGACTCCATCATAAAATAATAGTTGTTTAGTCTATTTTATTTCTGTAGAATAAACAAATTTGATAGTAATAATAGTAGTCTGATAAAGTATATAGTACGTTACAAATACACAAGTGCTATCCGAACATTATAACAAGACTGTTGTTCCAAGGAACTTTTGAACGAAATATCGAGAGAATCATGAAATTATTAGAAATGTAAATAATATGCAAATGGGGTGTGTAAAATAAAAAGAAAGAGAAAGTCAACCTGGTAACTCTGACAATTTGATGAATGCTGAGAGGGAAGCAGCTTGAGCTGTAATGATGTTTTACTGAGCTACAAGCTGCTATTCTCCTTTATAAATATAACAATAAATAATAACATAGATGAGAGGCAGAAAATTAACTGAAATTAATGTCAGGAAATTATATATTTTTAACTAATAATAATTATACGAGGACCTGAGCCCTTTTTTTTACATTTGATTTGCTATTGTAGTTGTTCTCCCCCCAGTAATAAAGTAAAAATGATAACAGCTTTAGAAAACGAAAAGGTCTGTTCGAAGAGACAACTTTACAAAATCTCGCACACGGCATTTCGCATATTTTTTACATTCCTAGTAATTTTGTTGTTTAAAAAATAGCGCCTTGGTGCTTAGGGCAGAAAAAAAGGGGTTTATAGCGCAGGGATTCTCAACAAAACAGAGCAAAGGAGAGGTTTTGTCATTCATAAAATAAGAATGGTTCAATTTACATATGATTTACTATATGTATATGAACTATTCTGCCCTTATACATATGTAAAGCCCCAGGATCCTTAATAAGACAAACAAATTGTAGTAGAAATATATGCGTAGCAGCAGAAAGTTGTACCAAAACAAAACTGAATTTAGAGACGCCTTCAAGCGCCATACCTTGGATGGAAAAGTACGGATATTATATTAACTTATATACTACAAACTTTTTGAAAATTAAGTTTATTCATTTAAACTACGAGTGAATCCTTTGAAAAAATGTTTAAAGGTTTTATTTATATTTGTTTATTGAGTTAACATTATTTTGAAAATAAAACTCTAAAGGCACACATTTTTTTAAACATATTTATCCACGTATTTCGACATAAAAATTATATATTTATTTAATATTTACTTCAAAGAATTGCATATTAATTTCCCTATCTCTGAAATTATTATTATTATTATTATTATTGCAAATTGGGCATAGGAGGAGGTTTGAAGAGGAAATCAAAGTCATTTTGCATTTTGCATCCCAAAAATATAAATAATTGACCTATTAAAAAAAAAATATGATTTTTGAATCAATCTTGGATATGTATTTCAACTTTTTGACTCAAATGTATCTAGAAGAACATAGAGTAGAGGAGGGGAACTTTATATATGTACAAAAGTATTGTATTCTTAAATGCCAGATAATTGAACGGAAAATCTTTTCCTACATACATATATTTACTTTTAAGAGTTTCTTCAATATTTTGCGTCATTTCAAATAATCTAATCTTTTTTTTTACAGATTTTCTATACAAACTGATAATTTGAATTATATACATATGTATATATTGGATACAAGACACTCTGTTACACATTTTCCTTCAGCAGCTTTTTGATAATTCAAAGGAAGAAGATTGATTTTATCCAAATGTTTTGAGCTGTATGTACAGACTACTCTGTCCTTTTTCCTCACTCTTATGAACAAACTAAGACCCTACCTTTCACTTCAATAATATTAAAAAGTCGTTTGTCCATCTTTCCTTGAATGGAAGGATTCCATCCATCATCACCATTTGTTTCTAGACAGTTGCCATGATTTATCAAGTATTCTGCATACAATTTTATACTTATTTTGTAAATATCTTTCGTTTTCTTAATTCTTTACTTCAGATAATATCACGATGAGCACTTCTTAAGAAATAGAAGGTCTACAATGCAGATTTAGCTATTAAAATTATTTTACAATCAACTTAGCTCTACTTAAAAATTCATGCTGAAGTGTCACAAATTGAAACTTTTGTTTATGCCTGAGTTCTTATGACATGTTTAAGATTACTTTTGAGTCAATAAACAAAACAAAAAATAAGCATTTATGCCCGAAAAACGTGTTCATGTGCTCAATGGATTAGTTTTTTGTATTAAACATTTTTTTTTTTTGTTAGTGAATTTCTTTCAAACCGAAAAACGGATTTAAACTCTTTTACGACATCTTCAAGTGAATACTTTTGTTATCTTTGAAGGTGACTATTTCTTATTTGAACCAGTTTCAATAGATCTTGTAAATCTTTTTATTATCTTAATTATGAATAAGGGATCAGTTCACCATTGATTCGACTTTACATGGTGAGTTATCAAAAGGGAATCCTCAAGATTTTGGGAAGATATTATACCAACATTTTTTCTTGATAAATCATAATTTCTTTGGGGTGTATATACATATATTTTTTTTTAATTAGAAGTTGGGGCTTCGAACAAGATATTACTTGTACAGTAGGCAGATTATACAAGTTGCAATTTAAGTGTTTTAAAATGTTTTATACACTAAATACTTTGGGCATTTTAATGAACAACTGATTCTAGTATCACTTTACTTTAAGCATTTAATATTTATCATTTATTACAAGAGCATTTGAATTTTAATATGTGCAATTGTATTTATTAGTTCCTAATTCTCGCTGGAAGTTTAGTCTCAAAGTAAAGTCTTTTACGGTATGAACAAATGATCAAAAACTTTTCTAATCAAATTTGGTTTTGAAAGGTAGATTTGTATGATGATCCAATTTACTGTTAAGCAGTGACTTTATTACTGAAAATTGTAATATATAAAATTAGAAGTATGGAACTTCCTTTTTTCCATCAATGTTCCTATTCCTCAATTCCTAGGGCCAGAATAAGGTTATGAAGCTAACATCTGAGAAGAAGTTATTGGAGAGAATAAATTTGTAGAAATCATTTTTTTTTTTTTTTTGACCACCTCATAGACAAAATCTCACAACAAATAAACCAGTTATTCCGTTAAATATTACATTTCTTTTATTGTGGCAGCTGTAACAGTTGATTGCAGGCTATTAGAAGCTAAAAAAACCATTTATTTGTCCTATATCACTCATTTCATATCTAAGAGCAGAAGAAGAAGATTGTGCAGTTATGAATCAAGGAATTATGGTAAATGAATTGCTATTTATACAACAGATAGGAGAACCATTTTAATTTCATATATAACTTTTTAGTAATTCAACAGGTTTTATGAAGGGCTCTAAAGTTTTATTGAGCTGTGTAGGGGTCATTCCGAGATACAAGGACTAGTGTCAGTGTAATCAATTCTTTATAATCATCTTGAAGAAAACTCAAACACTAAAGCTATGTACAGGAGGTCTGGTTTCACAGTTTTTTTGGGTTCGAAATTTATTTTAATACTTCTGTATCTTGTACTGAAGTGGAGATATTTTCTTTTAAAGACTAAAAAATGAGAAATAATGATCCTCTACTTTAGATAGATCCTTATTCCTCACTCATTTCAAAGAGAAATATCATAGTTTTTATTATAAAAAGACCTCTCATCTTGTATATAGAACAAGATCTTGACAATTTTCTTGTTAAATGTAGACCTTATTGTAACAGCAAATGCACAACTGATAGCTATCTTGATAGCTTATAAGCTAATTACTAAAAATTCTTTTTTACTAAATCTTCCAAATATTGAAACTTTGAGACTCTTTCACACTTTAAATATGCTGCTCCATGTGTGGAGCTCCCGAACTAACACCAATGACTTCCTTCCCAAAATTGTTAAAGACAGATGCTCTTCACTAGGACGATCATCATTGGAGTTGATTATGGCCTCGTACATTTTGGAATGATAATAGTTATACGAATACGATATATTATTTTTTTACCGAATTTGCACACTTCTCTTTGTCATTCTCGTGACAATTTTTACTTATAGACTCAAATCAAAAATTGAAATGTGTTAAAACTATATATGATTTACGACTCATCATTTAAACTTAAGTAGATGCAACCTCAAGATGGCTCAGTATATCTATTCACACAAAGAGTCTATTTCTTATCTATTGCGGTGCTGAGAAGCATGGTTTATCAACTCCCAAGGAAAAGTGTATTTCGTACATGGAAAATGTGATTTATAAAGATATTTATAAATTCAAATTACATGGTCTAATTCATTTGGCTCCTTGGGTTGAGGACCGTATTTTGTCATTTAAAAAACTTGATGTGGATGAAATTACTGTTTTTAGAACTGCTCTTCATTCTGTATCAATCTGTCATCTTCTTCTGAGTATGTGGATGAAGTAATTCCATCCGGACTACTTAAGGATGAAGAGACGATGGATGTCCTTAAATTTATAGCCAAGTGCAAATCCGTTATCTCGACTGGTTTTTCCATTCTAAGCAGAGAACGAGGCTATTATTGAATATCTAAACACAAAAAGTCATTATTGGTTAAGGGTGAATCAACCCATGAGTATCCATGGTCCAGTCAGCTGGAAAGGAACAAAAAAAGTGTTTAGCTTCAACTACGTTTAATGAAGAAGAATATTCCAAAAGATACACAAGAAAAAGGAAATACTTTGATGAGCCTATTACAATAAGAATCAAAGACCCTTTATAGAGCCATTTTTGAATATGACAAATCATTATTAGACTTGAGAGTTGAATCATGGAGTTCAGTTTGATTTCAAAGATTGTCCCAACACAACTTGTATATAAAGTCAAACTCCAACCATTACCCTTAGTTGATCCTTTAGCTCAATGAGCCAGAATTAAAAAACAACTCTTTATTTTTTATGTTCCTTTACTTTTGTATAAACTGTGTTCTTATATTTTGAACTTATGTCCTGCCTTTGTTACCTACTGAAGCAAGAATACTTCTTTTCCTGAATTCCCAACAATTCAAATTCCCTTCAGTCCTCTAGTTTCTATCAGCTATTGTGTATTATTATTATTATTTATTCTCAAGACAAACATCTTATAAAATGAACAACTTTAACAAGGATATGAAGAAAAACGTAATAATCAAATGGCTGCTTTAAAAATGAAAAAGATCAACTAAAAACTAAATTGTATTGAGTAGAGCTTCATGCCAAAGAGTCAACAGTGATATTTATACTGAAAGCCCCTATGAAATGGTTAGACCTTTTACAATTAAATTTGTTCTGAATGGATCAAGGACAGAAAAGTAGGAAAATCAGGCAATCAAGTATCTGATCCTTGCAAAAGTAATAGTTAATTGATTGGCTACACACCGCTAACGTGAAATTCTAATATGTAGTCCCATTATGACATCATACAAATTCATGGCTGTAATGAACTATTTCCCTTAATTTTAAAGAAATAAAGTTTGTTTTTGACTCATAAAATATAATCAAGGATATCTAATATTGGAAGGAAATTCAGTCTATCCATTACTTGTTCATCTTTAAATCACGTTTTGAAAAACAATGTATTGTAATCAATGAATGGTGCCTCTTGCACCACTCGATCAAATATTATTTTTTTATCTTCAGTATCTTTCTCTTTCATCGTTAATTACTCAAATAAGAGTGTATGTCTAAGATACTATGGAGGTTGTGTGCTTGCTCCTTGTCATTTCAGATATTCATGGACATGCATTTTTGACTTGTCTAATGGGTATTGCTCATTGTGAAATACAATCATATACCATGACACATTCGTGATGAGATAGTCCAAGGGGTCATCATCACTTCTAAAATACAAAATATCGAAGGGGATTTTATTGGATTAACCCTTTAGGTAGTAATGATGCCATATGGCATCATTGACTTTCGGCCGCCATTTTGCACATGCCCTTATTTGGTGCGCCATTTTTGAGACCAAAATTCAGTTCAGTTACATGAAGTACTAGAAGGAGTGAAAAGTTTCCTTTTGAAAGCTGATTCAAAATTTTGATGGCACTCAACAATAGTGGAATTCTTTGAATATTTTTTTGAACAAAAACTTAATAATTCGCCACCTTAAGTGTTAAAATGGGGCCCGTGTTTTAATTAAATTAATGAGATATTATGATAATAAAGACAACTCTAAATTGCTCCTTGAAAGTGGTTTTTTTTTTTGTTTTGTTTTTTGTTCGAAGCTCTAATGGAGGGACTTAGTATGTAATAACGTACAGTAACAATGACAGTTCCTTGTTTGTTTTCTTCTAGATATTTGCAAAAATGACAATGCTAAGACCTCATCACTCCATCTACATAATTACTAATGATATTACTATCCCCATATTAATGATAATTAAGGCTCATTTAATTATCTAAATAGTATGTATTCATAATTGTTACAGAGCATGGGAATTTGTTTATTAAATTATCTCTAAAAAAGCATGCAGGTATACTTATATTAGTCATGTATCAAAAACTCGCACTTCCATCCCCGACTCTACTACCTACATTTGAGAAATATTCGCAGTCAGAAATAGCTAAAAGCAGACATTCGAATCTGCTGCAGCAGCCTAGTTCAAACCCTGATAACTACATTTTTAATAATATACAATACATACATCACTATGTATATTGTAAGCGATATCATACATTTGAGCTTTAGGGGTTTTCATGGAAAGACATATTATGGGTCTGAGTCATGCATGGGCAAACTACGGCCTGTGGGCCAAATCTTGCCCGCGGAGACCTTTGAAATCTTTAATTATCATAGAATTAAAAAAAAAGTATTATAAAATAAGTATAACTATGTATGCATACATATTTTGCAGATACATAATAAGGGCTCTTGGTCCGCAGTCAGTCATGGAAAACATAATTTGGCCCACAAGGGAACAAAGGTTGCCCATCCATGGTCTAAGTATTCTAAATTAAGATCAAAAGAGGAAAAATGTTCAGGAACTCTAAAAAATTTGCTGTCCATAAGCGCAATTTTACTCATACACCCCGTGAAGGTAGAGCCAGGAGATGTGTCTACGAAAGTATATAAATATATACTAGCTCTAAGCTCAATAACAATAATAAGAAATGACCCAGACCAGGAGGGCGATGTCGTTTATTTTAATATACAAATATATTTTTGCATGTTGAAATAATTTGTGTTTTTTTCCCCTTATTTGACGTCATAGGGAAACCTTTTTGGTTAAAAAGGAAGTAAGGACTATAACCCCCCCCCCCCCCAAAAAAAAAAAAAAAAAAAAAAAATATTAATAATATTAGGAGGGAAATCCGGCGAGTGCAATTATGGTTCTAAATTCAAAATTCACTGTAGGAAAACACTCCAAAGGATTTTAAAATAAAGGAAATATGTATTTAAAGAACCTAATTATTATTGATTGAGTATTTCTAGATCATACCCCTTCTCCTTGATTTATACATCTTGATAGGGTCCCATTTTCGGGATTTAAGGGAAATTCTATTTCTTTTTAGTTGGGACCTTTTAAAAAAATAAACTACTTCAAAAACCAAAGTCTCCAACTTTTGTACTAGAAAATATATAAATAATAAATTGATTCCCTCAGATTCAAAATATCGAAGGACATTAGAGCATGATCTACATAGAAATCCTCAATACTTTAAAATTAATTTATAAATCCTTGTAGTAGCGAATTTCAAATCTAGATATAATAGAGTGGAAATAAATAAGATCTTTTGTTTTATATTTGTAAAATACATAAAATAAAAAAATAAAAAAGGAAAAGAAGCATAATTTTAATTACAAATTGTCAAAAGTAGTGAAGAATATTTTTATTTTTTAAATTTCATTTCTTCTATTCAAGGATCGTAAATATTATTACTTCTCACACTTGTTCTACTCTTATAAGCAGGCCTTGACTAGTTAGTTGTTTGAGTGACACAGATACGATACACTACTACTACTACTACTACTACCACCACCACCACATGAAACAACAGTATCAACACACTCTCTTCGCAAAAAAAAGCCAGCAAATTCGCGCTCCTCCTATTCATACAGTAGTAAGCAGGAGAAAAACGCAATTCTCTTTCTCTTAACCCTTCTTCCTCCTCCAGTCTACAAATAGGTGCCGAATAATGTTGTAAAGAGATCAAAAAAGGGAAACAAAAAAAAAAAAAAAACTAAGGCAGTGGTGAAGGGCTGGATTGGAAGGAAGAAAGTACAAACAGACTTTACAAAAAAAAAAAAAAAATATTTATTTATTTATTTAAAAAATTTCTCCCAGATTTCCATTTGGAAAGAAATTCGGACACTTATTGTAAACTTAGCAGTTGCTCATACACGTCCGTCATAATTAAGTAAGTTTTTTCAGAATTTTATTTTATTAAAGTATGTATATTTATTGAGGGTATAGTGACGTCAGAGGCGACTCTCCTCTAGCAACAGTGTGTGCTGCTACCTATTACGTAATTTGTTTCCCAACCTCATACTTTTGACATTATTCCCTCTGCCCCCTCCTCGAATGAAAAGCAGTATTAAAGAAAGGAAATTTGCAATTTCCCAGAAAATAAGTAAAATAGAAAGATACCCTATGTCAAAGAAACTTGCCTCCTTCTCCCTCTCTCTTTTCTCCACACGAACGGAGACTAGCCCGCCAACATAATTATGATGTTGCACTGCTTTACTGTTAAATAATGCTTACAGGTGCGTTTCCTCTACATACACTGTCACTTGGCTGAACGTAGGGTCGAAGAAACTTTCTGCTCGTTCTTTACTCTTTTTTTTTTTTTGCACCTATGTGATTTCACGACGAGTGTACATCTACTACCCCCACTGGTCTACTTTCTTGTAGTACTTATTTGCATGTATAGATACTTAAAGTCCAAAGTGATGAAGAACCAGGATGAGTCATCCACAGTCTACATACATAATGATAATAACGATAATAGAAGGGGTGACTCTTTAAATAAAAAATCAACCTTATTCCATGCAAAGATAGAAATATCAATGAAATGATAATAAGGAGGGCGGCGCCACTGTCAATCCACGACAGAAATTGTCTCAACGTAATATATTTGATGACATTTTTATTATTTTAGTTTAGTAAGTAATGGTGTGTTACTAGGGGCTATGTAGGAATTCATGGCCTTGAAGACGTATCTTCTTAAAATAAATAAATATATAAATACATAATATGTGGCCCGTCGACACAAAAGCAAGTTTAAAAGGAGGGAGGGAGGGAGTTATGACTACAAATTTGTCTTTTTCAACTGCATAATAGTTATTCACTTTTGTTTTTATTACTAAATAATCATACTGACACATCCTTTCGGATGCGTCCGCAAATGGGACTTATAGCAGCTTCCCAAAATTCCCAGTCATGATTAAAGAAAAAGAATGATGGATGATTCATTTTGAAAGGTCATATCGGAGCCAGTTAGCGTCTCATAAATCAAATAAAGGCTCTAGCCAATAGTTTGTATCCATCCGCGAAATTTGAGTGTAAGGTGCATCAGAGATATGTAATATGTAAGTCTCTGAAATATTGTTGACCCTATATTCATGAAGTAAAATCAATCTAAATTCATTTTGGGAATGTGTCTTTTTCCTTTTCTTTTAAATTATATTGTGTGAATGCACATCACATATGTATAGTGATAATTGAATCCAATTTGTACGTTCTATGAGGAAAAATAGTAGATGGATTGATTAGTTGCAAAGGAATCTTTTTCGTCGTCCTCAGGTATCAGGATTGAGCCCTATATATTTATATATATATATACAATATAAATGTAATTTAATAGTAATATTTCAAATAAAAATTCGTCAGAGAGGTAGAGAGAAAAATATATATATATATAGCCATTCGTAAATAGAGTGACTCATACCTTCGCATCCTTGATGAAACGGAAACTATGAGTGATCTATTATTATTACTATATTCATCATCATTTGCGAAAGAGATAATAGCAAAAAATATCACAGTACAACATGTATGTACAACAAAATATGAATTTCCTTCCCATGTACATATGTAAAGGAACTTTCAAAAAACACATTATTGTGTAAACCTACATACAATTTTGAGGATACCTCAAACGACGCCCACATGAGAGAGAACGGTCTTAAAATAAAAATTAAGAAAATTTATTACATATCATTTCGGTTGTATGTTTGTTCACGTAAATATTTAATTTCAAAAAGAAGAAGAAGAAGAGAGAAAAATGGCGTCTTTGGAAGGAAAAAAACAACAAAAAAAAACCTGTTTTCTTCCTTTCTTAGAGGCGCGAGATTTAAAAATAAAAAGAGGAAGTGCAATTTGATTGTTATTATTTATGCTATACATATAGGTTATATTTAGAGAGAGAGAGAGAGAGAGAGAGTTTATTTTGAATTTATTTTGAGAATGACCTTAGACTCCGTATATCGATCAGCATGAAAAAAACTTTTAACAAATATGTGTATATACGATGATGAAACGATATGAATAGTGATATGTATGTAAATACTTTATCTTCTACTCTCGCAATCTTTACTCCTTTAAAAAGAGGAAAAGGGAAAGAACTTTGGTGGTCTGTCAAAATTCTTCCTCTACTCTTTGATAGGTATAGGTATAGTAACACTGTTCCTGATTTTGCAAAAAAGAGCAAATTCGAGTGTATGCCAAAGTAGTAATTTATATTTAAGGCTAACACAAGAATGTCTTTGATAATCATTTTCATGTTAGAAGTGGTCTAACATCCTGACAAGCTTAATATATGTAGGTATTATCTAAACAACTCTACTATGAGTAAAAAAACAAACAAACAATTAGCAATAAAAAGGTGTCCTCGTCATCCAGCACACATCTCCATATTTGAATGAAAACTCCCCATTGCATTTCTGTCTAAATGACAAAAGAATAACAATGAAAAATAATTAGGACACTAATCATTTACTTTTCTAAAATGATGTTTAGCTTTCTACTTGTTATTAGTCTATAAAGTCATAGAAACTATAACAGTGTCAGCATACAAGCTCATTTGATGAGGCATAGCTAAATATTACTCATAAACTTTCAAGTCCATCAAGCAAATGAGAGACGATAATTGTATTTAATTTATGGCTCTACAAACACAATCTATCCTGTCGTTCCTAGATCTCACAATGTCAAGATATGTATGGGTATGGGAATATATAGGAGTCAAAGGACTCAGAGAAGTCTTTCCTTCTCTTTCTTACTCCATAGAAACAACAAGTACTTAATATGTAATTTATTTATAAGTCGTGTGCAGAAAAAAAGAAAGAAAGGGAAGAAACAAAAGAAAAGAAAAACGTTGACGTCACTCTCCATTCCTGTATGTACATAATATTTATGTACTCTACTCCTGGAGAGAGAAAAAAAAAGAGTACTCAAAAACCGGTTGTGTGTGTACATAGTTGATGTTTCTATTACGTAATAAAAATAATCCCAAAAAAGAAAAGAAGAAGAATAATAAAAAAAAACGGATTTATAATTTACACTTGTAATGAAGTTATTGATTATGAATGATCCATCAAACATAGTAACAAATGAACACCTTTTACATAAAATGATGGTCGCACTCTAGTAGGGATGGGACTTTACTAGAGAATATTGTCTAGAGTACTAATGTATTTTTTTTTTCATTCTAAATCAACAAAGGCAGTTGATGTCAACATAAGAGTCTTTCTTGAATATCACCATCACACTATGTCCCAGACCCCCGCTCATCAAAAGCCTCATCCAATTTGTACTCAAAAAATGACATTTGGATCTATTTCTTTTCTGAGCATTTACCCTTTCACAAGGATACATTTTTTATTCACTCTCTTAACCCATTTCCCTCCCTATCAGATGAGAGAGGTGAAAAAAAAAAGAATAATGAAAGGATCCAACGTCAGTTGAAATATTATTTCGTAGCTTCCAGAGCACCAGAGTTATTCGAGTTATTCAACACTAATAAATACAAAAGTGCAAGAGTAGATTCAGCTAGTGTAATTGACAGCTGAACAAAAGTGCTGTGTACATTTGTGTGTTATCAATGGGATACGGTATCTTCATTCTGGAACATCTTGCAGACCCAAACAACCAATTTTTATATCTACAAATAAAAACCCTTTTTGAATTGTGATCATGGGACCGGACCAGCAAAAGGACTTTAACTCATACTTATCTCGTAATGAATTTCATCAACTATTAATTTGATTTTGCCTCTGTGTTTTCGTTGCTCTCAATGCGGTCCCGATTCAAGTGTGTATTTGGCTCATTTTTAAAGCCATTAAATTGAAATCGAATCATTTTGTTTAATAGCTAAGCCTTGATCATGATGTCTCTTTTGGTCTATTATTCAGTACTTATCTGATATGAGTGAAAACACTTCTTAAGTTGGCAATCATAGGGGCAGTAGTCAGAAGGGAGTTAACTCAAGAGCTTGGTAATTTCTTCATAAATAGTGGTACTCTTTTGTCGTTTCTCTCTGTTTGTAACCCTATACATAGTCTCCGCCCATGAATCAATCTTGTAATCGTAACTTTCTCCCCATATGTTGTATTTTGCATTATGCAGTATGCAGATCTATCTCAAAAACAAAGGAAATGTCATGAGTTGCTTTAAATGTCAAAGTACATAATTAGTTATATGTGTGCATATTCATTTTAAGGGATGCAATGTGTGCTCCCTATACACCCAAAGTATCAGAATTTGTAAAAACTTCATACATATATAATAGTTAATTTCCCTATTCACTATCTCAGAAAACGTTTTTTGTGTGCTCCTTGAATAGCATTTTGATACAGCAAAGAGAGGTCGAATAAATCCATTCATATATGTAAAAAGTTTTTATATATTTTTGGCCAAGAGGCAAAGTTTGGGATGTCTATGGAATGTATAGAGTGTTTCGGGTTATCAGAGGGCTCCTTGGGGGATTTCTGTGTTTCATTGTACACATTGTATAGTTCGATATGTGACGTTACAAAATGACGAAAAAATGTGTCAGTATGAGCAATGAGGGATAACAATATGGATATGATATTTGCTATCCCTCATAAATAAGTGACATCATCACAGCAGATCTACATATCTATGAGACTATATATGACTTCATGTACATATTATGTTGAACATACATCATGACGACCGTTTATGTTCAATATATGTACATTTATGCAGGTATGAAAAAATGAATAAATAAAACCCGGTGTGCTTCAGTGTGTCATCTCAACATCATTAGTTTAAAACCTGGATATCCTCCTTATATTATTTAATCCAAGTGAATGTATTAAATGGAAAGAGAGAATTCATTCGTCGGATCTCATCCCAAATACATAACATTACTTATGAAAAAAAAATTGATTTTTTATAACAAATATACTTTGAATGAAAAATACAGTTTGGTGATTAGAAAAGAAAAAAACAGGAGTGACAGTCCTCTTGCTCTTTTTTTAAAATGATGTTCAGTCCTTGTCAGACCGTTGAAGAAGAAGCAAAAAATTAAAAAAAATCTCGCCAACATTGATTGTAGATTTTATTAATAATATATGATAATTTATTATATATGTATATTTACAATTATAATATTCTTCCTTTATTTAATACTTTTCTAAATTCTGACGTGTCTCTCACATTTAGCAGGTATACAAAAAATATATTTTCCCTCTCCCCTTTAAAATAATTTATACAGGCAGCTGATATTAACAAGGACATTAATTCAGTAGTACCATACGTCTCGCTTCCGTCTTCTAATCCGCACTCTCCAAAAGTTCCATCCCAACCTATAGCATTCGTACATACTAGCCTTGAAATGGTAGCCTGTTGTACGTTGTTTTAATGAACATATATATGTACATATGAATAAAGCATTCTGCAATGATTGAGGAAGAGAAAATCAAAATAGCCTCTGTCGTGGAGATCATTTGCTCTGACCCAAATTCTTTGAATCTATCATTTTCTAAAACTTTTGACTTGATAGACAAGTTCAAATTTGGCCTTTTAAGCCTTTATATCGCATTTTAATCTGCAGCGATTTTGAGCAACCTTGTAGGTCAACTCGACATTGCTTATGTACTTTTCTAGTTATAGTTACCCTCAGACTATCTTTGTTCTCCTGACTGACCGTGATGCTCGTCTAAACATACGAACAAACAAAATGATTTGCACCATACAAGTATAGACGATGATGTAAAATTCACTTTCAATTGTTGTTAAATCAAATGATAATATTTATTTTTGTTCACTTTTGTTCCACATAAACACTATGTGATCTTAATAAGGTTTTTTTTTTCCCACGCCATAAATCAAATAATTTGATATAACTAATTAAGTATTTCTATATAACCATTGGTATTTTTTTCGTTGCCAAGCTAAGCATTGACCACATTATTTGCAATAAAGAAATGTACTAAATATATGTATAAACTGTGGTTTTAAATAATAACATGTTCGATCTAATGCGTTTATTTACCAAACATTAATTATATGTTCTTACATTGCTACATATAACTAATAAGATAAATTTCTTAATTGACGTCATCAGCAAATCATTAATTGATTAACAATTTAATTGAAATATTCGATCCAATATATGTACATACATAGAAGGGATATAAATAAAATCATGGAAATGATCAATTAGCACACTCTTTCACATCTAAGTGTCAATGAAGCAATTTTGAATGGGAAAAAAATATCAAACAAAAATGAGAGACTCATAATTTTTTTCTTACATCAAATATTTTACTAACATATTTTGGTTCATTATGAACTTTATATTTAAATCTTTGGTAGAAAAGTTTATGTAGATACTCAGGGATCTACCAAGTCTGGAGCTCTGATATGGCCTATCAAATATATGAGATTTATCAAATTACTTAGTTATTATTTGAGTTTGTAGAATTTAGGGTATCTCTGGTGGATTGAACATAATAATTTATTAATAGAAATATGACGTTCTAGCATGAGTTCATACTGACATAAATAAGATGCAAACATTACTTAGCTCTTTGCAATATATTAAATTGCAAATTGCGCAATGAGAAATGTGAATACTACAAATGGAACATAATTTTTTAGCCTACTAGGAAGCCGCTCTCATTTTCTCTTTACAAAAGATCATTTAATTTTGAACTTTTGCTGTAACGTCACAAATGAAAGATAGTGATGTAATTAGTTGAAGAATAACAAGAATCATCCAAATTCTCATTTTTGAGAAAAGTCGTCCTTGTTTACTTCTGTGTAACCAAGTATACAAGTATTTGTAAGGTTTTATGAATTTAATAGCAAACATTATCTCTACAATCAAAATGGGGGATCGTATCCTACAAACATCAATACCCTTTATTTTTTGTGTCAGCTGTTCATTAATCTACGTACTACTTTTGCCTCTTATTAGTAACTATTATTATTAGTGTTCTGATAAACAAAGTTGCCTTCTTGAGCCCGTATTAAATCTTGTGAAGCATTGGACATTCCCCATAGCAATATGGCGTGAGTTCCTTCTGTACTTTATGTAGGAGGACTACGGGAGACTAAGAGTAACTTGACCAAGAACAAGATATATGCCTGGCCTTCTGTTAACTCAGGTTGCAAGAGACAGATTTCGAGGCCCAAAATGCGGCTTTATAGGCCGAATTTGAGGTTGTCTATGAGTTCAAAAATTTGAAAAAATGGTCGGTTCAGGGGGTTATCAAAACAGCGGGTCGCAGTTTGCGGTTTTAAGACTAGTTATTAGTAAATGAAGAGAGCAGGAGTGTGAATACTGAGAGAGGGATACGTACATCCCCTCTTTCAGGATGCAAACTATAGTTTAAGTATAACTTGATTTGGATCATCAATGCTGAATGCCGTCTGTAATTAAATCTTTACATTCAAGTCCTAATACTTCCCTCGTGATTATAAATCCATTATTGTTGATCAAGCCCATTGGGGGGGGGGGGGTAGAGCGAGAGAGAGCTTTAAGTCAAAGCCAAGATTGCTGTTTATTTTACACAAGAATTTACAAATAGTTGAGCTATTAATAAAGATATCAAAAGAGTAATCAAGATCTTGACTTTTTACTCTTTTTATATATATATATATATATAAATGTCATTAAACGTATATATGGTATCCCTCAATCCACAAGCTCAAAAAAAAACATTGCCAACTGTAAGAGCTTTTAGTGTTTATTTGTGAATATTGTGACATATATTCATTTAAAAGATAGGAGCTTGAGCTACAAAAGACTCTTTAAAAAAATAGAAAAAACTGCATTTATGCACCAATAGAATCAAAAATAAGTATTCCTACAACCCCCAAGTGTTTAAGAGCCAACGTCAGATCTAATATACAGTTCAATTTTTATTTACTAATATATTACTGAGAATATATTTTTTTACGTGTTGACAAAGTTTTGCTTACAATCGATCCAAAAAACATTTTTTTTTCCTTCTTTGAATAGGGATTATTACATCATATATGTACATATACGTATTATTATAAAAGGCTCATTATATGGTACACTCCTTATGCTTGATTAATTAGTATCATACTCGTATTAATTAGATCATTTTTGTTTTATTTCACTATAAATATACATATTATATTTAATTAACTCCTTCAACCGACAATTGTTATTATCATTATTATTACTATCATTGAATTTTAGTAGTCGTTAAATTCTTGTCTTCATTACACAGATATACATATATATACAAGAGCAGAAGAATAATTGGATTGTGAACCCTTCTTCCCCCCCCCCCCTCTCCTGTCAATGCAAGACTTTTACAAATGACTGCATATATATATATATATATGTATAAATTCTATAAACAACCTCGACTTGTTTTCCTTCAATTACTTAATTTAAAAATACTCTTGTCAATTATTTCAGAGACTCTTTGAAATTATATTGTTATTATTACGTAACTACAAGTTCAAAGAGAAAAATGGATCTAAACTCCTCATCAGTTGTTGTTGTTGTAGTAGTAGTAGGTAGACTCTACGACAATTTGGGAGATGCTGAAACGTTGCACAATTTATGTGCATATGCCTCTTAGCTGTTTTCATGAGTACATATACTTCTACCTGATTCCCAAGGAGCTGCTGACTCTGTGTGTCATGAATTCTAAAGGGCATGAATACTTTTCCCTTGATCCGAAGTAAATCTATAAAACAAAGTAGCGAAACGCGCTATTATGCTTCTTGAGATATCCTGGTCGGTCCACCACAAGATTTTGCTTTTAAAGTACAGTAGCATATATGTATTTATATACGTATTTGTCTTCCCTTCAAAGAATTCACCCTCTTTTAATGACAAGGTAAAAAGGTAAAAAGGCTGGATAGTTCTGTATAACATCACGCACGCAGACTGTACTGGTGTACTAATTTGATTTGATTGCTACAAATATAAAATGCCCATAGTATAAACTTAGGGAACAATCATTTCTGTCTCACTCCACGTGTCAATGTCTTCAAATCCAGATGAAATAAAGGCATTTGTGTTATAAAACTGTAAAATAACAATAGTTTCTTCATTTCCTCCCTCCCTTAGTTAATTACTGAAGAGGGGACAGGAATTCAGTTGACTTGATGTCTCTACTCTGTGTTACTCCACTGGTTTTATAATCGCTGAGAATAGGAGGATTCAACGGGGATCCGTAGTTGGTTTTTTTTTTTTTTTTTTTTTTGAATAAATTCATAAAATATCCGATTTAAAAAAAAAAAATTGTAAGTTTCAAATTATTTAATTGACGCTGTTATATTTACAAAAAGCATTTCTTGATATTCTATTATTAAATTATTTATGATACAGGCCATGTTTTTTTGTTTTTTGTTTTTTGACAATCAAAATATGGTCACCCTATTTTTAGATCAATAGTTGGTCTATAATATATATATATATATATATATATATATATATATATATATTAGCAACAGCCTTGCTATAAATTTATCTGAGGAAAGGTCTGTAGATACATAACTATTCAGGATTCAAATATGTAATTTGTTAAACACGATTTAAAAGCAAATTCTGACGTCATCATTCATTGAGAGTCCCTTTTTTTGTTTGTTTGTTATATGAAGTATTTGACGTTGTCTTGCCTTAGAAAGGACTACGTCACCTTGTCTCTCCTTGTTTTTTTTTTCATTCTCTATAAGTTGCTACTCTTGCATAATGAGGTCGAGCTCTGACTCCTTCTCTCTCTCTCTCTCTCTCTCTCAATATGTGTATCTATGTATGTATACAGACATATTCCTCGTCCGTCATCATCCCACATCCCATAATTAAAAACAACAACACACACACACGTCTTTCAACTCCTCTTGTTCTTTGACACATGTGATTTATGTTATCAAGACGTAGTAACTCTCACTCTCTCTAAGATTCCAAGAATAATATATGCACTACATAAATACATGGACTTTGTACATAATTGTTCCTGGTTCACACTTCTCAATACCCATTGTAGGTAGAATTCATACTTCCAAGGACTTTAGTCACACTACGATATACATATATATATATATATATATGTATGATTAAACTTCAAAATTCCTTCTGGATTTGAACTCGACTAGCTCAAAGACTCGTAACTAAATGACTCGTTAATAGCCCTACAGAATCTGGGAACTCAGTGTACTACAAGTGAAAAGACCTGAAACTTGACTCAAGCTCAAGGATTTATCTCCATTTCTTGTACATACATTTCTTTTAATTAGTGGACTGTATGTACTTTATTTTCTACGCAAAGACTGTGGAAGGAAGAAAAACGTTGTATGTAGAGGGGGGGGGGGGGGTGGCGGAATTGTCCTAGAAAAATGTTTTGCAAGCAAAATGTTAACATTTTTAGAAGAAAACAGATTTATTTTATTTTGCTATTTAAGAAAAAAGATTCTGAACTCCTTCATTTGTCCCCCACATGTGGCAACTTTTGGATGTTCCAATTAAATCATTTTCTATTTTTTCCCCGCTATTTTACCTATGTATGTACATATTACTCGGTAGGGATCATTTTAAGGTCCAAATAAGACTTCAATTATGACTCATTACCTGTAATTAGTGTAATAAATTAGGTAGCTCCAAAATTAAAAATAATAATAATAAAAAAAATAGGTAGCGTCCGCAAATTATACTCGAGTGAATGCATAAGATGAAGCACAAATTGACCACTGACTAAATGTCACTTTCTTTCTAAATTTGAACACCCTGGATATTTGATATTTTTTTATAATTGTACATTTTATTTTTCATTCGACGACATCCTTGAGGCCATAAGCTTCCTTTTAAATATAAATAACAAAGTGTTTAATTAGTCTTGGCAAAGAGGCAATGATTCAAAATAATTAATCATTTGATGAAGGAACTAACAAAATAAACAATATCGTTTAATGATTGCATCCATGCAAAAAAAAAAAAAAATGAATCAGTGTAAATATGTGCACTAAGTCCTCACAGACTGAGAGGGATTTGAACCTATTCAAATAAATAGATATTCAATTTAATGTTCCTTTTCATGATGATTTTGAGGGAGGTGGAGAACGTTTTTCCTTACGAGATTTTGTGGAGTTGGCACTTTTAACAGACCTTTTAGTTTTCCAAAGCTTTTTTCCTTTCTTACTGATGGGAGAACATCTACCTGATAGTAAATACAATGTTTGAAAACGGCTCAAGCTCTCGTAATAATTATTAGTTTACGACTTGTAAGCTAAAGATATATAATTTTCTTCCTCTCATCTATGTTATTATTTATTGTTGTATATATAAAGGAGAATAGCAGCTTGTAGCTCAGTCAAACGTCAGTACAGCTCAAGCTGCTTCCCTCTCACCATTCATCAAATTGTCAGAGTTACAACCAGGTTGATGATCTTCTCTTTCTTTTTTTCTTACAAGCCCGATTTGCATATTTTTTACATTCCTAGTAATAACTTACTACTCTTCATATTTAAGGAAGCGCCTCCCCCTAAATGTAGGAATGCCAATTACTATAGCTTAAATATAATTTAGCTGGATATTTTTATAATATTTTACCTCAATTTGCGTATTTTACCGAGGGTTAATGGGAAAAATTTAGTAATAATAATTGAAGCTGTACGTAGAGTAGTCAATGAAGAATAGTGCCATGTTATTAACTTTTTTTTTTTTGACAAAATTCCTTCCACGCTCAGTTCTTACTGACATTACACACATATGTATCTCCTCCCTCTGACATTGTAACATACGTAGGCACGTTGTGAATTCAATTATTAATACGGATGTGTGTTTGAGTTTAATGCTATAACTAATTGCTTAATTAGTTTGTAAACCGAAGAGCAGATGAAAAGACCAGACATGTATACAAGATCTATGCCTACGAAAGTTAAATCAAAATGAACACATTTTGCCTTCACAAGAGCTTTAACTCTACAACTGTAGAAGAGCCAAGAAGATAGTCATTGTGATCATTTTGAAATTTTGTATATTGGCCCTTGACATTATCTTCCAATTAAATGCTTTTGCACATCAAAAAGACTTGACCCCAATGCCTTTATAAGCTATAAGTGTTCTAAAACTTTATTTTTCATAAGGAAAAGGAATACATGGAGGAACTCTTGGATTGAGTCTCATTTTGTCTTACACAGATACTAAAATAGAATGCAAAAAAAAAAAAAAACCGTTGCTAAAAGTCTGAGAATACAAAATAACGCAGTTAGAAATTTGGAGATGCTTTGATTCAAGAGCAGTGACAAATTAAATGAAAGGGATTCTAGGGGATTTTACCCTCATTGTACTCTCAAGTATGAGGATATTTACTTGGAATCAAGGATTTGGCTCTTTTAGTGTTAAATATGCATAGAAAGAAAGAACAGCAACGACTCACGCAACTTTTGTCTATTATATTATACTACATATATTATGTTACCTATTAAAAAATACATTTCTGACCGAGTTTTGATGCTATACTCATTTGTGGATTCGTCCTTTTGAGACACAGACATTGCTCGTAGGTCATACGCACGGGGTATGTCTGTCTTTACAAAAAGCTATGCATTTAACTCCGTCGTTTCTTCATACAAAACACAAAACAAAAAAAACATTCCAAACATGGATAGCTGTAGATGAATGCAAGTATGTGTATCAATAACGTCTTAGTTTGTTCATATCTTGTATAAATACAGGAAGTCTTTCATACATACATACGTATGTATATGCATAGATTTTTTGGTTGTAATGTTAATGCATTACTATAGATGAATGATGCATCTACCCATATTTTACCCAACTTTTTCGTCTTTCATCAAAGACCAGTGTTTTATGAACCTTATTGATCCTCTGAGCCCTTTCCTACAAGTAGAAACCCAGCTTCTCTATTGACATTTAATTATATCCTTTTATTTTCTGTGAACGAGAGGAGTAGTGATTTAATTGTTTACCACATAGTTCTCAAGGGGATTGCAACCCACCGGTTGAGAACCACTGATCTACTTCCTTCCTTTCTTTTTGAATAGCATGTCCTCACATTCTAACAGACGGAGGAAAGGATTGAATACTAATAATAATTACTCTTATTGTTATCGACTGTTTCAACATAAACATAATAGATAATTGGGCATAAATTAAATGCATGGATCTAACCTCTTACCCCTTGTAGAAAAGGATACATCAAACTTATTTACCTTGATTCTATTATGAGTACATTATACATTAGTCATGTATCGATGATCAAAAAATGTGTTTACACGGATATCAACGTGCTTTGAAAAAACAGCAAATAAATATTAATCCACGTATGCAGATGGCTGTGGTGGTCCAGGGAGAGAGAGGGAATGGGTTTCTGGTCAAGGAATCAAATTTGCTCATCTCCTGCCCTTGTTTTAGATCAGAATCTCTTCTCATCTTGTTGTTATAATGAACACAGATCTAAAGGAACTAATTACTTTCCTGGATATTATATATATAAAAATGTGTCTTTCCTCATCAATTTTTCTATTGTCCTTCAACACTCAAAAGTCTTGGCATTGTACCTATTTCTGAAATATACATAAGTAAGTTACACTTACTGGCTTTTGACTCCTTTATTGAATCGATAAATAATACTGTTACAACAGGAAAGAGAGGGGGCTGATGGAACAAGATTGGAACAAGTCAACCTCTTTCTCATTTACCAAAGTAGTTATGCGATGACTAAAACCACTTACCCAAAATATATGAGGCATTCACATTCAAAGTCGCATTGACTTTAATACCGGTAATATCCACATTCATTGGTGGTGTTAAACAACTAAATCTGTAGTTTAGGGATCGTAATATTTAACACCATTTGACAACGTGTCTCGACTCCTGAAAACATCATGTATGAAATATTTGCATTTGCAAATGATTTGCAGTTTCATAATATCATAGGCTACACTTGCATAACCCCATGTTTAGATGCTCAATGCATCATGAGGCATGAAGTACAAATGCACTTCTATTAATACAAGGAATTTTTCAAGCCTACATACATGTGTTGGCATATATATATCTATCTAAGTATAGAGTGGGTTTATAGAAATTAAATAAAGCATTTTATTATATATTTACTAATGTAAAACGTATTTATTGTTAACCGCAGGAAATATCGTAAATCTACTTTCCAACCATGCGTGTAATTGTCTTGGTTTTCATTATAAGTAAATAAGATTGTCTACTTACATAAAATCATAACATTTGCATGATAGTAAAGCAAATTTTATATTATATGGCTTATTGGCCATATGATGATGATGGCTATAAGGTTAAATTCCTTATTTCTCAATGCTCGTAGAGTCAATTCGTAGAGTAATGACTCCTTACAAACCGTGAAAGATGAACAATTATACATTCAATGATAAAGAGCGGAAAAAGTATGAGGAATGGATGTTCCACCTGGATTAACGTCAAACAAACTTGATTTTTTTCATACAAAGACAGCAACTCACGATGGCAAATACAATATGTACATAATTTCTATTTTTAGCAAATTGCCACGAGAATACCATACCTAGATAATTTAATATGTATGTATGTATGCCAGGTTCCCATTTGATAGGTACTCCTAGGTAAATACATGCTCTAAGTATGAACATTATCAAAATACCTGTTGCATAAACACGTACAACAGCATGAATGAATAATGAAAATATAACCAGGTGAATACTTGATCATTACTCAACATATTATGCAAGTCACTTTTGCTCATGTCTAAGGGGGGGGGGAGAGGAGCAGCAAATGCTCTCTCTCTCTCTCTTTTTAAGATCCATTGATTTAAAATTGAATGTGGAGTCAACATGTATCAACAGTTTCTGGAGGTAAATGCATTGCTATAAACAGATAGTTGTGTGATTAGAAAAGGAAAAACAACTGGCACTCCTGTTACTCATTTTTTTTTTTTTTTTAAATTATTCTCATTCTTTGTTAGACCGGTGAAGAAGGAAAAGAAGAAGAGGCCTCGACCTCTAGAGAAAGAATCAAAAGATTATGAACCACATGAGTTGTAGATTTTATTAAAAATATATGATAATTAATTAATGAAAAAATGTTTTCCCTTGTAATGCACCTAATACCTACGGTATATCCCCTCACCCTCCCTAAAATCATATAAACAGGCAGCTGAAATTAACAACGGCATTAATTCAATAGACTCAATCGATAAAAAATTCATTCATATGATTAGTAAAGGAAAAACAGTTGGTATTTGTTTTTATGAAGTGACGTAAGTTCAGTCTTTATGAAATTCTTGAGGAGAACACATCTCTCTCTCTCTAAATGAAAAATAAAAGAGTTTCCGCCTACATTAATTGTTGTAGATTTTGTTGAAAATATGCTACTTTTAATTATAGAAGGTCTCGGGGCAGCAATACTAATAATACATTTTACCATCGTATTCATCCCCCCCCCCCTCAAAAAAATCATATAGCAGAAAGCTGAAGGGAATTAGAATGATTTTGTTAATAATAATCAGAATTGGCTCTACTCATAATTGTAGCAAGTTCCGGTCTCACACATACATAGATAAAGTGAAGATTGAATTCAAAATTGATGCTCAAGGTGGTAGAAGACCCAACTGATATTTTCCTTTCCTTCCTTGAACTCAACAATGTCTCAACATTTTGCTCCTGTCCACCCATTAATTTGCTCCTGCCTTCTCCTCGCGCTCTACAAAAGTAGCATAGCAACTAAGCATTGCTGCATGTTGCACAACCACAAATTATCCCTGGGGATTAGGCTATATAAACCTCATCATTTAATGAAATGCATTCTGGATTTGGTTGTTAATGGATTAAGGCTCTGAGTTGGGGATAGACACATTATTATTTTTTTTAAATATAATCATTTGGTATGTAACCTAAAAATGAAACCCAACAGTTTCAAACATTCTCATGGAACTTGTGCCTATTATAAGCATTCATGTATACTCATTAAAAAAGGTTTTGCAAACCCTGTATATGAAAGTTCCAGATGAGTTTTGATGCTTGGGCGAACGTTCTTTGTTCATTTTGAAAAGTATCTTCATACAAAAAAACATAACTTACACGTAGTAGCATAGACTTTGATGCAATAAATCTTACCTCCAAAAACGTATATTTACTTAATTAATTATATTTTCCTTTTATGGAATGGATGAAGAGTTTTATTATTATTATTATTATTCAACCCTCTGAGTAGTGAATACAATATTGAGTCTTTCTCATGAGTTTTTTTTTTTTAGAATGTTTCTTTTCCCTTGCTTTTAGATAAAATGAGACTCAAAGATCTATCTGTAAGGACGTTCTCTATAACTACCTCAATATGTCCATACAAACAATGCCATCTTTAATTTCCGTTTCAGTTGATTTGCTCTTTTTCCTTTGTGCTTTGTTATTGTTAGTATTATTATTATTGGTTTTTCTTCGCTTTCATGCTCAAATTTTAGTTCTTTGTACAAATGCTCATTCAAGGAATGATTTATCCTTTTTTCTTTTTTTTTTTTTAGTGTACATGTAATTTCCAATACATGGCTATCGACATGCCTTCATATCTGTTGTTGATACGCTACGTATATATATATATATATATATATATAATCCAAGAATAGGCAAAAAACCTACCATTTGTGTCATATTGAAACATACATACAGACTCCGTTTCGAAATCAAATGACTCCCCCTAGACTAGAGACTTTATTATTCTTTTTCTTGATTCGGAATACGATGATGATCTCCTCGCGTCTTCTGTTTTATTGTGTATATGTATGTACTTATCTTAGCAGTAAAACCCTGAAACTAAAATAGCTCAATACTCGACATATTGATGAGTTTAATGTTGGGTGAACGTTGTCTCACTTATGTAGAGCTAGTTGGCGTTGATTTTAATCTCAGTGGCAACACTGCTTCTCGGTCCTCCTTCCAAAATGAGTTACGGGGATCTACATTATATATATTATATTGTAGCCCAAGGAGATAAATAGGCATCATAGAGTTGATAATTTGTACATAGCAGATAATGAATGAATATTGAATGATAATAAATATTTTTTGTCTCTTGGTCTCTAAAAGAGAGAAATGAGTTGAGAATATTATTTATTTGTGGCTTTTTTTTTTTTTGGGAGTCTTATCAGGAAAATCGAAGGAGTACTGTCTTTTTAATGTTGAAAAATTTAGTTCTAATCTACAATATCTAATTTAATTGGAACCTTGAGTCTCGATTCATCTCCATAATTTGTAGACATAAAAAACTGACATGTAAAAAAAATATTTTACAGATTTTCAAATAAAGTCATTTTCCTTTCTTTTGAACACTGAATGGTTCATTTTAAGTTTAAGTAACTCAAATGATGTGACCCTACTAAAATACCATTAAAGTATATGATCAGGATAAGAGTTGAAAGGGTTTAACTTTTCATTCCTGAAGAAGAAAAAGTTTAAACTTTGACCCTACAAAAAAAAAAAAAGGGGCGCATTAATTTTTATGTTTGAACAAAGGCTTCCTAATTATTCTGAGGGCCCTGGATGAGTGTTCTTCATAACATATACATATGTAGGTGATCAATTACATCATATCCCAATTGTTCCACTATTTATCAAATTTAATTGTAGGGTCATGCTGCCTACTGCTTCATATTGTAGTCATACGTCGAGTTCAATAATGCCAACTTACAAGGATCTACTAAGGTACATACATAAGTGTATGAAGAGAGGAGGAAGATGCCTACTTACGGTATAATAGAACTCTGCCATGACTCATGATCCATGAGTAGACATACCTACATACCTTTTTGTACAACCTGATTGTATTATTCTAATTATAATAATATACATAACACATTATGGGTATGGTTCGTAGACAAGGTTGCGTGACCTTTTCATTTCCTTACATGTGGAAGCGTTTGTTTGATGTGTCATTTACCAATAATGTATGTACATACATGTACACTACTACATGTAGTGTAATAAATTATGATTAAATTAAATATCCTCGGGAGGTAGAAAAAAAGAAACAAAAAAAAAAAAACAATAGCAAAATCCTAATGTTTACACTCTCAAGCAACAAAAATATGTATATGTACGTACGTCTCTTTTAATGTTTGAGAGCATGATGCTATGCTTTATTATGATTAGTATGTATGTAGACATACACTCTCGTATTATCAAACTATCACGCAATAATAAAATTCTTCCCACTAAACAGATGATCATTCCAAATCTAAAAAATTGTAAACACTTTATAAACGAATGCAGAATGAAATATCAAGTTAAAATCCATATCTTATTTGCTAGCTCTTTGGCCAAAAATTCCTTGGACCCATGATACGTGGACCAAGGAAGTCCCCTTAGTATTCTATTTATAGAGTGTCACGGCAGAGCACGCCTTGCTCGTATATGTATATGTACATAGAAGTCATAAAGTAAGACATTCAAGTCATGACAATTTTAATAGGATTTAATCATAATGACTAGATCCTTGAATAGATATCTGATTATTACGTATTATGAATCCATATTGATGGATTCATGATGATATGTGTGTATTTCATTGCAAAGGTTGTGAGGCTTTGAGGAAGGGATTTAATTTAATGCAATTTTATGATAGTTTATATATTTTGTTCTTTCTTTCTTTCTAGGGCGTTAATTAATTCAATCCCCCGAGTTCAATGGCTCCAGCAATTGAGTCAACTCCATCCAGTGGACGACGGGTTCACAAGAAACGCACTTATTCGAGCACATCCTATGAATCCACTTCATTAACTCCCGCCGCAGACAATAGTCGAAACGAGCCCTCCCCTCTCAGCACTGTTGTTATCAAGAGTAAAAACACTAAGATCATCGTCTCTCTCCTAGAGGCTGCAAACAAGCGATGTCTCCAAGTTCAGGAGGTACAACCAGCCATTGCCTACATTGGAAAGAGCTTTGAAGAGGCCCTTAAGCTCAGAGATATCCATGAAGCCGTTCTGAAGAATGTAGAGTCGAAGCAGAGCCCTGTGAGGGAGCTACTAAGACAGGCTGATGAGGGGAATTCCGGACAAAACATTCTTGCAAGTACAAGTAATGAGGACATGGCTGTACTTTGCGCCACTTGGGATGATCTCAAAATGCTTCTACACAAGAGGAAAGTTGTTTTGGAGAAGAATACAAACTTTCAAGCACACTATCTGGTAAGTCCACTACTACAAATTGTATAATATATATATATATATATATATATATATATATATATATATATATAGACGTAATTATATATTGAGCAAATTCCAGAAGCAGATTGAGTTATCATTCAAACGATTCCCCTAATTGAGTTAGTATACGTATGTTGGGGCTTATTGTTTTATATGAAGTGTGTCTCACAGAGGTTCTTGCAAATTCATATGATGGCCAAATAACATATCTCTCTATACAGGAGTGATTTTATTCTATAATTATACATTAACATTGATTTATTGATACACAATTAGAGAGAATCGTAAAATCAATTGAATAAAAGAATGATATACGGGACCATCATTTGTTACTTGGAGTCGAGGAATTATAATAATATATATAACGACTCCCTTTGTACGTACGCAAAATGAAATCATCATAATAGAGGAACTATCTATTCATTAATTGATTTGATTTGAAGAGCTCACTCCCTGAATAATGGATGAATAAAACGATGAATGGTTCATCTTCTTCATAATATGATATGGTTTTATAGGAGAGGGAGAAGAACACATAGCCAGAAAGGGGGAGGGGGAGGTGTGAGAAAAATAAATGTTTTTTGTAGGGGGGGGGGGGGGGTGCTTGGGCTTACCATTGGTTAAATCAGTTTGAGGCCTAATTTTTTAGACGAATTGACCCTTGTGTTCAGAATGTGTTGTCTTTATTCACTCTTTGAGCCTTTCCTAAAAAAAAAATGTATGGAAAGGTTCAAAATCATCTGTTAGAAGTTGATCCATTCTTTCCAACTGAGAGATTCTTCTTCCATAGGGTGAGGAAGAGGGGCTATTAGTATGTAGTTCCTGTGAAGGCCCCTGTTTTAATGGGACAAAGCCATAAGTAGACATTGGCTTAAATGTTGAGATAGTGTTGCGTTTAAGGAAGGAAAGAAAAATAGGAGTTGGCACGACTGCCAAGATAATATTTTGCAATTCAGTCTTCACTCTATTCTTGATTTAGATTGTGAAAAGACTCACTGGATTTATTGAAGTTGATCTTACATAAAAATAGCCACATTCAAAAATAATAAAATTGCTCTCTTGATAATGTCTCAATAAAAAAAAATAGTCTAAATGCTGTTTTTCGGTTTGAAAGAAATTCACCAGCAAAAAAAAAAAAAAAAAGAAAAAAAAAGGAAAGAAAATCCAACAATTTTTATTTCAAAAAGAAGGTTGATATATAATGTCAGGGGTGGCGGCGAACCTCGTGCCTCTAGGTTTTATACGATCATTTCATCCGGTCAGCACTGCTACATTATAAAAGTACCTTTAATTAGAAATGGACAAAATGTTGGGATAGTGAGGAGTTTAAGGGATCTAAGAAAAATAATTATGAGCCTTAATAATAATAATCAAATTTCCTTCAGGCCTCTCACAATTTCCATCAGTTATTAAGCAATCATTAGTATTTCATTTATTATGTAGTCAAAAGCGATGAGCTGATAAAATGCAAAAGAGGTACTGGACAGCAATTACGGACATCCTACCTTACCTCTATGTACAAAATGCCCATTCCTAGTCATGAACTATGATAATATGAAATAGGTTGTGTGATTCATTCGTTTGATGACTTTTTCTTAAGGAAAAGTAAATCCATTTAATATTTCGCCAACTCATCCTTATTTCTAAAAAGAAAGATATATAAATTATACAGTTAAAATACAGACAAGATTTAATATGTAATTTTATGCTCCTTTAAGCCATTATATACCTATTTCTATACTTCAATTCCATGTTGTAGTTTTTTGACTCTACTAAAAACAATATTTGTATTTCATTCAAAGATGTGTTGACAAGAGTCAAAAAATAGATAAACACATATATATATAGATATGTATATATGTATATATATATATATAGATAGATAGATAGATATAACGATGACAATTTATCACTTACAAGCCTTCAACAAAGCTTATGGGAGAAGACGCAAAATGTATTAAAATGTACTTGATCTAAATTTGAAGAGCTATATATTCTTAATGTTTATCTACTGATATAACTAACAATTTATTCCTTTAATGACGTCTCTTTTAGGACTTCCAACATCGTGCAGATGAGCTCATTGCTCTATGTAAAAGCAAAGACAAGCGACATCGCAAGTCTACTGCTAAATTAAATGAAGTCATCATGGAATTAGCCTCTGCAAAAAAAGCCATGTTGGAAACCTGTGTTTGTGCTCTCCAAGATGGGGAACTACTCTCTGAAGAACTCTTAGCACTTTGGAATAAAAAGCTTCATCCCAATTCAAGACCAAATAAATTCAAAGAAACAACAAGTCTATCGATTGAGCAAGTAAGTAAGGTTTCGTGTTTTAGATGGAGCATAAAAGTTCCGTTGATTTAATATAATAACTCTTTGAATGTACATGTAGATAACGTATGGATGTTAAAATGTTGTAAAAATAATTAAATATACATACATGGATTTATATATATAATTTATTATGTAATACTAATTGCAAGGTGGATGACTCGTTAGAAATGCTCCATGCTAAAAGAATAGAGGCAACAAAGCTCTATGAAGAGCGACTGGGATCCCTTAAAATCAATACAGACTACATTGATTTAGCTGCAGAGATTTCCGAGTTAGAAAAAACTCTTGATACTCGTATTAAAACTGTTGATAATATGGAAATTGGAAAGAATTTAACAGAGTCTCATCATATGTTGGAGGAGTTGGAAAGCCTCAAAAAGGAGCATGATTCTCTCATTGCAGATCGAATTAAGACCGTAGCGAACGAGTCCAATCGATATACTGACTTAGAAAAGGATGAACTTAATCAAAAGACGTCAATTCGAGCCTATAATTTATTGGAGAGATCTGCAGAGTATCAGCAACTCATTGACGCTAGAAGGCATACTTTGTCCAAAGGAGCTGACTACTACGCCACAGTGGAGAACACAAAAGGGATAATGTGTGGATTAATTAAGAACAATCAAAATCAGGGTGAAGGTAATACATTAATTATATTAGATATAGGATAATATTTAACATTGACTCATATGGGATGATGATTCTTTATATAGATGTAAATGATGGACACACGGATCACGAAAAGGTTTTAGATTGTCTCAATACTCATGTTGAAAATGTACGTCGTCTCTCACAGCCCTTAATTACCTCTATCAGACAAGATGTATACACAATCCCCGCCAAAAAAGATAATGATGAAAAGGAAATCCTACGATCTCTCAAAGAACTGGAGAGTAATTACAGAGACGTACTCTCTGGCTATCGTGACTCTATCAAGAAAAAAGACACTATTCTACGAGATCGATTTCATCTTCGGAATGAGATCACGGATTTTCTTCAAGCCAATTCAACCATTGGAAATACATTTGATTCTGCCAAAGAGTTTTCGGATCGAACACTCATGTTTTGCGGTGAAGTTCGACCCAAATTAGAAGATAAGTCCAATAAAGAAGGAGGTGGACCAGGAGTTGTTGCATTAGTTTCGGGGACGAAAGAAGAACAGGATTTTATCAAAGACTTACGGGTTCGTTTAGATCAACGTCGAGGATTGTCTGAGAAATATCTATTGTTTTTTACAAGACTCCATGACTTTGAGAATGCAATGAATAACAATGTGGCTAGTCCAGAGAAGATCAAACGTGCTTACTTAACCCTTGTTGAGGCAGAAAGAATCAATTTAAAGCCAGAGCTCATCATTGGTAAAGAAAATGCTTTTCTAAAGAGCAATATGAAGAAAAATATATTGGCAATCATGGAAAACTATAGAGGGCGAAGACGACGTAAGAGCATTCGTGTGGATGTTGAAGAGAGAGAAGAGTATCGAATTCGGTATTCATTGTCTCCAACATCCTCTGAAGCGACCACAATGACACGAGTAACGAGGAAATATGTGAGAAACCTTAAGGAAACGATCGAAGAATTAAAGAAATATGAAGATGACATATCACCACCCTTTATTGAAGGAAAGAGGCCGGATGAAATCTTAGCCAGACTCCGTGAAAAGTCGGAGCGACTGGAGAACATGCAGGCCCCTAAATTTGACGAATTGAAAGAAGAAATTCAGGATTTTATTTCTCAGGTCTCTTTGTCTGAGGAAAATAAAAGAAAACTTGTAGAGGTTGAGAAGAAAATGGTTGAAATAGAGAATAATTATGCACTATTAGGAGTAATAAGCATTAAATAAATTAATAATTAATCGGGATAATTTGACTAATACCTTTGTTTGTTTTTTTATACCTAGAATAAGACGGAGCATTCAAAAACAATTGTAAATCTTTTGGTTATATTCTTCACAAACTTTATTGAACTTTCACAGAATGTTCATAACGCATATAATCCGTCTGTAAAAGGTTCAAGAGGAGATCTTGTAAGTTAAGAATAATTAAATGATAAGCAAAGTTCCTCATAATACATTAAATTTCTTTTTCCAGACGGAAGAAGAGGAAAATCGAATCACTGAAAGTGTTCAAGCCGTTAAATCATTCCGAGATGATATTTTAGAGAAGATAACTCAACGTAACGATCCTGAATATGATCGAGATCGTCGGGTTCTTAAAACACTTTTTAATAATTTGGAGCGGGAATTAAGTGAGTTCCGTAAAATAAGATCCAGACGTATGGAAACTGTACTCCATGAAGAAAGAGAAACTCGAATCAAGGAGTTAAGGCAAAGAATGAGAGCTACAGATGTTCGTATAAAAGAAACTTCTAAAACATTGACATCATCACGGAAAAGCATCATGCCTGGTGACCTGGATTTACCAGTACTATACACATTTGAGAGCTTCGCAGATGGAAGTTTCTCAACAACTTTTAGGGATTTGGAAAGGAAAATAAGAGAGATTTTGAAGGAGGATGAGGAATTAAGAGTAAGCTTTATAATTTTTGAGTAAATTGGATTTTTATAAATTAATAAATTAACCCATTTTTTCATGTTTCATATTTCAGACCCAAGTGCCTGCAGAATATGTACAATCCGATTTAGCTCTCTTAAGAGATCAACTAATTAAACATTGGAATGAGTTGAAATTGCTCTATGAAAAATCAAGGGATCAAATTCAATCGGCCAAGAATTACTATGTACTCAATGAAAGAATTGAGAGATTCATTTCTGTATCAGAGGACAAGATTAAGTTTTGGAAAAGTCGGCATCCTGCAAGAGAAACTTCAAATGAGATTCGTGACTATTATGATAAATGTCGCAAAGAAGTTGTGAATGATCTTTTGGTTCGACTTGTAGCTGAGGCTGGTCTTCTTTTTGGGCCAGAAGGTGCGGTAGATAGAACTGTATCCGTGCAGGAAAGGCTGAATAAAGTTATGGATGAGTTAAAAGAGTTATCTGATGGACCTTTGGAGAGGAACCCACCGGAAATTGAATTTCCGTTAACTGATAAAATCGAAGGAGAAGATATGTCATATCTCCTCAAAGCAAAGATTCATCGGAAACCTGATGACGCCTATGAAGTTCAATGGTTCAAAGATGGTTCCCCTGTTTCACCACCAAGTGTACTTAGGAAATCAGAAAATGGATGGCTCACTCGTCGACTTCATTCTCCCAATTCAAATTCCGCTGAATGGAAAGTCAAAGTAGTGAGTAAGAACTCTGGACTATCTACTGAATCTTCTTGTAGAATAGGTCCCCAATCAGCCCCATTTTGGGCTAGTAAACCTCCTCAATTCTTAGAAATAAATGAAAGTGATGATTCTGAGGCACGCAAAATTAAAAAGGCTATCAAGGTAGAATGTGACATTGGAGGAACTCCTAAGCCTAATGTTGAGTGGTTCCTTGATGGAATTCCTGCAGATAAAACAAAGGTTCTTATTTTAGAAGAGGAACAAATCGGAGGAAAAAATACGAAGCATACTTTGACCCTTCCAAGGAACGATCAATTTGCTTTGACCAAGAATATTGAGGTTAAAGGCAAGAATACGTATGGACAAATTTCCTACATCACTTCCATTGTTCGAATCGTTTCTCCCCCCAAGTTTACACTTCCTCTCATTGATCTAGAGCTAGAAAAAGAACCCCAGGTTCTTGAATTAAAATGTAAAGTTATTGGCATTCCTCGACCAGATTTATATTGGTTCAAAGATGGGAGATCTGTCAACTATGATAATGCAAATGTCACTTCATTTTATGATGGAAACGAAGCCATTTTCATGGTAGATCCCTTTATGGAAGGAAAATATGCTGTGAAGGCAGTTAACACGGCTGGAGAGGCCTCATCATCTGCCAAAGTATCCATTGAACATCCTAAAAGAAAACCCACAATTACTACTCATTTAAAAGATCAAACAATTCCAAAAGGATGTCACTTTGCTGACGTAGAAATTGATGTGGAAGGTCATCCAAAGCCCGATCTAACTTGGTATCAAAATGGAATCCCCTTCAATCCTAAAAATTTCTCTGAGGAGATTTTGGATAAGGATAATCATATTCATCGGAAAATAGCTTTAAAAAATCTAAAGGCAGGTGAAAACACACAAATAAAGGTTAAAGCAATGAATGAAATTGGGGAATGTGAGAGCTTCTGCTCCCTCTTTTCACCTAAGGAGGAAGTCATTCCAAAAATTGTGGTAGAAGAGGAAGACAAACCAAAGCATAAGTCCGAGAGCTTTCTACATGTATCAACTACTTCTCCTTCTAAACCCTCAATCCCAGAGAAGCCAAAAGAATATAAAACATACGATTACGGAAGTAGACTATCAAAGATATTAACATCACATGCTGAAGAGAAAAAGACACGAGAAGAAAAAAGTACTTTGCCTTCATCTCTTGTAACTAATGTTATAAAATCTGAAACCCAGAGAAGTAGTAGTACTGATTTCAAACCTATAATAAATAGGAATGAAACTTTAAACACATCCGTGGAGAAGAAGTTTGAGCCTCCTCCATCTCCCAAGTTTGAACGATTCCAATCCTATTCCAAGTTACACGATAGATCCTCCTTGATTCCATCCCCCTCTCCCAAAATAACTCCAATCACTTCAACTCCTATTCTTAAAAAACAAGAGAGAGTAAAAGAAAATGTCATTACTACCACTTCTTCACGAACAGACCTTTTCAAAACAATTACCCAAACCGAGAAAGAGCTGAACAAGAAAAATGAAAGCCCCATTCTTCAAAAGTCGACAACTAATCTCCTTCCCAAGTCCTCTTCTGAAGTCAAGGCTGTAATGTTCTCAACTACAACCCCGAGAGCATCCCTCATACCTCGATTAGAGCCTCTTAAAAAACCGGAAATCCCAAAGAAACCCACCATTCTTTCTTCTACACCAATAACGAGTTCCATCCTTGGAAGCAAAAGCGCCTCTCAACAAAAGAGTACAACGACGGCAAGTACAAGCTCCACACAAAGGAATTTTACTTCCTCTCGAAGTAGCTCCTTCGTATCTGATTATAACAAACATAATCAATCAAGTAGTAGCAAGTCCTCCTTCTGGACTCCGCCTACTTCCCCGTATTCATCAAAACGATCTACAGAGCTATCAAATTCTAATCAGTATAAGCCTCCAAGATTCGTTGTTCCTCTAGATGAAACAAATACCATTGAGGGCAAAACTGTTGAGTTTAGAGCAACAGTCTCCGGGGTTCCAACTCCAGAGATAATATGGCGTCTTAACGATCTGGCCCTGGATAAAACATCATACACCGTTCATGGTTGTGACACTGTGTTGACGTTGAACAAAGTAAGTCACAAATGCAAATAAGTATATTTGCATCATTAAAGATTTTTTCTTTTTTTTATATATTTTAGTTAAGTCCAAAAGATAGTGGACGGGTCAGCTGTGTGGCTGTGAATCCACGTGGTACAGCCGTTAGCACTGCCAATTTAATTGTTGAAGTAGCTCCTCCAGAGTTAATTCAAGGACTTGATGGTTTTAAAGAAATTGAAATTGGCACTCGATTAACTCTTGAAGTCGTTCTTGGAAGAGTAGAAGGGGATGAGGAATCAGATGGAACGAAGCTCAAGTTCTATGACATTGTTTGGACTAAAAACGGGGAAGAGATTCCTTCACCAAAAGATGAGGCACGAATGAAATCATATCGAAAGGGAAACGTTTTGACTCTGATCATCTTTAGAGTCAAGGTAAGATAAAATGTAAATATGTTTATTTTTTGGAAAGGGCTCATTTGAATTATTTTAGGAGAGTGACTCTGGAAAGTATGAAGTCACGGTCAAAAAACCAAGTACATCCTTAAGTAGTAGTTGTAATGTGAAGGTAGTTCCGGAAGGTCACCTTTCACGGGAATCCACCCCTTCAACATCTATTTACACAAGCACTAAAGCCTCCACAACTGCTTCGAAAGACTTATCTCTCAAAGGCTTCCGTAAAATATCAATGCCACAAACATTTAAAATTAAATCCCCTGATCAATTCCGACCTTCTTTATCTTCTCTTGGAGGAGGATCCAAATCCTCTTGGGAAACCCGTGAAGAGATCCATCGTTATGAGGAATATCGAGATTCGAGCAAATCTCCTATTCCATCAAGTGGTTCACTCCAGTCAGAGACCGTCCATACTTCTTCTAACACGAGCAACATTAACAATACAACCTTGACAACGTCCAATCGAAACACTGTGAGTGGCTTGGGAGGTTCATCCAGAACATCTAGTCGGCAGGTGTCTATCGAAGACGATGGAAACCAAGTTATTGAGGAGGAGGAGGAAGAGGATCGTATTATGTATCCCTCTTCCGTTAAGGCTATTTTGAAGAAGAGTGAGTTGAGAGACATTGGAAGCGCCGCGAATGAACTGAAGAAAAACTTTCTTTCTTCTCTCTACTCGGTAAGATAATAATTTATTAATCATATCATTAAATTAGATAAAACCCTTGACTCTCTACTCATTCCAACTCATTTTACATAGAATGCTGAGAATGCTGAAACTTCTTCCTCAACGACAATCAATTACACAATTTCAAAATCCAGGGAAGTGGAGGATATTGTTACAAGTTCTCAGATTTTTAGAGAATCCCCTGCCTACGTACCCCCTGCTTGGACCACTGGAATCTCCTCTACAACCGTTACTAACAACTCCAACAATAACGCTACTCCTATTAACATGCAATCTCTCGCTGCTACCCTTGCCAATTCAAGAACTGCTTACTCTGCTCCTAACTCGCGTGGAAGAACTCCAGAGCCACGAAAATGGTCTTCTCCTAAATATGAATCCTTTAGATCTGGTTTCCATAGAAAATATTAAAAGAAAAATTGAATTCAAAACAAAATTATTTATCCTTTATCACATATTATAGTATGTTGTGCCATTTATACGCTTTATCTGCTTATTTAGAAATTTTATATGTAGATGTCTCTACTAAATATTGTTAGATGACCCATTATTTTCTGTATTTTAATTTGTTTCTGTTTATTATTTTCATTATAACACAAAGAGTTAATATACATAGCTATCTATCTATCGATCTATCTATCTATAATAACACATTTGACTCATTTTCTCTATTTCAAAGAAAAGCCCTTCGATAAACTTCCTCAAATTCTCTTGACGCATCCGCCCCACTTCCATCACTTCCTGATGAGAAGCACTTTCCCCTGATTCTTGACTTAAAACGCAGATATTCGTGATGAGGGACAAGGAAAATACTCTCATTCCACACTGTCGTGCAACAATGTTTTCATGAACAGTGCTCATTCCTACGTAGAAGGGATGTGAAGAGAGGGATGATTATATTGTGCAAACAAAGATTTGTAATGAACCTTACCAATAGCATCTGCTCCTAATATTTTCATGGTTCGTACCTCTGCTGGAGTCTCATAGGAGGGCCCTCCCGTCATTGCATAAATCCCCGTTTTGACACTTGATTCAATACCAATTCTCTTTGACACGGTCTTGGCTGCCTCAATATAGTGGGGATCGTAGCATTGATTCATTGCCACAAACCGACTACCAAATCGATCGTCATGCTCTCCACCCAAGGGATTATGACCTCCATTAAAACCCAAGAGATTAATGTGATCTGTAAGTATAAGAAAGTCCCCCACGTTAAGTTGGTCATTGATTGCACCCGAGGCGTTCGTAGAAATGAGCGTCTCCACTCCACAAAGGTGCATAACCCTCACAGGCATAGAACACTAACAGAAGAAGTGGGTAAGTTCTACAGTTTCCCTGATGACGAAATACCTACAGTTTGAATTGAGTGCCCTTCATAGAAGTGAAAGCGACCCATCATTACCATGACCGGAAGACCTCCCAGAAAACCAAATATCATTTGAGATCGATGACTTCCAACCGTTGTATTTGGAAAGTGAGGAATGCTCTCATATTTTATAACTATGGGATCCTTCACTGCATCTCCAATGCTTCCAAGTCCACTACCACAAATAATCCCATATTTGGGCTTATAGGGAACATATTTGAGAATATAATCAGAGGACTCCTTGACGGATTCATAAGACATCCTAACGAGTAATGACTTTATAGGTACAAGACATATCTCCTTACATATTATGTTGATAGGTACATTGAGATAATTGCAATAGTGATGTGTTTGGCTTACCTCACTTTTAATTACTCAGAGAGAAAAGGAAATCATTTAATATATGTAGTTCTACGCTAATTTAATGAATTGCAAGCTTTCAATGTTTCTGAAGAATATTTGCTCTAAGGATTGCCTTTTTTTTTAAGTACGAAAAATGGGGGTATAGCCTATAGATAGATAAGTAATCAGAGGAAATAAAGGACCCCCCCTCCTCCCATCAAGGGATGGAAATGACACTAATCATCTAATACTTTGAACTTACACATGGGGAGTAAAAGAGTCGGAAGTCTGCATCTTATTATTTCCAGAGGAGCTTTGAAACACACTAAACATCCGTGAAAACGAGTTCCTCAGTTTTATGTATTTTAAATAGGCACACACAGAATAATAATGTCATATTATTTTCATATGGACATGAGGGTGTGTGAACATTGCTTTGGTGTGAATAAGTGTGTATGTTTAAGAAACAGAATGAAACGATTTTCTTAGGATAATGATCCAAGATTTGAAATATCTTTGATAGTATTAATTAGTATACATAATTGTATTAATATACAGAGTATGTATATAAAATATTACTACTCAATCAGTAGCAAGAAAAACCCTCTTTAAACATGAATTTGTCCAATAGAATGTAACAAAACACATACGTACATAGTGTGGAGTGCAGATATCAGATTGCGTCTACACAAATGTTTTTCAATTGATAATAATTAATTAAAACAATAAATTAATAATAACAGTTATTAATTTATTGATACAGTTACTGTATAAGGATAATTCTATAATTCCTTTATTTTACGTAGATTGTACACACATATGTAGAATCCGTGATTGTTTAAAGTACTTATGTCTATAAGTGGGTATAAATAATCTTGGAATAGTCCCCAAATGAACATTTCAAAATGGGAATGTCTCAATTTGACGAAAAAAATAGGGTTTTTTTTAAATAAATAAATTCCTTTTACAAGGATAGGTAAATACTTTAAGAGCCTGAGTCTTTATCTTATCTTTTTCTGTTTTGTTTGTAAATGTATAATCGTTTACTAAATAGGTAAGCACTGAAAAACATATCACTCTATACATTGTAATTAGTTCCTTTTTCCATAAGTGCTTAGATCATTGGATCTGGAGTCCTTAATCATCCCACCTATCTGTACACCACAATGAGAATAACGACTCCTCATTTATTCCTTATTACTTCTCTCCTACTATGGAGCTCCCTTACTGAGAGTAAGAAACTCATGTTCTATTATCCCATGATGTCCAAATCCATTTTAATGACCTTTGTTCCCTTGGCAAAGGAGATGAGAAACCGTGGACACGAGGTCACGATTGTATCTCCCTATGTCTTAGGTTTGAATAACATTTCAGAGATCTACTGTGATAAGGATCAACTCTTTCCCGAGGCATCCGAAAAAGCTTCAAAAGTAATTCTCCAAGGTATGTAATTATAATATCCTCCCTTGAATCTTTATTTAATATGTATAAGTGGAGTGAATTGACCTATTTACAGGAGGATCCTTTTATCAAATCTATAAAATTATGATGCCAGTGCTAGAGTCTATGATGAAGGAGTCGCTCACAAATGAGGAAATGAACCAGCTGCTTATGGATCCAACTTCAGAGTTTGACGCCGTTATATCGGATACAAATTATATCAACATCGCTGGAGTCTACTTGGCGCATCGCTTCAACGCAAGGTAATCATTAAATGAAGACTAAATGTTTTATAAAAAGATTTGAAAATGATTAATGATGCCTAATGATTCTTAGTCTAGTTCTGTATTTTACAAAAATGATGTCTCTCCCTGATATGGACCATGCAATGCTCCAACCCCATAATCCGTCGTATATGCCATTTCCTTTGCTCCACTATGGAACAAAGTTGAACTTCACCGAACGTGTCATCAACGTTCTTTATCATTGGTTTCATCATTTTATAAATCATTGGATGGGCTTTCCTATGATTGAAGATATTTTAGACAAAGTTCTCCCGGATACAAGGTCTCATAATCGACCAAGAATTGCTGAATTGATTAAATCTCCGAGGTAATTCTGGCTATAATTGGACAGTTATTCTTTGAATTCAGCTTACACTTTTATCACAGCCTCTCCCTGAGCCTTGGACATACCCTAATTCTAGATGGAAACAGGCCTACAGTCCCCAATTTTGTACAAATTGGAATGCTCAACTGCCACCCCTTGGACTATACCCAAACAATGGAATCAAAATGGAGAGATATCATGGATAATGCAACAAATGGAGTCATTTTTATCTCTTTTGGAACATTTTTAAAGAGCTCTGAGGCAGGTTTTCCTCCGTTTTCACTTATCATCGTACAAAGTACATTATTCATTTTTCCCAAATTCATACAGATGCTAAAAGAGGATCGTCAAGTATTTATCAATGTCATCTCGGGATTAAGGGAGACTGTTATTTGGAAATGGGAGAGTGAGTGGATAGAGGGAGCTCCGAGTAATCTGCATGTCGCAAATTGGCTTCCTCAGAAGGAAATCCTATCACATCCAAACTTGAAGCTCTTTATCAGTCATGGAGGACAAGCAAGCTATCAGGAAATCCTTTGCTTTCAGAAACCTGCGGTGAGTTCTCCCATTTGAGAGAGAATTCAAATCCAAAAATGAATTCATTGAAGCCATTTGTTTATTCCATTTATAAGTAGCTCTTCATGCCAATTCGAAGTGATCAATTCACCAATTCCAACGATGGATTTAGAAAAGGGATTGGCCTTGTTCTTCCTTATAGGGAATTGTCTCAAGAGACTTTTTCCTCAGCATTGAAGACCATGTTGAGTGATTCCCTTTTTAAGAGGAATGCAGAATATTGGGGTAAGATATCTCACATACCAATTCCAAAGGTTGCACTATCTCAATAATACTCACAACAAACATTTCGTTCAACTGAATGTACACCTCAGGTTCTCTCATCATGGATGAAAAGGAGCACCCCATGGAACGAGCCATTTGGTGGCTGGAGTATGTGATGCGTCATAAGCCAAACAAACATTTGAAGTCCCCTGCGAGTCACTTAAACTACTTCCAAATCCGCTTGATTGATGTGTATACATTTCTGACACTTTGTCTTAGTGCTGGCATCTATGTAAGCTACAGGATTCTGAAAATGTGTTGTGGCTTCATCCTTTGCTGCAAGTCAAGGAGTAGGAACTACAAGAGGAAAGTGAACTAAGTGTTCATGCATTATACGAAAAGTATAGAATTTACCCACTACCTCTGAGCATTAGATATACAAGCATAACTGGGTATCAATTTAAGTATTTCACCGAAGGGCTCCTTCATTTTATTGTATGGACGAGTAAAAAACTTTTTCAGACAGTAGAATTATTTTTTGACGGTGGGGAAGCAACTATTGATTTACAAGTTATTGGATAATTTGATTTACATGTATAATTTATATTTTAAAGTATTAGACAAATGCATTTTTCATATTCAAAATTCCAAGACCAATTCGATAATTAATGTAGTCTAAATTTTCATTTTCTAAAGTAACAGATTGAGTCATTTTTGAGAAAACTGATTTTTAGGTTCATCCGTTGTGTGTTTTATATTTTATACATATATATATATATATATATATATATGTGTGTGTAAGAAAAAGTTTGATGATCAATCATAGTATCTTAACAATAAGCTTGAGCCTTATTTATCAACAAATTATTCTAGGAAAATATATCAGCTATTTTATATTGAATTTTCAAGTAAAACTGTTATGTTTTGAAAATGTCATAGAAGAATTTGTGTCTCCTATTGAGATAAAATGGAAAAATGTCTTTAAAGAAGTAAAGTTTATATATAAGAAATGCAAAAATAATTTAAAACTGTTTAAGAAATATTGATGATAGAGCTAATCAAGGCATGTACACACTTTTTTTTATTGTACAAGTTCCCCTTCAATTAGAGGTCTTCCTTTTCAAGAATCCAAGTAAACATCATCTTCACCGCGCAAAGAATACACCTTAATTTTTCCTAATAAAAAAATATGAATATTTTAAGGCTAAAAATTCAATGTTAAGTATCAAACTTTGGCTTGATAAGATAGTAAGTTATTTGCAGAGGCTCATTTATTCAATACAATATATTTACATATGTATTTGTTAGTCTATTAATATTTTTTTATCATGTTATTAGAGACGAGGAGTGAAATAAAGATTAAAAAACCTTTTTTTTTTTCTTATTTCGTTTGTTCTTTTGAAAAATAAATCAAGTTTGTATCAGAGAAAAATGTACCTATATATATATATATATATATATTTATCTTGATAAAGATTAAAATTAATGATTCAAGTGTTTTTTATATGTTGTTTATGAAAACAAAGGTCTCATGTTGGTGGCATAATATGTATGTAAGTATATCTAGTTAGGTAAAAAATAATAATATTAATTTGTTAATTACATAAAACAAAATGGCTTCCATGGCGTCCATTTGATTCAGTACTTTTTAAAAATGACTCTTATGAAGGATTTAAAGGAGGTAGAGTTGGCAAACGTTTCATGTTTGTTCTTCTTTTATGATAGACGAATCTTGAGTTGATCCCCCTTCCCCCCTTGGATTTGTGAATATCTATGTATGTATGTAGACATTTTGTAGTAGTATTTCTAATTAGATCCCTTCTTGAATATCTCTTTCTTCCTCTTTCCTATCCCTTAGTTACTCCATATTTGTTAATCATTCAAATATTAGGAGAAAGGAAAAAATAAAGAGCTTATGCTGGATCTGTGGACTTGGATTCGAGTCACACTCAAATCTAATTTAATTGTAATTTGAGAGTCGACTCGAAATCCCTGTAAAAAAAAAAACTCTCATGACTCAAAGTTGAAACATTCATACGTGAGTAAGATTCAAAGCCAAAGACTTTTAGACTGGAATCGAATGCATAACAAATGAGTTAACCCTCATACCAAAGAATGAATATTTTAGTTCCACTTAAAAAGGGAGGCTTTTGTGTATCTCACATTCTTGAAACACTCCTTATAAGCATAAAGGATCTAGTTTTTACAAAAAAAAATATATATTTATATCAAAATAAAACCACACGCTGCACTGCATGGATGTCACACGTCGAATAAATGAACAATTTGTTTCCTAAAACTCCAGATATTATAGCAAACTTCAAACCACCCCTTTTCAAAATGAAGAAGTTTATTATTTTGAAGTGTTTCTTGTTTGTTTGAGGTAAAATGTCTCAAGGAATTACATAATGGGAATTAAACACTTTTTTGTGTGATTTTGTCTCTTCATTAATCAAGAAACACTCAAGGAGTTGAGTCGAGTCGTTAAAGATCGACTCGAGTCTATAAATTAAAAAAAATAAACAAAATTTAGTAATTAAAAACTTTAAAAACTTGAACTTATAATGAGTAATTACTATAATTAGTGTAGGTGGAATAATTCAAAATTCAACCCGACTCAAAAAAAAAATCAACTCTCAATTTGAGTAGAGTCTACCAATTAATCGAATCGATACAACACCAACAAAGTCTTTTTATTTTGAAAAGGACAATTTTTCATTGCCCAAATTCGTTGTGTTGGTTACAAAGTCGTCAAATGTTACGTGGCCGTTGTTTACTCATTAATTTGATTACTAAGTACAACCATGATATAAAATGGCTAAAAATCTTATGTAAGCCAAATTATGAAACAGGGGTTAGCTATCAAAAAAAAAAAAAAAAGAAAAAAAAGAGGAAGTTGGTTGATCAAAAGGGTCAGGCTCGAATAGTAATATTGAAGTAATTAGGGTCATTTTTGACAGTATGAGAGTTTGTTGTAACCAGAGGAAGATGTTAAGGGCAGAGCTCAAACTCGAGTCATTTTTTCACTTGGAAAAAATGAGCTTGGACTCGTTTCGATCTCGTATGAGGTGGACTTGAAAAACACTTCTGATAGTGAGTATACTAATAATGAATAGGTCAGTACTAGATTTTGAATCAATCTACACGTGTACAAGTCACAAATATTATTTTATTGTTGTATCAAGTCAGGTTTAATTAGTTAGAGTCAATCTAAAAAAGAACCAAGTTGGAGGCCATCGTCGAGGCTACTACGAAATAGTTCTTACCCGTAGTCCATCTTTGAAGCTGATTTGATCAATGAAAAGCGGAAAAGCGTTCTCTTGAATCCTCTATAAAATCCTCTTGTAAACGAAGCTCTTTTCCTAAATTTAAACTACCCTTACTCTTTACAGTGAATGGGAAAAAATCTGCAATTTTTCTGATAGAGTGTTGTTGCTTTTTCATTTTGTAGGACCTTCAAATTTTCTTAAGGATTTTCATTTTCTTCTTCAAAGATCATAATGTGAAGCTTTGCCCTTTTGTTGTCTTCACCCAAAATCACTCAATGTATGTATTTGGTAAAGAATAGGAATGCTCCAAAAGTATATTTGAAGCAAGATCAATGCCAGCCACTTTTTCATCTTCGCATCAAAGCTCGATGATTAGAATCAAATCAAATGCTCGAGAAAGTCAAGTATAGTTGGTAAATCACCATCAAATGGACTACATCTGATAATTGTGTTTAATGATTTTCGACCCCATTAAATGCTTAGATGGCTGCCAATTTTGTCGACGACAGTTTACAAAGCTCTGGATTATTTGAAAATCTAATATTAAATATGGACATCTAATTATGAATCGAATCAAGTTGCAAATATATAATACATAGTATGTAATTATTATACTTATGGTATCTAAATTATTTTTATTAAGAATATACATACTTACGAAAAAAAAAAAATCACCATTGGCGCACTCATTCCTATCATTGGACGGTGTTGGTTCTCATCATTTTCTATTTTAGGGGATTTTAAGTAAGTTTATGGGCAGCACAGCTAGTCCTTTTAATCTTAGAAATAGTGCATGTACTGAGTGTAACATGTAATTAATATGATATCTAATAGAATGACTTACCAACAATGGTTGTTTAAAGGAGTGAAATCTGAAAATTATGTCTTAATTATGTCTGATGTCTATAATTTCAATGATAAATTTCTTATAGAGCCGTACAATCAAATATATTTATTTGGTCATCTGGCTTCTTCTTTTTTTCTCGACAGCTGACCTAACTTCAAAAATATTTCCTTGCTATTGAACTACATCAGCTCTGCATGTATTTTATCTCTATACACACAACCTAATAAATTTGGGCCATCTTACAGCTATGAATATTTTATTTATTTGTTCATACCCTATCGACTAATTGGGTATGACGTCATGAGCAATGGTATTTATTTGTTTCTTCTTTACTATCACGACGAGCTTTTTGGGATAAACAAGAACCCAATGTATTCTCCCTTCATCTGATTTTCCTCATTTGAATCTTTTGATTTAAAGCAGCTGACTCTACGTGTTATGAGCTCAAAAAGGGTATTATTATTACGATTTATGATTTATTTATGATTTTGATGCATAAAAGATATATTAAATTGCGCGCCCTTTTTTTGAATTTTTGATATACAAGTATAAATGATTGATTTGTATATTGATAGAATCTAAATATACATATGTATGTATCTTGACTTAGGAACATTTTGTAAATAAAATAAAATGATACATCTATTATCCACTCTACGAATGAATATGAATTTTTTTTTCTTGAACTTAGGAACTCAGACGTGTAGATTTTTATCATGTATGCGCTACGATTGATGACAATATATTCGTGATCTTAACCTTACTTATATTTACTTAAGTACCTACATATGTACATTGAGAAAAGCGTAGTTGTCTCATCAATTCACTTCCTCTTAAATTTCTTAATAGCAGCATCAAAATGTTATAAGACTCCGTATCTCCTTTTATGCCTTTGCAATTTCCTAAGAAATCATTTTGTACTTTTTATTCATTCTAGGTATGGAGATGATGTGAGTAACTTCATGTAAAGCTAAGGCATTGAAACTCTATATTAGAGTTTGACAACAACGAAGCATACATCAATTCACAAAGATACGAAATATTTAAACATCATTAAATACTAGTCACATTTGCGTATGATTAAATCAGCTCCTACTTAGAATTTTGAATACAGATTATACAATATACATTCTTAGTAACAAGATAATGGAGTAACAAACAATTTTTATATTTGTATCTATGTGACATAAAAAAGGATTCATGATGAGTCATCATTGATGACATACTATGAGTCTAGAACAGCCTCACTATAAAGATCAATTTGTGCTATAAAGAAGTATTCCAAATGTTATCATACAGCCATGAAAGCTAAAAGAACAATAAAGAAAGGTCCCTAAAAACCTCTCATCACGTGAATACAGCTAAGAGGCTCATAACAATTGCTGTGTGGTATTTTAAGAAGTCCTTGATTCATAGATAAATAAATAAAAGAATGAGTGAGGTATGTCGTAGTGACACCAAGGCAACCAAATTGTGAAAAAAACCCCACACATTTGATCCCATAAAAATATGTCTCCACATGTTTCAGGAGCCTTCAAGATATTTCTATCCTTTGTGAGCATTTTGTTGTCTCCTCTGATTGTAAACTTGGAACTGAAGATACAAACAAATCTCGTCATAAGGAGTTTGTACATAGAAATCCCATAGTAGATAAATACATATATGTATAGCTGATGATAAAACCATTACGAAAGGTTGGAACTTCAAAATAGATCCATGGGTGTACAAAGAATTGAGAAGTGTGGACTCAAGTCACCTTAATCGAATTCTACGAATTGAGTTCACACCTACCATGAAGAGTTGCTATTTATCGAAGCCTTAGGTCCTTTAATACTCTGTTATCTACTTACGTGATGGAGTATAATTTTATGCACTATTTTTTGAGAGCAAATACATACATACATACATACATATCTGCAAATGAAACCGCCATGATTTATTCATTCCTTCATCGGCACATTATGGATGTTTGATGAAATTATATGTACAAAGATATGAATGTATTTGATTTGCAAATGAGTTGTGTTTTGTTGAATTTAAATATGATTACAAATATTTGCAAATATTCTCCTCCTCCTCCTAAATGTACATACATCCCACATATATATGTATACACTTGTCAATCAAATCAAGAATATATGTATTACCCTGTTTTTTTATAGATGACTTGAAATGGACTAATATATAATTTGCATGATGTTTTTTGTACTCATAAATAAATACTTATTTTTACAAATTTGTATTAGTTATGAAGATCTCAGACGTGATCCGCATGACCCCATCTCCACTTTAAAGGAAGTTTATTTATATATTTACATAAGTATGTATGACACCCTGTATATATTTATATTTTTGATGGATAGCAATACATCTAAATATTAAAATACAAATAGCCAAATTGATAAAATATTTGTAATTGATGCTGGTACAATCATAGGTATGAAAGTCTTTGTAGAGTAACTATATAAAGAGAAACTGGGTCTTAAAATTATTCACTTTAATTCGTTCACAAAAAATGGCTGGAAGAAGAATTGCAAAGATGGAGCTTTTGATCTTTATGTGTTTGATTGTAAATGGATTCTCGAATGGAGCTTTGAGCAATTCCACTCTAGAGTCTGATGTCACTCTAAACAATTCCTCTCAAGCAAATGTGCTTGCACTGAATAAAACGGACTCAAATGAGAGTCAGGGAGGAGTACCCCTTTTGAGTCTTCTCAATGGAACAATAGCAAATTCCACTATCTCTGACTTCAGTGGAGTAGCATCGAATCAGACGCAATCCAATGGAAATCCCATGGAAAAACGAGATTCCAAACATCAGGATCCGCATCCATATTCAAAAGTGAATTGGGAACAAACAAAATCCAATGATGATGATTACTATGATGACTATGAGGATACCATTGATAAGGATTACGTAGAGGACACACCTTGCCCGGAGAATACTCTTAAATGCCCTGATGGGGAAATATGTTATAAAAGTCAAGGAGAAGGTATTAACTATTGCAAAACGGATATGACTCAACGTATTACACCAGGAATGCCCTGTAATGAGCAGCATAAAATATATTGTCCAAATGATCAAACTTGCGTATTCAATAATCGTGCAGAGCCAGAGTGTGTTCCCATACCTGAATCAGAGTCAATTTTGCTTCCATGTCCTGAAGGATTAGAAACAGATCTTGATTGTCGTTCTAATGAAGGTTGTTTCCTTGACAAAGGTGAGCCCACGTGCATGGTAGTTGCAGCATAAATGACTCATTTTCTTCAAATTTGATACATAATTGGAACTAATTAAGCTACACTTTATATATTCGTTTATTTACTTATTTATAAATATTTTGAGACAAAATATACATATCTCTGAATAAAGGTGTATGAATTCCAAATCATTTCTTGAAACATGAGCTACATACATATATTTACATTAAGCAAGGCCAAAGAATGCTCTCAATAAAATCCAATGGAGGATTGGACAAATATCTCGTTAACACTGCTCTTAAATTTAGTGCTACATTTTGTTATTCATGCTATATACAAATAATACTCAATACTCAAATACTGGTTAGAATTGTCGAAAAAGAGGGGCTCTCAGCGAGCGTCAAGCTCTCAAATTTTTTGTTTGTAATTACCTACAATATATTCGTCCTTATAGAGAATAAATAACCTATCTAGAGTCTCTTGTATTTTAGATTCAAACATCCTCAGTGGACATGCTACTTCCCATGGTTATCAAAGTGTTTTTTGGCATTAGTAAGCAAGCAATTTCTCTACAGGTCGAGAATTTGTCTTTTTAAACAACTCTTGTCATGTTTCATTTGCTAATGAGTAATCAGACTCTGGCAAGGTGCGTGTGCTCCCCTTGAGTTGAATATTTTCAAAGAGTGGTATATTGAAGAAACAAAATATTTCTTAAAAAAACAAGTTTAAAGGTTTTCTATTTAAAAAAAAACAAAAAAACAAAACATGAAAATTGTAAGGGGACAGGAAATTTAGTTAGTTGTTTGTTGTCTAGGTGCGATAATATTTACACATGTTCACCTCATTATTTTTGAAAAATTAGTAATATTGTTTTTATGTGATATCAGATGAACTTGGAGTCGATTTGTAAAATCTTGGAGCAAGGGAACTGATTACATCATTATCATGCATAATGAGGAGTGCAAAAAGTGGTTATTATGTGCAAAAAATATTGGGAATCAAAAAGTCTTTATTTAATTATTTAAACTATGCTGGATGAATTACTATTAGAAAGGTTTTCTGTTCATATCTATGTATCTATGTATGTATATATCTTTAGCATGAATTCAGCCATGGAGCAAGTTGAAATATTGGAAAAAAGACGTGGGTTTCTTTTTTTTTTAATATCCTATCTAGCTATTTATCATATCCTATGAAAGTAATGGATCCATCAAAAACTACATATACACAAGTAACTATGATAATTAAATACCTTATTTATGCAGCAAAATTCAGTTTTAAAAAAGGTACTCTGTCTATCTTGGGGATCACGTCCTCCTAAAAAAGTAAAAGCTTGCTTCTGAAACTGCCATCAAATTGACACACGAAATTACAAAGTTGTCTAGGACAATTAAAATATATATTTACATATATATATATATATATAGGTAGCCGCCAAATATAGATATAATTTAAACTTATCTTATATACATGTACATATATTGTCTATGAAATATGGTTCATGGCTCAGAAATGAGTTTCCATACAATCTTTATAGTTATTATAGTGTAACATTTCTAAATATATGTTATGGATCAAAATTGACTCAATGTATCGTTCATGTTACTTTTGAATAAATAACATAAGGAGGTTAATGCTTTAAAAAATATTTTTTATTGCTTTTGCATCAGGTTTTGAACTCGAGAGTGATGACATACATAGTTGCTTTGCAATGTAAAGAAGACAAACACCTAAATTTGAAGATACTTCAGCTGCATTTGTAACCAAAAGAAAAGATAAGAACTCATTTTAGTTCATAGAAGAATATCGGGAATGACAATTCATTTCCTAATACTCTCTATTTGTTTCTCAACTATAGAACAATCACAGTTCAACTTACATGTTAAGAAAATTCGTTTACACAATTCGTGGATAATTATATCAATTAATTAAAGCTTCACATGGGTATATATTTTGGGTAGTTTTTGAGAAAAGCCGTCAAACCTAAGAATAACAGCAACTTAGACAAAGATATTCAGAACTTTATTGAGATCATATTATAAATGTATGATTATAATTATAATAAACTAAATTAATTTTCACAATCTTTGCTTCAATCAAATAAAAAAATAAAAATAACGTAGTACATATTCAACAAAAAATTAACAAATAAACAGCAAAAAAAAAAAAAACACAACTAAAACTATCATTCTCAAACATTACATATTATTTTTTTTGTATCTCCTTCCTATACAAGCATTAAAATACTAATTAATTATTAATTTTTAACTTATATTTATATATATAAATAGATTGATATTTATAAAAACAATTATTGTCTCAAGGAACAGAAAAGTACATATTAGGCAAAATGAAAAAATAAATAATAAAACAAAAAAAAAAAAAAAAAACACTATACAGACTCAAAATTAACCAATGAATTTTAGTTTAGATATGAATAGATAAAAATAATAAGGACCCTTATTCATCAAAAAGGATATTATTGTATCTATCAACTATCATTTTACATAGGTAAATATTTCTGCTTATATACATAGGTAGGTATACATATACAAAAACCTATAGCGTATGTAAATTTGTAAATATATAAATTCTGAGCACCAGAAATGTTTCTTTGCTAACATAGTACATCATTTTTAACAATTAATTTAATTCATGAATATATATTTATAATATATAGGTAATAATGCTTTGATTTAACAGAAAGGTGGTGTGTGTGGGGGGGGGATGAAGGGGGCATTCGAGAGGGGAGTTCTATTTTATTTACATGGGGAAAGAGAGAGAGAGAGAAAGAGTGCAAAAAGTCAAAATCAAAATAAATTCCCAAAACGCTTATTTCCTCTAAACGAGAAATCTATCACTCAAGGCATATTCCGTCATTCAAATACACTCCTAAGCATCATAAAGTAGCCTGGATTGAGGAGGGATCCTTCATAGATTTCCATACATAAATGAAAAAGAACAAACACATACACAAAAGAGAAAACGGACATGAATTTTTGACTTGCTAATATCATCAGACAAATTGTATGATGAAGTTACATGTGGGTCAATTGGAAGGGGGCGTTCATATAGGACGGCCCCAGAAAAAGAGACAAAGAGAAAGAACGTAGATTCCCTCCCTCTCTTTTTACTCAATTCAATCCTTTATATTGAATCTCTTATTTACTCAACTCTATTCCTCAAAGTGACCTTACATGTGAATATACATTTCTTCATTTCTATTAAGTAAAATAGTAATTAATGTGATATTTTAATTTATTTATAATCTTTTTCATACTTGGAGAAAGCCCATTTTAGAAAAATGTCTCTACTAAATAAAATGTATGTATAAAATTAAGGAAGAGGTGGGTTGTAGGATCCTTTAGTGTTTGTTCCTCACATATGATATTTACGTATGTTTCTAAGTGTCTATAAGTGGTGATGATACATGTGTATACATATTCATAATTAACGTAAGGCTCAAAAATCAAATGTTTCAAAAATATTACTAAGCCAATGGCTCATTGATTCTCGACGTATGTAAGTACGTTCAGAAAGGGCTCAGGAAAGGAGGAGAGGAAGAAGTGGGTGGGTAAGTAGGTAAGTAAGTAAGTGGTATTCGGATTGCATTCGTTAAAGAGCACCAAAGTTGTATTTATTACAATTATAAGTTGAGTTGTTGAGCTCATCCTTTTGTGGAGTGGAGGATGAGATAGTTCTCTCCTAGGGTAAAATCAAGGGCTCTTCCAGCTCCTCTGCTTTACTAAAGGTATGGGCCTTATTATAAAGACGACGATGACGCGTTGTTTCTGTACTGCTCCGTACTAGGGATGAGCGAGAGTATCGACTCTTGGCATGGGCCTCTTCTTGACATCTACAATCATAGGGTGAAAGGAAAAAGGATGATTTTAGAATTGGATATATAAATAATTATGTATAAAATAAGCCTTCCTTACCTTGGAAGCTGGGGAGGACTCCATGTTCCATCAATGCACGTTGCTCCAGTGGGTCCGTTGAGGAGTACGTAGCCACGATTGCACTGATACATAATTTGCCGATTATTACGTATTTTTCGAACGTAGGGGCGGTACTCATAGAGTCCCATGTTCCCTACAAGAAGGATTTTTCCATTCTCAACGAAGCCAGGAAAGGGGCAAAAGACTATGGAGAAGATGAAAAAAAAAAAAAAAGAGCATACGAATTAGACTTGCAATGGACATATGAAATACATTCACTCAGTATATATGTAGATATACTAAAATAATAGTCATCATCAGTCACGTAAGTGTCAAGGATTAAACTAATTTATATATATATATATATATATATATATTGTATTACTATTAATTTTTCGCTTCATTAATTTAACAAGGAATTGATGGAAGTACATACAAAGCAATGAGGATTTCTTTTTTTTTTTTTTCAAACTACAGTATGGAGTATAACAAAGATATATAAATATATACGAGTGTGTCGATTGTGTCTCAAAATTTTGAATCTGTCGAAAAACATTTTAAACTTTTTGAAGTGTTCCAAATCAGTCTCCAGATCAGCACTGCGGATAAGGTCTGTCTCATTCAAAATTGGGTCTGAAAGAATTGTTATACATAAAAGAATTTCTTTTTAAAAGAGGGAAAATAGAATCAATGAAAAGCTCATAAAAAGTGAATTAGTCCTTCTCATCTGTGTACTAACAGGATCAATAAAAGTTAAACATCAATTTAGACAGATATTTTAGTCAAAATTGATGGGTCTCAGATCATGGATTGGAATTTAATCCTTCTCAAACACTGAGCCAACTTTGTTGAAAGTGAACTTAGTGGAATAAGGGAAAAGAAAAGTCTACAAAATTTGAAATCATATCAAGACAATTAAAAAGTGATTTTTTAAATCAGAGTTGAACCTAGAAAACTATTATTCTACTGTTGTACTTAAGTCAGCATTGGCGTAAATATGTAGATCATCAGATCCGACTAAATTGCAATAATATACTTCGTTTACAAAAAAAATCTTTAAATTGTGGCCTTGTTCCCGAAAAACGAAATGTAAAAACGAAAAAGGACTGAATTACTTTGTATGGTGCCATTGTATCTATACATATTTCCTCACTTCAAAACACACATGACACCCTTAATAGCAGTTCATTAAATAATCGTTTTAGAGAGAAGTTTATACGTATAATGAGATCGATATCAAAATTAAATTTTATTAACACTTTGTCATCAAACTCGAATTTTCTGGACCCTAAATACTAAACGTACTAAACGGCGTCTAACTCTACATATCACCACCTGCCCTTTTTAGCAAACACTCCTAAAACGCCCTGTCAGAATAAATGCAATTCTTTTAATGTACTGATAATGTCTTTTCTAGGAATTATTCGATTATTTTGCAATTTTTTTATCGAGATTTGATGAATATATTGTATTTCTTTCCCTTTTAAGTCATTCTTATCTTTTGTTCATATTTTTTGCCGAATTCTTATGTTTTTTTTAATGTGTTGCTACTAATGTAAAGTACATTGGCTGTCATTTTTAAATACTCCACACAACCTCATAAAAAGGGATTGATGCTCAAAGTTCAAAGGTTTAAACTATAGCAATAATAAATTTATTAGCACTTAAAGCAATGTTATTATGATTCATTTTTTTTTAAAATAAAGGATATATTTTCAGTCTTCAAGCTTTGAATTCATACAAGTATTCGTGGCCTTTTAATTGATAATTGTATACAAGTGTACAATGAATGTATGAAATACTTAGAAATATGACACAAAATATAAATTGTACATTTGCTCGTATTTATCAACTAGAGTTCATTCAATTAAATTCGTTTTATTTTTAATGGAGTAACTTTTATTCAGGGATGAGATCTTGTCCTCCTCAGGATCGGTACAAAAAGGGAAAAATAAATAATAATACGCTTTTAAATCAGCCCAAAAATTTTCAAACCGTGTCTATTTTTACATTCGTATAAAATGTAACATTTATTAATCTAAAAAAAAAAAAAAAAAACCTTTCCTGTTCCAAAGAACTGCATAAAAAAGTAGTTTTTTTGTTTTTGTTTTGATTGTGTATCAAATACTGCATTGTACATAGCAAAAAGTTAAAAATACACCTACTCTACAAAAAAAAAAAAAAAAACATTAAATCCGTAATTTTATTTTACTTCAACCCCCTGCGCCCCACTGAAGGTTACTTATACATAAGTACGTATGTATGCATTTAAGGCACTAAAGAAAGTCCCTCCACTCCATTCCCACTTTCTCCTCCTTCTCTTCCCCCCCCCCCTCTCTCTCCATGTCATTCATTCATTGAAAGTAAGTAAGACACATAAATCAATCTTCAAAGCACCTCGTTTTACCTCCTCCTTCCCGGACCTATTATATGTATGTAGAATGCATTTTGACTGACGTCATTGATTGTATAATAAACAGACCATGTAAGGCCATGCTACTGGATTTGCATATCTTGATATGCCCATATTTGGGGACTGAGGAACTTTTCTAACTTTCGATTAGGATTCCAGAACTAAATCCTTTTATTTACTCCCTTGTTGTTAGCTTATACAAAAATAGAAAAATAAGCTACAACAGACTTCCAACTTCCGGGTTAGCAAATAGATCCCAGGAGAGCATGATCCTATCTTGTCTGTAACATACTTGGGCACAAATCCGTTCATTCTATTACATACCCTTGTACATACATATGTATGTGAACAGCACATCTATCATGAATCATCAATGATTTTAGAGTGAAGAATGTATGTATTTACTGTGTGGTTTCTCAATTCACGGGAAATTGAGTTTTAGCAGGATTCCAATGGCTAAAATTCTTGAAAACTTGAATCCTCGAAAGTGAATAAATAATACTATAAAATCTAAAGATTTATTTATTTATATGCTTAACATAGAAATAACACATTCCTAGGAAAGATCCTAAATTAGTTCATGGAACTTGGATCATTGGAAAGCTAAGTAGCAATTAAATATTGATTCGTTATAGTTTTGATGTTTGTCAATGAAGATGTTTTTAATTAGTTTGCAATTTGTAAATAAAGTGCAAAACAGTTTAGAAATACTTTATCCGATATAATAATAATGTCTGAGTTTATTAGGTATATTCCTAGTCTCTATTTTTCCTTTTCCAAGTACCAATATGTACATACAGAGATTACATAAATGATGCAACCGTAGACTATGGGTAAAGGGTAGCTTTATAAGGAAAAAAGGACAAGGAACGTGGATTAATATTGTTGCAAAGTTCCAATATTTCATTCTTCAATATCCATGTATATAATTTGCATTATCTGTTGAGCATAAATCGTACAAACTGTAAGCCGAGTGATTCTCATATACGTATTTGTCCTTTAATTATAATGAAATAATAAAATAATAAAATGCTTAATTTCCAAGGAATATTTGATGGGTGTAAAATCCCTGATAATCTCAGGACTCCGGGATTCCGAGAAACAAATCCTTGTATGTGCCTGCCTGGTCCAATATATGTAGTTCAATATCTCATATATATACATACATAATATAAGAAACATGGCTCGACAACTCTAGAGAACTCTCAAGAATCAAAAACCTTATATATTGTAATATATATATATATATATATTACAATCAAAAGAACAGATCTAAATCCAATAAATTCACAATCATTTTATATATATAATATATAGGTTGGTTGGTTGGTTGGTGGTAGATGTATTTATATATATATATCTCCATATGAAGGTATTACCTATGTATACATATACATATGTATGAATAGGTAAATCTAAATCCCTTTTGTTTTTTCTCACCATATATTCCTGGTGATATTTATCCCAGCTCTCTCTCATATATATATATATATATATATATATATATATATATATATATATATATATATATATTTATATAAATATAAAGGGATTCAAATAGGGAAAGGAAAGAAAGACAAACTTGTAGACTTATTGTATGTATGTATTAATGTAGTATACATAAAGAAGATAAATATGTGAGACATAAAATAAAGATGACAGACTCAAATTTATAAGACCTCCTTTTCTCTCTCTCTCTCTTCCTGAATGTACATACAAATGTATAGAGTAAATATATTGTTGGTTTGGAGCTTTTAAGCACCTTGTACATATCGTGGAGAACACGGTGTTATGACCATTTCAAGCTATTTTAAAAAAAGTGGGGAAATCCGCCTCTTGGTTTGGAGAGATTTTCTTCTTCTCCTCACAAAATGTTACTTTTCCCATATCCACAAATTTGCAATTAAATTAAAAAAGTAAAGATTGCTTAATTTGTTCATAATCAGCCAGATAGGGAATATAAAAGTCCTCTTCTTGTAGCCGAGTATACATATGTTGACAAAATCCATAACGTGGTCATCAATTAGCCATTTTTTTTTTTCATCGTTCTAAGAGTGAAATGTACACTCTACTTTCGTGATAGCTGTTGGTGCTCTGCTTCTTCTCATACCCCTTCTCCTAAACTTTTTTTTTCCCTATTATGAACATCCTATTGATGGCTTCATCAAGCAATGAGACGTTGTAAGCAATTCTTTACGTTTAAATCAGGGGTTCTTAATCTTGTTGGAGGTAGTACTGAGCCCCACAAGTTCCATACATGCATTCATCAAACCCTTCCTAGTTGGAAAAATAAAATGTGTGACGATGTGTAAAATCATACGAGGAGGGTGAACCGAACACCCGAACCACTGGTTTAAATGAGGAGTAATTCCACAGTTGTGAAGAGTTGACTAACTGAAGTAACACCTGGGAGTTTCATTATAAATCCGGAAAAAAAACAGCTTTACCATAGATGAAAATATAGGGCAAGCTGGGGGAAGCATGGATAGCTCGTCTATGGCCATAAAAAGCGTGCGCGTAAAAAGAGTGTTCACTCCTGATTTATTAAAAATAGGGATGTAACTTTGATAGAGCCGGAGTAAATGGCAGGAGCAAGACTTTGATACTATTGAACCCTTCTCCTTTATTCAGCTTCAGCTGTCTTTTGTATTGTTTGTGTTATTTTTTTATTTATTATAGAAACTCTCTGATACATCCAACTGATTTTGGGGGATTTTTGTTTAGTTTTCTGGGAGGAAGAAAGGTTTCGAGAGTCAATAGAGATAACAGCGTGGAAAGGGTACATAATATCTACCAATATGCTAAAGAGAGATAAAGAGCATTTCTTTCTCCATGCTACATAGTATTATAAACGCACATATTAAATAAATACATATATTATTTTAGGAAACTAAATTCCCAGAGGTGAATTCCTTCTTAAATAGAAAAAGATACCTTTTATTTAGGTGAACATATATATATATATATATATAGATATATATACATACATACACCTATTGGTAAATATTTAGGTATATCTACATTTTACTTACTTAAGTACAAACGTAGAATTTACTCAGTAGCTGATGTAATTCTATTCCTTCACCCCTAGCTTGTATATGAGAAATAAAATAAGAGTGAATGAATTTATGATCCATTGCGAATGCAAATATGTTTATTTTTACGAAAGCCTTCACAATGTGATTTACGATCATAATGACTAGGGCATGAACAATCCTAGGACTGAATTCCTTATTGCTCTCCCTTTTTTTTCCTTTCAATGGAGAGAAAAAGGAAAAATTAAGGGGGAAAAAAATTAAGTTTGAAAATAATTTGAAGTGGATTTTGTCCCTTTTCCCACTGAGAAGAGGAGGAAAATGAAAAAAATCTAATCATGACTTAACCATAATACCCCAACATTCTACTCAAGATGACGTCACACAAAGATACTACTTTTAAGTGGTTGGGATGGGACGTTTGTAGAGTGCGAGGAGAGAAAGGGAATGGGACTTTAGTCCAGAAAAAATAGAACTTTTTGATGAGAATAGGAAAATGCGTGGATTTCTTACTTCTTTTTTTTTTTAAATTACGTTCATCCTATACTAGACCATTGAAGGAGAACCATCGACATCTACAACTCGTCAAAATTAGTTGTAGATTTTATTAAAAATATGTATACGATAATTTATGTTAATAACATAAATTACAATATTTTTCCTTTAATATTTAAAAATATTTTAAACATTGAAGCTTCTTCTTTTTATAGGAGTAATCTTCCAATTAATATACATAAAATCTCTCATAAAATCATTTATACAAACACCTAGCATAAATCCCACTCTCTCTTTCTCAGCGTGCTCTCCAAAAGTTCCATCCCTACATATGAGTGTCTTAAAGTAGGAGCATTGGATCAACACGAGCTCCGTTGAGTGAGAAAGCGACAATTTATGCGTTTTACAACAGAATTAGTTCAACTTCTAAAGGCACCATTTTTTGAACAAATGGAATATCTTTTATGAATACAAATTCACTTACAAATACAGGAGGAAGGATACATATATATAATATACTCCTGGGCTTTACATTCCTTTAGTTCATGCATCAGCTGCTCCTTCAGCATTTAATTGACCAAATTATTCTACTTTTTGTTAGTTTTAGCTATTTATTACGATAATGAATATATAAAAATGCACAGCGACTGCTCTAGGGAGAGAAATCTTTAACATTTAAAATAGCATTAGTCCGGGGAGAATATTAAAAATAGTATGCATTTTAAACCCAATATTTCTTAATTCCTCTTTTAGAAGATAATAAATTTATCCTCTGCAACGAGTTCATAAAGAATCAGAATAAATATAAATTGAAAAATAGAAAGAGCAGCAGTATGAATCATTTTTCTTTTTTAATTGAATTATATAACCCATAAATATTGTTGTTCCTTCCTTTGTACCCAGTATCAACATGGACGTCAAATAAAGTCCACTTTTTTAAAAAATTTGTGCTCATTTTTTCAATTTCATACATATAAAGTCATCATGGGAACTATGTCCGGCAGATTTGAAGATTTACAAACACGAATGCTATGTACTAGGACTACATATAATATCTTTGAAGTTAAACCCTGATCTACAAATTTACTTTTAATTTATGTTTAATGTACCTTACATACTTTCGAAATTGTGTTCTACGATCTGAGGCCCTCCTTTTTCATCGAAAATTCCGTTTAATTTAGTGGACAAAAAGCTACTCGGGACTGGACCGAAATAAACTGGGATCGCTCCCAAGAGGGGAAACAATCTACATCAACTATAAAACGCCTTAAAAATAACTCAAAACATTATCCAAAGTGAAAAGAGACACTCACTAACAATCCAGGGCTTCTCAAACTGTCGATATACATGAAGGGAGGCAACGAGTGTCTTAGTCCGTCTTAGAAAAAATAATTTTGTTATCTTTTGTTGTATTAAATTTGTGCCAGTCAAAAAAGCTCGAAAAGCATATTATATACGTATTACAATCTGAGTGATTACTACATGTAATAGTAAGTGGACAATATTCCTAGCTCGTAGTACAAAACAAGGCCAGATATTTCTTCTGCAAAATAAATTAACAATTATTATTATCAATCATTTCACGGTAATTATTGACAATCTGTCAAGTCAGTGGACTCGGAATGACTGAACTGAGTGACTTAAAAAAATGAAAAAAAAAATGAAAGACCCAGATATCAAGGGGTATTTAAAAGTTCATACGAGTCGAACCCTAATCTAAGCACCTCTTTCCAATGACTCCAAGCTACTCACAAATTTAAGAATTACTGCACGACGAGCTTTTTTGTCCATTCTCGACACACAAAAGGGAAAGGAAAAATTTGTAAAAAACAACTGGTAGCTGCTACCCTTCTGTGTTTTCCTTGTTGCCAACTTTTTAATATAGGGCAGAGTTATTATTTACTTAGATATACATTACATTGATAAATTAATTCTATCAATATACAAATCAATCATTAATACATGTTTATTTTTCAATAATTCAAAAAAGGTCGCGCAATCCTTCATATAATATATTTTTTATTAATATCCTTTTTGAGCTCATAATATGTAGACTCAGCTGCTTAAATCAAAAGAGTCAATTGAGGAAAATCAGCTGAAGGGAGAGGTCATCCCAAAAAGCTCATTGTGACTGCCAACAAAGTTTGAATGTTTAAGAAACATTCAAAAAAAAAAAGGAAAAGGGAAAAATAATGTGTGAGAGTCACGCAACCCTTCCAGGCTATCTCTTTCTCTTCTTATCAATGTCTGTGGATTGAAAAACATCTAATGCATGTCAGCAAGGAGAGTTGGTAAAATATTAATACTAAAAAAAAAATAATAATAAAAAAAAAAAAAAACCTAGACATGGGCAAAATGCACTAATGATTCCTCTCTCCTTCTGCAAAAATAATAAAAATACATTTATGTGTATAAAATAAAGAAGTTACAAAATATACTAAGCTGTATACAAATGTATGTATACAAATTATTTAATTTGGGTTGTTTTCTTTCTTTCTTTCTTTCCTTCCTTTTTAAAAAGAAAGAATAAGAATCCTAATAAAGGTTATCCAATCGGGTAATCGAAAACAAATACCAATAAATAAGAAATTGCCAATATCTTATAAAGAACTTTCAAATATAATAGGTACGAGTAATTTTATTATTATTATTAATATTATTATTATTAATAATAATAATAATAATAAATATTTGTAAGAAAACTCACAATGAGTAAGAAAATAAAAGTATTGATTTAACCTGTAACTCCAAGGATTCATTAAAGAAGGCTCCTTTGAGTTGAAAAAAAAAACCCCACAAACAAATGTAAATAAATAGGGTAACTATGCTACAAAACAGAGGCAAACGTGACCCCTCTGTTCTTACTCTCTAATAATTCGAATTTTTACAAAACAACTTGTGGAGACAAATAAGCAATTGATGTTGTGCTCTGTGTGTGAGGGGCGGGGTATACCATTGATACATAGTTACATCAACAAAGTCACTATATCCTTTGTGAGCTACTCCTAACTAAAATATCTAATTGTATACATATTTACAAGGAGTGAATATTTATCTAATATCAAAAGTATTTGCTATTGAGTCGGTTTCAACTCTCTCTACATTTTCTCCTTTTAAAAGAGAAGGGATCAACTTTCATGTATATATATATATATATATATATACTTTATTGGTTATTCAATTCTATGCTCTACTCAGAAGAGCATTGTGGGCTTCTCCCCTTCCCTGCTGTTAATTAGTGATTAGAAAGAGTAGAATTTGTTTATCTCCACTTATAGTAAATCCTGCTGAACTGTAAATAATTCACTAATACTAAATAATGATGAATAGCTGGTCCAACAGTTGGTACAAATGTGCTGTGCATAATTAGCACACTACAAATTCATGTACTCACTTTTTTTTCTTATTAAGGTTGAGAGCAGTTTTGCAATTTTCAACACGATTTAGCCGAGTTTTACAATTTCTGCTTAGTAGTGATAGCTGGAAAAATCTTATGACTTAGCTATTTTTTGTGCCATTTTTAGTCCTATATGCAATTAAAGATTGTTGAGATGGACTAATTTTTAAAGGTATAGGGTCCAACCCCTCCCTCTTCTCTTTGTCTCGACTCTGACCACAAAACTCAAAATATCAACGTATTTTCATTGATGACTATTTGAATCAACTGAACATCAGTAATAGCTTTGTATTATTACCATCTCTATTCAATTTAGTTTTAAGTTATATTTAATACATGATTAAAAAGTAAAGAGATATTTTCCAAAGGACATAAGATAAGAATTGTCCAAATAAATGGGTTTTTTTTATATTTCTATTTGTCCTCCCTTCAGAGAGTTTACCTTGTTTCAATAACAAGGAACGATGTAAATTCAATAATTCATTGGCATAGTCAGATAGGTATAGAGCCATTTGTAGCATCATCAATGCCCCTCACCCATAAAAAAGTCGTCTCTTGGACAAAAGAAACTATTTGTTTCATAGATTTGCTCTTTACTTATTTTTGTTGTTAGTACATACATTTGTAAATATGTAATGGTGAATGGATAGGATTCTGCCCTTCTATTCATCATTAGTGGTTCTACAATGTTGTACCTACATATTAGGAAGGTTGAAATGGATTTGATTGATGAGGAAAAAAGACAAAATAATACTCTTCCTTTGATTTGAGGCACATCTCTATTCAAATGTACATACCTATGCAGAGAGGAGAGCATACCTTTTTTTTTATTATGCAAATCAATGATCCATGACGTTCTTGAAGCTCTCTCTCTCTCTCTTTTCCGCATGGAATAAGTCATTAAGGATGAGTCATTAAGCAAGATAAATGTATGTATATTAGTTCTTTCTCTACGTTCCTTCCTAGGTACTTATATGTTGAGCAAAAGTAATGTCATCCCTAATTCAAAACACACATTTTGTGCAAATTAGTATCAAACATTCATTAGACACATTATGTATTCATTAAGAAATCATGAATTCTTCAAGGGTAAAAGGAATGTAAATACATAACACGAAGGGATTGGTTTGGAGCGGCACCTACCTTCCTTGCACCAAGGTGTCATCCCCGTCCAATTCCCAAAGAAACATTGAGTCGTATTGTTCCCCTTGAGCATGTAGCCATCACGACACTCAAACTTGCCAACCATTCCATGCTCCAAATTCGGAGCTACCACCATACCATTCTGTGGAGCATCTGGAAGCTCTCGACACTTTGCTAACCATCATTAAAATATGTATATATATATATGTATATACCTCCAACATGGATTTATAGTATAATGGAAGAATAACTTACCAGGAATGCATTTGGGGACCCGAGACCAAGTTCCATTCTTGCAGATAGGTGTTGCATCATGCGTTTTTTGAAATTGGGACAAACACTGAACATCAATGGTATTCGTATGGGGAACAGAGGAGCCAGAGGCACGATCCGCAACAAAGCCGTGACTAATGTGAGGAACAACACAGGGAGCAAAGCATCGAGGTAATGGATGACTCCAACGTCCATCTGCTTGGCAAATCGTTCGGTAGGAAGGTCCTTCAAATGTCATTCCCTCTTGACAGCGGAATGTAACAACGGCGTGAAGGGTTGTGCGTGTTCCTTCGAGCCAGCCGTTTGGAAGAATCCCTGGGCTTCCACAGTTGATTTCTATGGAAAAATTAAGAAAAAGAAATTTAAAATTACATGCATATGTATCACAATTGACTGAGTTCTGCATGAATGAGTTTGTATCATAGTGAAAGAAGGGGGGAAAACCGTAGAGGAAATAGGCTCATAACTGAGCCATTGACCCTTTTTTTTTTTTTTTTTGGAATAGGTGTAGTTCTAGGAATGGCACTAGATTTGTGTTTGAATGATATATAGTTTGTTACTTCAATTTGAATTTAGCATTTCCTAAAACATTATGGATGATAATTGGTTCCATGAGTGAGTGTTTAAAGTTTGTAGGTGCTACGATATACATATAGCTTGTATATAAATGATGGATTCTATTATTATAAAACAGGGAGACCATATTTAAATTTCCAAAGAAGAGAACATGAGGAGGCTCAATCATTCTCGTGAGTATCAACATTAAGTAACAAATTTTTTTTATCTTTCTTTTTTTAAAAAAAAAAGAAAAAAATTGGATATTGTTCAAAAAAAATTAATTTGTACATTACACGAATATATAAAAAGATCCCAGAAAAAACTGAGAAATATGTGTTGTAAGAAAAAGAACATGACTAGGTAAAAGAAAATAGTTGATCAGTCTGCTAAAAGGGTCTTAAAATGAAAAACCAAAATCAAACTAATCACTTACAGACAAAATGAGCCATTACATACAATTATATCTACGACGACTTATTTTTCATGGCAATGGCATAAGATTCTAGATCTACTATTGTCCAATTATGACGAACTGCCAATATAAACAGAACATTTGTTCTTCATTGTCTACATTTTACATTAGATTGATTACCTTTATTAACCCACCCACCCTTACCAAAAAAAAAAAAAAAAAAGATTATTAAAATTGTCTGGTTAGTGAAACTTGTTCTACGATAAAATATGTGAAAGTTTCAGGCCAGTACAACAAAATTTTGAGGTTAGAGAACTGAATTGAGTTTATTTGTATTCAAGTGTACCTTTAATGATTATTTTTTGAAAACTTTTTTAACCAATATGTTTTTGTTAGATACATATACATATGATCAAAGACTAATTAATAAATCATACTTAATATTATATAGACACATAACAAATTTCAGCTCAACTGAACAGTATCCAATGGTCTCACAAAAGGACGATTATTTTCTGTTCCTACATGATTGTATGTATGTATGTATATATTAAGCCCAGAGAAATCAACTTCAAACACTACATAACTTGCTTTCAAATCGTTTCAAATGCCTTTTAACGATATTCAAAGTATGTATTTAATATCATTTGAAGTTCTGACACTAAATGACCATTATATCTTGGTTTGTCGATGCAACCATGATTATAGTCTCATCATTTTTACTCTAACAAAATCATAGTATTAGAGAAAGTACTTACTTTGTGGAAGGCTCTCCTAGTATTTTTCTATAGAGTTGAATCCTTGTAAAACATGTGTACATGTCTAAAAACAACTTTGAACAAGTAGCCATCCACAAAACTTACAAAGAACAACAACAAAACACAACGTAGATACATATTATATTGTATATACCATAGATGGATATGAATGATCTAGTGTAGTAGACTCTACTCAATCAATCAATCATAGAATCAATGTGAGTACATTAGGGGTAAATACACCAAATTATATTCATGTACATACACTGTGTACATAGATAAATATAAATAAATAAAAAAGATTGAAGGACATCCATGTCCATAGATTACCCAGTATGTATGTTTCCTCATTATTTCTTTCTTATTTTCTCACCGCTTTCTCTCTCTCTCTCTCTCTTACACACCACCAATTATTCAAGAAATCACGTATAGAGGAGAAAAGAAATGAGAAAAAGTATAGTAGTTAGTTAGTTAGTTAGTTAGAAGGGGGAGGGGAGATAATATATATAAAAAGAGGATTTCTCAAGGACATAGATAAAATTTCAGAGCCCTTTCCATCTATAAATTTTATTCCTACATAATATATATATATATATATATATTTAAGTTCAGAGGCTCTTGCATGCATCTGACCCCTTTAAGGTCATAGCACACAAGTATTAGAGTGCATCTTACATTATCTTATTATTAAGGTCTTTGGACCCTATTATTTATTTCAAAATGGAGTTGATAAATCGGATTCTATTTTTTCTAAAGCAGTCGTGCTAGATTGGAAAGGAAACAGTCCGATAAATCACCATGGCCAACATGTAGCCATCAGTCTCTTGGTAGCTCGGTCATTTTTATATATGTAAGGGCCATAATTGAGCGAAACTGTAAGGTCAAAAAAAAGGGGGAATTGGGATTTTTTATTACTATTGTTATTTTGTTACAGATTGATCATAGAAACAAGGACTGCACACCCATCAAGTCCAGTCCCGGATGTTTATTTATTTTTTTGTTTTGAATCCTTTTCATGAATCGTAAAATTGAATTGTAAAATCACGATAACTCAATTAGCTTGAAAATCAGCTTGAAATCACATCAAGAGAAAAAGGTGACCTATGATTGGTCATGACTTAACCATAAATTTGTTGTGCTTAGTAATTAGGATTTTAATTAATTTTGTACTTGAAAGGGCATTGAACGAAGGGATGAGGTAGAAAGCCGTTTAGGATCACACATATGTATATGAGTATTGTGCTCATGCTGGTCTCCTTCTTACCTTTACAATGCGGCTCTGTTCCGGTCCATTGCTTATTTCGCTCGCATCTCCTCACTGAATCTCCAATCAACATGTATCCATAATTGCACTCATAGGATATGAGAGAATTGTAGGAGACGGAGGCATAGACGGCTCGACCATTTATTGGATTTTGAGGTAATGGACACTGTATGGCTGAAATGGGTAAAAGAGGAATCATTAAAAAACTTAGAAAATTGAGAGGCGTGCATACATGAATTGGGTATTAGTATTGAGACTTTTTACGGTTCGGACAAGTATGCAGACTGGTATTTCAGACGAGATACATTGCTCCCAAACTCATGATCTCATTTTTCAACATATGTATATTAGACCCATTTTGTTCTAGGGACCCACATAGATTGGTTCCTAAAATACTAAATATCTTCTACTCGTTCAAAGCTATGAAACAAAGTAGTGAAAGCCACCAGTTTTCAAGTGTGATATTTCATCCTCTATAAGACTTACATTTCCCCCGCGAGGTGTCACTTTTGAAATTCATCTAATTATATGTATTGTATTATATTATTCTTGCAAAATTCGCCTTGCTTTAATTAAAGTAATAAGGCTGCATAGCTAGTAATGAAGTTAACTGTGTCACCCTCAGTACTCCTAGCGATACAAAAAGTCAACTCTTGGGCAAGTGAATATGTACAAAAGTTAACCACATGATCGTTCTTTTGCCACTTTGTTTCATAGCTCTCCACGACGAGCTATTTGGGATAAACAAAAACACACATTATTCTCCCTTCAGTTGATTTTCATCATTTGACTCTTTTGATTTAAAGCAGCTGACTCTACGTGTTATGAGCTCAAAAAGGGTATTATTATTATTTATGATTTTGATGTATAATAATATATTTAATCAAGGAATTTTTTGAATTTTTGATGTACAAGTATTAACGATTGATTTGTATATTGATAGAATTAATTTATCAATGTATAGTATATCTAAGTAAATAATAACTCTGCCCTATATTAAAAAGTTGGCAACAAGGAAAATACAGAAGAGTAGCAGCTACCAGTTGTTTTTTCCAAATTTTTCCTTTCCTTTTTGTGCGTCGAGATTGCGAGTGTACAAAAAAGCTCGACGTGCTCGTCCACAATTTTCGAACCGAATCCCAACATTAAAACATAGTACGTACATACATACATACATACATACATACAATACGTGTATAAAATTTAAAATTGAGCAAAAGAGACTAGAAAAAAGGGGGAAGTAACTTCATTTATTCTTCTTCAACAACATTCTTCTTAAATCCGTTAAGAAGATGAAGAGCAAGTTTCTTCGTCTCCCTTCTTTTTCCTTTTTTTTTTTCTTCTTCTATTTTTTCATGAACATATCACATAATATTTAAAACTTTTTCTTTTATGTTATAAGTTATAACTACTATTGGTAGTACTAGACATATTATTATTCCTATTATTACTACAAAGTCAATTTGAGAAAAAAAATTATTTTTATTTTTTGTGTAAAGAATAATATAAATAATATATTATTATATATTAAGTTACTTAGGGATACTAATCTGAAAGTAATCACACATATTTATGTATTTAGTAAATAAACCATTAGCAAAAAAAAAAAAAAAAAAGGAGTCCACCACACTCTTCCACAACTCCTCCCTCCTTCGTGCTTCCCACAAGGTTCCTTGGTTGCTTAATAGTAGGTTAAGTACATATGTATGTATGTATGTATGTATATTTTGCATAAAATGTATTAAAAATACATATTTGGGTGGGCCAAAGGAAATTAGAAAATTATAGTGTTTGTAGTAGATACAAGCCCTGATTATTATTATTAGTATTATTATTAGTATTACTGCTATTAATACTCTGGCTTTCATATTTATACTCCTCCTCTCCGATAGTTTTAATAAATAAATAAATATCTAGAGAACTTACGAACGCATTGCGGAAGCATTCGTGGACTCCATGACCCGTCTGCTTGACAGTAGCGATGTTGGCGTCCTTGCAGTTCATAGCCTGCACGACATTGATATGAGATACGACAACCAAAGGTTTGACATTTACGATCCACGTCTCCATTGAGCACTTCCTCCGGCTCACTGCACTTGATTGCTGGAACAAAGGAGAAGAATAAAAAGTCTGTTTACAATGAATAGTCATGATATTTGAATATATAAAGTATATATGCAGGTACAATAAAACGAAGCTTCTCATCCAGTGACACGAATCCCTTCACGAGCTGTACTCCACGTCGAAACGAGAGACTTTTTATGTTTTGTATGTACTCTGAATACCGAATGTAAACTCATACATAGTTTATGTCAAGTGGCTTAAGAGTGGCACTTGACATCCGAGTAGTCCATATCCTTAATATAATTAAATTCGATCAAATAAATCGATAAAATGAGTACTTCATTAATAGTAATAACTAATTTGATCCAAGAGTAAATATTTGTGGTTCCATGTGGTTCACTTACGATTCCGAGTCGAATCTAAAGTCACGTTTTAATTAGACATAAGTTTGAGCTACAAATCCGAGTTTTCTCCTCTACTTTGGGTTGTAGCATCATGTAGAATTTAATCTTTTTCCTATTAAAAAAATGAGTTTGACCTACAAGAGGTCAAGGTCATACAAGGACATTGATCTCAAATCCTTGTCCCATCAAAATAAATGACATATTCTTAGATATTATTTTATTATACATTCACATTGATAGGATTAAAATCCAAGTAGATAACTTGAAGGGTTCTTTATTCCCAAGATCTAGCTCACGACACCTCGAACCTTTTGGTCCGCTCACAGCCTCAACTTTTATGGTAGAAGGAAAAAGTTTGACAAAACATAATATACATACTGTTAAAATATCTCACGAAAAGCAAAGTCATTATTTTGAGAGTCGGCCATCTTGGATGAGCCATAAAGAACCCTTATTTACGTGTTGTTCAATGATAAAGCCAATTAGATACAAAGTTGTTTTTATTTTATTAATAAATATGCATATAGATAAATCAACTCAAATCATGTCTTTAACATGACATTGCTTTTAGTTATTTACTACACACACACACAGTGACGTCAGTCAAAACTTTCTATAAATAGTGACTCAATTATGGAATTGTGCAAAATAAAAAGGATTAATACTAATTTTAGGCTTCATCAATTAATGTATCCTAGAAATCCACACTGTTTTTTAAAAAAAAAAAAACTGTTAGAGTAAGATTTCCACCACATACATAGATAGGAACATTCTTAACTTTGAACTGGATACAGTTTATATTAAACTATAAGCCTGTTTCACAGAATTTTAAAACTTTTAATTGATAAACATTCTGTACTCATTTATATTTAAATAAAGTAAATAACATCTTGGAATTGGGGTTTCTTTCCAAGGAGCCCCTTTATCTCTGGACTTTATACCTATCATAAACTCCCAGAAAATCTTCCTTTTAATTGATTCACAATCTACATATATGGTGTTCATTAAATGAAAAGTAAAAAACCATATTCTGTATTCACATGAGATGCAGTTTTAAATTTACAACAAATAAAAATAATTCTCCAACAATGCATCAAAATGTTTTAAATTCTTGATGATGAGTCTTTTTCCTATTTGTAAAAGACAATTTTGACTCTTGTATTAGGAACTTGATCTATGCTTCTGGAGCAGTATGAGATGTCTACTATTTTTTATAAAACTTATTTGAACAAGGCATATATTAACTACTGACAATTAACTATATGTAAACCCATGATTGGTTATTTCTTAGAACAAATATCTATTCATATAAGTGGGTTTTTTTTTTTAGATTTTTCACAAATGTATAGTCATTAGAGTTAAAAGACTAGCGAAAAGTCGAAGGTTTATTCAATAGTTAATTAATTAATTAATTGAACTTCAGAGTATTTATTTATTATTAAATATTATTTACATCTCGTGATCCACAAATTAAGAAATGTGTTTTTCCAGGATCTCACTGAAGAACAATTTCCGAGAAAAGTAGAAAATCTACATGGAATCAAGTCAAACTCTATCAGTATGACATACATAGATATACATCATTCATATATATATATATATATATACATTATGTTATATGTAATAAGCTTTATATACATATAGCAAGGTATGAACAACCTACATATTTGGATATATAGAGAAATGAAAAATGACTCTTCTAATTTAAAGAGATAACCTCGTATTTTGTTTTTACTTCATATGTATGTGTTCTACATCATTTATATAACACAAAGGTATAATTCCATTAGCAACATCAATAAAGAGTAAATTCAAAATGACAGAGCCTCAAATCCATTACTTATATACACAGAGGCATATCCTAGGCACTCACTATACCTAACATCATATGAATGTATAATAAAAAGGTACAGAAGAAGAAAAAGAGTCGTATCCGTCAATCAACCTCAATTTTGCTTTTTCTCTTTTTTTGACGAATTTTCTAATTAAAAAAACCTTTTATGTACATGATACATAGTTATCTAATGCGCCATCTTTGATTTCATTTCTATGAATAGCTATCATGTTTATGAGGTAAATATAAGCTTCTATGTACATTTATAATTTGATTGTACCAAACAACATATAACGCACAATATTTACCGTGTTTGCATACGTATGAATAAATGTATATTAATCATGCCAAAATAATGCCCTTTTCTTCCCATCTAATAAATACTTAGCATGCCTTTTGTTCTCCGCCTACAAACTACTAGTTCCGTGGTTGTTGCTATTCCTGTTCTTCATTCCATTAAGCAAAATTCATGTAGCATTGTTCCCTATTATTTATTACTAATTATGCATAGGGCCTCATTCAAAGGCATACATATTTCTACAGACTCAAAGGTTGTATGTAAAATTGTTATTTTATTACTTGAGAGATTGCGTGAGACTCTACAAATGTACTCCTATATACGTACATAAATGCTTTCTCTATTTTTTTTTATTTTTAGGGAGGAGGAGGAGGGGGGGGGGATAAAGAGTAATTAATGATGAAGGAACCAAAAAAACAAAAACATTCTTATTTTGTGCACTCGTCCTTTTTAATGGCATGCAAAAATGTGCTAAATTATTTTCTTGCAAATATACATAATATGACGTGGGTAGGTATACATATAATCAATTATGTCGTACTCTCCGGTCGTCATAACTTTGAGGAATTTCACATGGAGTCACGCATGGCCACTGAGGGGTGATAATAACTGTGAGTACTAATTATGCATATATATATATGCATATTGGTGCCCGTCAAAAGAAAGGAAGGCATGAATGGTTTTTCTCACAAATGAGTTGGCATTACATTTGCATTTGTTAGCATATTATTCATTTCTTCTCTATTGGTCAATTATTTAATTACGCAGGTCAACAAATTTGAACTTTCAAACATCCTAAGGGGCATGAATATAATAAAAGTTATTCATTTCAAATCTGTAATTATTTTTCTTCGTGAGTCCTAAAGTTTTTGAAAAAAACAGACCCTACATTGTTGAGCTAATTTGAGCCAACTTCAACTTCAGTTTAAGTCGAGTAGGATACAACTCATTTTGTGCATTAACAAATAATGATTCGCTAGTGTATTTAATGCAAAAATCTAAAAGGGACTTATTATTTAATGCACAAAATGCAAATCCTTCCGGGCTTAAATTGAAGTTGAAGTTAGACATTGGGCCAAATTAGCTAAAAAAAGGTAGGGTCCGATTTCTATCAAATCATCGGACTCTCAAAAAGATAACCCTAGATACTGATTTGACATCAGCGTACAAAACTGAATAAGTTTTATTGTACTTACACCCCTTGGGATTTTTGACTGTTGACCATTGTTTTGTGCCTGATTCATTCTTTGGATTACCTGTAAATTGTACTAAACGGTCCCAGTTTCATTTAAAGAATGAAATTATTAAATTGAAAGGGCATGATTAGAAATTGGAAAAAAAGGACCCGAACCCCTCATCTGTAAATATTTTTGTGGATCACTCACTTAGCAAATGATGATAGTACTTTTAAGAGTATCTTAAATCTTCCTTTCTCTGTCCTTCTCAGAAAAAAAGAAAAGGAAGGATAGAGTTTATTAATGAGCCAACAGTGGATGGGATCAAACTTTTATCCTAACCCTTTTCATATATTTTGTAATGTAAAGTCCATAACTGACTCAACTGATATGCATGTCAATGGAACAAGGAGCTCTTCCTTCTAATTTATGAATGAATAAATAAAAAGTACTATAGTACAACCTTTTTATTTCTGTGATTTTTGATCAAAATTGTCTTTGACGCATCACAACGGGTTGTAAGGATCAATTTTTAGCTGAGGAGAAGCTCAAGTTAAAAGAAAAAAAAAAAACAACAACATTATTTTTAAATTGTATTTTTGTAATATTATTTTTTGTCCTCTGCGTCGTCATTACCGATAAAACTCTGATTAAATATCACTTATCTTAATTAATAGTCCACTCCAGAGAATTTGCTTTTAATTAGTAGTGGAGAGAAAGAAAAATAACACGTTTCTAAAAAGAGATCCTCATGTAAATAAAAATAAAATCCTTGGTTAATACGAGGAAAATCGACAACGTTCCTAATATTATTGTGCATGTATGTGTGAGAAGAAGTAGTTGTGAATGTGTACACTAGAGGGTGCCTTTCTAATCTCTACATATATGTATAATACACCCAAATAATAAAAATAAAAATAAATGTGGTGACACTCTTCATTAAAGGAAAAGAGATTTGGTCATTTGGGAACATTGAAAGGCTCTTTAATTAAAGCAAATGTATTAATAATAATTAATGGATTTAATTAATAAATTAATTAATCCGTAATTCTCACTCTTCTCAATTAAAGAAGAGTCATTTGTTAGCCATTAACCCTGCTAATAGGTAAATATATTGGGATGTTAATTATAGCATAAGAGGAATGACCATGTCATTGACGTTAAAGCAACAAGAGGTTTTTTGGTGTGTGTGTAATAAATGTACAAAGGGGGGGGGTCTACGGTGGAGGGGGGGGTGTTACATCTCTTTAATCATCCTTATTGCCACCATAAATAAATTCTCTCAATAAATGTATTAATAAATCACACATACACACAAGAAGAAGAAGAATCGAAAATCGATTTATTTTTCCAAGCCTACGCTGTTATTGTTTTAAGAATTATTATTATTCTGCTTCTGCTTCTACTTCTTCTTCTCAAAGAACAGGGGCTCTCAATCAACTCCCCCCCCCCTCCTCATACTTACTCCCCCCTCCTCCATGTAAAATATCATCATAGTCACCTTTGCAAGTCACGTCTGGCCCAAACCATTGAGCCGTATCATTATATAAAAAGCATTTGGCATGTGCAAATCCCACGGTGAGATATCCGGGATAGCAGGAATATTTGAGAACCGTTTCCAATGTGAAATGATTGGTGTCTGGAGGACCATTATGAGTTGCGTGCTGTACCAGAGGAGGATTCATACAAAACACTGGAAAGAAATCAAATCAAAGTTATTTATATTTTATGACATGCAATATAATCTCTCTCTCTCTCTCTTTTGTAAGAATTTAGGTCAATAGGAATAAGTAGGAACAGGATGGCTTTTTCATAAATTGGAGCAATATAATATGTAGATACGTAAAGTGTATTATGTAGGGGTAACCCATCTACCAAGTACAAATTACATATATGTATCATGGGGTTTGTGAAGTAAAACAAATTGTTTGTCACCATATGGACCTGGTGACAAACCTGTTAACTAAACATCAATTATCAATTATTTTCTTTACAATCACCACAGTACAAGTTAATAATAGTTCTACGATCCATTTTCTGTCTAATGTGAACAAAGCGGCTTCATTGCACTACATATTGAGAAACGTACACATATGTAATTAGATCGTAAGAATTATCTTTTGAGTTCTTTGTCAACAGAGACTTCTCAGACTCCATTTTGTAAAAAAAAAAAAAAAAAGCAAGTCTAATTTAAATAAAGGAAAAATCTATTTCAAATTAAACAGGTTTTTTTCCTCGCAACTAGCTTCTCTTGTTCTTCAGCCTCACTCAGCTCCCTCCAAGAAAATCATATGTATAATAGACTAGCATTATAACAGCATCCTGCAGTTTGAATGAAGGGTTTCACACAGAGGAAGAGCCTTCAGTGACCTCGAATGACTTCATCCAAGCCCACTAATTTGACAATTTCCTGAATCTTTTGACTTCATAGGTAACCGCAAATTTGGCCACCATTAGCAACCTCACAAGTCCTTTTTAGGGGGGGGGGGGAGAGGTTCAAGTTACCCTTAGTCTTCCTGACTAAAAGGAACAAAGGAACCTGATTCGGTGTTAAGACAAAAGTAGTAAAACATACGACTGAACTTTGAATATCGCTAGGAAACTTAATTAGAAACTAACATTATCCGTTCTGGAACAAATATAAATATTACTGAAAATCTAAATTAGAAAATATGAATTTGATTAGTTCAAATTTGATTAGCATACAAATGTCTTGGAACTAAAAAATTCAAAAGGCTCTATGACAAAGTTAATTTATTGTATCCCCTTTTCATACATGGATAGATATCTGTTAAAGGAAATACATCTTAGGAGGCATGAGAATATTTTTTTTTTATTTTTATTTTTTGAGTAGATATCATAATGATGTTGACAATGTATAAATTACCTATAATCATAATCTAATCATGAGGGACGGGAATAATAGAAATAATTAAGTTAATTATTTATGTTATATACAAAGGTAGAATTTGAATCAGGAAGGGTTTAATCATGTTAATAAATCAATCAAAGGATACAAAGTACTAGTATTGCTATTTGAATAATAAGGCAACTTTGGGAGTTAAGAAATGATTTAGATTGCACTGCCTTGATAGGAATAATATTTGTAATTATAATTATAATAATAATAATACTCCAAGTCGGCGCAGTGCCATATTTTTTGTACTTTCTCTCTCTCTCTAACTTTTGCTCTAAGTCAAAATGAAAATCCCTTCCACAAACAAAACATTTAAAAAAAAAAAAAAAACAAAGGAACAATTGTAATTTTTTTGTATGATTATTATTCTACATTATTTCTAGGTATATATATATATATATATATATATATATATATATATGTACAATATATGATATAAACTTGACCCCCTGCAATGACGAAGGAAAAGGTGACTACTATGACAAAGTGACACATTGAGGAAAATCAAATAATAAGACTTGTCATGGCAAGGAAAAACAAACTTTTCATTAGACGCATCAACCAACATTGTTAGAGGCGTATATATTTAGTATGTATATATATATATATATATGTGTACATACATATATGATATATTCAAGTATATCAATTAGTGTACAAGTTGGAACTTGTACAATCAATTTCTACATGTTTTTTTTTTTTTTTTTTTTTTTTTACACATAAAAGGCTATGTGCAGAGTGGGAAAATGGGGAAAAATACGGGGTGAAAATTTGATGAGGTTCCCTGTACTCTTTATAATTTAGAGCAAATACATACTTTTGCCTCCAACTAAATTGATCTACATTATAAATTTATTAAAACAGGGGGACCATATGGGTATGGCACTCCATTATTAGTATGCAAGTGAACCAATTGCTCTGTAGTTTCTAACTTGTCAGAGAATGTTCCTATTTAAATCAAAGATCGCATGGAAATTCAGGCATTGCATTCTACCTGACTGAGGGCTCTTAAATTCTTCATTTTTTGATTGCGACACGTACAATTTGCTATACAGCTTGTATAGTATCCAAACTTATAAACTAGGCTATATTGTCTATGAAGGATAACAGCTCCCATTAGACAAATCAGAGATGGCATGGTCATTCATTCATTCAGTTAGCATGATGTTAGACTACACAATTCATAATACAGTTTATCAAAATCATATTCTACAAAATTGTGTTTTTCCTTTTAAAAATGAATAGAGATTTTTCTAATTTGATTGTACAAATGTGTCAGGTCAACAAGAATGCAAGTTTGTTTTCTAATATTGAAAAGAAGAAAATCCACTTTACAGTTTTTTTACTTCATAAATATAACGGCCAAATATTTTGGAGTCATTTTAAGACCTATTGCGCATGGTATTTGCTAAAGTATCGCTTTATATCAAGAAACCAAGGATTGTTGTTGTCTATCCAATAAAGCAATCGGATAAATGTTACAACTGCACAAGGAGCCAATATGACCCCTGAAAGAACATCCATCTTTTTCATAGCCCCAGAGATTTATTTAGTTGCAGTTGTCTAAAAATAGTTCATCTCTTTTAGAACTATTAAGAATCAACTACATCCGCTATCATGCTCACTATGAATCATAGTAATATTAACTACATAGTCAGGAATACCAGATGTTTTTTATTCTTGAACTCTAATGCCTGTTTACTGTTTTTCTCTCGAGAGCCTGATAAAAAGAGACTTCAAACATTAGCACAGCTTATTATTAAATGAAAATGTTAGTTTTCGAGAATCATGAAGTTTCACTTACAATGTCCATGATACATAATTCAAGGACTTTAGAGGAGAAGATAATAAACAAAAAACTCACTCAAAAGTACGTTGCTATCCCATGACATTAGTGAAAACTTACAATTTATAAATGAAGAATGGTCTGACCATAATTGAGCTAGCTCCCTATCACCTGATTACGATGCTATGTACCTCAGTTTCCCAAAACAACTCTTGCTCTGGATATTGACGGGTTCAATTCCAATTTGACAGCTATGAACATTTCTTTTACGACTATTAAATTAATAACAAAGTATGTACTTTTAATTTCGGACCTCTTTTTCTTTCGTCTTTGGAAGGAGAAAAGGATGAGTAACTTTGTGAATCAAAAAGCTTTGTTGTCAGTAAGTGAGGACATCAATGGAGATACAAAATAAACTAAACTCATTTTGATTCTCCCGTATGCTCTCCCTCCAGCCTTCGTTATTAGGAACGTATGATAGGTATGAGTCTCCCAAAAATATTTAGTAAGAACCCTAACTTAATCATAATGTTCTCATTTCACGATGTGATTTGTCATTCAACGATGCGTAAAATGAGCATACGAATATGTCACATAGAGTGACTCGTAGTTAATAATAAACAAGAACCCTCTATGAACATGGTGTGTATAAATTTAAAAAAAAAAAGCCCCAAAATAAAAATCAACAAAGGCTATTCAAGTTCCAAATGCGAGTTTGAAACCTCGCCTCGCAATCTTATAGAATATTGTTGTTGATAATGATAGACTCTCTGAGAAATACATATGAAAATGTTTTTTATATTAACTCTAGACTATCCACATTTTTGGGGATTGGATTTTCAAAAAATTTGAAATATGTCACGGTTTTTAAATTAGATACAGACCTACTGTAACATTAATATACGATCCCTTTTGATTATAAATCTGAACTGTGTATGATCGTATCAATATGTATATATGTATATCATTGTATACTATTCATGTATATAGATACTTAAGTATGTAAGCCTAAAAAATAATATGTAGCTACGACAAAATTCTTTATTTAGAATTCCGCAGGGGAACTTGAAACCAGAGATTAGGGCTTCTTAATTCTTTGTAAGTGTGGGCCAATTGTAGTCAATTCTCTGGACTTTTGGTTATTTTGTGTGGTCACAGAGTCCGCTCTGACAATGTTTACCTTGTAGAAAATCCTCTTTAATCGAGTCAATCACATTTCATCATAGGAGAAGTGCAAATAAGTAATTATTGTTGTTTGGGACCTGACAATTTTTGCATATTTCCATATTTTTATAAATATAATTTTTGTACTAATTTAGCAAAGACAAAGGTGACCGTACAAAGTCTATGTATGAAATCTGTTTTATTTTGATATGGTAATAACTGTTTGTTATTCTAATAACAGAATTAAATAGAAATAAAAACTTTTTTTTTCCTTTATAATTTCATGCACAGTCGCTCACTTTTACTGCCTCCACTATTTATATTCATTTGAAAGCTCTCTTTTCGTCACTTCCAAGAGCATAGAAAATGACTCCAAAGTATCTAAACATTATTAAGTCAAAGGCTTCAATAAATGATAACTTTAAAGGAGCACATATTTGAATTAGTAGGTAAGAGTTTAGCATATATGTTATAGCTGATAATTTCTAAACCAATCAGACAGGACTCTGAAACTATCAAAGAAAGTGATAAAATGACAATTAAGTGAGTTGACTGTGTACAAATTTTCCTGGCTTCAAAGCGATATTTCATGTCCACTAGGAGTGTCATGAATTATTCTATTATCAACTACAGAACCTCCATGAATTGACCTAGAAATAGTGTTGTACTTCAATTCCAAATTAAAGCTTCATTTCTTCACCCGCTTTATGGGGCAAAAGATCACAATGTGAATGTTGCATATGATCAACGTTGAATCTTTAATTAAATTTTTTTTATACTGTGAATATTTTTTTGGACTATTAAATAATGAGCAGTTCAACTGTTGGTAAACAAGGAGAATTCCGCGAAGGGAAGACTAATACAAATATTATATAAAAATGTCTGGTCGTCAAAAGCGACATACTGCGGTGGGAAAGGAAGACTCATAGACAAGGAAATATTTTATAGCTAAGAGGCAATTTTCGCCACTTTGTTTATTTAAATAATTTTAAATGCCCATACCTTGACTCTAAACAAAAGTTACTCCCTCTTCAAAACATGAATGATTCTCTTTGAAGGACTATGAGTATGCACAAATGTAAGTATGTACGGTAGTTAAATTTTATTTTTATTATTATTTTGTATGTACATACATTCATTTAAATATCTATTCAATGAAATAATCAAGAGGAATAATAAGAATAATAATAATATATATTCTATTTTTTTATAGAGCATTATTATATAACAATTTTATATAATTTTTTATACTTTGTGCCAAGCATAAGGAGTTTTTTTTCCTTCAATTTCTTTTTTTTTTTTTTTTTTTTTTTTGTATACCCTCTGATAATAAAAAGTTCTTTGATCTAATATACCATACATTCTTATTTAACAATATATTTATGTAGATAAATATTACTCAAATATATATATATATAAGTTTCATAGTAAGCGAAGCTAAAAGGGAAGTTATTCCTTTAATAAGAAAGTCAGGGAGAATGAAACAGCATTGACATCTCTCTTCAAAGGCACACATCATGCTTCTATTTTTTTCATAGAGCAAAACAATGGAGCAAATCAGTTACATATATAGATGGGGTTGCGTGAAAGATAAGTAAACTGTATCAGGATTTGTCTTATTTTGCAGACAAAAAGAAGGAGAAATTTTTTATTAAATATATAAAAAGTTTGTTAAGTGAATTACTTAAATATATAAATTTAATAATCATTCCTCATTTTCTCTTCACTACTTATTATAGCTATGTATGTATGTATGTATGTACATACAGAGGAACTAACTATGCTTAACAAATAAAATTAAGAAGTGAGTTAGTTTAAATCACATTAACATGAGCAAGTATTTGTGCAAAAAAATAAAAGAAGAAGAAGAAGAAGAAGAAACTTACTATATATGTTTATGTATGAATGAATAAAAACTACAAAAAGATTTTTGCCCTTTATTTATTTTTTTTTTTTTTGTTTTGACTCATCCAATAAAACTTTAGACTCCGTATCTATGTACACAAGATACTTTGGGTTATCTTTCAAAAAACATAAATAATTTTTAGTAGGTATGTATGTTGCCTATCGATTTTTCAACATACTTTTTTTTTCTTTTTAACCATTGTTTTATTGAACTTGCGTATCTAGGCTATAGGTTAAGAAGTCTTTATACATTCTATGTTATTAATTGAGGGGAAAAAAAAAAAGAGTTGGAGAGAGTGAGGACATAAGTATTTTTTGGGGCTATCTATTTATTTTTTGCTTTTTTTCAAGGGGAGGGGAGGGTAGAAGACAGGCGTGTAATAAATCAATCTCACTACTGAGGCTAGCATTTCACCCAGGTATTCCCAAAACATCCCTTCTCTCCCACATTAAACCTCAGGATTTATTGTTGTAAAGTCGAATTAGCTCTTGTTAGCAAGCTGTGAACAATTCTCTGGATAGAGGTTAGTCCAAGAGTCGGAGAGGCTGGCAGGATTGACAAACAGATAGATAGCTCTCTTGTAAGGGAAGGACGAGGAAGGGTTGAGAGCTATGGACACCCAATGAAGACCTCTCCAAGAGTGTTAAACACAGAGGACATTCACCGCCTACCAATGATATTTTGAGCATTTTTTGGTTCTCTCTTTAAGGAGTGAGAGAGTCTCAACGAGGATTGCTATGATTTGTTTATTAGCCTTTTGATTATGGCCAAGGTGGTGAGCTTCAATCAACTACCCAGTGATTCCGGAGGAAATGTTGAGAGAGTTATATGTATATACAATACACTAGACTACAATACTCACTATATGACTAAATATTCAAATGACAATACATACTATCTATATACTTTCAAACAAACGTCAGCAAAGTGCAACTTTTGACAATCACAGAATCAATAAAAAAGCAAGAGGAGAAGCAGCAGTCATGCAATTAATGATAATAATAATAATAATAATAAAACTTAATAGCGGACCAAGATCAATCAAAGTCATTCCCCATTTAATAGACATGTATGTATGTATGTATGTATGTACGTATGTACATATATCTGCATTAGTACCCATGTTAGAAAGAAATTTCTTCTCCAAAAAATTACCTAAATGATGATGAATACCCATAGAAATCCTTGACTTCACATGAAATAATCTCATTTACCAACTCATGACTCGGCATGATAAAGAATCCCCCCCCCCCTCCTCTCGTCCTAAGAACTTCTTCTTCCTCCCCTTCCTTTTAACTGTAAAAATGTAATTACCCCGCTTTTTGCAGTATGGCTCCTCATTTGACCAGTGTCCATCGGATTGACAGACCCTCTCCTCTGCTCCCACAATTTCCCATCCATTTGTACAAGTGTAAATGGCTCTATCCCCTAAATTACGACCCGTTTGATGCACTTTTCCATGAACTGGATCCATGAGAAGTTCGCAGTTTTGATCTGAAAAAAATAAGAAAAATAAGTAAACATCTTTGTTGTTATTGAGGTGGGGGAGGGGGCTTGACACTCTCTAAAGCCCTATGATGATGACCAGCAAATAGAGGGAGATAGCAGCAGCAGCAGCATTCATATATGTACACCCATAGATTCATATTAGTATTATGATATAAATATTATTGAGGAAAAACGGGGAAAGTGTATGTACAGTTTCCCATCTTTTCACCATCTACATAGAATATATATACGTATGTAACACCAAATAGAAAGGCCATATATGTATACCATTAAAGCAATAATATATGTACATTTTTTATAAATATTGTTATGTATCGGACACTATGGTAGGTAGGTATATGGTAAGACATGGAAGGAGCACACGTATGTACATATACAAATAAAGACCCTTGCTTTTCTCATATATGTACTCTCTATGTGTGTATAGATATAAATGAATATCTATTCGTTGCTATGTTTATTTTTTTGCTGGTTTTTTATTATTGTTATTGTTATTATTACTATTATTATTTCTATGTAGTTATGTATGTTCTTAAAGCAAGAGTGCTGATTCTGCATTCTTAAATATCCCTCTTCTCCTTCTCTTGGCTTTAAAAGAAATCACCTTCAGGGGAACGATAAATAAAAATACTTCTATATATATATATATATATATATCTATGAAAGTAGGTTTACAAGGAAAAAGTAGAAGACATACAGATATACAAATATTATATACCAGGAATGAGAAGGAGGAGGGGGGAGGGGGGGGGAGAAAAACAATTTTATAAAAATGTTAAATAAAAAAAAAAGAAGATATGTATTTATAGATATTATAAACTTTTGCTTCAAAGTATGAAAAAGACTCACTCAAAGAAGGAAATTTATGGAGCAGTTGAAAGAGTGATTTTAGTTTATTTGTGTGTGTTTGTTTTGTTTTTTTTGGGTATGAATTTGCTGGATCTAGGAAAATTTATGGATATCAATTTATCGACGTTAATTCATCAATAGGTAAATTCATCGACTTTTTTCTACCAATGAGTACTTTCAACAGCCTAGAGTAAATTCGTGTATACATATTATTGCTGCCTCTGCTTAGATGAACTAGCTATGAATTATAATAGGTCGTTTCCTATTTGAGTTTTTCTACGTATACCATGGACCTTTGTTCACTTGTGAGCCAAATTTATGTTTTCCATGACTGACTGCGGGCCGAGAGCCCTAAATATATGACTTCAAAATATGTATGCATACATAGTTATACTTATTTTATACCCTACATATAAACAATTATTAAACAGCTGATTTTATCATTTATGATTTTTTTATGTTGTTGGGCAACTTTTAATGGAAAAATTCGTGATTTTTTTTTTAATTCTATGATAATTATAGATTTCATAGGTCTCTGCGGGCCGTAGGTTGCCCATGCATGCTCTATAATTTCATCAAGTTCAAATCTATAGGTAACCTTGAGAGAAATAAGCCTTACTCTAAACCATATCTTTGTTCGATTCGCAAGGAGAGGGGTTTATTAAGTTGAAAGAGTCTCTGTTAACTTGGAATAACAAAACAACACCCTTCAAAATACAAAAATAAATCTAATTTACGGTAAGGTAGAATTTCAGCCGATTACATTTGAAGGGGCGGAATGTAACTTATTATTTTGGTGTTTTTACTACAGAACAGATTATTAGAAGAAGAAAGAAGAAGAACTTTGAAATGACAAATGTTGCCAACAACCGTCCAACCGCGTGTATGTCAGCTGAAGCCCTTTTTATACATCCTTATCTATTATAATAAAAGTATTAAAAAGGAAAGTCTCGACTAGAGCACAACTAATTAAATTGGCTCACAATTATTGGTCCCTTAGGAATAATTGGACATCGGCATTTCTTGCCGATTGTTATTGATATATGTAAGTATGAATTTAAAAGATAAAAAGTGAGTAATTATTATATTAAATTGCCTTTTACCTATATATTTTTTAAAGGCCTTTAATTTGAGAAAATTGTTAGTAAAACAAAAACACAACTCTAATATAAAAATCAGCTCATTTATCAAAAATCAGTTGTTTGTTTGTTCCCTCTAAAAAATACATATCAGTTTCAAAATGTAGGTTCAGCTCGTCATATGTTCGTTTATTCTCTGAGGAAAAGCCACGATTCCGCTCGGACCGATCATGATTATACGTTACAATTTATGTAACTAGGGTGGAGCATTCACTTCTCTTTTATCTACTTTCTCAACTGGTATTTTGCGATCAAAAGGGAGTTGGAAAACCTCTTTTATATTGCTCGGTCACGAAAAACTGTTCCAATAATAAAATAAACTTTGATTTTCATCTTTCACAGTACTCTCAACCTCAATTAAGGTGGAATAATTTTAACAAAATTATTGGAAGGATTCAGCATTTAAAATTACACAAAATGCTACTGGATCAATCTAAAGTCAATAGATCTGTAAATGAAGTACTCAACTTTAGTTTGTCTTAACGGGCAATAAAAAATTAGTCGAAGAAAGAAATGTGAGTGCTTCGTCAAAGAAAATTATATTTGAACACATTAATTTTTTTTTTCTTTTTTCCTCGTCATTTTCTATACTTTAATTATTTTCATATTTATAATTATTCAAGCTATTGTATGTGAAAAGAAATTGGAACGAAATTCAAATTCTGTCTCTTCATGGAGGTATAAAATTTTTGTGTCGAAGTAGATAGCACACCCTGTGTATCTACATATGTACATCAAATATAACTATGAGCATCTGTTGTGCTCTGTTGTTGTGTTATGATCAGTAAGGTCATTGATGTCATGACATATTGGGGGCCTGAAGCATTCGTGTAACAACTGAAATTCGTATTTAAATTTTCAAAATTAAGATAGTCATGGAACTTTTTTCTTCTGTTTTTGTCAAATGATATCGAAATTTATAAATAGTAGTATCTAAGGTCATGAAAAAGTCCTTTTTCAATTGCATTATTTCGAGTTTTGTGAATTGAACAAAAATAAACTTCCGTTCATGATTGAACTGTCCTGTGTATTAGCTGTCGTTTGGTTTACTTAACAACAAAAACAACTCAGTCATTCCCAAGAGTAGAAATTGCAACATTCATGGGCCATGATGGGCAATAATTAAGATCCTCAGTGGGAACAAAGTTAAGGTCTGTCGTGTCTGGAAAGATTGGTTAAAGGGGAAAATCTTAAGGATGTTTCATTTGGCAGTTTGGCATAATGGCACAACAGCAACATATTATATCTGCACCCAAAATTCAGCTACATAACTATAAAGGTACAGATGTATCAAAGCTGGGGAATGACCAAACTGTTTGAGTCCGTACGGTTCGAAACTCAAAGTGTTGTAAATTAAGATTATTTTTTTTATTTTTTTACCATGTAAATTAGATTAACTCCATAATTTATGTGTGACTATATTGTAGATGGCTACTTGTTCAAAGTTGTTTTTAGACATGTACACATGTTTTACAAGGATTCAGCTCTATAGAAAAATACTAGGAGAGCCTTCCACAAAGTAAGTACTTTCTCTAATACTATGATTTTGTTAGAGTAAAAATGATAAGACTATAATGCATCGATATAATGGTCATTTAGTGTCAGAACTTCAAATTATATCAAATACATACTTGAAATATCGTTAAATGGCATTTGAAACGATTTGAAAGCAAGTTATGTAGTGTTTGAAGTTGATTTCTCTGGGCTTAATATATACATACGTACATACATATAATCATGAAAGAACAGAAAATAATAATCCTTTTATGAAACTTCTGGATACTGTTATGTGACTACATGTACAAAATGCCAAGTATTAACAGAATTTATTATGTAGTCAGGGATGCCAAATATATTTGTAGAATAGTTTTTCACACAATTCAATTTGTGTTTTCTTAACTTGCCAATATTCATTTTGAAAATGTTTTGTTAAAAAAAATGATCGAATTCAAATAAAATAGTGTGATGGGGGTATATATTCAAATTGAAAAAAAAATCATCTTTTAAGAGGTCCCTCAAAATTAGACTTAGCCCTTTTGTTAGGTATAGTCAATGTCTCAGTCCTCTGCACACCTTGTTTCCTACCTCTATGAATAACAATATCATTTTTGACTAAAAGTGACATGTTGTACACACTAACTACGATGCATGCAAAAAAACATTCTAGAGTTTCTTAAAAAGGATCAAGTTTCATTCATATGCTCATTTGGAGTACACCCAAAGGACCACATGAGTAGAGATGTCAATTTTAGTCTTTAAAAATAGTCTTTTTATATTTATTTGCCTCGGATATCATGAATTTTTATCGTGGATTTTCGTAAATGAGTAAGTATTATAGCTAAAGTTGTCGAAAGAGAGGGATTCCCGACCTGAAAGAAAATTGCTCTCTTAATAATGTCAAGAACAGTGTGGTGAGCATGGTAATCTAAAATACAGTAGTTCATAGGAAGTGTCATAGTGAAAGAATATATAGATATATATTCGAGTTTACCAAGTGACAATATTTTAGGGTGATCGGTGCTCGCCAGGAACCCGGGTTTTTTTTTGTTTTTTGACAACTCTAGTTATACTCTTTGTGTGAATTGTTAATTGAAGTAATAGTTGCTGTCTTACTCACCTTGTGATTAATCAAACAACTTTTCGACATGATGATATCAATATGTTATCTATATCAGGGTGACCAATCACCCTTCTTTTTCTTTTTTTCTAAACATGCCTTTTTTTTTTACATTCTTTTCAGAGACTTTAAACCAAATTCGAATTTAAAAATTAAATTACCCCTTTCTAAAACTGACACTGATGCGTGGCCTAACGCATCCTCTTTGCATTATCATTCTCTCTTATCAATTGTTTTCCTTGAGGAGAGATGACCTTATACTACAAGTATAATCAAGAACTTACACGCTTCAAAAAGGAGAATCGTGGGTATACCAACTGGAAAAAAAATCCTAGAGAGTCTAAATATTTACACCCTATTCGAGAACATGATGTAATAAGAAGAAATTCGAGAAGAGTGAGAAATAGGAACTCAAACTTACTACCGAGTGAGTCCCCTCAGACATGAATGAGTCCAATTCATCTCAAAGGATGTATGTACGTATATAAATGTATGTATGTACCAATCTTCTAACTAACTAAATGGATAGGAATAGACGCTCTAACTACTTACACAATCTCCTTAATGAACCTCATTCTTCATCCTTTGGCATTCCCCTACTTCCATTGATGACTTCATTATATAATGTTGTATACTTTTCATAGGGTCGTGTAATAAATAAATGGATGTGCTGCCCTCTGGGGAGGATTTAGATCAATTTCCATTTGGGTAGGTGCTTTATTAGGAGTAAATAAATAAGCCTATTTATTCCCACTCGCTTCCTCTCTCTCTCTCTCTCGCTCTTTTCTCCATTACACCTTAATGTGCCCATTATTTAGTATCAATTTCTTTCATTTCTATCTATTTATAAGTAGGTTGTTGTTCTTGTAGCAGTAGTGGTAGTAGTAGTAGTAGTAGTGAGAAGAAGGAGGAGGAGGAACATCCATCAATATGACTTGATATATGCATATATGCTGTATTGCTTCACCTACCTTGTCTATTCCATTCATACTCACTCACTCCTTCCCTTTCTAAGTAATTAGCTAACCAAGTATGTATTTACATACTTCTCTGATAAAAGTAATTTATTTATGAGTAATTTATATAATTTTACAACATACATGCACGGGGCTGTGAACCATGAAGGCCTTTATTATATTATATTATATGTATATATTTATATATATATTCAGATTTGAACATGTGTAGAGGTATGTACTGCCTGGTTCTTGTTGTAACAAAAAATCCACCTCCTCCGGGAATTTAACTTTCAAAGACTCGTCTTTTTTATATTAACTGTATGTATATATGTACATATTTATTCACCTTTATTTATTTAAAGTATTATAAACATTTGTTCACACAAAATTGCGAACTTTAATACTAATTTCATTTTAAAAGGGAGGCTTGCTTTTTCTTTCTTTCTTTCTTTCTTTCTTTCTTTCTTTCTTGCTTTTTCATGGTTCCAGTGGGAGTTATTATAATATTATTATGTAAATACAATATGGCAGAAAGAAGCAAGAAACAAAGAGACATAAATAAGTAAAAATAAAAATGAATAAGAATGGAAATGAGGGGAAATGTTGAATCGTACGTCTCCATACGTTCGGTATATACATACGTACTGTATGAGTTACGACTACTTACCCACGTCAAAGATGGCATGCAGCTGACTAGATCCGGAGCCCAGACTCCCACCCGAACCAAATCCCCCGAATCCAATGTGCGCTGTGGTGCGATTAATGACTAAGAAGCAGAAAATAACAATGAGCGTCATGCAGACAAAAATGAGTCCGTAGTAGACGTTCTCCCTGAGTCCAAACTCCCCTGCGACTTTGTAGAGGCCGGAGCGAACGTTGAGTTTTGATATTTTAACCATGAGACTTGGAGAGCAGAGAAAGCCCCTTCCCTCTCGTCCCCCCGAGCTTACGTCCTCAGGAAGGGAATGAGTATGCATGGAGTGATGAGGGTCCTCATCATAGCCAGGAGGAGGCTCTTCTATGGTGAGCTGTTCAGGGACTGAATGGTGACCAGAGAGAAGGGTTGTATGCGGAGGGGGTGGAGGGAGAAGAAGGGATGAGGTGACGGCCGTTGTGATCGTGGAATTGGAGCCTGAGTTCTGATGTGAGAGATTGGATGAGACACAGTTGAAGCGTCCTCCGCAGGCATTGGAGAGAGAGCTTCCATGATGATCCGGGCTAGACGGAAGGGACTCATCCCTCAATTGAACTGAAAAAATATTTTTATTTTGTATTTGACATGCATCTAATCACCGAATAATAATGATAATAATAACACAGGAGGCTCACCATACTTATTCCCGAGTTGCTGCCAGTCATTTGCACACATCGTATTAGAGGAAACGGAGTTGGCACACATTTCATCCAACTTATCGGGTCCATAGACCTCTTCTTCCTCATCTCCTCCTCCGACAACGGGATGGGATGAGCGTGCCTGTTTTCTTTTCCATGTTCCGTGAGGTGGAAGTGGAATTCCTCCTCCGAGAGCAGGAACGGCCCCAAAGGCACATAGTCGCTCCTCTCGAGTTCCTTCATGAATATGTTGCTCTGATGATGAGGCATAGAGTTGATGACTCATGATTGCTTCACTTAAACGTCGTTCCTAGTCTTTGCAACGAATTGACGACTCTCTTTTACTCCTTTAAATCCGTTGTGTCATGACTGAAATCCCTTTTTTTCACAGCAAGAGAAAAGGAGGTCGAGCTCAGTTGTTGGTATCATGATGGTATTACTTCTTTTCTTATGCTCTTTTCGTGTAATGCCCAAAGGTACAATTACTTCTTGGATATGTACGTATATATATATATAGGTATTTATACCAAAGAGTTTTATATTTTACCCATTAAGTAAAAGAGTTATATATATATGTATGTATGTTTGTGTTTGGAGAGCAAAGCAGAAAAAGTGTAAAAAATAAAATAAAATAAAATAAAAACATAAATAAACGGTCTAAAAGACGATCTCAAAACCCTTTTTCTTGCTCAATCCCTCTACATACATTCTGCCCTACCAATCTAATGAAGCTGACTCTTTCTGTAGGCTATTTATTACTCCATGTATTTTGTGTTCATTTACTATGAACTTTTTTTTTTTTTGAAGAATATATTTCCAGAGGTTTTAATTCGCGCACATTAAGTCTCATTGCTTAAAAGTGCCCATGGAGCTCATCTCTAAAAAGAAAAAGAAAAAAGAAGAATGAAATCAGTGAAAGGCGCTACATGCAAAAGAAGAAATCAATGTATAGACACAAAACGATTGACTTTATTTTATTACATGCCGTTTATATCATTCCGTATCTATCTATTTTCAAATTATAAATTCTGTTTTATGCGTGTGTTTATGTGTGCGTATATATACATACATGATACTTGTATGTATGCCTAGCCATACCTTCATTTATTCTCATTTTCCTTGCAGACATTCTACGGCAGTAATAGATTTCGTTTGTCTATGAGAGTATCATTGATTCATTAGTCGTCTCTCTATCTATCTACCATGGTATGTATTTGAGTAAGTCAGTTAGAAACTTATTTTTAATACTCACTTTTATATAGGGAGTAAAAAAAGTATCTTTATGGACCTCTGTGCTAAGAGTGTCGTGTTTTCAAGACAAACATGTACATATTCTATTATTTATTTTAGTGTTGGTTTTTTCTACTAAAAGGCTGTTAAACTTTCAGATCCCGAACGTCATTTTCTCCAATATTTTGCAACTTTAAAGATAAAAGCATGGGATTTTTTTTAAAGGGGCACACAACTGACGATTATCAAACGTTTTATGTTGTATAGCTTTGTATCAGAATTGATACAAGCAGCATGGGCTCAAATGTTAAATAAATGAAAAGGACAATACATATATGTATATAAGAGAGAAAAACAGTTGATAATATCATTTGACTTAATACGTTACTTTAAACGTTTTTCAAACCCCTTAGTTGTTGTTTTTCAAGTCAGAGGTGCTCCTTAGTTGTTGGTTTGTTTCTTTTTTTTTTTTTTTTTTTTGACCCATTAAATACCTTCTTTATATATATATATATATATATATAAATACTTAAAATGCTAAAGGTCATGCTAAACATGGCATGAGGGATCTGTGATTTTGCAAATTCTATTGTTCTTGATGTTTTATGTTCTCTAACAGAGAGTATCAAAGTAGTTTTTATCCCAAAAGCAGAATACTGCTGTATTATATATAATATAACATAGTCAAGACTAGGTATTATAGAACGGTTTTCTTTCACAACAATCCTAAGTTCTTCTTTTAATACCAATTTAAATGGATATTGGGCTCACCGCTTTTCAGACTATGGACTGAAATTCAATTCTATTCAAACCGTGGGTATTCATTATTTAATATGTATCGCACATTGTCATAATTCACTTTGTACAAAGTTATCCAAAGGATGTCTTGAAATGTAGAGGGTCCAAAGGAGTTGATTCCAAATCGATTTGACATAATTGGACAATAGAGTGTAGACTTAAAATATCATTTCCATAAGTTTAAGTATGTGAAGGGGTCATAATATGGAATTGTATTGCCAAAGTCCGAGTTATTCTCAGGTTTCTCAGAAATACAAGACCCAATTAAGATTTATACTTTATTAGTATTGATTAAATATTAAGTAACCTTCGAGTCAAGTCCGAGTCCATGCAAAAATGACTCAGGTTTTTACATATTATGTTGAAAAGTTTATTGAAAGTTTATTTTGTGTCTTCATTTTTTTTCTTTAATCGAGGTTGAAACAGTCCTTCTTCATTATCGTGCTGGAGATGAAAAATCAATGAGTTTTTTTCATTTTTAATGAGATCTTCGTGACCAATCAATTGAAAAACACTGATGCTTCCTCCTTGCTGAAGTTGAAGATCCTCGAGAAAGAGAGGGAGAGAGTTTTATAGACGAAAGATGATCTCAATGGACCTTCAATTGTCGTAATCTATTGATTCACTTTCAACGAAAAGTGACCTGATTTCATGTACATACATGTGTATGGTCAAGCCAAGTTGTTAATTTTGACTAAGGAGCTCAATCTTATCTTTGTATTGCTTGTACAAAAAAAAGTGTTTTTCTACTCTAACCACTGTTTGTACCTCTGAACCCAATACTTTAACTTTAACCCTTCAATGCATGAATTTTAACATGTGGATGAAAAAAATTTTTAACCTTTAAAATTGGATACGACATATATTTTTAATCATTCTATGATTATTTTTTTTAAATGTAATTATAGATAATTCAATATCTTTGTCTCATATACGAGACAACGTGTATTGAGAGATACTTTTTTGTATCTCCTTGTCATAGTAAATAGGTGTATTTCTGAAACATGAAAAGGACAAATGTGTCAAGTCAACAAGAAAGCAAGTTTGTTTTCTAATATTGAAAAGGAGAAAATCCACTTTACAGTTTTTTTTACTTCATAAATATAACGGTCAAATATGTATGTAAGAATCATCTTAAGATCTATGCCGCACGGTTTTTGCGAAAAGATCACTTTTAATCAAGAAAATAAGGATTTTTGTCTATAGAATGAAGCAATCGGATAAATGTTACAATTGCACAAGGAGCCGATATGGCTCTTGAAAGAACGCCCATCTTTTTCATAGGCCCAGAGATTTATTTAGTTGTAGTTGGCTAAAACCAGTTCATTTGTTTAAGGACTATTAAGAATCAACTTAATTCGCTATCATGCTCACCATGAATCATAGTAATAGTAACAACATAGTCAGGAATACCAGATGTTTTTCATTCTTGATTGTGACCAGTATTTTTTTTCCTCAATTAAGTTGCAATTATTGGAGTCATTATTCAATTAATCGAAATAATCTATTAATACAAACGAAAGAGAATGTCTTCAAGAATATGAGTGCAGTTCACACTCATTTTTAAAATATTTCAGAACAACTTGGTTTCTTGTTGACTTGACACATATCAATAGTGGATTTTATTATTCAAAACGTCTTCCCATGAAAAACAAAACAAAACAAAACAGATCAATCAAGACTGATTTGAGGTGTTTATTCAAACTGAAATAACCTTTCTAAGATAGCTCCTTTCGTGAAGAGAAGTCAATTTATGTTTTTATTTGACCATGATTCGAAATCATTTCACTTGTCGTTATCCAGTGTTTATTAAAATATCGAGTCTGATGACCTCAGTTATAGATAATACACTGATTTTTTTTGTATTAAATTCGTGGTTTTGATATTATTCGTAGAATTAAAATAGAAAAATATCTTGGACTGAGTCCCTCCACAATGATGTATTGATATCCCATAAACACATACCTAGGTTACATGTATCTAACCTCTGCATGGCAGACTTTATTTTGATTTAATTTTTTCTTTGTATAAGTAAATATATGCGCAGCCCTTTAATTAACTTTTTCTTTTTGTTGTGTTTTGCTTAAGAAGAAAAATATGCACGGTAGGTGTGAGAAGCAATCAACAAATTAAATTATAAGTTTTTCTTCCATCCCTACCAAACCCATTTAAGTATATATGTATGTATACGGAATTCTCATTTAAACAATCTTCTAGGAGGAACTAAGTAAATAAATATGTAGATATGTCTCTTTAAAGCCCCTCAAAAAAGCTAATCAGCAACGGTGAACAAGAGTACATATATTGAATATTAGTACAAAGAATAGAAGGGATTAGTATTTATAGGAATGTAAATCATATGCAATTCGGGCTTGTAATAAAAAAAGAAAGAGAAAATCAACCTGGCAACCCTGACAATTTAATGAATGTCGAGGGGGGAAGCAGCTTGAGCTGTCATGACGTTTTACTGAGCTACAAGCTGCTATTTTCCTTTATATATGTATACAAATGAAAACATCAAACCACAAACATTACAATACGTTACTCCAGATTCATTATTATATTCACAAATATCATTAACTCCATTCTCCTCAATGAATGATAACCTTTTTTTAACTTTTCCTTTCTTCCTCACCATGATATAATCTTTGCAGACTGTCCTTTTTTTTGTAAAACATTATGTTGAGGTAAAGTTGATGTTACCTTCTTAAGGGAAAAAAAATAATGATAACAGGTTCGGAAGACAAAAAGACCTGTTTGAAGAGACAACTCCACTTTTTTATCACACGCCCGAATTGCATATGATTTAAATTGCTAAGTATTTATTAGTGGAAAGATTGACTGAAAAAAAGAAAAAAAAAGAGATATTACCGGTGAGCGTAAAAACCACGCCTGCGATGACGTCATATGAAATATGATTACTCATCTTCAATAAGGAAGAAAAGGGTAGTAGAAGCTCCTATTCAGTATTTATTTGTTTTATTTTTTTAACTACAGATATGTACATAGATTCCATTTACATTAATAAATTACATATAATTTAAATTAACTTGATTAATTATTAGTTACTAATTGGTATTGTTTAGTAGAATCCATATTCCTGCAATTCCAGTTTAACTAATAAGTTTGAGCCCTGGAATAGTAACACTTATTTTTTTTTTTTTTTTTTTTTTTTTTGTAAGTGATGAACAAGCTGATTTTGGTTGGAATTGTAAGCTTTGCAATTAACCCCACTCAAAGATATTATTACAATAAGTCAAACAAAAAAAGGGTTGAATACAGTCTAAAGTCATTTGATCAAAATCACGTCATGCAAGTGTTCAATTCAATGTTTGAATGTTGATAAACATTAATTACTTCCCTTTCTTGACTACTAAAAATTATATTTAATTGTCCATACAAAAGCATTTCGGTCAAGATTTAGCAGTATTTGATTTTTATTAAATCTTCCTACTTTTCACACGAAAAGAAAAATAAATTTTTTCTCATCATCATTAAAAATGTAATACTACCATTTATGAATTTGTGAAAAAAAAAGGAGGAACTCCCGGCGTGTGTACAAAAAAAAAAAAAAAAAAATCTGACCAAAACGATGTACAATATGGGTATACATACATTTGTGAGGAGTGCCCTTTTATTGTATTTTGTACATATTCAACAGAGCCATGCAGGAGCTCATAGGGTATACTCACTCGTTCCTATACTCAAACGTTGAGAAACTAACAAATTTAACTAACTCTGTTTCTTCCCCCAATAAAACTTTGTTTATTATTAGTATTGTATATATATTTTTTGGTTTTTCTCTTCTTCTCTAAATAAGTTTTTTTTTTTTTTTGGCATTTGAAATGTTGGTTAAAACTTTAGAAGAACATCTTTATATATATATATACTATATATACATATATAGTATATATTTGGTTGTGTTTTGTGTAAAAAAAAAAATAATAAATAAACTTTCTTTATTTTTTCCACTCCATAATGTATGTATGTACCATTGTTTCATCTTCAATACTCATGGCACATTCCATACTCTTCTCCCTTACCTCAAGGACTTGAAAGAACTCAAGAGTACTTGAGAGTACACATTTTAACTTTTTAAATATACATAAATATATGTATATTCATCATTTTGTCAAGTTATTTATTTATTTATTTTTCAAGAGTCGATGATCAATTAAATAAATGGAGGAGGAGTAAGTCAATAAAAAAAAGAAAAAAATGATAATAATTTTGTATCAACACACACAGCCCCTTCAGGACCCTGAAGGTTCACCCCTCCACTGATTCTAAAAATTTAACTCAATGTTTTCCAAATATGAAACAGGCTATGGATTGTGGGTTAAATTTAAGTACCTATTGTAATGACTTTTTTGTGTTAGTCCCCCTAAACAAAAGCCCTAAGCACGGCCTTGCTTCTCATTCCCAGGGGCGTACTGGGGCGAAAATTTCCACCGGGCAAAGAGTAAATATCTTGTACGATAAAGGCGCATTATGCTAAATCGAAGGGGCGCCTAGTAAAGATTTCAGAGGGGCGCACCGGTCATTGACCGGTTGACCGCCGGGCCAGTACGCCCCTGCTCATTCCCAACCTTTGTTAAAATGAATATTGAAACTCTCTTTCTTTCTTTCTTTCTTTTTTTCAGCTGCGTTTTTTTTTTTATTTATATATTATTTTTATTATGATTAGTGACCCGAACTTTTGTTGAAAGCTTTTTTATTGTAAAGTAATTGTACATATTCTGTCTTTGCAATAGTTGAGAATGATAGTGCAATGATCTTACTCTTTATTTAGAATCATAGTCCAGCTCCGTTTCAATCTTACACGGCAATAACTTTTTAATAATAATTTCTAATCATTTCTTAGGTTTTAAGTTTTAAGATTGAGTGTAAACAAAGGATCGAAAGTTGTGTCTTTACAAATATGTATATATTTGATTAATTGGAGAATAGTTTTGGAAAAAAAAATGGATTAAAGGCTCCATGACATTGTTTGGGGATGCCTGAAATTATTATTAACTTTAACTACTAATGTATAGTTTAACCCTAATAGATGAATTCTGAATTGTTTTTAACTAAACTATAAATTTACTAAAAAGTTAAAGTTAAAGAAAATTGATTCAGCTTTCACCATAAGGATTCAGTTAGTGTTACTTCTAAGATTTTTGAACGTATTGGACGGAACTTCAATTTTCATAGTCGACATTATATAATAGTCGACTAGTTTGAGACTTTTTTGATTCTTTTTTTTTTTTTAGAACAAGAATCCTGGATCCTGTCTGAGTAAATATTAGAACACTATAACAAATCTGTAGTTTTAATAGAATACTAAATTAAAAGGCTTGAAGTAGTTGACTGTCAGCTAATGTCCGTTATAAAAATTTAAGTTCAATGCAGTACGAACAAACATCTTAGAACGAATACAAACGGAATCTTCAGGTTGAAAGCTGAATATTTTTTATTGGTTTGTGTGGCTTTCCTCCGGATTATGTACCTTGTTTAGAAGTTTAGCTCTGACTGTAATTCAATTTATTCCTTGAATCATTTAGAAATACATACATAGTTCATTGAACAGCCTTTGACTTTAAAAAAAACAAAAAAAAAGATATTTTTTAAGACATTAAAAAAAATATTTATGGAGAGCCTCATAGATACCTGATCAATAATCAGATGTAGTTGTATATATATGCCTACTACTGTTATGCTGACAAAACAACACTTTAAATGATTAAATAAAAAAGTCCTGACGCTCATAAGTCCTATGTATATAAGTACTTAAATATATTATTAAAAAAATGCGGCAAAAATGTGTCAAGAAACATACCGGGAAATTTAAAATCAGATAAGAGCAAGTATTCGCTATTATATATATATATATATATATATATATATATATATATATATATATAAAAGGGGCTAAAGCAACAGCTGACTCTCTCAATAGGGGGTTCCCATATTCATTTATTCAGGAATGTTGCTAGCCAATCGCATTCCAGAACGTCAAAGTCCTTGAAAATCCTTGAGTGACGTTTTATTTACTCTTAATAATTTAATATAATATATAATATATTATAAAACAATATATTGTATATTATTGTTGTATAAAGTCATGTGACTTTGATTTATTATCCGCTTCTTTTGTTGTTGTTGTTGTTGTTGCTTTTTCTACTACTATAGCTACCACTGTTCAAAATCTCTTTTTCTTCTTCCATGGGCTCTTATTCAATTAGAGCTACTAGCTATATACATAACATATACATTCATATATTATTATGTGATATTTGATTATCTTAGTTCTTTCTTTCTTTCTTTTTTACGAAGGTATATGATGATTTATTTATTTGTGAAGGTAGTATGTAAAAAAAAAAAAAAAAAAAAAGTTTCTTTCTCTTTTTCAATGCTGAAACTTTTTTATTTCTATTTTTTTTTTACTACTGTTGTACATATATCTTCCATGGAATGAATGTATTGTACAAAAAATAAACACGTGAATAAGCCATAGAAAAAGGAAGGGAAAAGGGAGAAAAAGGAAAAGGGGATAATTTATACCCCTAGCGTCTCTATATGTACTACTATTCTCCTCTCACTCATGAAGGGAAGAAGAAAGAAAGAAAAGGAAAGAAATATGTACATACATAAAAGAAGAGGTCTAATCAATTCATAACCAAGGATGGAAGGGAGGAATGGATCAATTCGTCCATTTTGTTAAAAAAGAAAATATGTATACATTTATACTACTTATATATATATATATATATATATATATATATATATATATATAATATCAACTACGTGTCCAGTAGTAAACCCATAAAAATAATAAAAGTTGTTTGTATTTTCCTCACGTAGCAGCTCTTCTGTATGTGGTCCTTGTGGGTGTACCTAGCTAGTAGGAGGAAGAGGGTTGACATTCTAACTCTGCTTCTTTTTTCTTTTCTTTTTCCTTACTTACTTACTTATTTACTTAAAAACAAACAAACAAACATCGTCTCCTCTACTCTCTCTCTCTCTTTTTTTTTTTTTTTACTTTTATCTCTCCTTTTTCTTATTGACAGAATCGAAATGTACTTTATTTATTTATTTATTAAATAAGCACCCTAATTTATAAAGTTAGAAAAAGGAGTCGAGGTTGTGTTGAGGTCATGAACTATTTCTCCTTCCTTCCCCTTCTATATATAGTTGGTGTATTTACTCCCTGAATCCTGTTTACTGCAAAAACTAGGATGACTACAAATGTTGATGTCATACAAAATATCCACTGATGATGCTTGAATATTCAAAAGGGACAGAGGGAATGCCTCAATAAAATTTGATTACTCTTACTTTTTTTTTAGGTCTTTTGAAAATTGAGCATTTGAGAATGATAGTGATGAACTTGATCAACTTTCCGGTAGAAAGGTTCAAATAGTCAATAAGGTATAATTACATACATACATACAAATGTAAGGCTTGCCGCAAAAAGCCCATGCCTAAAAAATTAGACTCTTTGTTCAATAGAATAGTAAGGGTATTATTTTAACACCCTCTGACAAAAAAAGGAAGGTGTGTATTTTCCTTTCCTTTTTGAAAAGACCATCTTCATCCAAGGGATCTCAAGGTTACCATAAGTGTACTGATTCGATTTGAGAAATCGTCTCAATTGGAAATTTATATCATCTCAGGCATAGTTTTAAGGCTCACCTGGAATGACACTTTTTTAACAAGTCTAGCTATGAAAAATATTACTCCAAGAGTTATAATGTGTATCTCGAGATCCCTTCCAAGTCGAGGTTTTCATTGTCAAGACCAAGAAAAAAACAAGACAAGTTTTTTTTCTCTTGGCTTCAACCCTTTAAACTTTTGGCTATCATCTTGATGACTGTTGAAATGTATACCTTTTCAAGTTCAAATTGGAATAAGCAAGTTCAAATTGGAATGGTCAAGTTCAAATTGGAATAGTCAAGTTCAAATTGGAAAGATATTTAAAAATAAAAATTATTCAAAGCAATTTATTTCAGAACTGCACATTTTCCTCTCTTAGGGCAATGGGAAGTACTCTCTGAACGGAATACGGAGCCCGTATTCCGTATTCTCCAATGATGAATCCTATTGAAAAGGCATGGTCTGCAATGAAAGCCGATGTAAAAGAAAGGCTTAAGGAGTTTAGGCTTACTAAGCTTGAATCAATGATCAGACTGGCTATTGCAAAGATAAATCCAGAAATGTGCCTTAATCTTGTGTCTTCTGTTCAGAGAGTACTTCCCATTGCCCTAAGAGAGGAAAATGTGCAGTTCTGAAATAAATTGCTTTGAATAATTTTTATTTTTAAATATCTTTCCAATTTGAACTTGCTTATTCCAATTTGAACTTGAAAAGGTATAGTCTTGGCCAAAGAGCTATCCTCAGGGGCGTACTGGGGCGAAAATTTCCACCGGGCAAAGAGTAAATATCTTTTACGATAAAGGCGCATTATGCTAAATCGAAGGGGCGCCTAGTAAAGATTTCAGAGGGGCGCACCGGTCATTGACCGGTTGACCGCCGGGCCAGTACGCCCCTGGCTATCCTTAGACAAATTTAACGTTTTTAGGTTTTTTTCACATCTCTTGCAGTAGCACATGACATCAAAGAGGGACTCAGTGAGGGGATTTATGAATAAACACATGGATGTATATTTTAGAAAAAGCTATACACATCATTTTGCAAATATATATCATATGCAAATATTATACTATGTGTATGTATAAAAGATAAATAAATCTTCCAATAAGACAAATATTTATAAATGTATGTACGTATGTTGTCCTAGGAGAGAGAAAGAGAGACATAAAAAAAAGATATTTAATATAGATCTTTTTTATGTGTATGTATCCTCATAGTAGTAGATATTTTGCCTCACTTTTATATGTATGTATGTATATAAATATGCAAAATAAGGGCTTTAGCCATTTGTAAAATTCCGTTATCCAATTAAAATCCCTTACAGAGTTATTTGCAATGGACTCACCCATCTACTAGTTGCAAGTTCGCAATGGAATGTATCAAATTTTCATTTGACAGAAATTAATTTAATATTAGCATAAATGTCTAATACCCATCACAACATCATCTATATTAAATCTCGCAATCTTTCCTTTTCAAATAATAGTAATATTAATAATATAACACTGGTCAACAAATTTGAAATATCAAAAATACTAAGGGGTATATGTAAGTATAATAAAAGTTATTCAGTTTTGACCGCTGATTTCAAATCTGTAAAACCTTTATTTAGAATCCGACAGTTTTCGAGAGATCGGACCCTACTTCTTTAGCTTTTTTGGCACATTTTCCAACTTCAACTTATTTAAGCCCAAGAAGATACTCATTTTGCCCATTAAAAAAATAATGATTACATTTCCAGCCTTTGTTTTGATTTAAAGGGACTTCTTGGGGCGTAGGGTGCTGGGGTAGTCCAAAAGTCAACCAAATCCTTTGTACTTAAATAACTCTTTGAATATTAGAGGAATGAGGAATGTATTAAAGAAGATAGACTCACAGCACTCAAATAAGATGTCAAGCCCCCGATAAGACTCCTTAACTACGAAGAAATCCTCTAGCTAAATGTTAAATTTCCAGTCAATTTCGAGCAAAAATCCGCTAGAAATCTAAGATTCATCACGGTAGAGCGTCTTAATTAGTAGCACACAGAAGGATTTCAGCTGATGGTTTCTTGATCCTTCTACGCGCCACTACTTAAGTAGCTCTACCGTGATAAATCGTAGATTTCTAGCGAATGCGTTCCTTATTCATCTATTTCATGTAATATTTAAACAGTTATTTAAGTATAAAGGATACAAATAGGCTTAAATTGAAATTGTAGTTTGAAAATGGGTCAAATTAGCTCCAAAAGTAGGGTCCGATATCTCAAAAACTGTCCGAATCTAAATCAAAGTTTTACAGAATTGAAATCAGCATTCAAAACTGAATAACTTTTATTGTTAGGACATTTGACTGTTGACCAGTGTATGTAATTAAGAGAAGGGGAAGAATTGCCTTGACATCATAATTACAGATAAAAGCTAGGCAATTCCTTTCCACACATATATATATATATATATGTGTGTGAGTTATAATTCTTCATTTAATGGCATATACATATGAATGTACATAAACAAGTGGTGGTAGAAATGAGTTGAGTCGGAGATGGGATATTAGGCCTTACCTAGTATCAAATAAAGGAGAAACAAATATGGGCGAGCAGAGTGTGAAGGGAAATAATATTAAATAAGATTTTTTTTATTTTTGGGAAAAGGGTTTTTTTTTTTTTTTTTTTCTTCCCCTCTCGTTCTTTCTTCACATACATAAATCTTTATTTATTGTATCTTCTTAAATCCATGGATGGATGATGTTATCTTTCCCCCCTTTTTTCCTCCCAATTCTTTTTCTTCCTTTTTCTTGTAATAATAATATTTCTTCTTACAGGTTTTTTATTTTTTTTATTTTGCCGAAATTCATTTATACTAGAAATATAATCTTTAGGGTATTTATGAGTAGTTGGCAATAAAAAAAAGTAAAAGTCAGAGAAGTATTAAAATAAAAAAGACTTTTAAACATATGTCACGACCCCTTTATTGGGGAATAGTGTATGTATATATATGTACATATTTATTTGGATTTTAGAAAGCATATGTTGTAGAACACGGCGTTGTTGCCTTGTTTTTTGTTTTTTTTAATCTATATCAATGTACCTTGTAGAATTCCGTGAGGCATCTCTACCATGAATCATGCACCATGAATTTTGCGTGCTGAAGAAACACACACACACATGAAAAGTAAAGCATTCCAAGGTCTTAAGACTTTCTGCCCCCTTTCCTTTTCTCTCTTTCTCTCTCTCTCTCTCTAACCATATATGTAATTTACTCTACCTTACAAACTAATAATAATAATAATAATAACCAAAATAAAAGTTCCTCTTTCTCTTTACGGAAGGGATATTTAAAAAAAAAAAGCAAAAAAAAAAAACAATGAAAAAGTTTTTTTTTAGTTTTTGTTTTTTGTCCACTCATCATGTCATTATTATATTTAATAATCATTAATGTTGGAAGGGACACACACAAAAGACAAGGAATGGTAGAAAAAGAATATATGTATTTACGTATATCAAATTTGTAGTCACTTTTAATTGAATTTCCTTCCCTGTATTATAGTCGTCCATGGTTTGTAGATACTCCCAAATATCCGGGTCCTTAGATTGATTATAGGAGCTTCATATATAAACTAGGGAGCAGGGATATTTGCCCCTAGTCTTGCAATGCCTATCAATTAGCCACAATTTCAAGCTGAACCATTTTACCTGGCTCCATATTCAAACTCTTTTTAGTAAAGTTGTTATGACTTTTTGTTATTACTTTATGGTATCTATGTTACTTACATAGATGTGACTATCAGTTTTGAACAACTGATTTTTGTAAACTTATATTTGGCAACCGCTTCTTTTTTTATGGTGTACAATGTAAAAACAAATCAATTCAAAATGGAGTAGCTTATATATATATAATCTTCAAATTTGATATTAAATCTGTTTAAAAAGGAACCGTTTCCTGAAGACTCAAGCCTTGAGGAAAACTTCAAGGAGAAAGGACAATTATACGTAGTATATTTATGAATCTTTTGCATATATGTATGTATTATAGGGAATTGTAATAGGATCAACGGTGTAAGGTATACAACCAAATGACTCGCCATATAAACAATACAAATGTACAACAAGAAAACGATGAATATTACAAAACAATGTGGAAAAAAGACTCACTTCCGGTGAACGTACTATATTTGCTATTCTATCCTCTAGACGTTTGTATTTAATCAATTTATAGTACGGAGAAAGAATTGAGTGACTATTCCCTCAATGACACATCTTTTAATATATGCAAAATATGTATATGATTTAACACATTTCTACCTCATAGTCTATTCATATTACGTATACCATAGATGTGATACAAAAATCATCTACATATATTCATCTCTAAAATGGTTGAATTCATACTAAGAAAGGAGGGGTTGTAGCACTCCCAATAAAAACCCTAAAAACATGGACATTTACCATTTAGAAAATTACAAATGGTTAATTGAACTTACATATAGAAAGGTCATGTGGATACGGTCCCACATATTCTCAAAACTGAGAATGAGACTAAATGAGTCTCAAAAATACATCCTTATTTCTTTGTAAGGGGTATTTGAAAAAATTAGCAGAAGGGATCTATGGACACCCAATAAGTTGTGTATCAAATAGTTGTTTCATGACTTTAGTAGACATTTTGATGCTAATAAATCCGTAACTGTAGATATAGGTATTATAGATATCATACCATAATCTGATATATACATATTTTGAAACCCTGCAATGGTCAAGACACTTTGTGAACTCTACGTCTGCCGAAAAGAATTAGCTGAGTGAATAAATTGATAATGATCTATCTCTGGCATTGAAAGATGTTGTTTGTTGATAAAACAACAGGGTCAAAACGGTTCAGACTCTAGCTGTCGAAAAAGAGGAATTGCTGGCGTGTAAATAATCTGCGCTCTTAGTAATATCAAAATATTCAAGGGTGTCTCTTTCTTCATAGCTAGCTCTGGATATTTTCAAATATGCTGAATCCATGAAATATTTGAAATTAAATTTATTTTCTGTTAAAAAATGCGTTGTCTTTAATTGTTGGATTTAGGACACCATGTTACCTTTTCCCTTATTTCCTTCCTTAATTAAAAGGAAAGGAGCCATAGTATCCCTTAAATTCACACATCCTTATTTCTCGATCCCGAGTTTTATTTTTTATTTTTTTTATATAACTCATCTAATGGCAGTGGATAAGATAATAAAAATAAGAAGGAGTAGATAGATGTTAGAAAAGTGTAGGTGCTGAAAGGAGATTATAATCGTTATCTTTCTTTTTCTTCCTTTTATAGTTATTTGTCTTGGATAACAATGCTCTAATAGCTGTCATCTTAATAAGGGTCAGTAGTAAAAGAGAAAAGAAAAATGAAGTTATTTATTTATTTGTTACTTCTTCTCCCTTATTTTTTTCTTCTTTCCCCCCCCCCCCTTCTTTTTCGATTGGCTTCTTTCTCCCTTATTAATATTATTAGGATTAACTCATCACTCCTCTTTCCCAAATTTATTTAACCTTTACCTCTATTTAATTGACTACGATACAAATAGATGAGCACTCAACCTCTCACGACCCTTTGACAAAAAATATTTAATTTCCTTCTGATTAAAAAAGGGTAGATCTAACTTTCTTCTTCTTCTTCTTTCTTTTTTTGTATAGTGAAAGAAAGACGTATCATATATGTATGAATGTATGTATATACATGGCAACCTTTTGCAAAGCCTCCATGTACTTAGAGTGTATACAACGTCATGCTTCTCAAATAACTGTCAAATAACTTTGAAATAAATTCCTTCTCCACTCTTCAATAAGTTTGTATTTATTTATTGAATTCCTTGAAAATAATAGCAAAAACAAAGTGGTAAGTATAATATCATGGGGGATCATGTTACCTTATTTTCACTTTGGCATTTATTTTAACAAATTTATAAATAAATAAATATATTTTTTTGTATTTTATTTTTGTACATAGGTTGTACTTTATGGATTCAATTCAACATTTCTCCTATTAAAAGAGAGAAATAAAAGACCAACTCTTTTAAACTGAATTATACATACAATGATCGGGAATTATTCAAAACTTAGCGTGAGCTATTTTGGCATCAGCGTTGTTCAAAACACTACACATAAGAGGAGGTTGAAGTATGTAGAGGACAAATTACCAGCTGAATCAATGGATACATTTATTTTCATGCTATTAAAATAGTGTCCTCTGTAGGTAACTATGGTCAACCAAACAAATATTCCCATGTTCTCTACCTCCCACAACACACACAACTAACTAGTTTTTAGAGCAGTCCTTCCTCCCAGACTCCATTCCTGACCTTGGAACGAGACAGTTCTTATTGTTGAAGGATTTTCTAAAGAAAACAAATAATAGCTTCAATCTGGAAACAAAGTCATTTATTCATTTTAAAATATGTAAGGAGTTGATTGTCATAGCAAATAGAAAATATTTAGAGTATCCTGGAGGAACCGTCATTTGTAAATGTGTCAGCTCAACAAGGAACCAAGTTACTCTGAAATATTTCAAAAATGAGTGTGAACTGCCCTCATATTTTTGAAGTTTGTATTGATAGTATATTTTGATTAATTAAATAATGACTCCACCAATAATTGCAACTTAATTAAGGGGGAAAAATACCGGCTACAATCAAGAATAAAAAATACCTTGTATTTCTGACTATGTAGTTACTATGCCTATGATTCATGGTGAGCATGATAGCGGATGTAGTTGATTTTTAATGGTTCTAAAACAGATGAACTGTTTTTAGACAACTGCAACTAAATAAATCTCTGGGGTTCTTTCAGGGATCATATTGGCTCCTTGTGCAGTCGTAACATTTATCCGATTGCTCTATTGGATAGACAACAACGATCCTTGGTTTCTCGATATAAAGCGATACTTTAGCAAATACCATGCGAAATAGGTCTTAAAATGACTCCGAAATATTTGGCCGTTATATTTATGAAGTAAAAAAACTGTAAAGTGGATTTTCTTCTTTTCAATATTAGAAAACAAACTTGCATTCTTGTTGACTTGACACAAATCTAGAAAAATAGCGGAAACGTAATCCAAGCATGGAGGGACCATGGGAAATTTAGAAAATTGACAAATAATTAATAGAATCAGTTTTAGGAGGTTTATTTGGCCTGACTCCCAATATATGTATACCCTTGATATGGAGTTGCAAGTTCCCTATGGAGTATTTCCGGTTTTTATTAATTCATTTTGAAGGAGTCCCTCATGTATATGTAAGCAGATACAATGTGGCACGTGTCTCTCCCTAACTACGAAATTAAGAGTCTATCAAATCATGTGACTCACTTCCTCAACGAATAAAATAAAATGAATTTATTTTTATAGACGTATTTTAGACTCATAAAATTGGTCTTATATTGGAACTACAGGTACATAAAATAAAATAAAATGAAATAAAAGCAGTATCAGGAAGGACACATTGATTTGGTCTCCTAATTTCATCGTTTGTAACCCTTTCAACTGCTTCATTACTTAGACTCTTCCTAGATCTGCATAAAACAACATCCTTTTACAAAAATGACTTTGTCTGATTAGTACCACATGAAATAGAGATTCATTAAGCAAGCATTTGCCTGTAGGAAAAATGGAAGGAACGAGTGGCTAATGATGGAAAGAACATACATACATTGATGCATGACTGTTGTTTGAGCAATCAAGGAATGGTCACTCCCCTCTTCTCTCTCTATATATAGTTATATATTTAAAAATATATAACTATGAAGCAAGGAGAAATATTCGAGAAATGTATGTATGTTTAAAAATATATATTTAAATAAGGATTTTTACTTTTTGTAAAATTCAATCAATTCCCAAATTTTTATTTTCTTTAAATATTTGTCTTCTTATTTTTTTTTTTTTTTTATTAGAAAGGGAATCAAATCTAACTATGAATATACGTAATGTATGTACAAAAAACAGACTCTTTAAAAAGTCCAAAAGGAATTTTCTTTGTTCTAACAATCATTTGTTTAAACAAAGGACAATACATTGATGTAATTATGTAGATGAAGGTATGTATTAGAGGTGATTTCTATTTAGTTTCAATGTGATTTTTACTCTTTTTTTTTTTCCTTTTTCTTTTAAATTGGATTTTAAGTGCTTCTCAAACTTTTTTGTACAGGGATGCACAATAATGAAATAACTCCGAGTCCATGGGTCATGCATAAAATTTTTTTTTTTTTTAATTTTCCTTTTTGTCCGGGACACAGAGTTTGAAAAAGGCTGTTTTGGATCAATAATTTTAGTTATATAAATTTCAATTGTCAATTCAAAAAAGTGAGCGGCAGTGCGTCCTTCCTCTTGGGCCTTCCATGCTGCACTTATCCGTACAAAACTGACTCTGCACTCCACTTATAATCGTGTGGGAACACTTCATATGATGTCATGAATGAAAATTTTGTTCATTTGAAATACTATTGGACGTCATTATTAGTTAAAACAGAATCCTTTCTAAGACAATATAAAAAAACAGCTCGTATCTAGGTTTGTACGTATTGTTAATGAACCTTCATTTCCCTTTTAAGAGAAAAAGGAGGGCATAAATCAATGGAGGCTTCTTCCTTCTCTGTACACATAAATGCTGCTGTACAGACATTTATAGGAACTCATGAATTTCATGAGGTTGAGAGAAAGAGAGGGGGGGGGGGGGGACTCAGAGAAAGGAGGTTACATACAAACATAATATGTATAAGATCTCTTTCTTTTTAAAGAGCAGTCTTCTTCCTCCTTCTATGTGCTCTTATTCAATTATTCAGGTCACAGATAATTTTATCAATGATGATGACATAATGCAAAAGGAACACACAAAAACACGTCGTCAGGCACAGATAGGCACACAAAAGACCTTTTTATTATTATTATTATTATTACTATTATTAAATCCGCTACAAACAAACACATACAAAAAGAAGAGAAAACTGATGATTCAAGTCTTTTTTTTTTTTAACCTTAGAAGAAAAACTCATGGAAAAAGAATCATGATCATAATAATTGAACAATTTTCTTGTCAAAGAACTGCCATTTTGTTTCCCTTTGCCTTTCCTCCTACTCCTTCTCCCCCCCCCCCCCTTCCAAATATAATATTATGTGTTTTTGTACATAATTCTACAATGTATTATGTATACAGTTTTATCCAACTGGCATACAAATCTAGACTGACCCTATGTACATTGTAATTAGTCTCTCCGATGTGTACATTACTCTTATTCATGTTCGGAACGTTGTTGTTTTGAAGGGTTGAGTGAGTCAATACTTCAAGACGAGGAGAGGAAGAAGAGGAACAAGATTGATAAATAAATAAATTCAATATCTATTTTCGCGAAAAATATATTTATTTATAGTTATTGGAAGGAGTTATACATACATATATGAAACGCGGGACGTCACTATGAGTTATGACTCTCGTTTATCACGAGAGAAGAGACAGAAAAATAAAGAAATGTGTTGTAGTAGTAGCTTGCTCTCATTCTCTCTCTTCCTCAACTTTATTTTCCAATCATTATTATTATTGTTATTATTATTATAGCCTATTATATCATCACGCAACCTTTCAAACCACTTCATGAACATACATACGCTGAGCTTACATACATTCATATAACATAGTTCATCAAGTGTGCTTGTGTAAAAAGAGATTTATTGAAGGCTTTTTCATAGCGGATTTTTTTTTTCCTCTTCTCTTGTTGTTTTCGTCTTTCTTTCTCTAGTGTGGCAAAGGAAGTCAATATTATAAATCTTTTTTATTTTCGCTATTTTCCATTTATATTATATTATTAGAAGACGACTGCTACCACTCTATACATAAAACGTACACACATATACGAGAATTCATACACACAAACGGAAGTATGAAAAGAGAGAAGAATAAATAAATAAATTGGGAAGAAGTTTTGTGGAATTTAATTCTACTAATTTATAATACATATATATATATATATATATATATATATAAACTAATAAGAGACTATGAGAGGTTTAGTGATTCGATTGACTCCCTATTTTTAATAAGAAATCAAATAGCTATTACCATTTTTATTACATCATACAGGCATGCCCTTGGATGAACTGACGTTCCATTTATACCTCTACATAAGTACATATATATATGTAATGAGAAAAATCATGGGTCGCAAATAGATAAATGTATGTATAGCACAAAAATTCCGCCGGTGAAAGTGACATCAAAATAAAAAAATAAAAATGACCCAGTTTTATTTTTAGAAAGATGATAAATACACACAATTTCTATTTATCGTGGATTTATTTACATAGTCCTCCACTCAGTTTTCAAAATGTTTATTCAAAAAAAAAAAAAAAAAAAAAAGAAGTTTTTAATAGCGTGGCTTACTTTGTATTTATTTGCTTTTTTAAAAAGAACTTTGAGAACATTCAAACTCATTTAATTTCCTATCTTCAAATAGCAATTTTTCCTTTGTTTATTGTTATATGATGTCATCGCTCATTTGCTGATAAATGAAGCATGGGTAAGGTCCCTGAATATAGCACTATTTTTACTCCGTTCCAATCGTGCCACACTAAGTATAAGTGAATTATAAAAAAATAATCCACCAAAGTACACCTTGGCTTTAAAAAAAACAAACATTGGTGACACATTGAAAGTGACAATACGTCAACACAATAACAAACAATGAAGCTGTTATGGTTAAAACATTAGCTTTTAACTTAAAGGTGAAAATAGCTGCACTAGCAAACTTTGGATTTTCAATAGCTAAGAAATTAAAAAAAGTTTGCAAACAAACAAAAAGTCATATCGTATTTTTTGGAAAATAATGAGTAAATATTATATGTGGAATCTTTGTTGTTGATGATCCATTAATTATAACCTTTCTACAATCGGCAAATGTACATAATATTTATTTAAAAGAATCTCTAAAAGGTTTTGTGACTCCCTCCCGTCTCCCGTCTAATAAGAATTCCAATGTCTAAATATATGTATTATATGTATGTATAAATGGATTTGCTATTTTTTTTATCTGTATAATGAAATATTTGAGGGATTTTTTTGTTTGTTTGAGAATGCTTGCTATTTGTGCGTCCTTTTTGAAGGAGTCTGATGCCAATTTTTTATTTTTGTTTATTTTCTTTATTGGCTGGATTGTATTGTTTGTTTGTTGTTTTTTTCTTTAAAAAAAAAAAAAAAAAACAGCTACTATTATTTGACCTCACAAAAATACAATAAAAACCTTGGAAAAAGAATTCCTATCTTTACTCACTAACTCACGAAGCAACCCACCAATTTGTATATCAAATAACGATATACATACATTAAAGAGCTCATTAAAGGGGGCTAGAGAGAGAGAGAGAAGGGGGAAGGGGGGGGGGGAAGACATGGTGGTAGTAAAAAGAAGTTGTGTGTTTTTTGAAAAAAAAAAAAAAAAAGGGTACAAGGTCAGGATTCAAAACAAAAACAAAAACAAAAAAAAGCTCAAATCACGACCCCCACCTCCTTTCTCTCTTTCTCTCTTTTCAACTATCTACAATCTTTTTATTCTTACATTTCCTAAGGAAATGCAAGTTACTGATTTGGTGATTATATATATATATATATATATGTCCTATAGAGTGAATGAATGTCGTCTTTTGACGCATATATGATATAGGTTTATATTTATTTATGTAGAAGAGGGGAGTTGAAAGAGACTTTTATTTATCTATTCAACATTTTGGTTTATATTTTATTGGTAGAAATTACCGCTCTATGTATGAAAAAGTAATAATAATAATAATCCTTTTTAAAAAGGATTCTGAAAAAAAAAACAAAAAAACTTTATTGTCATTATAATTCAAGGATTCATCCCACGCTATCCTTCTGGAGACGCCTTTCTTGCTGCTCCATATGAACCAACAAAACATGGGCCCCAATTTCTGATACTTTCCTCTAATAAAACAATCAATTTTGAAGTAAAGCGTTTGAAATTAAAAGCTCTTCAAAATGATTAGGTATTTGCCCTATATCTCAAATGGATCTTTATAGTATTTCACTGCCTTTTAGATGAAAAAGGAGTACATTTGTCTGTCAGTTAGAAAGCCTCCCCCCCCCCCACCAACTGTTGGGGAACGTTCACTACATTTCTGCCTCATGGTTATATAATATTTTTATATAAATTTATTATTTAGCAGAGCAATGTCAGAGTCCTAATAAGGGACCAGATAATTGGTATTATGCTTTATGCCCTGTTCAGCAGCATACAGATTCTTACACGTTGTAATCAAAAAGTGAGATAAAGATTTTAAAAGATTAACAAGATTTACAAAAGTAGTTAATTGATGATGAAATAGTCAACTCAAAATGGCCTTTTCAATGTATGGATTGCTCGAGATCGACTTGACTTTCCTTCTGAGAATTATTAATTGATATGTATTCCATGACATTTTATCGAAATCAAGGAACTGCTTCTCATAAATATATGAATAACTAAAAAGGTACATATATGTATTAATAAGTCAAAATGAATTATATGTTGTATGTAAGTAATCAATTTAGAGTTGATGAGATATTAGGACTCATGTTGTCATCAAATAAGACGCATTGCAACGAACAAATCGTTACTAGATCCCTAAAAAAAATAAACTAGAATAGGAGATAAAAAGTCTTTTTCGGATCATCCTCGAGTCCATACTCTCAAGAAATAAGTGGAACTAATTTATTTTCCCTGGCCATAAATGTTCGCACTAGCTCTGATCCACAAAATGGAAATTAGAAATTTGACAATTTTTACGGTCTTTTTCGACCATAAATGTCGTTAGACCTTCAAATTCCATTTGAATTGGTAACAAGTTTTTGCAGAAGTATTTTCTTCCATCAAATAGTGATAATAGACTACAGTTAATAAATATATCTACTCTGCCTCAAATTGATCGAATTTTTATTAACTACATATTTCGGTTAAAAAGTCAATAAAGTGCCCATGTTTCATGAGCACCTGATTTTGGAAAAATAAAATCTTGATCTATCATTTTCAAATTTGGCATGGAGAATTAAAAGTACTAAAAGTAACGATGCCTGAAGAGCCGAGTCGTGATCAAAATTTCACTGCTCGAAAATTCATTACGAACTCAGTATCATTTCTAATTAAGCAGATCAATTACATCATTAATTACAGGGCAACCAAAAAAAATATTGTTTCACTCTGTAATTCAAATATTGATACTTCAAAGGACATACCAAGTCACTAAATCTAAGGGGTGAAGAGCAATTTACTTATACTTATAGAGGCGCTTGTTTTGAATACCTAATCGTACCAATTTAAATGAATCAGTACCCCCGAATCAATTTTATCAATCTTTTAATTATCTTTGAGACACCCTGGCTTGGAATATACACCTGTAGATAGTGCTGTGATCAAGACCATATAGAGATACAGACTTTTCATAGAATTTTAGGGGTTGAGAACAAGATATTCAAAAATTAGCCTTTAGACAAAAGTCGCTCTCAAAAAAAGGCATCACTTTTTGGGGTATGTTGATCTTTCCCCATTAATAGTGTTGCAAACATGGATATACTGAAATGCATTACATAATATAACATAGAGTTGATGATATATTCATTTATTAAAATAAATAGACATATTTATGGCTGCATCAAATGGCTGCTTTAAAGAGGAAAAAGGACTCAACCACACAGATATTTGAATTAATTCAAATTACTTATTAGGTCCTGAAAAAAGTCCATAAAACGGCTAGATTTTATCTATTAAAAAGGGCCAAGGGTGTATGTACTCTAATAAAATATGAAAGTTACTGCCTATTTCCGCAATAATTAGGGCGTCACATGAAAACACACCATGATGGAATTATATTATATTATATATCATTCGCCATGAGTGATTAATTTGAACCATTCTTGTAGAGATTTATTTCCTTTCAATGGATAGGAGTAGTTAAAGGAGGAGTAAGAAGGTGCATGTCAAATCCTGCCTGTCGATTAAACAAATCGATCTTCAAAACAACACAAACAAATATACAAAAAGACAAAAAGAAAGAAAGAAAGAAAACCCAAGTTTTGAGGAGTCACTTTCCCTCCTTTAGCACTCCTCACTTCATTAACTTTAAGTAGATTGTACATACATATATGTTTATATATATATATATATATAAGTATAGACATGTTTCCTCAGATGAGGGGGCAAAACCTGCATTGATAATAACAATAATAAAAAGAAGAACAATAACAACATAACTTTCTTAATTGTCCTTATTTTATTTTCTACGTTGTTAAAAATACTTCTTTTTTCCTTCTTTTTCACAAATAAAAACTTTTGTAATTAAAAAAAAAAAAATATTAACATACAAGAAACAGCATTTTTCGTTGCATGTGAAGAAACAAAAAACATACATAGGCTGATATAATATATATTTCTGTCCTTTAGAGTAGAATAAAAATAGAAAACAGCGGGAAATTTAAAATTAAATAAATTTGTAAAAGAAATCAGATTAATAAATAAAAAAAAAAGGGAGGAAAAAAAGAGGGAAAAGGAAAGGGAAGGGAAGAATAGTAGTATCCATGGAGTATAATGTATATTTTGATACATGTTAATTCTCCTTTTTTTTTCCTTTTTTTTCCTTTTTGCTAATGAACATGGTAGATACAAAAAAATAAAAAAGAAGAAGAAGAAGGAAGAAACAGCGAATGCGTACATAATATTTTGTACAATAAAGGTAAAAGGAAGGATTCTTCTGAGTACATACATACATACATACATTGTTGTATCTGTATCTATGGTATAAGAAACGTCCTTTCTTTCTCTACGTATTTCACACGTTTAAAAATGAAAAAAATCGATTTTTATGGGATGGATTGTCAATGTTGTACATATATTTCAGAAAAAGAATGAATGACTAACAAGGATGATGATGTTCAGATTTTGACTCTTATTTTCTTTTTCTTTTTTTTCTCCCTGTTCCTACCTCACTTTCTCCCTCTCCTCCAGGCCACCCATCACCTCACCTCATCATTCCGTCTTTTCTTATGTAAATTTTCAAATGGGAACATAAGTAAGGGAGAAAGGGAAAGAGAAAGGGGAAGAAGGATTTGACAACCGGTACATACATAATATAGTTACTCATAAATGAAGAAGATCCTAAAATTGGTGTTTATATCCTTTGAATCCACGCAACCTCTTTCTATACATAGTCAGCCCCTTCTATCTCATTTTTGTAAAACTTCTGTAAGGTTGAAGTTAAAATATTGTACCATTTAGAATAATAGTAATATGAATGGAGTGTGGCGTTAGTCATCTAAACGTTCTACATATGTATGTCAACTCATCAAAAAGGGACCCTTATTTATTTAACAAATATTGACTGGAACAACACTTTAGTTCAATCTTGTTAAACAAGTAGCATACTCCTACTTGTCTACTTAGTAGCAAAATAACAAAACTTGTATGAATTGTCGCAAGATGGCGCCACGATAAAGCTTCTGAGTAAACAAAAAAGTCATTATACAACGCTCATAAGCATTTATAGCTTTAATATGGTGGAGGGATATTGAGTCTCTCTGTAAGCAAGCAAAAGAGTAAACAAGGCTCACCTCACACCCTTATTGGCCAACTACCAAAAGTTGATAAAAAGACACAACCTATTGTGATCATAAGCATTTATTTACTATCATTTCATACATATTTATTTTTGAATAATAGAAGGTATAGCAAAAAAAATTGAGTTTGAGGGAATAATAAAATACTTTGGAAACCATTGGGAATGCCCCAAAGATGGGATGGAAAAAAGTCGTGAATTTTCAATGTCCTTTTTGTGCATGCAGGTCAGGCTACAATGAACCTAATATAAATTGAAGCCGTTATTCATCTTAGCAATGGACAAAGACTTTATTTTATTTTATTTTATTTTTGGACTTTACAAGAAATTGTGTCAAGGGACTCAAATTGAGGGATTCGATATTTTTTGAAGGACTTTAATTTTATCAGGTCCTGACTTTAACAGACATAGTATTCATATTACAAGCTTTAGTATTATACATAGTGAGCAGTTTGTTCATATTCAAACCATTTAGCAGTACTTTTTATGAGCAAATATATATTTATGTAATTATGTAACTTCATGTTCCAATTTGTCTCTAACTTGCCACTAGGAATTATATGTATGTATGTATATATATATATATATGATAATTATTCCTGAAGTCTTAATTTGCTTTAAAAACACTCAAATCAAACACATAAAAAGTATTTTCGTTTACAACTTTTTCAGAGTTATGTCATAAGTTATATTAAGATATATGAATTTTGAGCACGTGGGATAAAATATGAGGATTCGTTTGGCATCTCCCTTAGCAGCGACACGTAATTTTTTAACGAACTCCGGTGTCTTAATTCTTCTAAATATTCAGTCTAAATCAGTCTATTTTCCCTCCTTTTAAAAAAAAAAATAACGAAAGAAAAAAAGTTTTTGTGAGAAGAAAAGTTAAATTTCTATCTCTGATAGTACATAAACATTTTATTATTATTTTTGCCCTCACAAAACCCATAGTTTTCTGAAAGATATTGACCATTGTTATGATACATCAATCAAAATGTATTTTTTAAGAATCTTCACTCTTAAGAAACCAATTTTAAAAAACAAAATAAATAAATATGGATTTTAAGTTTATTGAAAACCATTTTGATGGTATTTGGCTCCTTCAATTCAGAGTGTTCAACAAATTACTAGTCTCTAAAGTATACGAAGTTACAAACAACTCAAATACAAAATAGGCTTAATTATAATTTTATAAAACAAGAGGAACACGGGCTCAGTTCGTTTGGTTTAACAATTGTGCTGGCTAAGAGCAACTTTTTTGTTCGCAAGGAGGACCATAAATTACTCTATGTATGTATAGGTGACCAACTAGGCTATCCCCATGAATTCATCTATGTCAAGGAAGAAAAAATTACGTATGTACGTCAAGATAAAAAATTATAAAATGACGGCCTCTGTCAGTCACAAACTCAAATATATATATATATATATATATATATATATATATATATATATATATATATATATATACAGTGAACCCTCGTTCATCGCGGGGGATACGTTCCAAAGTTAATCCGCGATAGGTGAAATCCGTGAAGCAGTCAGCTTTATTTTTTATTATCATTTTAAAATGCAATACTCTACTGCAGAATGAAACAAAAAACAAAACCTCTTTTCAGGCCTGTGCCTCTTCGTCCTGACTCTGCTGCGCTGTAGTGTTGATCTAATGAAAAACCAATATAAACTTTTTTCACTTCTACACAACAGTAACGCCACTGAGCCAATCAGGATTCACTGTAAAAAAATTCCGCGAAGCAGCGTATCCACGATAGGTGAAGCGCGATATAGCGAGGGATCACTGTATATATATAAAAGCGACATCTTGAGGGAAGGGATGAAAGTCTACTTATGGCTAAAAAAGATTTATCAAGCTAACAGCTGTATATATATATATATATACATATCGCATTTTGAGGGGCGCTAAACTTGTTCATACATGTATAAATACGGATCAATTTGTTATTCAAATTATTTAGAGGCGACCAATGGTCGGTCAGCCAACTCTTCCGTTAATTTAAAATAATTAATTTTCATATATCATATGATATCAATATATATATATTTCAAACTATGTGTGGACATATAAGCTGTCATCATCAATCAATTAGTTGAATGGGGGAGATATTCAATTTAAAACCTATAGATGGTTTTACTGATATTAGGTATAATCGATATATTTATAGATGCTTAAGAATAAAGTAGCTGGAAGGACCCTCAAGGAATGCATGTATGATATATGTGGAGTATACAGACACACCTTCAAATTATGAACAATATTCGAGTTTCTTTCGGAAGAAAGACTGCTCATTTACAAAAACAAACTCAAAAAAGTCTTGCCATGTAAAAAAATTCAATTGCCCTCTTGTTTAGATGTAAATAAAATGAGTTGTTAACCTTTGGAGAACAGCCTGTCTGAAAATGGCACTTGACTCTTAAAGACCAGAGAGTTTCATAGGGATGTTTCTGTTCTAAAATTTAGACGTATAGTTCCGTCCTAAATCCTAAAGACGCAACTGACTTGGCTGCAAAAGCCGTTCCAGTACTAAATGGACCCTATCATAGATGTAAGATAATGACGTCATCTTCAATACATCTCTCCTATCTTGGAGTGGAGTTAATAAACAAATATTGTCCATTAGAATGATTAATACTTTAACTGAGGGCTTATTAAAAATAATGACAAACCATTCTTGAGCATGAAAGATTCTGAAGGTTTTACTGAACGAATTCAATTGAAGTACTTTATTATAATATTTGTAAAAATGATGCCTTGTAGAGGGTGCTTTAAAATTTAGTACTATTTCAAGGACCAATATCTTGGACAGCAGGGTTAGGGCCGATTTTAAGTCCCATATTAAGGACCTATATATCCCTTGAAATTGTCTATTTCTAAAATATACATAGATATGAATGTAGGTATAGCAGATTTTCAACTGACTCAGAACTTACCGGTAATCCCTCCTTTTTGACAACTCTAAAAAATTCCTATCTACCATTGGTCATTATAAGAGACTGAAATATTCTCACATATCCTGATTCTTCGCAGAAGGTAAGAGATATGAGTCCTTTTGGAAGGCTCATCATCTTAATTGAAAGTAAAGACGGCTATAGTCATAGTCACTCGCAAACGGAGGACTTCCTGTTTGTAGAAAGTACCTACCTAAGACTACTACACCTTGCGATGATTATCATGGACTCTTAAGAGAAAAGAAAAAAGAAAGAAAAAGTGGAAACGAGGGAAGGGAAGCGTGTGTCCTATAAATTATTATTTTCACATGAATAACATTTCGAATACAACCCATTAAACTCCCATAAACAAGAGGGAATTTCTTCTTTCCTAGGATTTGTACTCATGTAGTGAAAAAAAAAAATAATAATAGTAATAATATCTAAGGACACAAAGTGCCATCATCACCTCAGACACCCTTTCCCGCAAACAGATTCTTTATGTATGTGAATACTCGTTTTATGGTGATCCATGAATATAAATGTTTATAAATTAATTGATTATTTTTTTCTTTTTTTTTTTTTTTGGTTTTAAGGAACCATTTATTCTCCATTTTTTTATTTTTTTTTATTTATGGCTCTTAGTTTATCTTCCCTTCTTTATTTTATTATTTCTTGAAAGGATATTATTCCACATAGTAGGCATAATGTTAGAGTTTTTAAATACTACAGTACAACCCCTGTTAGTGAGTAGGGCAACATACATACATACATACATACGTACACATATATGCATATGTGATATAATTTTTTAAATGACATTCTATGGGATATCGTACGTATACTGTTTTGATTTTGTTTATACTATGAAATTGACTCATAATTAATTATTACAAGGCTCATTATAGAATTTAAGTGTTCACTCACTCATAAATAAATAATGATATTTAGCATACGTTAATAGTTTGAAATGAATAGACCCCCTTTTATCATTAGGTAAGACGTTATGAAATTGCATTTTGTACATGATCCTAACTAGTGTATTATATTACATGTATGGCCAATACTTTGGCCTACATTAACCTTAGACTAGAACAAGGCTTTTCATCCTTACGTTCATGCTCTCTAAGAGTAGGAGTATGGATCATTTCCATAAAAATACTGAAAATGAACATTGAAATAATGGGGACAGAAGTTAAAAAGTAAAAACTTTTGTATCTGTAGAGAGTTCATGTATTACTTACAGGTCTAGTTTCTGAGTTTTCTTGCTTTATAGTAATCCGTGACTAATACTTTTAAGACAGTGAAATAATTAACAAATACAATAAATATAAATTAAAGGAAAAGTGTTTAGTGATTTCAAAAATCGTTTAATTGTGTCTGCATCTTATTCTCAACTGGAGAGGCTGACAAATGTAATTAGGAAGTAATTTCTACTGTGTAATTATTTTCACGTATCAAATCAAATTTTTGAGAATTTTCGTATAGAATTTTTTTGAATATTTTTACATTCTTTATACATCAGTTTGGAACAACTTTTGAGCAATCAATAACTCATATATAAGAAAATGAATTCCTTTAAAATGTTATTTTAATTCCAAATATGGTTTTATATTTTATGTGGAATCACTTGCCCTTGAGAAAATGCCAGGTAAAGTTCAAAAAATCTACTTTTTTTGTTCTAAAATTATGTTCAGGAATAAATAAAGTTTGAGTTTTTCATACTTTTGAAAGAATAGAAGTTAAATTGAGGGGTCAATAATTAATTTTTTATTGTAGCTGGTCTAGTTGAGTGGTTCTATTGATTTGTTTTTCGTATTAAAGAGAAAACAATGACCCGAGGTTGATATAATAACAACTAATTTTTCACTATTTTTAATTCAGTAGCATTCATTATAACCTAATTGTAAAAATGAAAGCATCAATCCTAAAGGGATTCTTGCTTGAGTCAAATTGAAAGCAAATCAAAGTCTTTCTTACCTATCTCTTATTTTAACAAATATGTATAATTTAGATTTTTTTTCTGAATAAAATACTCGTTTAAAAAGTGAGTCACAAAATTTGATAGACTCTTAATTTCGTAGTTAGGGAGAGACACGTGCCACATTGTATCTGCTTATACATACATGATGGTCTCCTTCAAAATGAATTAATAAAAACCGGAAATACTCCATAGGGAACTTGCAACTCCATATCAAGGGTATCCATATATATGGGGAGTCAGGCCAAAGAAAGATATTCGAGTGGCCCCATCAAACTACTAAAAGGGATTCTACTGTTTAAGACCAGATTCTAAATAAATATTCATTAGAACATAAATTGAAAGGGAGACATTAGAGTCAAGATTGTGGCAAAATCAATGTTCCAATAACAACTAATTTAATGATCCTACCCCAAGTAACGCGTCTAAATAAATATATACATACATAGATTGGATTAACAAAACAGTTGTGCCTTTATATTCATGGAGATCTCCAAAATGGTTAAATATTAAATATGTATTTGTCAATTTTCTAAATTTTTCATAGTCCTTCCATGCATGGATTACATTGTTGCGGGTTTTTTTTTTTCTAGATTTACGAATGAGGGTTCCTCCGCGTTACTCTAACTATTTTATAAATGCCATGACGATCATCTCCATACATATTTTAAAATGAATAAATGACTTTGTTTCAAGATTGAAGATATAGTATTTTATATGATAAGTGGGCCATGGAGGAAAGAACTCAGTAATTTAATGATGGATTCGACTCAAACTACTGGACAAAATATGTATACTGTTCATTTTGGGTAGTTAAGTCATTGATTACGGGAAAGAACAATTACGTGGAGATTTTTTTTTTTTTTTTTTTTTTGAAATAATTGGTTCATTTAGTAAGGAAAAGGAGACAAAATTCCAAGCCGGGTTTCCATGGTGTTCTGATCATACCTGATACCATGACACCCACATAGAGATTTATGATAGTAAAAAAACAAAACCATCAAAGTTAAATAAAACAATAAAAATAACCCTAAAAACGCATATTTAAATAAAAAAAATAATACATAAAAAATTTGGCAGACTTTTTACCTCCTTTTAAATCTAAAAATACATAGATTTTTGTCTTTTAAAAAAGAAAGACTATAAAAAATCCTAGCTGACAAATCATAAAAAATTATATTTTTCTGCATTTTTTTTTTTTTTTTTGTTTACCTTTTTAAAATATTCAATCCATTTCATTCACTCTCTGTCCATGTGAAATTCAATGAAAATTGGCTTTTATGATAAATAGATATATATAATCACTCAACTTCAACACGTTGAATTAAAGAAAATTATTTTATAAAAATAGAAATAAAATCTCGCGAAAAAAAAAATATCAATTTTTTTCCTTCTTTTTTTTTTTTTTTTTTGAATGTTTGTTTTCAGAATGAGATTCAAAATTAAACTGTGCGGTTGTTTTTCTTTTTTTTCCCTCCCCCCCCCCCTCCCTTCCCTCTTCTTCTTGAGGTAAAACCTTTCTTGGAAAGACCTTTTCCTTTTTTTTTTTTTTTTTTTTGCTCTTACTACTACAAAAAAATAAGTCCCGTAAAAAAAGGAAGAGCCATTGCGTGTTCACTCATCAATAGAGCTGTCTTCGTTTTAACTACATACATGGAGTACGAGAGTTGTAGAAAATGTTGACTAGAGTTTTTGATATTATAAAAACAATCAAAAATAGAAATAAAGTTTGTCAAATCCAGTTAGATAAAAACTATAACAATCAATCCATTAATAAGTAAATGAGTTAGAATGAAAAATAAATACTCTACGAGAGAGTTTACGGCGTGCTTTTGAATATTTATAGGAGAAGAAGGAAGGGAGGGAGGAAGGAAGGAAGGAAGGAAGGGAAAAAGGGTAAAGGAGTAGAACTCATGGCAATAATGTAAAATGTTCATTATTTTCTTTTCACTCCTTTTATTATAAAATACAAATATAGAATATTTTGTGTATGGTTAATTTAATTTGAATTAAAATACGGGACAATATATAGTGATTTTTATAAATGCAAAGGGGTTGCGAGAGATTTTAAACAAATGTTGCGATTATTTATTTATTGTTAGAGAGTAGTTATCTATTTTGTACAGTTTGTTTAGTGCATATGGCATGCTCAAAAGTCCTTAGACATGCCATGCTATTAACAAAAACAATAATAATAATAATAATAGGAGACGCATAAGACGAAAGGTGTGGTAATTGCAAGGTAGGTAGGTAGTAAGGATTCCAAGAGTCGTTTGTGGTTCCTCATGCTATGCTTGTATAACATGCAATGCAATGCTTATTTGTTGACAGAGGTAAATATCCTACAAACAAACAAAAATACAACAAAAAAAAACCCCACTAAATTCTTTTACAGATACCTTTTAAGAACGTATTTATAGTTTCTTAATGAGAGATGTAGAGTGAGTGGCTACACAGCTACATAGACTCAGGTCAGTTAAGCAGTAAAATAAATAAATGATTGACCTTCGATCACTATTCAATACAGTATATACATACACATATATCAAGTCATATAAAGAATAGAATAGAATATTTATTTTATAAACAGTGAAGCACAATGAAATCAGAAAGTCAGAAAGAAAAATAAATGAATTATTTTCTTGTCAATATTTTATTCATGTCAAATCGATAAATATATTAAATAAATAAATGTTCAATAAATATATTTATAAACATATGTATGTACACGTAGGTGTATTTACCATGTAGGATATATATATATATATATATATCCATCCCATGATTATAGGTTGCGTGAGTCCTTTCTCACATTGACAAATGCATATGTATTACTCAACACATAATTGAATGGTTTAAATGAGTACTCAGAAGTATTTCTATAGGTGATCACCCTGTCAATTGGTGGTATTTTTTAATTATAATAATTAAACTATTATGACTTCTTATTTAGAAGACTCAAATGTTGGACTCGGTGGAAATGGTGTGGATCTCTGAGTGACTCCTCACTTTTTATGAGATTATAAATGTTTTATTGCACACCAGGGATTTACATACATCTCTCTGCTTAAGTCTCGTAGAGGAAACAATATCTATTCATTACATATGTATTGACATTACGAGTCAACAAATCATGTTTTAATTTTTTTTCTTCTTAATTACATACATTGAATACATTGCTTTTTGAATGTCCAGAAATAGTTATCAGCGTATATTTTAATCGTTAATTTGTATTAATAGTAGAATCAAGCATGAGTTTTAAACTTAATAATTTCTTTTTGTGTGATTGTCTTACGTATATGAGTTGAAGAAAAAATATACTGAAATTTAAACTATCATAATTGTCTTCAATTACATATGTTCCTTGAATAAATCTCTATATTTATTTCGTGATTACGACTTTATTAAACGTGTTGTATAAAGTTAATTTTTCTCAAGGCTTTGGCCCCAAATTCATTTAAATGTTGATTTAAATACATTAATTAAATTATCATGTGCCTGGCTTGACATCCCTCACAGCATTTATATTTGAGGCTTAATCTTACTTTGAGTTGAAATTAATTTGTTCTAATTTGAGTTTCTATATATGTATATTATATATTTAGTATCGAGTTCAATAAAAGTCTTAATCACATTCTATTTTATTGTTTCAATCCAGACCTGAATAAAAAAAATAAATTGATTTAATGCGCTTATACATACTGGGGTAGATTGAGAGTCAAATTGAGCTACTTCACCGAAGAAAGAGGGCTCAAGGAGTTATTTGGATTGCATTTCTTGGATATACTACTTATTCTTAAGACTTCCAGTCGAAAGGAACGCAAGTATTTAGGTTAATAAAGCAAATACAATGCTAACAAAAAAGTCCTCTTAATAACTCTTAATTTACGGCTTCTTAGCTAAAAAAATATAATTTTCTGCCTCTCATCTATGGTATACGTAATGTTGTTAGTTAATTATTGGTGTCTTCATTTGTATATGTATGTATATAAAGGAGAATAGCAGCTTGTAGCTCAGTCAAACGTCAGTACAGCTCAAGCTGCTTCCCTCTCAACATCCCTCAAATTGCCAGAGTTACTTTCTTTAATTCTTTCAAGACGGATTTGCTTGAAATTTACATTCCTAATCCTCATCAGAGGATAGACTGTCCCTCAGAATTACCAAATATTTTTAACAGTAGTTTTTTCTCTGAGTTCGACTGATATATGAATGATCAAGTTCAATAAGGCGATTTTATGTAGTAACTTAAACAATCCAAGTTGGGAATGAATACCGATATTTTATTTATCTAAAAAAACAATATCTATTAATTCAAAGTAAAAGGACTTTCTTTCTTGAAAAAAGAACAGACTAAAATTTTTGAATAGCTCCTACAATGAGTTCTTTCATTATGAATCAGTATTTTTGATTCAAACAGTCAATATAAGTCAATCAAAGGTCATCTGTCTATAACTGTCATTTATGTGCTATTAAAAAATAAAATGAATACATAAAGTCCTATGTTTGTGGCCTAAATTTTAATTTTCATTTAAAATTAGTTTATTAATAATATTAAAAACTTGTAAAATGATTATATTTGAGCTTTGATGTTGACCGGGATTAATTTGAAAAACGGTTATCGGTTTCTTTTGTTTTTAACTCCTAAATAAGCAGCATTGATATGGGTTCATTCATGTCTTCATCTAACGGGTATTCAGCTATTATCCTAACTTTACCCTAACTTTAAGAGCAAAGGTTGTCCTTGAAGATCTTCTTTATTTTAAATGTAAATTGTAAGTTTATTCTTTCATAAAAATCAGGTTAAAATATTTATGAACTCAAATCTAGACATTATAAGCCCCAAAAGAAAAAACTCCACTATGAATTTTCTTTTTTAGGAACAATAAATAGTCCCATTTATGGAGCTCACCCTGATTGTTAGAATAAAATAACCATTCTTTTTTTAATATTTATGGGAATTGGTTTGTTTTTAGGATTAAAGCTAGTGGCTACATGGTCAATCTAAAATATTATTTTTTGAAATCGTTTTTCTAATAATCATGATAATAGTTTCATCCTCTTACTTAATTATTGACTTTCCCACCCTATAAAATGACTAGGTACAAATTTTTGGTAAAAAAGTTTGGTAAAAGTTTTAAAAATAAGCGTAACTGTTATACCAACTGAAATATCAAATATGAAAGAGTCTGTATCTTCGGAATGACTAAAATTTACGAGCTAAAATTTGACAATCGTCCTTTTTTTTTTTTTTTTTAATATTATATGTCTGGGTACCAAAAATCAATAATTGGATGACAACATATGTGTACATTTGTCGAATTGACATGGAATGAAACCAAATATATTTTTTAGCGCGAGCATTTGCATCGCGCTCAATATATCTGAATTATTTACTCTTTCAAACCTTTGTAATTTTTCTTTCTTTCTTTTTTTTTAAAAAGGGAGAAAGAGAGAGGTTGCGTGTCTATGTATATATATATATATATACATATACACAGTTCTTTTATATATATATATATGCATATATATATAAAAGAACTGACAGATTTTATATTTATTTTTATATTTTATGTACACACATATTATTATTGACTAAAGCTCTATGTATCTGAATTATTTGCTCTTCAAACCTTTGTAAAAATTGTTTGGTGAAAATTGGCTCGCGCGTATAGATTGAAACTTTCAATCTTGTTTGATATTATTTTTTACTAACATGATTACTTCCTGTTCAAGCAGGTGTCTGAATCTTTACTATCTCATAAAAAAATCCAGAAATCAATTACTAGACCACAAAAGCAAGACCATTAATTTAAAAGTTTAATTTAATTTGTGATAGACTCGCTTCTGGGCAATGGATTCCTTCAAAGGGTCCAATTGTTGACACTAAATAGCTTGGCTTATATTATATTGGCAGCTTATATTAGATGTTGCCAGATTTGATCTAATAAAAGTTTGTAAAAATCAATTTCCCCAGTTTGTTTTTTTTTTACCTATAGTGAGAAGGGTTTGCAAAATGGAGTTACTGCAAATATTGAATTGACTTTCATTTAATAAAATAATCTTCTTCTTTGTATCGTTAAATTCATACCTCCTCCCATGAATTTATTTAACAAAATATTTTAGTTAGTGTATATGTAATTTGAAATTTATCAATTATGTATTCCATAACTAACAATTTTATTTAAAAGATACATAATGGACAAATTCGTCAAAAATTCGTCTTTTTTCTTTTTATTTGGTTATTCTGATTTATAAAAAAATAAGCTTTCTCTACAATTTTTCTTCTTTTTCGTTACAATGTTTATTAAATATCACATTGACTTCCACAATTACTCATATTCAAATATACCGCCTTGAACAAGCTGGATCCCAATATCTTTTCTTTTCTTTTTTTTTTTTTTATCATTTTCTAAATGATAACTATGGAGTTTGATTAAATTGTTAAAAATATTAACTCATTAAAATTTGAGCATGAATGGTTTAAAACAAATCATAATCATTGCTACATAAAAAAAAAAAAAAAACAAGTTAGAATGAACATAAACCATTTTTAAATATTTAAAAATTACATCCCTAGAGACCTGATGTCAACAAGTGTTGACTCATTCAAATGTACCATAAGTCTCACTCCACTCTCACGACTAGATTGCTTTTTTGTCTACTCAAACTTCGATTTTCAAAAAGAAAAGGAAAAATTTGAGGAGAGCATTTGGTAACTATGTATTCTAGGGCTGCTGAAACACAGTTATAGGTGGCAACATATTATTAATAGGATTTTTTTACATCAATGTTTCTCAAAACTACAATGACCCCCCTTGTTCCAAAGCCATGCAACAAAACTGTCAAAATTACGGCCAGGTGATCAATTGTATATTAATTCTCTTGAACTCACCGAGAGTTTACTTTTTCTGTTCGCTACAAATACATTGTGTGTGTCGTGATCCAAGAATATCCTTTGGTTTTATAATGATATGTAAACACAAAATAAACCTTTTGGTCGAGCGTTATAAACGTGCTTATAAAGTCACAAATATCAAACAAAGTCCGTTGGCTCCCTTGAATTGAATTTGTGTAGTCGGTCATTCATTTCTTCGTAGATTGAAGAAGTCACGACTATCAGCCAATTTGATGGAGATTGCAATTAATGTTTCATGATTTTGATGAAACATTAGAAAAGAAATTTAAATTTCCCGCTTTGGGAGAAAAAAAAAGAAAAGAAGAAATTCTCAATATGGAGTCGAAGTGATGCAAGGAGGTTTGTAGATTGTAGAATATTGATTTGGCATTTGAAGTATTTACTACTGATTATATAGGTACATATATATATATATATATATATAATGACAAGGCGATTAATGGGGGCTTTTAGGCCTTTGCCTTGTAGTTTTATTGTACTTATTCTTGTTTCGAAGCACTATGGTCATAAAAGAAGAAGACATATATACAACATATATGTATTCAAGTACACATAACTATAAATCGAAATATAATCCTTTGTATTCAGTATTCAAGGATGAGACTGTAAAAAAATAAAAACTGTCGTATTTTATTTTTATTTTTAAATGTACGTGGAGAGAATATTCAATGCAAGGCAGAAGGAGGCGGCTACATGATTTGTATTTATCTACCTCAATTTTTGTCCACGTTTCTAGTCCTTCCTTTCCATTCCTCATAATTCTCATAGAAATAATTATGTACTTTGTGAAACTAAGAGCACCAATCCTTTTTAACAAAGTGATAATATTTCGATAATGGCCGGGAGTGAGGCGGCCATTTTATAATTTGTACATAACTCATTTAAATACAAGGTGATGTTGTTTCACATGGTTTTATAAAAAATTATGAGTAGTAACATTTTCAACAAGGATTTGGAAATAAGTAATGTGTATTGTCAGATTGTGTTCTCATAGAGAACTTCAATACAGATCCCAAAGTCAACGTCAAAAAATCAAATCAAAAACAATTCAGTTCTTCAGTGTTACCAAGGATGTCAAATTGAGTCAAGTCTATTCTGGTCTAAAATTGTATAATCAAATGTTCATTTGAGTCACTTATCTGAGTTTTTTTCCCCCAAAATAGTAAGTATTTCATTCAAAAAATCCATATTGGTTAAACACTAATCTCAATAGACATTGGCACGATTATTGACGAAGCCATGTGTTAGTTCGGTTAAATCACATTTAATCACAATATGTATTTTTAGATCATCGTTAGATATTTTGTTTACTCTTATAAAAAGATATGACCCTTTTGTCTCTCTCAACCTTTCATTCTCTAAAAAGAGAGTGAGTAAAAGGGCCACGAATGTGGAGCATGAGTAGTTGACAAAATCGGCAGCAGACCCAAAAATACAGTGTTAACACAATGTACAAATGATGAGGATTATGGAAAGGAAATGGAAAGAGTAAACCCACCCACCTGCACTATCTTAGCTCAAGGAGTCAAGTGAGCATAAACATAGTTTCTATCCGTGTAAGTGAGTTAGAAGACACCAGATGAAGCCTCACGACGGGACGAGGTGTCCTTACGTCAATTCGGAAAATATTGAAATAAAATCCAAAAATCTATATCTTCTGCAATATTTATTGAATCTCTATCAAAATATGCTCCATTTGAGGAAGAAGCGAAACACCTGTTCAGGGATGGCCTTCAGCTCCTTGTGCAAATTTCCTTTTATGGTGCCAATGGAGTCAAATCTGGTTCAGTGGAGCGGCAATTTTAGTCTGGAGAAAAGAAAAAGTCAGTCGGAGCTAGATCAGGCTGGTCGAGGGTATTTATTCAGTGTTTGGTCGTAAAATCGTTAATAATCGTGGCTCAATGAGAATGTGCGTTATCACGTTATCATGCAAAATCCACGAACTGTTTTGCCAATAATCCAGCCGTTTACGGGGAATATTTTCACGCAAACGTCTCAAAATCTTGCGGAACGAATTCATGATGAACCATTCCACAAATATCGAAGAAAGCAAATTTCCGGATACTTTTTTCTCACACTCAAGATCAGCGTTTCTCAACCTTTTTTCCCTTTTGGAACCCTCAAAATATATCCAATGTCTCACAGAACCCTTGCGCAATAGGTCATTATAAAAAAAGTCAAAATTCTGGTGACAAAATTTTACCACACTGTAGAAAAAGACTGAAAAGCGTAATAGCTTATATAATCTCATTTTTCTCGCGGAACCCTTAAAGACCGTCTGCGGAACCCTAGGGTTCCGCGGAACCCCGGTTGAGAAACGCTGCTCTAGATATATAAATGTACATAATTATAAAGCCACCTTTAGTCGTCTTCTGATCCTTGATTTGTTGAGTTTTAATAGAGCTTTAAAGCTATCTCCCCCCCCCCCCCCACTAAACAGAAAATGTAATAAAATGTAGGAGACATGAATTTATGAGAAGGTAACAGCCTAATTTTCAAGCACTACTATTGTAACAATTGTAACAAGGATCTATGTATGTCAGTCAGGACATTTATGGCTCATCTCCCCTCCCCTCCCCCCCTGCACATTGATCAACTTCATATTTTGAATTAAACAGCGATATATATGAACTTCAAGTTTGGCAAAGAATCTTAAACGTTAATCTTAAATATTGAACCTTCATAGCCTTTTTTGAGTCAGGAAAGAAGGTTGCGAGAGTCGAAGAGGATACATAATTTGATGTGAAGCATTTATTACTATTATTATCTACATGTATGTATGTATGTATGTACTTAAGTGGTAGTAAAAATGAAATTTAATTTGTAACATCATTTCGCAAATTGATATTGATATTATTATTTATTTATTTATTTTTTCAATTTGTTTGAAGGTATCGTTTTTCTATTTCATTTCATTTCATCAGACTCGTTTCATATTATGATTACATTATAGAAATTTGTTTTTGTTTTTCTTTCTGTCAGCCACACTCAAATTCTATTTTTTTAAATAATAATAATTCCTACCTCCCTTTGGTTTGATGTAGGCCATTAGATTATTCATGGCACAATGCCCCTTCTCTTCTCACTTTTGAACAGAATAAATATTATCAATATTAAAGGTAGCTTAAACAGTTGTATGTACAAACATTTATATATATACAACAATTACACTAATGGTTTAAAAACCCATCCTTGGTGTTGTTAATACTGACTATCCCCTTATGCTGCTATTATTATTATTATTTTTTTTTTTTTTTGGTTTCGTGCTTTGAGTCTATTTATGTACTTATAGAATCGTAAACATGCCTCAAAAAAGTAAAAAAAATATATAAAAAATTGAGGGAAATGATATTTTATATATATATATATATATATATATATATATATATATAACTCTTCAATCTTTTTAATTGATTACAGAGATAAATTAACTAATGAAATAGAGCACATAATAACGCCTGAATAAAAGGTTGAGAGAATTAATTTTATGGGGCCCTGTGGATATTAGATGGCTAGGTATTATAAATGCCAGCTACGGAACTATAAAAGAGCCTTGTGTATTGCAAAAGATTAGTTCTTTTGAATTGAGATCCTTGAATAATAGTATCCTTTAGGCCGAGTTAAGAAAATCCCCTCCCCCTACCCCCCCCCCCTGCAATGACTTTGAAATAAGTATTTGCATATATGTGTATTATTTATTTAAAAAATCTTATTACTGAGCAGTTCTATATACATATATATGTAGATGTTTTGACTCTTCCTTGATTAAAAAATGTGTCGAAGGCTGATATTTTGGATCTGAGGGATGAATGTACATATATATGATATTAGAGTAGCCACCTTTCTATAGAAATTACTGATGGTCGGGATCTCAGCTCTTACAGCCTTGATCTTCCTCTCAGTTCCTAAAACATTTCTCAGCGCTAAAAAGTACCATAATTATCTGCTTTTAAATATAGTTTTTATCATGAGTCAAAACTCTGTCAAAGATAAGTCAAAAATGTTCCAAACAAACTGAAATCAAAAGAATTTAACCTTTAATTCAATTTCGGGTCTTAAGTAATCTTTATCAGGTCCAGATTCTTCAAAAAAGAAAGTAAAGGTCATTTTTTACTTTATTTAAAATGTATAGCTTTGTTGAGCACTTAGTGTTGGAGATAGTGATAAAATGATTCATTAAACTAAGAAGAGAGGAGAAGGTCGTGATAAGTTAAAAGAAAACGTGATATTGAAATATATTTTAGTTTCAAATTAACAAGTTTCTTTTTTCTTTTCTTATTTTTTTGTCCTCTTAAGCCAAAGGGGAACAAGAGGGTGGTAAAAGAGAACCCGGCCGTAGCTACTGTCCGTCTACCGATGTGTTGAGAACTATATTTAAGAAAACATCATACAGTGGCTTTATACTTCTTGACATCAAATGATATCTGACTTTCCTCACAAATCTGACAAATAATCATTGAGCTTTTCAATAGTTCTATTCAAAGTAAAACAATGCCTCTTGGCCATCAGTTACAACACTTATCCATTGAATAAACGATCATTAGAAAATAAATGGATGTATCTAGATACTAATCCCGGTCACTCCGAGAGGGCCTGATGAGTACTTACTATTCATATTTTGACTCTTGTGCGATTGTGTATCTCTAAGACCTGTAGTTCTTCTGAGGCAGACGGGTTCAAATCTCCTTTATTATTACTTTGGAAATGGTAAGAATAACGATGATGAAAAAAATCGGTTTTGATGGAGCTAATGATGCATTATAAAAATGTAAAAGAATTAGAGTCAGAGAATATTTGGATGGCTCATCGATCTAAGGAAACAACATTTTCAAACTCTTAAGTAAAGTTATTGTAAATACTTTTCTTATTTTGTGTATTGGTATTGTAATTAAAGTTAATTCGATATTAAATTTTAATATCTATTTTATTAAAAAGTGTAAAATATAACTTTATTTTTCAATCCTTTAGTTTCCACTTTATCATTCATAAAACCCTACTTTTTGAGCTAATTTAGCCCATTTTCCAAATTCAACTTCAATTTAAACCGCCTAGAAGGATACTCATTTTGTGCATTAAAAAATAATGATCCGCTTGTGTTTTAATGCAAATTCCATTTCCAGCCTTTGTTTTGATCTAAAAGGACTCTTGAGGGTGTTGGGGGTGGGAATAGGCCCAAAAGTTGGCTAAATCCTTTGTCCTTAAATACCTTCTTGAATATTTGATGAATAATTTCCACAGCACTCAAATAAGATATCAAGTACCCGATAAAAATGTGTAAATGTGTAAATTTCCAGTCAATTTGGAGCAAAAATTGGCAATAAATCAAAGACTCACGGTAGAGCTACTTAAGTTGTAGCGCGCGAAAGGATTTCAGCTGGTTTCTTAATCCTTCTGCGCGCTACTACTTGAGTCTATTGCGCTTGTTTCTTAGTGGCTCTACCTTGAGTTAACAAAACTAACAAGACCAAAGAATTAGCCGACTTCAGACCTGCTGTGAAAAAATAACAAAGAGTGTCATATCTTTTAAAAGCCTCAATGTTTGCTTTGGAGTGACGTCAACTGATGTTTGTCTAATTTTTTCTTTTATCATTTAGCAAAAATCAATATGCAAAAAAAATCGTATGATTAATAACTTTTTATGCAAATAAAGATAATATGAGGAGGGTTGTTTTCAAAATCAAAAACCTTGGAAATAAATTTTAATTGTCGAAATGTGCTAATTAACTATACCCACTCTATTATGCGTAGTCTTCTAAATATGATTTGTTATTCTGGGTGTGATGATTTTTAAATCGTACGAGTTTTTGAATTCTACTCGTAGGTTAATATGAAAGTGATGTTTAATAACGTTTTATTTAATCAAGGCCACGACTTCCAGTACTTGATGGTACTGCGTTAAACGCTCTTAATAATTGCATTGAACATTTTAAAGTAGAATTTTCTTTTTAAATGATCTCTTTAGTGTTTGATGGCCGAAAAATTTCAATTTGATTGTCTATAAATCAAAATGGATTTGAATCTGAAGAAGTTTCACGTTTTATTTCATTAATTAAATATATGAAAAGTCGATTTATCCTAAGGCTCTGGAGAAACAGGTTTATGACCTGCATTGGCCATCAAATCAAATATTCAGCAGCCTACTACCTCTTTCAGATTAATGCCAATATTTTTTATTATGATCAAATGTGAACATAGGTACATTGATTTTTACATTTGGGTTAATGATATAATAAATTTGAAGAGTGAATCAATTTAACAACTCTCCTAGTAACTGTACACATACAAATACTGATAAATTTTAGAGTTGAATAGCTAGGCAAATAGAGAAGAAAGTAATGATGATAAGATAATTTTGAACCTATAAAATGAAGCAGAAATGAGTGGAAAATTCACATTATCATAATATTTCCATTCATCAAAGCAAAGATGGCAATAACACAATCAACTATTTCGAGTCGGATTCAACATCTACTGGAGTCGGGGCTTTTGTCTGATGTTACTTTTCTGGTTGGGAGGAACGAAGAAGAGTCTCCAGAAAAGATCGCGGCCCATAAATGCATTCTTGGATCCGCCAGTCCTGTATTTGAACGGATGTTTACAGGAGACTTTAAGGAGTCAAGGAAGGAAGGCAATAATGAGCTTGTGATCGAGGTACCGGATGTGACTCCCTCTGGATTCAGAGAATTCTTGAGATGGGTTTATACGGATGAGGTAACGTTGAGCCTTGAAAATGTGGGTCCTCTTCTCTACTCTGCTGAGAAGTACGAGTTATCCACCCTCAAGGACGAGTGCACTTCATTCATGAAGAGTGTTCCATGGAAAGATCTCTGCTCCCTCTTTTATCAATGTAAATTACAAGGAGTACTCCATTTGGTTCCTTGGATTAAGGATCTTATTTCACTCAATGCATCTTCATCACTCACCTTTGACTCTGTCCTTGGAATCAAAGACAACGCTGCGTTGAATGACCTTTTCTCCTCTGATAGACTTTATATGGATGAGATTGATGTTTTTAGAACTGCTCTCCATTGGGCGTCATCCATGAGGAAAGAGAAGGAGGAAGACTTGAGAGAGATCCTTGGACCTGTTCTCCACTCCATTCGGTTCCCTCTTTTATCTCCGCATGAATTTGTGGATGAAGTAATTCCATCCGGACTACTCAATGATGAAGAGACGGTCGATGTCCTTAAATTCATATCCAAGAGAAAGTCAAGTGTTTCAACTGCCTTTTCTATTGTAGGCAGAGAACGTAGATGTAAAAGATTTAAATCTGTAGATTTTAAACCTCTGAAGACCCTGAGTCACTCCATTAGATTTAGGGTGGATAAACCCATCAATATCCATGGCTTTGTAATTTACATACCTTTAGAAGAAGGTTCAAATTTAACTGGGATCATGTGCTTGAAGAGGGTTGGTCCCTTTCTAAAGGAGGAGGAGGAGGAGAAGTCTTTATCTTCCGCAACTTTTGATGTAGAATATTCCAAGGGATTCTCAGCATCAAGGTACTACTTCGATAAGCCTGTTTCAATCGATCCAAAGACCCTTTACAGAGTCTGTCTTTCATATGACAAATCTTCATTCAACCGGAGAGTTAAGAGTGGAACAAAAGGACAAAAGAGAGTGACGGTAGATGGAATTCAATTTGAGTATGAGAATGATCCCGATGGAAATGACAATGGCTCAAGTGTTGATGAGGGTCAAATTCCAGGGATTCTCTTTAGCCGACTCCCTCCAAAGAAACAGAGTTGAAAAATCTCCTTCATTCCTTTACTTCATTATAAATCGTGTCTCATTTTACTTATTAGTATGTAGCTACTCTTTTATTATATATATTAATTAATAGTTAATCATTTTATTACTTTTGATTGGTGTGAGCACGCCGGGAATTTTCTCTTTTTTTATAATTCTACAATTTGTTTAAATAAATAAAATTGCGCTCTCTCCATCAAAGACTCATATTATTATATTAATAAATTTATCAAAAAAAAAAAAAAAAAAAAAAAAATTTGGAAAGGAACATTGGTTACGACAAATTGAGAAGTATTGCTTTCGAAATAAGTTGATAATTATCTTCTTATAGAATTGCACCAATTGTGAATTGTGATGTTGAAAGATTTTTTAGCCTTTTACTTGACGTAAACTCTTCTAAATAAAATAAAGATATTCTTATTATGAAATGGAATCTTGCTCAAATTTCCTTATAACTAGTCGTTATTGAAATTTTGAAAATTTCCTGCTTAATTCAAGTAATATAGGATGAAATTTATATAGTTATATCAGAAAAACTGAACATTGATTCGGAAAGGAAATGTGATTCCAATTTAAGTTTTCATAAAAAAAACACAAGAAAAATAATAGATTAAATTGATAATACGATTTCGAATATTTCAGATATAATTTAAAAGAAAAAAAGTAATAATTCTCAGGGAATTAATTACATTGAAATCGATTGAATATGTTCCCAAAAAATAGAAGCATCAAAAACAAATAAATAAATGAAAAAATATTCCATAAAAATGGAATAATAAAGTTCATGAAGACCAATATACACGAGATGAGCCAAACTTTAATTATGACATTAGATAAATAAAGCACACCCCCTCATCATGCAAAAGCCCCTCTCAGAATCACAATTGACGATTGGAGCATTTTAGTATAAGCAAAAATTCTTCAAGTCAATGCTTATCACGGCAACAATATTCTTCAACTGGATGTATCAGGCATTCTTTAAACTATCCACTTTTGAATGGTTCACGTGGAATATCCTTTCGACTTTTTTTACACTAATAAGTAGAGGCATTCTTTCTTCTAAGGCTTGTATTATTATTCGCCCTCACCTTTGAAATAGTAGAACCACATAACATAAATACTGTTTTTATCACGTATAAAATAGGTTCAGGTGTTAAGGAAATGAATAAGGCAAAAATTTCCAAGGAAATCATAGATTGATCCTTGAAGTCCTTAGTCTCGTCCATTGTCATACATCTATACTTTTCCTCAATCTCCCGTTTTATTTTAAAAATTCAAACTCGACTTAAGAGCTCCAATGATTGGGTTACGGGAAAACAAGAAGAGACGGATTTCTCCATAAATTGGATGAAATTTTGATGTCCTCTAACTGAAAGTGGGTAATACATGATACAAGGAATTACGTTAGGTCAGACGTGAAATCAGATGTACCTGAATCATTTATTGAATGGATCCGGATTTCTCTTGTGACATCAGCGATTTGAAAGTCTCATGATCGGAAATTTCTTTATTATAGAAGTCGAGAAATGGCATGGCCGGAATGTCATCACACTCGTATCCTTGATAAAAAAATTTATACATTTATTTTTATACATTCCTACTCATTGAAGTATCTCTATCAGTAGCAAACCCTTAAAATATTTAATTTAAAGAAATGTTTAATTATTTTTTTTGAGATTGCAACTTGTACAGTCAGTCTGTGAGTACAAGTTACAGATTGTGCACAACATATTAGGTATGTAAAAAAATGTATCAAATATTATTTTAAATATGTACATGGATCGTGGTTTTATCCCTTTTTATTAAAAGATGATGCAAGCAACAGTTTTCACTTGACCAAATAATTATAATCATTATGTTCATCAAAAAAAAAAAAAAAAATATTAAAATATTTTTTATGAGATGGTTTTTGACAAATACATATTCATAAATAGATATTTGAATCAAGGTTTTTTTTTTTCTTTCCTTCCTTCCTCCCTTAGTATTGTCCGTCCTTCCAAGTAAAGTTTGCCACTCTTAGAAGTAGGGATTGATCCATACTACTCCGTTGCTGACTTATATACATATGTAGAATAGTAATAATAATATGAAAACATCTTACTTTAAATAAGATAAAAACAATAAAATAAAGTATTGATACAAACACATGCTCACTCCATGCACTTTTTCAGCTTAATTTGTTCTTTGGTTTGATTAATTATGACGATAATAAAACTGGTCAATAGTAGGATAAAAGTTATTCAGTTTGCCTCTCTGATTTCAAATCTGTAATTTTGTTTTTTTTGCGAGTGTCCGACGGTTTTTGAGAAATCGGACGGACCCTACTTTTCCAGGTTTTTTGGCCCATTTTCCTACTTCAACTTCAATTTTGAATGCACAAAATGAGTAGTATCCTTTTAGTCTTAAATTGAAGTTGAAGATGGAAAAATGCCTCAATAAAGTTCAAAAAGTAGAGTTCAATTTCCCGAAAACCCTTGGACTCTCGAATAAAAATAATTACAGATTTGAAATTGGCGTACAAAACTGAATAACTTTTTATTATACTTATACCCCTTAGGATTTTTAAAAGTTCATAAATTTGTTGACTTGGTTAATTATAATAATTTTTAATATTGTTTTTTATTTTTTTTAAATCGAGATTTAAAATCTCTAATAAATTTGTAATTAAAACAACTGGCCCTTTTGTCGTGTTTGTCATTAATTATATGTATATCAATCATCATCATAGGTAATGAGAAGGAGAACAACGCAGATGATCCTTTTTAATTGTGTGACTTTTCCTCTATGGATCCTCAATGTTCAAAAAATGACTTTCATTCCCCCTATTGATTTTATTAAGGATTTACCCAGGTGTTCTTACATAATATGGAATTTAAAATGGGTAGGTCTTCTCACGTCTCTCATCTCGGTCCTTGAAAAACCCATTTCAAAATCCATGGCGCCCTGAACTAATAGAGAGCACACTACCACTAATAACTATTACAATAAAGTAGTTCGTGTCCACTCATTTGAGAGATATTTTCATAAAATATGTATAAGCATATGGTATAAAAGGATTCTAAGACAAGATCCCTGACTTTGTTATTAAATATAATCAAATCTTTCATAAAGGATCTTGTGTCATCTCTTCAATATGTATTGGATTTAAATATGAGCTCCAAGGCTCGTCAGCATCAATTGTGGCTGCTTTTATTATTATCACAATCTTGAATTCAGGGATATGAAGCTATCCGAAATGAAAGTACTTGAGTTTATCAATTAAATTCAGACATAATTAGAGAAGGTAGTCGTTGTTTTTATAAATATGTATTGTCTCTTTACACTTCAAATACAGAGAGATACATTCATTGATGAGGTCGTAACTGACTGATACGATTATTATAACTACAATAATAGCACGAGAATAATTATTATAAAAAGGGACCATAGCTTTTCTCCTCTATTCGGACGGGTTCAGAAGATGACAATAGAAATTGTAGAGAAATTAATAAAAAAAGGTCATCTGCAAGGGACTGCATTTCGCCAAAAAAGTCCTAAAATTGTTTCTATGTATCGTAATAGGACTTCAGTTAACTTTGATTAAATCAAACAATGATCAGTCTGATCATCCCTCGCCGAGAGCAATTAATGATGTATTTGACTCTCACCTATCCACAAAGTTACCTAATACGAATAAGAAAATTTATACTGTATTATGTAAATTGTCAATTTGTCTACTTTTATTCCCTTTATTAGAGAGCTGAACCTTGACTCGTTCAACTTAAATGAACTCTTGTTGGGAAGAATTGATAACTTCTACCAAACGATTTTGAGCATTTCCCCCCCCCCCCTTGCAAATTTTTCATCCGCGCCTGAGAACGTTAATTATACACTATTGAATGAAAAACAATTCCACAGTTGAGAAGAATTAACTAAGCCTGATTGGCACTCTTCCCAGGTGTATGTATAATTATGCAAAAACGTACAGGTTTAAATTTTCTTCCTTTTTTGTGACGTCATAAGATAGAAAAATAAAGAAATATGCACGAGATTTTTGAGATGAATACAAACACTATGATTTCTCCCTTCAGCTGTTTTTCATCAGTTGACTCTTTTGATGGAAAGCAGATGAATTATTAATATTTATGATTTTGATATATTACATATACATAATACAATAATTTTGAATCTTTGAATATTATACAAGCTTTAAAGATTGGTTGAAATCATTAATGTATAGTATATCTAAATACTAATAACTCTGCTCTCAAAATTAAAAAGTTGGCAATAAGGAAAATAAGGAAGGGTAGCGACTATAATATGTTTTTTTGCAAATTTATCCTTTCCCCTCTGAGGTGAGTCGAGGTGAGGAGTGCACATAAAAGCTTTTCGTGTAAAAACAATACCCACAGAATGTAGCATAAACCTCATCCACACACAACCTCGATTCTTAAAAGAGAAAGGAAAAGTTTGTAAAAGGATCCTCAGCAACATGGGGCTACTTCGATAAGCCTGTTTCAATAGATCCAAAGACCCTTTACAGAGTCTGTATTTCTTTTGACAAATCTTCATTCAATCGGAGAGTTTGGGGTGGAATAATTGGACACAATAGGGTGATGAAGGATGGAGTTCAATTTGAGTATGAGAATGATCCCGATGGAAATGACAATGGCTCAAGTGTTGATGAGGGTCAAATTCCAGGGATTCTCTTTAGCCGACTCCCTCCAAAGAAACAGAGTTGAAAAATCTCCTTCATTCCTTTACTTCATTATAAATCGTGTCTCATTTTACTTATTAGTATGTAGCTACTCTTTTATTATATATATTAATTAATAGTTAATCATTTTATTACTTTTGATTGGTGTGAGCACGCCGGGAATTTTCTCTTTTTTTATAATTCTACAATTTGTTTAAATAAATAAAATTGCGCTCTCTCCATCAAAGACTCATATTATTATATTAATAAATTTATCAAAAAAAAAAAAAAAAAAAAAAAAATTTGGAAAGGAACATTGGTTACGACAAATTGAGAAGTATTGCTTTCGAAATAAGTTGATAATTATCTTCTTATAGAATTGCACCAATTGTGAATTGTGATGTTGAAAGATTTTTTAGCCTTTTACTTGACGTAAACTCTTCTAAATAAAATAAAGATATTCTTATTATGAAATGGAATCTTGCTCAAATTTCCTTATAACTAGTCGTTATTGAAATTTTGAAAATTTCCTGCTTAATTCAAGTAATATAGGATGAAATTTATATAGTTATATCAGAAAAACTGAACATTGATTCGGAAAGGAAATGTGATTCCAATTTAAGTTTTCATAAAAAAAACACAAGAAAAATAATAGATTAAATTGATAATACGATTTCGAATATTTCAGATATAATTTAAAAGAAAAAAAGTAATAATTCTCAGGGAATTAATTACATTGAAATCGATTGAATATGTTCCCAAAAAATAGAAGCATCAAAAACAAATAAATAAATGAAAAAATATTCCATAAAAATGGAATAATAAAGTTCATGAAGACCAATATACACGAGATGAGCCAAACTTTAATTATGACATTAGATAAATAAAGCACACCCCCTCATCATGCAAAAGCCCCTCTCAGAATCACAATTGACGATTGGAGCATTTTAGTATAAGCAAAAATTCTTCAAGTCAATGCTTATCACGGCAACAATATTCTTCAACTGGATGTATCAGGCATTCTTTAAACTATCCACTTTTGAATGGTTCACGTGGAATATCCTTTCGACTTTTTTTACACTAATAAGTAGAGGCATTCTTTCTTCTAAGGCTTGTATTATTATTCGCCCTCACCTTTGAAATAGTAGAACCACATAACATAAATACTGTTTTTATCACGTATAAAATAGGTTCAGGTGTTAAGGAAATGAATAAGGCAAAAATTTCCAAGGAAATCATAGATTGATCCTTGAAGTCCTTAGTCTCGTCCATTGTCATACATCTATACTTTTCCTCAATCTCCCGTTTTATTTTAAAAATTCAAACTCGACTTAAGAGCTCCAATGATTGGGTTACGGGAAAACAAGAAGAGACGGATTTCTCCATAAATTGGATGAAATTTTGATGTCCTCTAACTGAAAGTGGGTAATACATGATACAAGGAATTACGTTAGGTCAGACGTGAAATCAGATGTACCTGAATCATTTATTGAATGGATCCGGATTTCTCTTGTGACATCAGCGATTTGAAAGTCTCATGATCGGAAATTTCTTTATTATAGAAGTCGAGAAATGGCATGGCCGGAATGTCATCACACTCGTATCCTTGATAAAAAAATTTATACATTTATTTTTATACATTCCTACTCATTGAAGTATCTCTATCAGTAGCAAACCCTTAAAATATTTAATTTAAAGAAATGTTTAATTATTTTTTTTGAGATTGCAACTTGTACAGTCAGTCTGTGAGTACAAGTTACAGATTGTGCACAACATATTAGGTATGTAAAAAAATGTATCAAATATTATTTTAAATATGTACATGGATCGTGGTTTTATCCCTTTTTATTAAAAGATGATGCAAGCAACAGTTTTCACTTGACCAAATAATTATAATCATTATGTTCATCAAAAAAAAAAAAAAAAATATTAAAATATTTTTTATGAGATGGTTTTTGACAAATACATATTCATAAATAGATATTTGAATCAAGGTTTTTTTTTTTCTTTCCTTCCTTCCTCCCTTAGTATTGTCCGTCCTTCCAAGTAAAGTTTGCCACTCTTAGAAGTAGGGATTGATCCATACTACTCCGTTGCTGACTTATATACATATGTAGAATAGTAATAATAATATGAAAACATCTTACTTTAAATAAGATAAAAACAATAAAATAAAGTATTGATACAAACACATGCTCACTCCATGCACTTTTTCAGCTTAATTTGTTCTTTGGTTTGATTAATTATGACGATAATAAAACTGGTCAATAGTAGGATAAAAGTTATTCAGTTTGCCTCTCTGATTTCAAATCTGTAATTTTGTTTTTTTTGCGAGTGTCCGACGGTTTTTGAGAAATCGGACGGACCCTACTTTTCCAGGTTTTTTGGCCCATTTTCCTACTTCAACTTCAATTTTGAATGCACAAAATGAGTAGTATCCTTTTAGTCTTAAATTGAAGTTGAAGATGGAAAAATGCCTCAATAAAGTTCAAAAAGTAGAGTTCAATTTCCCGAAAACCCTTGGACTCTCGAATAAAAATAATTACAGATTTGAAATTGGCGTACAAAACTGAATAACTTTTTATTATACTTATACCCCTTAGGATTTTTAAAAGTTCATAAATTTGTTGACTTGGTTAATTATAATAATTTTTAATATTGTTTTTTATTTTTTTTAAATCGAGATTTAAAATCTCTAATAAATTTGTAATTAAAACAACTGGCCCTTTTGTCGTGTTTGTCATTAATTATATGTATATCAATCATCATCATAGGTAATGAGAAGGAGAACAACGCAGATGATCCTTTTTAATTGTGTGACTTTTCCTCTATGGATCCTCAATGTTCAAAAAATGACTTTCATTCCCCCTATTGATTTTATTAAGGATTTACCCAGGTGTTCTTACATAATATGGAATTTAAAATGGGTAGGTCTTCTCACGTCTCTCATCTCGGTCCTTGAAAAACCCATTTCAAAATCCATGGCGCCCTGAACTAATAGAGAGCACACTACCACTAATAACTATTACAATAAAGTAGTTCGTGTCCACTCATTTGAGAGATATTTTCATAAAATATGTATAAGCATATGGTATAAAAGGATTCTAAGACAAGATCCCTGACTTTGTTATTAAATATAATCAAATCTTTCATAAAGGATCTTGTGTCATCTCTTCAATATGTATTGGATTTAAATATGAGCTCCAAGGCTCGTCAGCATCAATTGTGGCTGCTTTTATTATTATCACAATCTTGAATTCAGGGATATGAAGCTATCCGAAATGAAAGTACTTGAGTTTATCAATTAAATTCAGACATAATTAGAGAAGGTAGTCGTTGTTTTTATAAATATGTATTGTCTCTTTACACTTCAAATACAGAGAGATACATTCATTGATGAGGTCGTAACTGACTGATACGATTATTATAACTACAATAATAGCACGAGAATAATTATTATAAAAAGGGACCATAGCTTTTCTCCTCTATTCGGACGGGTTCAGAAGATGACAATAGAAATTGTAGAGAAATTAATAAAAAAAGGTCATCTGCAAGGGACTGCATTTCGCCAAAAAAGTCCTAAAATTGTTTCTATGTATCGTAATAGGACTTCAGTTAACTTTGATTAAATCAAACAATGATCAGTCTGATCATCCCTCGCCGAGAGCAATTAATGATGTATTTGACTCTCACCTATCCACAAAGTTACCTAATACGAATAAGAAAATTTATACTGTATTATGTAAATTGTCAATTTGTCTACTTTTATTCCCTTTATTAGAGAGCTGAACCTTGACTCGTTCAACTTAAATGAACTCTTGTTGGGAAGAATTGATAACTTCTACCAAACGATTTTGAGCATTTCCCCCCCCCCCTTGCAAATTTTTCATCCGCGCCTGAGAACGTTAATTATACACTATTGAATGAAAAACAATTCCACAGTTGAGAAGAATTAACTAAGCCTGATTGGCACTCTTCCCAGGTGTATGTATAATTATGCAAAAACGTACAGGTTTAAATTTTCTTCCTTTTTTGTGACGTCATAAGATAGAAAAATAAAGAAATATGCACGAGATTTTTGAGATGAATACAAACACTATGATTTCTCCCTTCAGCTGTTTTTCATCAGTTGACTCTTTTGATGGAAAGCAGATGAATTATTAATATTTATGATTTTGATATATTACATATACATAATACAATAATTTTGAATCTTTGAATATTATACAAGCTTTAAAGATTGGTTGAAATCATTAATGTATAGTATATCTAAATACTAATAACTCTGCTCTCAAAATTAAAAAGTTGGCAATAAGGAAAATAAGGAAGGGTAGCGACTATAATATGTTTTTTTGCAAATTTATCCTTTCCCCTCTGAGGTGAGTCGAGGTGAGGAGTGCACATAAAAGCTTTTCGTGTAAAAACAATACCCACAGAATGTAGCATAAACCTCATCCACACACAACCTCGATTCTTAAAAGAGAAAGGAAAAGTTTGTAAAAGGATCCTCAGCAACATGGGGCTACTTCGATAAGCCTGTTTCAATAGATCCAAAGACCCTTTACAGAGTCTGTATTTCTTTTGACAAATCTTCATTCAATCGGAGAGTTTGGGGTGGAATAATTGGAGTTGAGACATTCAATAACGATCTAAATTATCTCATCCTGGAATTAGGAAGGAGTTTCAAAAGAGGGGAGCACGTCGAGCTTTTTTGTCCACTCGCAACCTCGACTGACAAAAGGGAAAGGAAAAATTTGGAAAACAACTGGTAGCTACCCTTCTGTATTTTCCTTGTTGCCAACTTTTTAATAATGGCCAAAGTTATTATTTAGATATACTGTTCATTTATAAATTCTACCAATATACACGACGAGCTTTTTGGGATAAACAAAAACACTATGTATTCTCCCTTCAGCTGATTTTCATCATTTGACTCCTTTGATTTAAAGCAGCTGACCCTACGTATTATGAACTCTAAAAGGGTATTATTATTATTTCTGATGTTGATGCATACAAAATATATTAAATCAAGAATTGCGCGCGCTTTTTTTGAATTTTGAATATATTAGGAGTAGTAACAATTGGTTTATGATTGGTAAAATTTATAAATATATAGTATATCTAAATAATAAATTCTGCCAAATATTAACAAGTTGGCAACATGGAAAATACAGAAGAGTAGCTACCAGTTGTTTTTCCAAATTTTTCCTTTCCCTTTTGTGAGTCGAGGTTGCGAGTGGCCAAAAAAGCTCGACGTGATACAAATCAATCGTTAATACTTGTACATCAAAAATTCAAAAAAAGGGCGCGCAATCCTTGATTTAATATATTATTATATATCAAAATCATAAATAATAATAATACCCTTTTTGAGTTCATAATACGTAAAGTCAGCTGCTTTAACTCAAAAGAGTCACACGTCGAGCTTTTTTGTCCACTCGCAACCTCGACTGACAAAAGGGAAAGGAAAAATTTGGAAAAACAACTGGTAGCTACCCTTCTGTATTTTCCTTGTTGCCAACTTTTTAATATTGGGCAGAATTTATTATTTAGATATACTATATATTTATAAATTTTACCAATCACAAACCAATCGTTACTACTCCTAATATATTCAAAATTCAAAAAAAGGGCGCGCAATCCTTGATTTAATATATTTTTTATGCATCAAAATCAGAAATAATAATAATAATACCCTTTTAGAGTTCATAACCACGACGAGCTTTTTGGGATAAACAAAAACACACTGTATTCTCCCTTCAGCTGATTTTCATCATTTGACTCTTTTGATTTAAAGCAGCTGACTCTACGTGTTGTGAGCTCAAAAAGGGTATTCTTATTATTTATGATTTTGATACGTAAAAAATATATTAAATCAAGGATTGCGCGCCCTTTTTTTGAATTTTGAATATGTTACAAGTAGTCCTTCTGTCTTGTGGCCTTCATACCTTTCATTTATAACAACCTTCTTTGAGTTTAATTTAACTTATACATACCTACATAATACATCTTTAAATATTTGCAAAAATAATTAATTTATTTAATATTGTTTTATTTTTACAAAAACTCCATCAGACAAAAAGGACAGACACTGTATGTGGAATTTTGAATAAAAATTATTGCCGCTTCACTTTAGTATTGACACTTGCTTGTTTTTGACGAGAGGCACGATAAATGCAGCATTGAATTATTCTGAAATTCACATAGAGAAATGATCCTAGAATCAATGCACAAAACCCGAAGACATCAATGAGGTTTCTTTGAATAAAACTCAATTTGTTCACGGGTTGTACAAAGTGATGACAGGGTTTATGTCTCATAACATACTCCATCCACCAAACTGCACGGTCCAATGGTCGATTGATTTGGTCCATGACCAGGGTACCTAAGGAATGGATTTTTAAAAATAAAATAAAAGGGGTTTGCTTGCTTTAGACTCTATGTATACTCACCCCAGTGTTGAGCGTTTTGTGTGTAGTTTGTGTGTCGAAGAAGGGACTCCATGGAAGATATCAAGTTGTCAGCTCTTACTTCCTGATACGGAATAACAAGTCCCATTCCTTTTTTAAGTCCTTCATATGCATTTTGCCTTTGATCACCTTGTACTGGTATAAAGAGCTAAAGAATTTGTGATTAAGACTATGTGCACAGTAGTACATTGGATTGATTGATGTCTAAAATAGAGGGGGTGACCGACCATATTTTGATTTCTGCCTCGGTTTTGTGTTAATATTTCGAAATTAAATAGATTTAATATTTTTTAAATTACATAGATCAACAAATTTGAAATGTCAAAAAAAACACTAAGGGGTATAAATATAAAAAAAATAATTCTATTTTGAATGCTGATTTCAAATCTGGATTTTTTTTCAAGAAATGGGACCCTACTTTTTGAGCTAATTGGGCCCACTTTCCAACTTCAACTTCAATTTAAGACTAGAAGAATACTCGTTTTGGGCATTAAAAAATGTTGATTAGCTAGTGTTTTTTAATGTGAGTATTATTGCCGGTCTTTGTTTTGACCTAAAATGACTCCTGGGGGAGTGGGAGACGGGAGTAGGTCCAAAAGTCGGCCAAATTCTTTGTATTTAAATAACTCTGAATATTACATGAATAAGGAATGCTTACAAGAGCTGAGACCCTCAGCTTTCAAATGAGGTGTCAAGCGCCCGATAAAAATCCATAAGTAAGAAGAAATCCTCCATCTAAATGTGTAAATGCTTAGGTAAAAATTCGAAAAGACTTACGGTAGAGCTACAAAAGTAGTAGCGTGCAGAAGGACTACGAAATCAGCTGAAATCCTTTTGTGCACTACTAGCGAATTTTTGCTCGAAATTGAATAAAAATTTACACAAAATAAAAAGGCTCCAAACAAATTGTATAAAGAGTAGGGTTGGTCACCCTAAGGCAGTGCTTCTCAAACTATTTTATCTCAGGACACATACATGAAATAAATTAATCCATGGGAAGCAACATTGGAGATGTTGCAAAATTTTGATTGCGTTCTTTTTTTTTTTTTTTTTAATTTCATGGATTCACATCTACGAGAAAATAATAATTAAGTCCAGGATGCAGAGTTTGAGAACCACAGCCCTAATGTATAATATATTATGTAGGTAGAATCTTGACTTACAACGGGTTTTTGGTAGCAAAGAGTCTCTTGAAAGCTGGATTGACCTCCATGACTTACAAATAGCTTTAAATTGGGATGCGCAAGGATTTCTTTTTGTGGAAGCCACTTTTTGAGAAGTAAGTTTGGAGGAGCATCCTCCATGACCTCTGTTTCCCATTTCCAAATAACTCTTTGCTTGAGTTTGGAGAATGCTGAAATAAAAATTTGTCGATGCTCTTCCGACATCTGCTCAATTTCAAATAGAAAAAGTTAAATACAATGATTAAATAATGAAGGGGATCAGCTCAGTGGCGTACCGTGGGGATTAACCTCCCCCCTTTTTATTTTATGAACGGTACACCCCTGGTACTCTCACTTGTGAACTTTGAAGAAAAGAGCCGAATGACACAAACACAACACCATCCTTGGCATCATCCATGAATTTTTTAATATCTGGGCTCATATTTCTGTTAAAATCCGGCTCTTGACAATTCATCATTCCTAAGTAAATGGTATTTTGAGCTATGGGTTTATTCCCGTCTATAATTAGGGGATGTCCAAAATGAAAGGCCAAGCTATTGAAAAAAGTATTTACAAAATTCTTGGGACTTTACTTCCCTCTCACAGTATGTATGTATACTTACCTAGTGTTTTCCATTAAGTCAATGATTTTGGGTCGATTGATTTCCTTTGGCTCTGGCAAGGTTTCATCCAGTAGGGACTCTGTATAAGGTATCATAACCCATTCGATTATAAATCTTGTGAAATACGAAATAATCACATTTCCAGTTCTTTGAAAGATGTTCATATCGTTTTCATAGGGTAAAAAAGGACTCTGCATATAGGATGGATTGTGGGGTTGATTCATGAAATGATCCAAGGAAGGTAATGATGCCTGAATGGAGAGATACATAACAGAGCTGCAGGAAAATACACACCAGGATCAATTAATTAAGTATCACAATGGCTAGACTACCTGGCCTTAAATCTATGAGCTAAGTAAGTTCCTGCAACACCACCATAAATAGGAGCATTCACAACAGCATCAAATTCTGCAGATTTGTCCTTCAATAGTGCTTGAATCTCATCACTCTTCATACAATCATAAGCAATTTCATAAAATACAGGAGGAAGCTCAAGGAGTCCAACGGTTTCGTAAGAACCTGAAGTTGTGTGCATTCATTTATGCCAAATGTAGTCATGATTAATTAGGGATGGATTATAACCAACCTGCTTGGAGTTTCATGAGTGAGATTTTATCCATTAAGCTCTTGAGTTTGCCTTGTTTATCACATTGAATGTCCGTTACATTTTTTAGCCCAGAGGTGAAGGGGGACACAATTGTGACTTCATGTCCATGATCACGTAATTTCCCAGCGAGAGGTGTGAATGTTATTAGCATGGATTTCGGTAAAATAGGAAAAAAGAAGAGGATTCTCCCTCCATTCACTTGAGACGAGAAAATCCCAAATAGAAAAACCAGTCCGATATTCTTAGTCAGCATGATTGTTTGTAAAGAGCAGTTTTCTGAAAATTTAGGATCATAGTAATCACAACCCCTAATAGTATCTATAAATACTCTTTTATGAGAAAGCAAAAATAAATTTGAGAGTTTGACTCCTTCATGAATGTTAGAACAGCGTTTTCACTGATGTTACAGATTGCATAATAAACAGAAAGTGACTCCATGTTGGAGGCATACATATATGATTCATATATTTATTAAATAAAGTGAACCAAGTCTTGAGAAAACTTCATCCTATGATTTTCAAAACGATATACAAAAGACTAAACAATTGTGTTTTAATCAAATTGATGGCAAAGAGCTAGCAATTACCTGATAAATGGTAAAAATCCCTATAAAATGACCATATTTTATCAATTAAATGTTTGTTCTGGACCATTTAAGGACCAGTACAGTAAGATATTTGCAGAAAAGTATCTTATCCTTGCAAAATTAATACCTAATTTATTGGCTACACTATGTATATTGATGTAATGACATATTTTAAATATTTAAAGTATAATAATTATGAGAAAAGGTTCTTTTAATAATAATTAATTAATTATCGACCCCATTGTGACATCCAAATGTATGGTAGTAATTCACTATTTTCCTTTCACAATGATGACGTCAGGTGAAAATGCATTATACAATCAGATTGATCGCTTTTTTAAATCCATATAATCTCATTTAAATTTTAAACACACGATTTAGTTTACAATTATGAGCTCAGGAGATCACTTTACGTACTTATACATATAATATGTAACAGAATTTAGAAGATCCACTATTGAATATAGTAAATAATATCTTTAGTCACTACTTATTACAACAAGGTAAACATTTCAACTAATTCAATCTTTACATAAATTTTTTTGAGCCTATCTGCCTTAAGCAAGAGTTTAAATCCTTGTTTGATAAAGTTAAATAGTATTTACTCTTACAAAAGCATTCTTGTTTAAAGATAAAGTAATTTTAAAACAATACAAAAACAAAAGATAGGAATGTAATTGCGTCTGAATTTTGTCAAATAAGTTATTAGTGATACCCTGAACATTTGACAAAATTCCGACGCAATTACTTTCCTATCTTTTGTTTTTGTTTAGTAATAACCCCATTACACTGAGATTTATTTATAGATAAAATATGTACATATTATATACAAATACACTTGTAATACAAATATTATAGATATATTTTTCACAACATGTTTAGGATACAAAGTATTTGAGTATCATTAAATTTATCGTCGTTTAAAAGTGGAATTTAACTGAGTTATTCTACAATTCAATGTCTCTTTCATTTCTCTCAATTTCGTGCTATAAGCTTCAACCTCCTCCAATGTTTCTTCCCATTGACTCAGCAAAGAGTTATTCGCCTTTTGTAGGTTTTCAAATCCCAATACAAACTCGCTAACTTTAGAGTGCATATCCGCCATTCCATTTGTTATAATTTCGGGGCATCTTCCTTGAATGTAAGTTTTTGGACTCTCATCTTGCGCACCACTTCCATCAAGAAGCTCTTCCACAGTTTTATGATGTGGGCCAAGAGAGGCCATCGAGGTATAAATCTTTAGTCCAGCTGAATTGTTGCTCGACATTCTCAGTGATTATTTTTAGTCGAACAAGTCTATAACAAACCAATTAAAGTGTTAATTTTTAAAAGTAATGAGGAATTCCGTCTTCATTACTACTTACATCAAATCGAGAAGGAATTTTCAAAATTTAAAGTATAAAACCACTGGAAAAATTTAGATGCTGTGCCGAAAGAATCTAAAACTATACTATAATGGGTTTGATTTAATAGGTAATTATTATGGGATATTACCTTTTTGCAAATTTAAATTAGGATTGAATGTTAATAAGCTACAACTTGATTTCTATATATCCCTTAATAAATATACGTATATGTACTTATGTAGTAATAAGTAATAAGAGAAACAAGTATGTGTCACAATCCCGTACTTATAAGGCAATTTGTCTATGGCTTGATTGTCGAGCATCAACTCATTCATAGTGTATAATATGTACTTCTGTAGATGGTTTTATAACCTAAATATGTACTTATTAGGAAATTGATGGCTTCATCCATAACTTTAATCCATAAAAGAATTTGAGTTCAAAAACTTATAAATACACTTTATTTATACACACGCACACAAAAAAAAAAAAAAAAAAAAAAAAAAAAAAAAAAAAAAAAAAAAAAAAAAAAAAAAAGACTAAAAATCCATAAAAAAATTTATTTTTTCATTTCTCATACTATACAGGTATGTATATGATATAAAACTTGAAAAACGACCAAATATTTTTAATAATTCACAATCCCAGTGGTCCGCTCATTATCCTTCTTACGAATCTCATAAATCTTCGTTACCTCATCTAGTTTTCTTTGTACTTGAGAAGTACTTTGATCAATCCATTGAAGCGAATCCATGTGTGCGTTAAGAACACGTCCAATTTGTACGATTGGATCATTCGAGTCTTGATGACGATTTGCAGAGTTCAGATGCTCAATAATTTCTTTCAAATCCTCAGACATCCTTTGAAGTTGAGCATCCATTGTTTCAGCCAATTGATATGTTCGCTCTCTTTCAGTGTCTGGAGGTGGACCAGACGTATCAGATGTGTTTAATGAAGATTCTAGGGGGCGTAAAATTTCTTCCAATTCACTTTGTTGCCCTTTAATAAAATCTAATTCGTGCTCCAACCTCTATATGAAAAAAATAGGTTTCAATAATTATCAACAAATCTCAATAATAATAAAAAATGTTTACTTGTTGATCAAGCTTCACTTTTTCCACTTGCTCATTGAGTGTGACGATATTTTCTCCATTTGATATCAGGAGACGATCCCAAGCATTGACTTGCGTGGCTTGATTAAGAAATACTTTTTCCTGCTCTTCTAACTCTAGGGTCCACTTATTGATTGCTTCTTCTAATTGACGATAATTCATAGAAGCACTGGCTGCCGAAGCCGCTGTGGTCCTAAATATAATAAACGTACATTGATTTAGATTCATTATTAAAAAGTTGAATATTGAATTACGTTGTGGATGTAGAGAGAGTTGCATTAGGAGCAGTGGATGCAGGGGCGGAGGTCGTGGTCGTGATTCCAGGGGCTGTGGAAGAAGCACTACTTGCGTTTTTTCCAAAGTTAAGTCCTGTAGTAGCCAGGGTTGTGGGAGTTGTTCCAAATGCGAATCCAGTGGATGTGGAAGCAGGAGTTGTTCCAGCCGTGGTGGTTGTGACTGTCGTACCAAAGGAGAGTCCTCTTTTTGAAGATGGAGTTGTTGTCGCCGTTGTCGTAATACCAAATCCAGTTGAGGCCGTCGTTGTTCCTACCGCCGTAATACCAAATCCAGTTGAGGCCGCCGTTGTCACTGCCGCCGTAATACCAAATCCAGTTGGAGCCGTGGATGTGGTCGATGCTACACCAAACGCAGGGGGCTTCGTGGATGTAGGAGCGCCAAAAGATAACCCGGGAGCAGTTGTTGCAGGTGTGGCTGTGGCGCTCTGAAGACCAAAACTAAACCCAGAAGAGGGTGCTGCTGTGGATGCTGGAGGCATTGTCGTTGATGTAGCGGTGGGAGTTCCACCCAGACTAAAGGAAAAGGAGGAGGAAGTTGTTGCAGGGGCTGCTACAGGGGTACCCAGAATCCCTGGTGCAGTTGTGGGCGTCTTTGCTTTAGCTGGCGGCCCTCCAGCCATAAATCCAGGGGTTCCACCCCCTGTAGCGGCGGTCGTCTGCGGTGCTCCAAAAGAGAAACCCGTGCCCGCTGCTGTTGAAACGGCGGCTCCTCCTGTGGGTGCCCCAAAAGGGAATCCTGTGGTCGGAGTTGCTTTGGCCGGAGCTGCAGCAGTCGGAGTCCCAAAAGAAAATCCCGTTGCGGGAGCTGTCGTGGCCACTGTTGGAGCCGCTGTAGGAGTCCCAAAGGAAAATCCCTTACTCGCCGTGTTCGTGGGTGTACCAAAGGAAAACCCCGTTGAAGCCCCTGACGCTGTTGTCGTAGGTGTTCCAAAGGAAAACATTTTGAATCTTGCAAGGAGACAGACACCAAGATCCAGGGGATGGAGTCTGAATTTCAACTTTGTTTCCTTACTCTGCTACACACACACCTCGTCCTGCCCGATCAACAAGAGTATCCACTCGATTTATTTTCTCAACTATTAATGCTATGTTAGTAGTATGGATAACTAAGAAGAAAAAGCACGTAATAACACTCAATAATAGTTAATAGTAACTCCCGGGGATATCAACAATAATACATGAAATCTCAGGCTGTCCAACTTCTACTTTTTCAAAATCCTGGTTTCGGCCTAGCCAGCTATATATTTCATCACTATAAAATATTTATTTTGTAGGCTACTTCTTTTTCTTTACTCATACATAGTAAAGAAAAAATCTGAGAACATGACTCAATCAAAACATATTAAATATTTATCAATAATTTAATAATCATACCATCCACTTATTCTTTGGTTGATATAATGTCATTTGCAACGTTGAGACTTAACAGATGAGGATTCCCTTAAAAATAAGGAATTATACATACTAAATTGTAAAATGTATTAAAAACCTGGCCGAGAGAGCCTTATGAAGAAAAATATTTTATTTCCTTTTGGTGGAATGTACGCTCGTACTACGAGCGTACTGTACCTCCTTACAATGAAATGAGTTGTGTGCCAGTGTGTCTATTTCTTCATTTGTGTGTCTGTTTGTACGTAGTCACTTCAGTTCTTCTCTCTGGCTCTAGCTAAGGGCAGCGACAGCAGCTCCCTGTCGTTATATATTAAGTCGGAGCTGTATGTGATTTATATTTAATATAAACTTAAACTTAAAACTCCCAATGTTGTCGGGTGGAAGCTGCAGCTAGAAGGATGGAAATTTCCTGTGTGTGTAAATATTAATTAAAAAGTAAGGATTGAGTCATCGATATCTTGTGTCAGCTCTGTGACGACATACATATTTACAAAAATGCAAAAATTCATTTACTTTTAGTTAGTAGTGATTGATAATACTGAAGAGTCTGTTCAGTATTTATTTTAGGGGAAAAATTCAATTCTAGCATTGTTATAAGTATATTAAATGAATTTAATATTATGTCCTTTCCTCAAACTCCCAGTTTTTAAGTTGTATTTATAATTAATCTTGGATGTGAAATAATACCGAAAGTGTGAAGGTGCGGTTTCTCCCATTTTTTTTATACATGACATTTCCTTCGAATTAATATTAATTATGTCATCGTAAGTCTTGTGTCTACCGTTTTCTCTTTACCCTCTGCACTCATGGAACGAGTCAAATAAATTGACTTGGTCATGCTCTGATGAATGGTGGTAAAATAAGGAAGACATGGATTTTGTAAGGCGTATGATGAGGAGAAGATCCTCTCCGTCACACTTTTACTTTTTTTTTTAATCCAAGTCCTTCTTACCTCTCTGTCTCATTTCTTTCTTTACCTATATACGAACACAAACTATGAGACTCTTAATTGATAAGGCCTTTATTTTATATTTTATTAGATGTCGTCCGACGATGAACGCCGTCTACAACATGATTTGGAGCACGCATTAGCTTTGAGTAAAGAGAGTTTCGAATTGGAGTGCATGCAGAGAAGATTTAATTCTGAATTCCCCTCTCCATCCTCTGATTCTTCCTGGACCTCATTTCCTAAGGATCTAATCATGCCTCCCACACAGACACGAAGAGTTATTTCCCCGCCACCTCCCAGTGCTAGAAGAGCATCTACAACGTCCAATTTAAATAGTCTTTCTCATCAATATGCTATGGTCAAGTCCAAAAGTTTCTCAGACTCTCAAAATCTGCAAGGACAAGTTCTAAGGACTTCAAAATCCTGCTTTTCAGACAATTTAATTGATTTTGGAACGATTGAAGATAGGAGGCTTTGTGATAAAAAAAATGATATACTCGAAATATTTGATCCTATTCTGAATGATAAGCCTCAGGCTCCGACCCCTCCGCTTAAAAAGTTATCAATAGATGTGGATCCCTTTGAATATATTGCCTCAGCAAGTCAGCAGATAAGTCAAACTACCAAGGACCCAATCAAAGAAGAGGCCCTGGAAGTCAAAGATTCTCCTCCAGTGTCCTCAGAAATTGTGGAGTACAAGGGGCCTAAATTAAATAAAAAGCAAAAGCTAGCGTCCTGTGACAAAGAGCTGATTGCTTATGCAAAAATGTTGAATGATGTTCGTGCCTTATATAAGAATGAGGATGTTAAAACAAATCCTGGAATCTTATTCAGTCCCAAAGGTCCATTCAAATGTGGAGAAGAGGAAATTGTTAAATTAAGGGTCAACATGGAAAAGAAAAAGCCCACAGTTTTATCCTGTGATATAAATTCTTGTATAGATGTTATAGTTTGTCAAGCCTTGGTCAATTTCGATGTGTCAGAAGATAGTAGTAATTTTATATTTCGTATTCAATCTACTGAGGAGTATCTATCGAATCAGTCCAGACTTGGTGAGTATACTTACATTCAAGAAAAACTTAGGTTCTTCGGCAGACAAACAAATACTAATTTCATTGAGTTGGTTCTTTTACCTTTGAGTGATCTCAAGCGCAATCTAAGAAGACTTAGTCTTGACGATAGAAAGGACTCTCAAATTCATCCAGAGGACGTCTCCTCTTCAGATTCTGTGGATACTCTCAATTATGATCATATAAAAATATTGGTGGAAACAGTCAAAATGGAGTCCCGATCCCTCATGAAGTCTGTTGCATCTTCATCCCCTAATGAACAAAGTGTTCTTAAGCCTAATTATCTCGCTAAAGTTCTTCAGGCTGTTAAAGCAGTTTGTACTCTTTTGGGTAACTTGGAAACCATTGAACTCTATGAAGCATGCGATCGTTTAACCAGGGAATGCTGTGCGATTGATAAGTCAAATTACTCTGCAGATCGAATTCAATCCGCTATGTCTAATTTACAAAAAAATGTATTCAATCTTATTGACATATATTCTAAAACCTTTAGAGTAGATTTTTCCTTACATGAAAATAATTGTAGAATCAATCCAAAAAAGACAGCCGATATGCCTGAAACACTTCTAGTACGAACCTGTGCTCTCCATCGCTTGAAAATCAATTGGTCAAACTACAAGGAATTCGGAGTCACCATTTCCTTATATCATGGAACTAATCGAATGACGAATCCCATTAAGATACCGTTTAAAGAGCGTTCTGAGGGATTTTATGAATGTGTTTTCTTCGACTCTTGGCTAGACTTGTACGAAGTATGTTCATTACCAAGAGAGTCACGGCTTGTTTTCAATATAGTGGGGGTTGATTCAGGAAATGTCCAGGATCTTGGATGGACATCGCTTCAGTTATTTGATCATGAACAGTTTTTAGCCCAGGGTTCATTTGTTCTTTTGATTTGGCCCAATGATTTTGAAAAAGAACTAGGGCCTTCTCCAGATGCTGGATCCCATCCAAATGCTGAACTATGCCCTCTTTTATCTCTTGAGCTCCCTGAAATATCTCCAGCAAAATATTCACCCATTGAGCCCAAGAATGTAGTTCCCGGTTCCTTAAAAAATTTGGATCAAAATACTCGAGATGTATTAAATGAAATGTGTGAATCCGATATGGAGGATTTTTATGAGCTTGGACCCACACAAAAAAATTACTTATGGGAGCGTCGACGTTACTTGACAGAGATTCCCTCTGCTCTGCATAAAATTTTACTGAGCTGCCCTCTTTGGAATAATTATAACCTGAAAGAGATTTACGGACTCTTAAAGATATGGAAACCACCTGAGAATCCAATTGAGGCTCTGATTCTACTTCATCCACGATTTCCAGATGTCTTTGTCAGAGACTATGGTGCAAGAATATTAGAGTCTGCTAGAGATGAGGAACTTGTTAATTATTTACCACAACTAATTCAAATCATCAAGTTTGAGACCTGGTTGGTGGACTCACCCGTCATTAAATTCTTACTCAATAAGTGCCTCGTTTCTCCTGTCATTGCTCATCATACATATTGGTTTATTGATCAAATAGTACCTAAACAGAATCATCACTCTCAAGAAGAGTATATCATGGAAGATAAGAAAGCTTCGAGGTATATGTATATAATACTTATTTTAATTTAAAAGTAAAAACAAATATCAATTAATTGTATTTTGATTTCAGACACAAGAGACGTTATCAAATTTTTTTGAGATCCCTGTACATTGTTCTGGGTGAGGCATTTCAAGTGCGCTTTAATAAACAACAAAGCATGCTCCTGTTACTTAATGAGGTGGCAACTAATGTGCGAGGAGCTAAAGAATCCCAACGCTCCAATGTTTTGAGACAATCATTAGCCGCTGTTGATTTACATCTCCATGATTTCCCCTCTCCTTTGCCAATTCGTCCCGGTGTTGTGGTTAAGGGTTTGGATTTGAATGCTTGCTCTTACTTTACCTCAAATGCTGTTCCTTTAAAGCTCTCGTTTCAAGAAACAGAGTTAAAAACCATTTTTAAAATTGGAGAGGACCTACGGCAAGATATGTTCACTCTACAAATGGTGCGTACAATGAATGACATTTGGTTAAAAGCTGGATTGGATCTAAAGATAATTACTTTTGCTTGTTTACCTACGGGAATGAATAGTGGAATGATTGAATTGGTATCAGATGCAAAGACACTGAGAGAAATTCAAGTTGCTGGGACAAATGGTGTTGCTGGTAGCTTTAAAGACAAGTCCCTCTTTGATTGGTTGGAAAAGAGAAATCCTCCGGAGATATTGAAGGACGTTATTAATAATTTTACTCGGTCATGTGCTGGCTATTCCGTCATTACCTATGTGTTGGGTATATGTGATCGTCATAACGATAACATTATGGTGACAAAGCGTGGTCATCTCTTTCACATTGATTTTGGAAAATTTTTGGGAGATGCTCAAATGTTTGGTGCTTTTAAGAGGGATCGTGTTCCTTTTGTGCTCACTAGAGACATGGTATATGTTATCAATGGAATTGGAGGTCCTGATGAAAAGCTCCGATTCCAGTCTTTTGTTGATCTATGTTGTCGTAGTTTTAATCTTATTCGCAAGAATGGGAACGCTCTCTTGAATTTATTGGAGTTGATGGCTAGATCCGGTATACCAAGAGTCAATTTAGATGCAGTGAAGTACGTGCGTAATGCTCTATTGCCTGATTTATCCAAGTCAGAGGCGGCAGCTACATTTACAAGAATGATAGAGGAGTCCCTCTCTTCCTGGTTCACTCAATGGAACTTTTTTATTCACAACTTGGGCCAACTTCGCTTTAATAATGAGGACAACTCCACGGAAGGACAAGACAAGTTGCTTTCATTTGTAAATGGTCAGTACTCTCTCAAGGAGGATGGATTGATTACGTCAGTCTCTGTCTATGGTATTCAAAAGCGGTATAGACCAGAGAAGCACTATGTTTTTATTCTCAAAGTGGAAAGAGACAATTCTACTAAAGGTAGTTCATCCTATTTATTCAGAACATATAAAGAATTGTGTGAATTGGATTCCATGATTCAACGAACATTCCCAGAGTATCGAGGATCGAGTAGTTTACCAAAAGGGATGACATTTGGGCGTACGGAGATCCATGAGGTTGCTGAGCGTCGAAGACAGAATGTGGCTAATTTTATAGTTCAGCTATTTTCTTCTTCATGGGATATAAAGCATTCAAATCTTGTATATACCTTTTTCCATCCCATGTTGAGAGATCAAGAGGAGTCACGAGTTCATTTCCGTAAATTAAAAAACTCTCATAAGGACATTGAAGGAGGGGGAAGTCATTTAAAGTTATCCCTGGAATATAGGGGAGACTCTCTTTTCATTATGGTTCACCACGCTCGGAACCTCAAGGAGAGTCCTGTTAACTCCTATGTTAAAATGTACTTACATCCAGACTACAAAAAGGAAACAAAACGAAAAACAAAGATTATAAAAAAGGATGCCAATCCGTCCTATATGGAGACAATATCATATCAGATGCCCAAATATACGCTTCAAAGTCGTATACTCTATGTAACCGTCCGAGAAACTGATCGATTTCAAGGGGATGCCTTTCTGGGTGCTGTGGTTCTTCCACTTAATAACACGGACTTTAATGGTGAAGAAATTTGGTATCCCCTCATGAATTTAAACAAACCCTGCTGAGTAAATCAGTGGCCACGATCCCTTACTTCTCTTTTAGCGACAATTAGACTCATTATAATCAATGAAATCTTTGTTAACACATTTATTTGTTTATCAAGATACATTTATGAATTCATCTTTATTTATTTTTTATAATTTTACAGATTTTTATTCATTGCAATTTCATTTTCAATTTCTCTTTGGATTCTCACATACCTATTATATATATTTTTTAAGGATCTTTTTCTTTTTTTACTACAAATTACTTTTATCAATCAGGTCTATTTTTTATTTTTATTTTTTACACAAAACTATATTATATATTTATATATTTTTTAAATCAAATGAAGTAGTTTACTATTAAAAAATTATATATTTATTTTTTTGCTTTTCTCACCTGTTTTTATGTACTCTCTCTGACTGGTAGTATCTACAGCAATGGTAGCTATTTTAATGACCTTAAATATTAATGTTATGACCTATGCATCTCTTCTTCATCTCTCATCGAAAGAAAAAACAAAACAATTACCTATAATATATTACTCTTAATATAAATATTAATCATGTCCTTGAGGTCTTCTTTTTTTTTCTAATTCAATGTAGAGAGTGAGGAGGATGGCGGATGAGAATGAGTGGCTGTCAGTGATCCAAGAAGGTCTTCTCAAATCAGACATTGGGGATCACTCCTACAACGCTGCAAGAAATTGGAGTCCTTCAGGACCTCTAACTCAGAGTCATAAGCTATGTCTATCAAAGGAAGATCCTTTCAAAGGTGACGAAGCAATTATGTAGATCTTTATGTTCTTTTGAACTTACATACTGTTATTGAAAATCCCAAAAATAGATCTCAAAATAGGGAGTACTGAGGATCTAAACTCCATATCTGGAAGAAATGTTTGTGGTGAGTGCGGCAAGTCCCGGAAGTACTACTGCTATTCCTGCTGCATACCTCTAGAAGTGACGAAGGATCTTATACCCACTCTTGATGCACTCCCTCTCAAAGTAGATATTGTCAAACATAAAAGGGAAATGGATGGAAAAGTGGGTATATAAGGAAAAAAAAACACCATACAACCGCACTTGTTAATTCATGTACATTTGGTTTTTTCCATGTTCCAGAGTACGGCAACACATGCTAAAGTGATATGTCCATCTCATGTCCGGATATTTATCTACCCCCAGCTCCCTCCTAACCTATTAGATAACGAAAAAGATGAAAACATTGTTCTTGTCTTTCCGGGGAAAAACTCACTCCCCATTCGTGATTATCTTCGCAAAGACTCCATGTCAGATTCCCGTAGGATAGACAGGGTTATTTTTATTGACTCCACGTGGAATCAAGCGAAAGGGATTTATGCGGATCCAAGACTACGCTCACTTCCTACCATAATATTAGACGAAAGGGAAACCATATTTTGGAGGTATCAAACCGGGAAGGCTAAGGAGTGTTTATCCACAATCGAAGCCATCTATTATTTTATTCAGGATTATTCTCGTTATGGGTTAGAGAAGTCATCATATACTGGAGAATACGATAATCTTCTCTTTCTCTTCAAATTCATGTTCGAAAAGATTCACAAGATCTATGGAAGAGATAATCTACGACGCTACAAGGACTCTTGTCCATAATGACGACTGGTGTCTATGTCAACTTTTATTTGCTATGCATATTTATTCATGAAATATATGTCATTTGGTTAGGTTGAGTACTAATGAGTTCATAATTTGCTATTTTTCCTTTAAAAAAAGGCTTAAAATCAATGTGGTCTGCTTATCAGCTATCGTCGTATTTGAATCATTTATGTAGTTGTTGTTGTTTTTTTTCGATAATCCGATGACAAACATTTGCACAATTGTTCTTTAATTCACGTTCAGTGAGATTCATGGAAACTTAATAGCCCTGTACATGCAATGTGTTTGAATGAGTTATGAGCTCAATAGGAAATCAGTCTTTCAGGTTTGACAACTGGTCCATATAATGTATATCATAATTAATTCTACTAAATAAAGAATTGATCATTAATTTAATCTTAAAAGTCTTCTACATTTTTTAATACTGACAAAGTTTTGTCCAAGTTTTAGATTACTTCACTCATCTGAAATTGAAGGATTTGATGACTAATCAATAATTATGTATTTACGACTAAATAAAAAAAAAGATTTTAAAAAGTGAATAATTCTAAAGAATATTCTGAAGCAACAAATTGCATTCAAGCGTATTTTTATCGGAACAGTGATTAAATATAGTTTTCAAATAAGAACATAATTTGAATACATTTATTGGTGAAGAAATTCAAACTATTGGCGTAAAATAAATAATTTTACCTTATTCATGGGCTCAAAAATAAGGAAAATCAAAAAGTTCATAAAACTTGGTGTACTAATTGAAGAACATTACTCGCAGTGCACATCACCAATGAAAACTATTATTTACATCTAGATCCATTTAAATTCAACTCCTGTTTAATCTCATTTATTACTATCCAGGAACATACTATCTCTAAACCTTTTCTCCAAAAAAGAAAACAAGGCCATACATCAGTTGCTAGTTAGCCCATCTGCGGAATCCTTCTTCGTTTAATAGTGTATAATTTTTATGAGCTTGAGAATAATGCTAATTCGAGTTTAATCAATCAAGGATATTCAGAACACTAATAAAGAGACAAGTTCAAGCAGAATAATCAATAGCTATCTACTTTTTTCTTCAAACATATTTGCATATATATTTGTAGCTTTATAATTGCCCGTCATGCATAATCCATGCATTCACAGAATTTTTATTTGAATAATTTTGAGAAGTAGGATTTTGAAATATTTATACTACTTAAAATTAGAGACGTTTTTAGTGGGTATGAAACCAAATATTCTATTATTTAAAAGTGTGACCTAGATGTTTGGTGTTTTTTTTTTTTTTTTTTTTCTTTTCAGTTGACTGTGTTGTTCATATTATATTATTTTATAATATACATGTATTCCCACATTCGAATACAGTCACCAGTTAGGTTTTTTTATATTAGATGATGTAAAAAGTTCTGAGCATTTTTTCGCTTTATTTTGAAAATAAAATTAACATAGTTAGGATTATACGATTATATCAAATATGCGCCGTTTTGTCGGATAACTTTTGTTCATATTTGAGGCAACTCCATAATTCTGCGATTGAAGAAGTCTTTATCCCTATTGTTAAAAAAACTTGACCAGCACACTTTCACAAGTCTATCTTGAGGCAAGTTTTGTACCATCAAGAAAATTTTGCAAATGCTTGAAAAGGTAATAATTGCTTGGTGCCAGGTCTGAACTACATTTAGGGTGGGTGCAACAGAACCTCCCATCCAAGCTCTCAGAGCTTCTGGCACATATTTAAAGATGTGTGTGGCCTGGTGTTGTCTTGATGGAATGCAACATTCTTTCTATTGGTCACTTCTGGTTGATCGCCTGCTTCAACTTGGTCAGTTATTAACAGTATAAGTCCGAATTGAGTTTTTGGCCCGATGGGAGTAACTCATAGTGGATGATTCCTTACTAATCTCACCAAACACAAAGTATAAACTTCTTGCCCATTAATCCAGGCTTGGCAATTGTTTGAACCACTTCACCATGCTTTGACCATGATCTTTGTAGACTAATGTTCTGATATGTGATCCATTTTTCATCACCAGTTACCATACGCTTCAAAAATGGATATATTTCGTTAAGTTTCGGCAAAGAGTCGCAAACATCAATTCCGTCTAAAAGGTTCTTTTTCGTCAATTCCTGTGGCACCCATGCATTGAGCTTCTTCTTAAGACCGGTCTTATGCAAATGGTTTCGAACAACTTTCTGTCTAATCTTCAGTTTCTGGGCAATGAATAAGTGCTCTTATGTCGGTCCAACTTGACGATTTCTATTATTTTATCAACATTTTCCATGATTGGCCTACCAGAGCATATCTCATCTTCGACGTCCATATTACCACAACGAAATCGTTGGAACCACCGCTTTGCTATTGTATTCGATACTGTATTGAGTCCCTTTCACCTTGGTCGTAGTGATACGGAAGAATGTATCGAATTTTCTCTTTTTTTTGTCCATTGTGTAAGGCTGTAACACACAACTGGCTTCACTAAACACAAAACTGTAAATGAACTTTTTTTAAGTGTATGCTTAACCTTTAAGCATATTTTGAGCTTTTTTTATGCAATGTACTAATCGTGAGATATAGCTCACTAAATAAATCTAGCGAAAAAAACGCTCAGAACTTTTTACTGAACCTATTATTTGAAATCCTTCGATAGGTTCTCTAAAGTCAATTGATTTTTGATAGCAAAAATTAGTTTAAGAGAAGTTATTAATTATATAAAACAAAAGGTATAATCCTCATCTGCAAATAAGTCTATTTATCGACTTACAAAATATTAATTAATTAGTTAATTATTCATTTGAAGCAATTTTGTTCTATTGAACAAAATACTTTGAGTTCAAATCCGACATAAACATTTATATAAATATTTTATAGACCTTGAACGTGTCTATAACCAATTCAAATCCAGAGTTTCTTTCTTTGACACATTCCTATCTCCCAAAAAACTCCAATATCATAGAGATCGTAACATCGTCTTATCTGCTGTTGATTTAGCTACAACTCTTGCCCCTTATTTGTGTTCTCAACATTGATTTGTTGTACATAAATAAGCTTTTGTTAATTTCTAAACATCCTTACTGTTACTCAATACTAAGTTATAGTCTAACGAGGGATTGGAGAAATTTAGACGTAATCGGCCTTTCATGTATGTACAAGTTAACTCCAGCCCGTTTTTCTTTCTCTTTTTGGAGGAGAAAAGGTTGAGAGAGTCAATAAAGCTGCACCTCAGAAATACATCACTCAATCTCTCTCCTTTAACCAATATAAGTAGATAAATATCTATGTACACTTATAAAAATTTAGAAGCCTCTGGAGTTTTAAGGGAGTTTTTAACTTTTATCTCTCAATGAGTGTGGGTTAATAATTAATTATTTCGTAAAGATGAAGTCAACCACAAGAGTTTGATAAGGTATGAAACTAGGGAATGAATTGAACAAAAACTTTGTATTAATCTATAAGGCTTACCAATAACATGCAATTCAACTGGAGAAGCGTCTTTCTCATCCTTTGGTACTTTGAGTCAACGAATGGTAAAACATGGGTTCGCCATTATTATAAATTCACTTTTTTTTTAAATCATAGGAGACAAGTGCCCTGAGGGATGGATCAAGTCAAGGAAAAATATCTGCTCTATTGGAGTTTATAATGTTACGATCAACTACGACTCTTCTTTAAGGTACTGCAGAAATATTCACGATGCAAACCTTGGGGACTTTGAGGATTTGATTGAACTTGAGAGGATGAATGGGCACATTCGGACGGATTCTTTTATTCAGACATCTCCATGGATGAATAAAATCCATGGTTTGAGGTCCGAGGCGGAAAATAGATGCACAGTCCTGAATAAGGAAGGGTCTCTTACCCGTATCGATTGTGCACAAGAAAGGGGATTTATCTGCTCAAAGGGGAATTGTACGTGATGTTCTGAATCAATCCCACGATCAATATAATTAATTAATCCATTTTTCATAGCTGAGTGCCCCAATTCTAGCTATATCAATATCGAGGATCAATGCTATATTTCTTCCTTTCAAAGATCCCAAAACTATGATGAAGCAATGAAATATTGTACGGCTCTCTATAATGGGGGCACAATCCTCCCAATTATCAAAAGTTCTATACAAAACTCCTTAATTACAGGTAACTGACTGGATTTTCTATATTTCTTTTTAAATCATACGTAAACACATTTTAACAATCATAAGAACGATTTGGAACGGTGAGACGATGGATTGGACTGAGGATTAGACCCGACAAAGGATACTTCCAATGGTCCGATGGGAGCATTCTTGAGAAAAATGACTATTCAAATTGGTTTGATGATGAAAATCCACCTAGTATTGAAGACTATCAAGAAATAACCTGTGTAGTGATGGGAGAAGGAGGTGTTTGGTTTATAGAGCCTTGTCACGAAGAAAAGGAATTCATTTGTCAATTAAATCCATGTAACGTCCAAATGAGAGATCAAATAGTTATTAAAAGTTAGAACCTTTCACTCATCTAATATATTGTGTAGATAACACGGCTCCATCAAACTGCAAGTCAAATCAACATTTAAATTGGATTGAGGATCCTCACAATGGGCTCTGTTATGCAGTCATAAATGTTCCATTGAAAGGAGGAAATGCAGATACCTCTTGCAATTATTTAAATATTGGAAGTAACACAGGAACCTTGGTCTCGATAACAAATCCCTCACAACAAAGATTTTTGGAATGTAAGCTAGTCACAAGTAAAATATCATTTTATAATGTACACTGTTAATGGGTTTTCTTAGCTCACTTACTGAATTACGGATACTCTGGAACCTATTGGGTTGGATTAAGAAACATAGAGGGGACTTTCAGTTGGTTGGATGGTAGTCCCTATGGATTCATGAATTGGGAAGATCAGCCCTTGTATGAAACAGATCGTGAATGTGTTAATATGGCCATCAAGGAAGGATCCGGTAAATGGAGAACAGAAAACTGTGAGGAAAAGCTTCCTCATATTTGTCAAGTAAAGGGATTGGCCTATGTCGACCCACCAGAGCCTCCTTCAATGAGTAAGTAATTTCAAGAATTACCATATGTTCATATATTTTACAAAAAGCTTTCATTCATTAGACAATTGTCCCATTGATTGGATTCGAGGAGGATCTCAATGTTTTTACATATCGGAGAAAAAGCTTAAATTTGAGGAAGCAAATGAGTTTTGTATTTCAAAAAATAAGGAATCTACCCTGGCGATAATTCGAGATCCAGATGCTATTCAGGAAATTAAGGGTGAATGTAATTTAATTAATTTTGATACCAGATATGATTTTAAGGGGGGGAAGTGCCTTCGAGAGCATTGCAACATAATGTTGTAATGTCTTCCAAGCCTCCCCCCAACTGCCCCAATGCTTGTTACTAATATAAGTTATCCTAACTTATTCCAGGGATGATTCACAATCACTCCTATTTCATAGGATTAAATGATATTAAAACAGAGGGAAGCTATGTTTGGTTAGATGGAATGACAAGTAAAAGGGAGGACATTCCATGGGCTCCAAATCAACCTGATGATAAGAATTCCTCTCAGAATTGTGTTGTCATGGCTTCAAACGTAGAAACATGGAACGACGTATCTTGTGATGAGGAAAATAGATTTTTCTGCTCCATGGAATACAGTAAGAGTATTAATTTTTATTTTAAGTTAATCTCTTATGAGTTCATTCTAAATATTTGAAGCTGTTTGTCCTCCTCATTGGCACCTCTACAACAGTCGATGCTTCTACCTATCAAAAGAATATCTACCCTGTGAAGAGGGAGAAAGTCGGTGCAAAGCTGAGTCGTCTCAAGCGTCTCTTGCGAGTATTCACTCCTCACATGAAAATGATTTCCTCACAGATTTAAATCCCATAACTGTAAATAGCATTTGGATTGGCTTAAAGAAAAAGTCAAATGAGGAATCGTTTGGAAATTGGAGCGATGGAACGAGTATTGATTTCATCAATTTCTCAGATCCTTATGATCCAGTAAATGAGGATCAATGTGTACGAGTCAACACCAACGGATATTGGTATCCCGAGGACGCAAAAAAAGAGAACTTATATAGTTGTTCCCTAGAAATCAGTAATTAGACCGAAAAGAACAAGAGTCAGAATTATTAGAATAGATATTGTTTGATTTACAGCACATTTCATGAATTGTCCTTGGGGATGGAAGAAATCCAGTGAGTCTTGTTATTTCTTTGTGAATGAAGAACTGACTTTTCATGAGGCGTTAAACAAATGCCATGACTTGCATGGATATCTGGCAAAGATTCCGAGGGAAGAGGCTCAAGACTATATTTATTCAGAATTTAAAAGTACATATAGAGGTAACTAATTTGAATGAATTCATCAATATGAATTGTAATTAGGCCTAGTGAATACATAAATTATAATCTACATAATTATCTTATCATTAGGGACTCTGTCGGAGACCTCATGGGTTGGCTTGAGTACCTCTAAGAAGAGTAACTTTTTTATGTGGATTGATGAGTCTCCTACCACTTATACGAATTGGAACAAAAAATTCCCAAAACCTTTGGAAGGAACTAGTTGTGTTCTCATAAATTATCAGAGTGAAGGAAAATGGGAAAATGTGGATTGTAACCACAAATCTCAGGCCCTATGTGAAACACCCATTCAAATCTCTGATTTACCCCTGTCAAGTGATGCTGGATGTACGGAGGTAAGGGAAACTATGCTAGCTTCAAGATATCCCAGTTATACTCTATTTTGATTAGGGTCAAATGGGCTACAACTCATTCTGCTATGAAATCTTCAAATTCAAACGGGACTATTATAACGGAAAAATACAGTGTAATTCCCGAAATGGTCAGGTTAGCACAATTGAAAATGAGTAAGAATTCTTTCTCTTTTTAGCACCTAGATAATGACCATTATTTTTTATTTATTGGCATTTATAATAGAGAGACCCAAAAGAGATTGATTCCCTTTATAGTGAACTCTGGTTCAAACTTTTTCATTGCTCTGAAATCTATTGGAGGGAATTGGGTCTGGGATTATTATGACACTCCACTTAGGGATTTTGCATACTGGGCTCCTGATGAACCAAATTTAGATATTGATGATCCGGAAGGACTCTGTGTTGAGATAATTTCGAAGGATCCTTTCCTCGGAAAGTGGAAAACTGTGGGGTGTAGTAAAAAGAATGAGATCCTTTGCCAGTTTCCTCGAAAGGGTCATACTGCAAAACCTCCATACACAGAAAAGACTTCACCACCGACATTGGAACCTTCATTTAAATGTCCTCCTAGCTATCACATGATTCGAAATAAATGCTACAAGTTTTTTGATGAAAATAATAAGAATTTTGAGACAGCAAGACATGACTGTGAAACATATGGAGGGGACTTAGCCTCATTTCAGAACCTAGAGGAGGAAATGGAAGTGAATAGGTGAGTGAAAAATGAATTCAGGAGCTTCATCAATTCATTTTTTGTGCACAGATACTTTGAGGATTTTGGACTGCCAAACACATATATAGGACTGGCTGAGATCTCTGGACTAAACGGATTCCGTTGGGTGAACTCATCCCTTACCTATGGCACATATACCAATTGGAGACAAGGTGAACCCAAGTGTCCAAACTATGATAATAATTGTGTTTTTATTACAAACACGGAATGGTCGTGTGGAAGTTGTCAGGTGGAACTAAATTACTTTTGTCAGTTGAATCCTAGTGATCAAGACTTTACGTCAAAGGTCCCTCCTCAAACACAACCTCCACATATTCAATGTAGCCCAGGGGTAAATGATGGATGGTTCATAATTCCCCATCATGACTCCAATGTTTGCTTTAAGTTTAATGAAAATGTTCAAAAAAATTGGCATGAGGCTCGAAGGTTTTGCCAGAACCAAGGAGGAGATCTCGTCTCCCTTCATCATCCCTATGAGAATGAATTTCTATGGATCCACTATGCATCATCAAAGTATGGATATAACGATCCTTGGATTGGACTCAGCAGTCTTGGTCATGAGGGAGAAGGTAGAGTATTTGGTTGGAGTGATGGCTCTGTGTTAGACTATTCTAACTGGAAGGATGGAGAACCCTCCGATCACATGGGCATGGAGAGTTGTGCCCACTTTTACTTACTTCAAGAGGGTCTGTGGAACGATGACCACTGTGGAGTAAAGAAGGGTTATATCTGCAAAAAGTTTAAATTTATTCATAGTACCACACAAGTACTACCTACAGAGATTCCCCAAGGGCATTGCCCAGAGGGAGAAGCAGAGTATGAAGGTTACTGTTATACCATTCCTAAAACAGGTCCACTTTCTTGGCATGACGCTCATAAGAAATGCATGGAGAGAAGCTCTGATCTCATCAGCATTCACAGAGCTCGAGAAAATGCATTTGTAACCAGCATACTTTTGTCCAAGGTCCAGACTGAAAATGTATGGATTGGTGCAACGGACCAACATGAGCATAATGTGTTTTCATGGTCGGATGAGAGTGACTTAGTCTTCACGTTTTGGGGGGAAAATCAACCCCGAGCCATGAATTCAGTTTTCGATCTGGTAAGTTCATTCCTATTAAATTAGTTTGACTGTAGATATAATAATGTTTTGATTTTTTTCCTTTCCAAGGAAAGAAATTGCGTATTCATCAGGGTCAATAATCCTCATGAAATAGGAACATGGGCAAATGAAGATTGTAGCATAAAGCATGAGTATATTTGTAAATCCCAAGTGAATTCCAGTATACAAGCAAGTAGTTTTAACCTTCCAAGTTGTCCAGAAAGATCAGACTTTCTGGCATTTAATGGAAAATGTTTTAAAGTTTTTGAAGATAAAATGTCGTGGAAATCTGCACAGCATGTATGCAACAGTCATTCTTCATACTTGACATCAATTCACGATATACAAATCAACGGATTCGTCACAGTTTTGTCAAATGCTAATTCTTGGATTGGCCTTTCTAGCTTTGGGGTAAGTTGTGAACAGTTGATTTGCCTTTTGGAAGATTGTGTCATTAAAATTAATTAACATATCCGTTTAGTCGTCACAGAACTATTCACTCTCTTGGGAAGACTCTAGTTTTTATGACTATGCAAATTTTTTTGAGGATGAAACGATACATCCTCAACGGAGTAATTGCGTTCAATTAGAATACATGACCGGGAAATGGAGGGTGAAGGACTGTGGTGAGGAGCACTCCTTTGTTTGTCAATTAAAAAGCCAGGACGGTAATACTGAATATTGGTAGTGAGGTAAATATCATCATCTCTTTGTTATTAAAGGAACTGTGGATCCATCCTCTATCACAAATTGCCCGGCCTTTCCTCGCTGGAAGAGTACTCCATTTGATCATTGCTACTTATTTGAGTCAGGAGGTGCTATTTCTCATGAGATGGCGCGATTGTACTGCAATGATGCGGGTGGTACTCTAGCAGGGATTCATTCAAAAGAAGAGAATCAGTGGCTCCTGGAAAATATTCCTCCAGGGCAAGGGACGGAGGGCAATTGGATTGGAGTCTATAGAGTCATTGATGAAACTGGTGAAATTGATCCTAATGTGTTTCATTGGAGTGATAAGGAGCCTTATACTGGGGGATATACCAATTGGGCATCTGATGGACTCGAAGAACAAGGTTTATTTGGTGTATTCGTACCTCTCACTGGTCAATGGGCCCTTGTTCCTGACATGGTACATAGGAAATCATTTATTTGTAGTGCCAAAAAAGGTGAGTTATGAACATTATGAATATCTAGGCACTTAATAGTGGTGGTTGTCTTTTTTCAGTGATACCAGCTCATCCTCAAGTGGATTCAACAGTAGATCCACCATCCATAGATCCTACACAGTCTCCGCACAGTAACAGTAAGTGTTTCCATCCCTATTCTCAAAGCATGTTCTTTTTATCTTTTTATTTTAAAATAATCCCACATCCATCAAATTATTTGATATTATCATTATTTGAAAATCAAGTTTTCAAAGGAAGTTTCTCTTTTCAGACTCCTCCTCTGTAGGCCTCATTGTTGGAATCCTTGTAGGTGGTCTTTTTGCAATTATAGCTTTAATTGGATTGGTGTACATTCTTGAAAAAAGGAAAGTTATTCGATTGATAAGTCGAATTCGAAAGCCCACTTACCAAGTTCAGCATCCCATGTCTTTTTCAAATGTACTACATCGAGAAGGTAAATACCTATAGTTGGTTTGATGCTTTGACAAGTTACTTTTAATATTATTTACATATATGTACATATCCATCTAACATATAATTTTATGCTTTTTGGAAGGATTACATAATAGAACTTCTTTCTTTCTTTCTTTTTTCTTTTTTTTTTGTCAGTTGACATCTCCCCCTCTTATTAGTGTTCTGAACAACATTGATTGGTTGAGCTCAAATGATCTAAATTTTTAAACAACAAATAAGTTTATAAGAATTGACTAAATACCAACGTCTCAATGCATATATGTATATGTATATATATATATATATATATATCAATACTTATAATTTTATGTTATGTGGGAATAGTCCAGAGATAAAGTACTAATATATAGATTGGACTCTTGCAAAGGTATTATTGCATTATGTTGTTATGTGAGAGATTGAGTGAGTAAGCTGTGTTAGCGTGGACTGAAACTATGTGAGAGTTAACACTCAGAAGACGGGATTAAAAGGATTTTGAATGCAGCAATTAAGCTTTAATTCATTCCTCCCCTCACATGTTCAAGACAAAGGAGGGGGTCTTGCATGGCCTTTGGTTCTATGAATCGTGCCGTTCTTGCAATTAATATATGTTCGGCATACAAATATATATATATATCTACAGGACTTTGAGGTGTTCCTTTATAACAAATTTAATGAATCATTTTTTGCGAATAAAATATTGGAGAACATATCCGAATCGTTGGTTTACTGGTATTTGATTCCATTCGGATGTAATTTAAGTAACAAATATGATTATAATTAAATGAATATTTATCCCAAGCCCATTGAAAACTGATATGTTCTGATCAGATTTATTACTTGACATCTGTTGTAATTCAAATTCCATTTCAATGTTCCATTTTTCATGTTCCAGTTCCTTTCTAAATACTCATCATTTTCATGGACCGAAAAATAGAATAGAATATTTGTATTTTCTACTTGCCATACTGAGGGGCCAGCTCCCATTTCTCAATTATTTCATGCCTGGGCCTCGTTTTCTTACATTATTAATTAATTAATTATTTTATCTCTGGAATAATGTTATTCATTTATTGGTCAAGCTGTTTGTATAAGAGTTTTAGTTTTTTTTTATTCTTTTTCTTATCTTTTTTTCAGATCCTGGTTTGTAAGGACTCTCTTCAGTTCTCTCGCCGATCTATTATTTTTCTATTACATTTCTTTTTTGAGTGTGTTTCTTTGAAATTCGATCTATATACATAGATATACATATATGAATATAAAAAAAGGATCGTTTTATTTATCAAAATAAATGTGTAGGAGAGATGAAAACGTACAAATAGGAGCAATTTCATCAAAAATAAACAATGAAATGTCACACTTAAAGGTGCCAATTTTATTTTAGGTACTTAATTACGTTTAATAATTGAATTAATTACTCAAGGGTGTAGGTGAACGACTCAAGTCGAGAATATTCACTCGTCGTATTTTTTTTTCTTCTCTCTTTTGATTGATGATTCATTATGAGCAATTATGTTTTATGTAAAAATGTGTACAAAGGGATTAAAGAGCGGCTCCCATTCGTTCCCCGTCGGTCGAAGTGTAAAACTACGCCTCAGCCCCCCCCCCCCCACACACACACACACAAATGAATTCAATAGTAATAATAAAATTGGCTTAACCTATAAATACCCCAAGTGATTAGATACAACATGAGCATTTTGAAAGGGTTGTCTCTTCAGTAAAGAACAGGGACTCAGCTCATTTACTCCATTCAAGTCTTGCAAAAAGAATTAGTTAAATAATAATATATAATTATCATAAGACATAATAACATTGCTATGATGAGAATCCGTCATATTCTAATTATTTTTGTTCTCATGACACCTATTTGTTCTCAAAAAAAGAAACTCTGGTGGCTAAATCAACCTGGTGTTTTTTCTAAATTAACAGGGGTCTCCTTCAAGACTCAAGGCTTTAGTGAATGTAAGTTCCTAAAAAATGTAATTTAAAAAATGATTCAATTAAAAACTAATTCTTGCTAATTATATGTTACAGCTTCTCAACGATTGGCCCAAGGTGAAGGTTTCAGTGGTAGTGGATCTGGAGAAGGAGGCTTTGGTGGAGGTGGATCTGGAGGAAGAGGCTTTGGTGGAGGTGGATCTGGAGAAGGAGGCTTTGGTGGAGGTGGTGGATCTGGTGGAGGAAGCTCTGGCGGTGGAGCTGGAGAAGGAGGCTTTGGTGGAGGTGGATCTGGAGGAGGAGGCTTTGGTGGAGGTGGTGGATCTGGTGGAGGAAGCTCTGGCGGTGGAGGTGGAGCTGGTGGAGGAGGAAGTGACAGAAGTCCTGGTTTTCCTGGAACACTAGGTACTCCTGGAACGTTTGGTACTCCAGGAACACTTGGTACACCTGGCTCGCAAGGTATCCCGGGAACACTTGGTACACCTGGCTCACAAGGAACCCCGGGAACACTTGGTACTCCTGGCTCACAGGGTACTTCAGGAACACTCGGTAGACCTGGCTCACAGGGTACTCCAGGAACACTCGGTAGACCTGGCTCACAGGGTACTCCAGGAAGACCAGGTTCAAAGGGTCCCCCTGGAAGACCTGGCTCAAAGAAAAAGTCTAACCCAAAAAGGAAACCTGGTTCAAAGAAAAAGTCTAACTCAAAAAGGAAACCTGGCTCAAAGAAAAAGCCTAACTCAAAAAGGAAACCTGGCTCAAAGAAAAAGCCTAACTCAAAAAGGAAACCTGGCTCAAAGAAAAAGCCTAACTCGAAAAGGAAATCTGGCTCAAAGAAAAAGCCTAACTCAAAAAGAAAACCGGGCTCAAAGAAAAAGCCTAACTCAAAAAGAAAACCGGGCTCAAAGAAAAAGCCTGGCTCAAAAAGAAAGCCCCGACCTCAATCAAAACCCCAACCAACTCACGATCCCCAACCTTCAATTTTACAACCTGTTAGTCACCATCAATACCCTGTTACTACTTATGTCTCATCAATACCCCAGGTTTTTAATAGCCTACCACAACCAACCATAACAACATTTGATGAATATCCTATGAATACTGGAAATTCCATTACGACCACAACGACCTATACTCATCCAACTCAAACCATAAACACATATCCGGTTTCAAATGAACCTACTGTAACATACATTACAGACTTACCACTCGAAACACAATCCTTTGATTCGCATCCCTATCCCCAAAAATCTGTCACTACAACATATATTGAGGATACTGCGACTTCAAGTGCTTCAAATGGAGTTTCTTTCTCTCCTACCTCATCCCAACATGACAATATTTACCCTATAAATCCAAGTAATCCTGCAAGTGGATCTATCGAAATTACCATTGACTGTGGAGAAGGTACGTCTTGTAGAAATAATGAGGTCATCATTAGTACTGAGCCCCATGGAACATCTTCTTTTTCTTCTTCATTACAACCAGTGCAAGGTAGTATTGATAACTGTTCTATTTGTTCATATTATTGTTTACCTTAAAATCTAGAAACAATTGACATCTCTCAACCAGAGTATCCAACAAGCTATTCCTATGAGCCATCATCAAATATAATTCCAACATCTAATATACATTCGTATTCCGCACCAAAAGACACTACATACTCAACTCTCAGAAATGTAAATATAATTAATTGATATACATAGGTACTCATGAGAAAGGCTTTTATTTATTTATTTATTTTCATCTTAGACTTACTATAGTAAACCAAGACGGAGAGTAATGGTTCAAAAGGCCAAGAACGATCCTTGGGCAGTCAAAGCTTTTCAACGTAATAGAAAAATACCACGAACTTTTACACGTCCAAAGCAAAGCTTTTCATCAAGCCCAGAGATTGTCACTTCTAGTTGTCCCTCTGCAATGAAATGTGTTCCAAGAAAGTTTTGCAATTTCCAAGGTGTTATGGTTAATCAAGAAGTGTCAACAGATCCTAGATTTGACAATGTCCGTGTTCCTCTTATAGTAAGTATAAAATTACATTTATGAAATATTATTTTAAATAATAATATTCTAAAAGACAGTTATTAATAAATATATATATATATTTTTTTTTTAGCCTTGTGGAAGGAATTCTGTTTGTTGTCGTGATCCTAATTACAGGGATCCCTGGCCTCGAAGCTAAACAGTATACTTAGTATGTATTTGTATGTGTATATAAAATTATATCAATTGTTTTTAAGGCAATCACTAAAGAAAAACTTTATAAGGAAATATTTAATTTCTGTATTGTAATATTTTATTAGGATCAATTTAGTATCATATTAATATATGTACATATAATAGGTTAATAGAAATTTGGATTTTGTCCAATTATTGAATGATGTATGAGCGTAATATATTATATCAATACACAATAAACTATAATTTGAAAATTGTAGAAACTATTAATAATAATTAATTACCGTATATTTCAGCGTATAAGGCGACCGTCAGATAAGACGAGGTACAAAATTAGAGCAAATTTTTATGAATTTATCATTTATCATATAAGGTCTGACCTTTATATCGGTTGTAAAAGACAATCCACAATTTTTAAGGGTGATTTTTTGACCTTAAGGGTCGTCTTATACGCCCAAATAAAGTTACGGTAATCAGCTCAGAGCGATTTATGTATAACTAAGTGGAACAAATATTATAAACAAATTTTAAAAGAAGTATACAACTATACTACTAACTACTAAGTTGAAAAAGTACAAAGAGCTTGAATATACTATCCGTTCAATGCAAATCGAAGGTAGGAAGGATTTCATATTTCGAAGAATCTCATAACTCTTAAAACGGCGACTTATTTCTTTCAAAAGTTCCTTTCATTCAATAGAAAAGGATTTGAAGGGGGAAGGGGTATTCGAATGATATATATACATATTTGATACATTCCTGGGACATCTTCCATTTAACTATTTCACAATGTATACGAAATATTTGATTCATGAAATGAAAATTTGATGCCATTTTGAAAACTCCCTTGAGATACGGTTTTTTACTACGATGGTTGCTCAGCAAATAATCCTATACGTGAAAGAAAAAGACACTTTTTATTCTTGCATGTATGTATTTGGGAATTAATTTATGTTTATTATTGGAGTAGTATGTGATCTCTACTATTTTTTATGAAAAAAAGAAGTTGCTATACCTACATAGATGGCTCTTACGTGTTACCCAGATGTTTAAAAGTATCTATGTACTTATTTGAAAAAGTATATACATACATATTAACTAGTATAATTAACCATACTACTTAGTTATTACTGATTGATTCCGTGTAGAAATATCTTTACAACAAAATGAAAAATGTTGGGTCTTTCACGAGACTAGAGTTTAAAGTTTATGTTTTCCTCTTAAAATACATATCTACTATCTACTTCCAGGATGTCGAAATTTAGAAATATAATGATAAAATAGTTTTTTCCCCAAAAAGTGAATGGAGCTCAAAGAGAGACTGTTTAGGATTTATTTTCGAAGAAAAGATGGGTAACTTTAAAAAAAGAATATTCGAAACTGTAGTAAACATCTCATCAGCTCATTCAATGTTTATCACTATCTCAAAACATTGTAATCTAATCCTGGAGAATAGGGAAGATTACAATAATATTTAACATACTTACTTTTAGCTTATTAATTTACGCATTTATTCCAAAGTTTGTAATATTTATTAATAAAGGTGAATAAATAGTTAGGACATGTTGTAAAATTTTAATTCAATTCAAATATTGAAAATGATGAACAAAGTATTGAATGGTGTGTATCTCTTAGTCTTATTGATCTCTTCGTTCAATTAATTAATTATTCATACGGAAAAGGGAAGACAATGCTAAAAAAACCCCTTTTAAATAAAGAAATTAAAGAAGTATCCCTTTACGTTTTCCTTCCTTATAAGTAACTTATAAGATCTTAGAAAGACCAAAAATGCACATCGAAATCCTTGATTTCTTTGGGGACGATTATCCACTACTTACTCTCAGGTATTTCTACAAGAGTAAAGAAACAAATTATGACAAATGGACTACCCGCATATCCTTTTGACTTTCTTTTTCAACACTTCCATAGATTTAAAAATTATTGTCTATAGGTACACATATATTAGTCACGAATTCATATTTGAATAAAATGAAGAACATTTCCTAATTAAGATAGTAATTACGCTCAAAATCTTACTGGATTGTAATGAGTTTCTGTAAGCCATTGGTTACAACTCTACTTTCAGAGGAGTAATCGTAAGTATTACGTTTAAAACGTAAACTTTAAGTGTAGAAAGGGTTAAGTGAGCAAGTTATAGGTGTATGTACACCATAAATAGGCGTGAGATTGTCCCATCGATACGACGCAAAATTAACTAATCTATAGGAAAATTCCAATGAATTCTTATACAAATATATTTTTAATTAATTAAAACAAAGTATTTATACATATATATATATATATATTTATTTTTAAAGCTCATGAATCAGAGTTCACATCGGCTCACCAAAATAGTAATAATAATCATAATAATCATAGTGATAATTTAATGACATCAGTCTGTAGAGAATGAAAGAAAAAACTCCGAGATCATGCCAATGATGCTGATTAATAATTAATTAATTATTCTTAGACGGAAGAAGCAGCCACATTGAATATATGATACTTGGCTGAACTATTAGCTGAAATGATTTGTTGGGTCTTTGAAGGGGTGATCACTTTCGGAAGGCTCTTTTCCTTGGAGTAGTCAATAGTCCAAAAATGTCCTCTCCCCTTATTTTCCGGCCGAGGTACTTTCACAAAGGAATGATTCAGAGACAAATTGTGTCGAATGGAGTTCTGCCAGTTCTTGCAGTCCATTTTGTAGTATGGATAACGAGCAGAGATGGCTTGATATATCTCGTTGAGAGTGAGGCGTTTGTTGGGTGCACATCGTATGACTTCCGTAATCATAGCAGCATAGGATAACTTGGGCTTTCCAAAGGTATTTGCGGATTTGACTCCTCCAGAGGAAGAAGAAGAGGAGGAGGAGGAAGTAAGAAAGTCATTTGATTTTGTGCCTTTGGACTTGTCAGGATATTGGAGGATGATGTAGCGTTGAGGAGAACTATTGGCTCTGGGATTGGAGGCATCCTTCCCTTGTTCACTGAATTTAGCCAAATCAATGGCTGTTTGAAGGTCTGTGTCATGGGAGGTACCCGAATCGATCACGAGGTTATCACCGTAGGACAAAGAGTCGTTATCCGTTATGTAGGCTTCTTCATAGTAGCAAATCGGCTCTTCCTGAACCTCTGGCACGGGACCCGTCGATCCAGACTCGAATTCATATCGCTCCTCATATTCACTCCCATTTTCCTCTATGACAATCTCCTCATTCATTATGTCCGGGACGTCACACGTCAACTCTATCTTAAAGTGCGAATCCATTCCAAAAAACAGTGATAAACTCGAAATGTGCTCTGAGCTCTAATCAAGAATTCTTACTCTCATTTCCTGGGAGAGCTCAAAATATCCGTCCGTCCCTTACTATTTCTAGTAGTACTCAATGTCCTTATTTCTTTTAAAAATAGGGTCTAAACAATTCCTCGAAATATAAGGCGCATGGATGTTTTTTGACACCATCAAATACTTTATAAATATAATAATATATATAAAATGCTAAAATCAACAACGGAGCTGCTGCTGCTGCTGCAGCAGCTGCTGCTACCTCAAAAATAACACAAAACAATAGCCAAAAACACTCCCTATATATATAGCCCACAAATTTAACAACGTTTTTTGTTTTTATATAAAAGGAACCCTCTGCTGAATAATAGTTAGGGATACCAAAAATAATTCCTGGACCTCGAAATATCTATTAAAGTCTTTATTTTAAATGATAATAATGTGCACTGAAATATAGTTGACGTTGCCTGTAAAATATGGCTAAAAAAATGAAAAGTAATGAAATTACTTTACGCAACCTTTCAATAACAATAATATTTTTATTTTATGAATTATGTATTCATTATATAGTAAGTATTTAGGCTACATTAATTTATATAAGCTTTAAGAAAATAACAATATCAAATACCTATTATTATTACTATTATTTTTAAACTACCTTGGATCACATAAAAAGTAGGTGTTTCAGGGAATAATATAATTATTAATTATAATATGTAATGTATCGAGTATATGTGACGTCATTTCATGAAGGATGGAATGTACGTTTTTTTCTGTTATTATTATTTATATATACCTATGTTGGAATTGGCCATTGATTTTTAATAACAAATAAAATCAAAAATTAATTTGTCAACATCATCAGCTACTAGCTTGTACATTAACTTACATACATGTATGTGTAGTACTGTCTATAAGCTACCTCAGTGAAGTATGTCACTACTTTAATAAATAACTAAACGTCAACAATTGAGTATTATTAATTGCAACATTGCCCGACTTTTCAATGGAATTTTCTGTGACGTTATTCAATAATGAACCATGAGGCATAGTCATTGGATATTATTTGCTCTCCTTTTGTTTGTCTGTTTCTCTGTGAAAGGCGAAGATGTGACGAATCCAGTAAAGAATACAAGTAGTAGTACAACACTTTTAAGTCCCATTAATTCCACGACAACGACAACGACGGAGAAAGCCTCTGGAAATGAGACGAAAGAGGGTTCTTCTAACTTCCTTCCCGCTGAAGGGGATGCAGAGAAGGAGCATTCCAGCTCCTTGGCCATCTTTTTTCTTCTCTGTATTATCATCATGTGCATTTTCTTCATTCACTGTATTCTCAAAACGGACAAATGTCGATTCTTACCTGAGAGTCTTGCCATTGTCTGTTTTGGAGCCGCTGTGGGTCTATTTATGAAAGTTCTTCCTAATGAGGACATAAAAAAAGTAGAGTCCTTTAGTCCAAACGCCTTTTTCCTCGTTCTTCTTCCCCCCATTATTTTTGAGTCGGGATATAATTTGCACAAAGGTATGGAAACCCAGATATCCATATCCATAAAGATTCAAACTCATTTTTATTCTATTGATGATTGATTTAGGTGACTTTTTTCAAAATCTGGGCTCTATTATGCTTTTCGCTATTGTGGGAACCACGATTTCTGCTCTCGTCGTAGGAGGAGGAGTTTATCTTTTAGGCCTTGCGGATCTTGTTTACAAACTTGACTTTGTTCAAAGCTTTGCTTTCGGCTCTCTCATCTCTGCTGTAGATCCCGTCGCAACCCTTGCGATCTTTCAAGCCATGGACGTTGATCCTATTCTTAACATGTTGGTATTTGGAGAGTGAGTCATTAGATCTTGTACTTGATATAATAAAGTAAATATACAATGCACTTTTTATTCCAGGTCTATTCTAAACGACGCCGTTGCCATTGTTCTCACTTCAACCGTGATTGAATCTGGGAGTGAGGGTATGGTGGATTTAACAACGGGTGAGCAGGTCATTCATGGAATTTGGAGGTTTTTGGTAGTATTCGTGGGCTCCGCTGGTGAGTTTTTACATTCTCTCATTTCATATTGTACTTATTATTTATTTTCATCTCATCTAGGAATCGGAACCCTTGTTGCTCTCATTAGTTCCCTATTATTGAAATATGCAGATTTATATCACAATCCTTCTCTTGAGTTTGCATTCATGGTATGCTTTGTGTATTCACCTTATGCTCTTGCTGAAGGGATTCATCTCTCGGGTATCATGTCTATTCTCTTTTGTGGGATCGTCATGAGCCAATATACGCACTATAACCTATCACCAGTCACTCAAATCACAATGCAACAAACAATGAGGACTTTGGCTTTTATGTGTGAATCTTGTGTGTTTGCATACTTGGGGCTTGCACTCTTTAGTTTCCCTCATCGATTTGAGTTAGCTCTTATCGTATGGAGCATCATGTTTACTTTGATTGGTCGAGCATTTAATATATTTCCACTCGCGTCTCTCTGTAATCGATTTCGTCAACATCGCATAACAAAGAAAATGATGTTAATTATGTGGTTTTCGGGCCTTCGGGGAGCAATTGCTTATGCTCTTTCTCTTCATTTAGAATTTAATGAGGATACAAGGAAAGTCATAGTTACCACGACTCTTACGGTTGTGTTATTCACAACCATGATCCTGGGTGGGGGTACAATGCCTCTGATGAAGTATTTAGAAACAAGGAAAAAACCTAAGAAAAAGTCAAGGCGACGAAGAAACAGTGAGATCCGGAGACGTAAAGAAATCTTGCTTTCAAAGACTTTTGAAATGGGTGGGGCTCTCGAATCTTCAGAAGTATCCCATTTGTCAGAGCTGACAGAAGAGGAACTAGAAACTTCCTCAACTTTCAAGATAGGTCAAAATAAAGTCCGAGGATTCACTTATTGGAACTATAAATACATCAAACCCTTTCTTATTCGAAAGTACTTATCAACTTTTCACATTATTGCGATAGATATGAATCTATTTCAGCATTTTACAATATGTACATTAATCTTCGACTAATTAATTATTATTCTACATTTTAGATTCACGCAAAGAGAGCTCAAAGACGGAAAGAGTCAAGTTACGGAGCTAACGGATAAGTGGTTCAAAGACATCCGAGCCTCTCCCCTTCTTCTTTCAGATTCGAGCGAGGAGAGCGATTTGGAAATTTGCAGTCCGATTGATAAACCAAGTGATATCTAGTCTTTTGATTTTCTGATGATTGCCTCCTTAGAAAAAAAGATGGGGCGCTCGAGGAGGGGGGGGGGGAAGAGAGATTTATTTAATTTTTTGTCCAAGTCTTAATTGTGTTATTCCTAGGGTTACATACATCAAATAGTGATAATTCGTTTTTTGTTGATCCTATTTGTAAATTGCCTATATAGAGAAAAGGAAAAAAAAAATTATTCAATTTTGTTCAAGTCCTGATTTTTATTGTATTATTATACATCTTATAATATAATTAATTATTATTTATTGTAGATGACATTAAAGACTTTAAATAAAAACTCAACAGAATTAATATATGTTTGTAAATGACTATAAAAGGTGATTGAATAATATTATAAAATTTGATTGAGAGGAACGGTTATTTCATAATAATAGAAAGAGTCTAAAGCCTTTTAAGCATCAAGCATTAAAAAACAATGGTATAACATTGAGAGCTCACGGGTTCTCATTGGTTGGAATGTCTCCTAAACGACACATATTGCAAAGGATTGTACTAGGTAATAAGTAATAAACACAAGTACGATGATGTATCGTAGAAACTACAATGCATTACTTCTTGAGTAATTTGTTCATATCCTTATTTTGCTTCTCTATTCTCCAAGAATTTTTACCCACGCCATCATCGATACGATCAATGATATCATTGTGTTCGTCCATTTCCTTATTAAGACCATGAGCTAGATTTTTGAGGCGAGAGAGACCCGCAGACATTTCATCCAAGTTCCTGTTGAGGATTTGCTCAGAATTATTGCCATTGTAGTAGACAGGTGGTTGTTGAGAGCTTCGAATAGATCCAGGGTTATGTGAGGAGGAGGAGGTCGTGGAATTGGGAGGTGATGTCTCAGGAGGAGCTTTTTTACGATTATTGTTAGGATGATTAGATCCAGAGGATGTGGGAGGGGCTGCTCGACTTGTTCTTCCCGAGAAATAGTTCATGATGCCCCCTAGAACAGACTTTGCTCCTTGAAGATGTCTCTCAGATTGAGTGAGAGTGGAGTTGATATCATCTAATCGACGCTCCGTGGACTTTAATTGATCCTTTTGACGATTCAGCTCCTCCGCTGTGGCGATGCCTACTTTTTCAGATTCATAGAGAAGGCCAAGACTACGATGACTTGAGTCCAGGGTACGTTCCTCTATCTCTCGACGGGCACGAATAAGCTCCTGTTGCCGTGCTTCCACATTTGAGGGTGATGTATTTCCGCTCCGTCCCCGACTGAGGAACTCTTCGTCCGAGATTTCACGTCCATTCATGTCTGTCTCTTATTATAATTAATAATTCTAATATTAATTAGTCTAATCTCTACAACCGAATAAACGAAGTATCCTCTCCAAAATGAGAATTGACACCTCTTATATTGTTTTAATATTTCTACTTTGACAGTTATGACGAACTCAAGAACTGATCAATGATACTAAATAAAACCTTAAATAAAAAATATGTAACTCCAACCAACACCAATTTTTCTTTCTTTCTTTCTTTCTTTCCTTTTCTTTTCTTTCTTTACTTCTAGCTATTTGAACTGCAAAAAGAAACTAGTTATGCGCCATCTAGCGATTCATTGATCACTAGCTGGTGTTGATACGGTTAATATGGTAATTAATTATAATCTATTTAGAGCTGTATTATGTAATTATATGATATGTGGGCGTTTAGAATATATGTTGACCAAAAGTAAGCTCTACCCAAGAGGACTTTGCATCATTCACATAACGTCTAGACAGATGCATGAGTTTCATAACACAATTCCAAAAGAAGAAACCATCGTTCACTTTTAAGAACTATTATAAATTATAATAGTCAAGCAAATAATTTAAAGGTTTGTGATCCGCTCTACACATAACTGCTCTAAAAGTTATAGGTGCTTATGTATAACTAAGTAAACTAAGTCCAAGGAAGTTCATTCATTTTTACTAAAGCACTAATACTCTCTACTAAAGTACAGTAGAGCCCCGGAAATCAATCGCCTCATGTCATGACAACTTTGGTGTTCGATTCAACATGTTGATAAAACTTGGTCTCTGAGCTGCTCGGACAAAACTTTAGAATCTGATCCGACTCTTATGACTTTTGTACGCAAAAAACAGTTAGTGCTTCGGTCAAATGCTGCTAATTGGCATTGATTCGGATCGACAGCATCGCTCCTTGACGTTTCTTCCGGAAAAAATTAGCGTTAAGTTCGGGGCTACGTACAAATTTTATATGGCATGTAGGTAAGTACAATGTGTATGAGTCAAAAAATCTTCTCGCAACCTGTCCTTTAAAAAGAAGAAGCCTCAAAATCAGTTGGCAGCATTCAACCAACTCCTCTCAAATGTGGACCAGCTATCATATATTTTTCTAATTATATAGGTATATAAATGAAGGATTGGCACTCTTTTTCTAAAAGTAGAGAATTATTCGAAGCTTTAACAACAGTTAATTCGAGTTCAACCAAACAACGTTCAACACGCAAATATATTAGATGTAGAAAAATCCACAGTTGACAACTAAATATGATGTAAACTTTTATGTTGGAGAGATAATGCCGTGAGTTCTTTAACTCAATCTTCAATTGAATAGTGTCAACCGTTAATTGTGTAGAAGAGGATTCACTAGTTGATCAAATAAGGTGATGCTTAGAATTCTTTGATGACTCCAATGTTTAATAAAAATATTTTTTTTAAATATAAATGAGCCTTTTTATTTACTTTATACTGGCGTAAAAGGTACATGGATTCTTTAGTAGGAAATAAAATTATTTAAATTTCAGAGTATTAGAGCACAAATAATTGATTTGCACTAAACATGTAAATTTCAACGTTTCTATATTTATTTTCTCCTCTCCTATATATAGACCCAGAGTTTGTTCACATGCTAGTAAGGTGCAAGTTTCAGTAATTCAAGGATTATTATTAGTGATTATAAAAAACTCACTGAAAAGTATCGGATAAATAAAAAAGTTCATGATAACAAAATCAAACACGTCATCATCTATTATATCTAAAGTTTTGAATAGCTTTAAAAAGACTGATTTAATATTGTCACATGACTTCCATGATTTGTAAGAAAATTTTCGCATGTATTTAGAAATATTTTAATAAAAAGGTGAAACAAAAATGGCTTAATGTTCAATCCCTCCAAAGTTGTATTTTTTTATTATTTTTCATTTGCCGTTATCGAATCAACGATTTGAATTTGATATAGAAATCCCAAATAAACAAGTTTTATTATTTTTTTGATGAAAAATTCTTGTTGGCAATTTAAGATGACGTTTGTACAATTATACATCCATAATATTTTGTCATTGCTATTATATACTAATAATACCACTTGGGTATTTCCAACAACCCCCTTCCTTTTAGAGATCCTGTTTAATATCCTCAAAAATTATTTATGAGCAAATAATAAAAATATACTCACTGCATATTTTAAAGTTAAAAACCCAATTTACCCTTCTTTTAAGGGTTTTCTAATGAAAATACTCAAAGAAAATCATTCAATTAAACCTAATGAATTTGTCCTTTAAAGTTAAAAGTTACCGATTTCAATTCTTTTATGTACAAGAATATGTAAATATCCAATCAGCTCATCCATTGATCAACATAATGTAAAATTAGTTGATGTTTGATTGAATTTATGAATCAAGGATGTTTTTCAGATTTTATGCCGAATCCAATCCTGACAGTAAATAAAATAATAATTTTCCATCAATTCATTCAATGAAATAAATTTCAAATGGTCAGAATTAAAAGAAATTATCCATTCATACTTTAACTTCTATAAATTTTACTTTTAAAAAGTGATGTCACGCAGAAGAGTAATGATCGAAATCGTTAAGAAGATTCAATAATATGCTTTCTCTTTTTAATTAATATTATTCAATTATTTCAAATAAAACACCATTAAAAAAAGTCGAACATTGAATGTGGTGATTAAACGAAGGAAAGGAGCTTTAAATAAGGGGAAACCTTTGAATATAAGGACATATTTTACAGTCTAGCTCAACAATGATGCAGATTCTTATTGAGGATCTCAAAATTTCGAAGACTTGACTAGATTATTTAGTGTGTTTTTCGGGCGAAAAGTTTTTAGTTTTTTTATTCTGCAGTACTCGAACTTGAGATCCAATGATTTCTTTCAAAGAGTATCTAAAGATGTCCAAAAATATAAATTTGATGATGTAATTCAGGAACTTTTTTTCCCTCTTGGGAGACGTGTTCTTCGTCAGTATGATGGTGGAGCATTACAAAGTCGTTGGAGATATTATTACAGACCTATCTGTTTCTATTGAATCTTTTAAGGCTAGTAACCCTCGTCCAGGAATTGATAGTTTAAAAATACCCCAAAATCATTATATTGAAAGGTATAAAAGTGCCATTTCTTTTTGATTTTACTGAAAGGATATTAAATTAGGACACAAAAATGACTGTTGAAAAAGTTATTTTGGTTGAACAAACTTTAAATATTCTGTCACTCTTTAGTAAGATTGACCTACTTTTGCGGATATATGTAACTGTACCCATGCAGTTCACTCTGTTTATAAACATAGGCCTTACGGTCGAATAACCTCCAAACCAGTTACTTTTTTTTCTGAATACCCAAAGAATGGACGGATGACCACGATTTTTGGCACATTTATTTATAATTTCTAAATTTGTGATAAAGTAGACTCGAAAACAAAAACGCATTGACGTTTGAAAATAAAGATTTTATTAACAACAAATTGTATTCATCTTTGGACTGTGCTACAAATTAAAAGTTTCTAGCATGAAAAATTGGAAGGAACTCTGAAATAATAGAAATAAATAGAAATGACATAATTAACTAATTAATGGTTTGTTTCTTTTTGAGTATAGGAAGTTTTGTACACGGAATGAACGGAAATGAGATGGTAGATGGACCTTGGGGCCTATGCAGCCCAAGAGGGTTTTCTTGGAATCTTTAATCTTCTTTAGACTTCCCAGAACTGCACCTTGAATGAGTTACCCGACCTCGACTCAGGATCGATTCAAGTAAAAGGAATTCGAGGCCATCATTTTCTAGGGTTGTGAGTAATGACGTCATAGATGAACGGGTGACGTCATAATCATACAACTGAATATAATCCATTAATTAATTAATTATTGGTCACAATTATCTTCAACTCTGTTTCACTGGACCGAGTCGACTAAAGAGAATCCCTGGAATTTGACCCTCATCAACACTTGAGCCATTGTCATTTCCATCGGGATCATCCTCAAACTCAAACTGAACTCCCTCCTCCATCTCTCTCTTCTGTCCTTTAGTTCCACTCTCAACTCTCCGGCCGAATGAAGATTCGTCAAAAGAAAGACAGACTCTATAAAGGGTCTTTGGCTCTATTGAAACAGGCTTATCAAAGTAGCTCCACCCGTTTCTTGCATCAAATGTTCCGGAAGCTAAGGACTTTTCCTCCTCCTTTAGAATGGGATCAACCCTCTCCAGACGAACGCTCCCATTGAGTTTTGGATCTTTGTTATCAAAACATACAATTACTAAGCCCTGGATGCTGATGGGTTTATCCACTCTAAATCTAATGGAGTGACTCAGGGTCTTCAGAGGTTTAAAATTAAAAGATTTAAATCTAACAACAAACAACGATTCTCTGGGATTAATTGAAAAACCAGTCGAGACATTGGATTTGGTCTTGGAAATGAATTTAAGGACATCCATCGCCTCTTCATCATTGAGTAGTTTTAATGGAATTACTTCATTCACAAATTCATCCGGAGATAAAAGAGGGAACCGAATGGAGTGGAGAACAGGTCCAAGGATCTCTCTCAAGTCTTCCTCCTTCTCGTTCCTCATGGATGACGCCCAATGGAGAGCAGTTCTAAAAACATCAATCTCATCCATCTTAAGTCCATTAAAGGACAAAAGGTCATTCAACGCAGCGTTGTCTTTGATTCCAAGGACAGAGTCAAAGGTGAGAAATGAAGATGGACTAAATACAATATCATCCTTAATCCAAGGAACCAAATGGAGTACTCCTTGTAATTTACATTGATAAAAGAGGGAGCAACGATCTTTATAATGAATATTCTTCATGAATGAAGTGCACTTGTCCTTGAGAGTGGATAAATCGTACTTCTCAGCAGAGTAGAGAAGAGGAGCCACATTTCCAAGGCTCAACGTTACCTCATCCGTATAAACCCATCTCAAGAATTCTCTGAATCCAGAGGGAGTCACATCCGGAACCTCGATCACAAGCTCATTATTGACCTCCTTCCTTGATTCCTTAAAGTCTCCTGTAAACATCCGTTCAAATACAGGACTGGCGGATCCAAGAATGCATTTATGGGCCGTGATCCTCTCTGGAGACTCTTCTTCGTTCCTCCTAACCAGAAAAGTAACATCAGACAAAAGCCCCGACTCCAGTAGATGTTGAATCCGACTCAAGACCCTGGATTGTGTCGATGAATTCTCGTGCGACATGTTCTTGAATCAATGCTCAAGTCACTTCAACTCCCAATTTACTACTGAAATTGAATCAACAACGTGGAACATTTTATACCTGGCTACAGCTCGGCTATTTGAACTAGATCACGATATGCAGCCTACAGCCTTAAGCCTATCCTGTAAATGTAATGCATTGTAGCCAGGAATGGAATTAACATAGAAAATCAAACGAGTAGGAGTGTCTCTTCTTCTTCTTCTTCTTCTTCATTGAGTGCAACTAATCGTTATTCATTAACCAAAAACGTCAGGACAGTCTAGAGATTCTGTTTTCTGTTTTTCATGATGTTAGCCTTTTTGGTTTCCATGTTAATGTTTACTGTCTGTAATATTGGATTGAGTGCGTTAAAAAGTATGTTCTAAAATTGGAATAGTTGCTAGTAATGTATAAACAGTCCCTTGAAAATACAAGGATCAAGGTAAAACCCCAATCCATTAGCAACATTGAGGGAATTGGCATAAACATAAAAGTTATTGCATTAAAGTCCATTTCTGAAATTGAAATAATTTTTTACCTTTTCCATTTCGCAGATGGTCAACAAGTGTGCAGGAGTAGGATGTAAGAGTGGGTACAAAGGTCACAAAATCAACAACGTCACACTTCATACTTTCCCGAAATCCCCCGATATCTACCTAAAATGGATACGAGTAGTACATCGTCATAGCCATCAAAGATTGGAGTAGTCGCCATTGCCTTGAAAGTGATGGAAAAAAGACAAGGTCTAAAGAGGCCTCTTTGTTAGTTTAAAAAAGGGCCATCCCCATTTCACAACCTTCTTGTTCATCCATCACGAAAGAAGAGGTCAGTGTATCAAGATGAAGGAATAAACTCAGATCTCCCCAAGTCAAGTGTTGTGAAAGACGTTTTCCAATGGAGGTCCATAGTTGTAAAAGTAACCTCCTTCAAGTCCATCATTATATCTATAAGGATGGTATAACTCTATTTTCAGAGCTGATGAGCCTCATTCTATTCATTTGAAATGCAGCAGACAAAGAAAAGCAATTGAACAAAATCAATTGTTAAATCAAGATGCAAAACAAATTTGAAAGGGTTCAAGTGGATTTTTCATCAAAGCAAATTCACAAACAAAGAAGTAAAGCAATAGAATACTCTCCTTTCCTTAGTGCTACAGACATTTCATGGTCTATAACTTCATCCATCTGCTCTCCATGAGTCTTTTCTCAAGCATCCCAATGGTCACTGGATTAAATAAAGGATCCAAAAAGTATCTAAAGACAAGAATTACTTGCTTGGCAGAAAGAGAGGCAATGATTTGTCTGATAGTGGATAAAGTAAATTTTATAAAGAGAATTGTAAATGCTGATGGAAAAGAATTAAGAGCATAGACCAATAAAGGTACAAAAAAATCTCCAGTGCTACGTGATAAGGAGCAACCCTGGAAAAGGTCTTAAATATGCATACAAGTTGAATCAAAAAGTTGCTGATTCTCTATTTCATGAATCAACAATTTTTTTTTTTAAAACAAGAAACCTGCTTCATTCTTGAAAACCAAAAGAACATGCTTCTTCAATATCAAAAATATCAAATTCAAGGAAACAAGTGAAATCATTGGACAGTAAAAACATAAAGTTCACGGAAAGACATGAAAATCAAATCAAAAATCTTATCCAAAGAGACATTTTTTTGTACCATTCATACATTGCAGAGAGAAATATTCCTAGAATATGAAAGGCTTGAATTGTATTTTGTTTGGAAAAATAAACAGTGATATTACAAAGAGGCGTTTTGAATATTCCAAGAAAAAGAAATTTTTAAACCAAATTAACATAGGGGATTTTGTTACTCCCTTGTCTTCCGCCATCTGCCATAATGCAAGTCTTCTACAACAATATAATAATATAATTACAAAAAAAATAAATTTCTTGCCCAAAGTTTAAAGTACAGCTTTGCCAATGGGATTGGAACGATAATAATTATTTCTAAAGTTTGTAACAATGAGATACATTTTTAGAAACTGCATATTCATATTGTAATTATTTAATAAAAAGTAATTAATAATGAAATAAGGGAGGGAGAGAGTGAAAAGGTTAAAAATGATAGCAATTGTAGAAACAAAAGAAAATGAAATATTATAATGTGATCAAATAACTTGCTTAGAATGCTTTGATGACTCCAATTTTTAATAAAAACATTTAAAAAAATAAAAATGAGTTTTTTTATTTACTTTTATACTGGCGTAAGGAGTACATGAATTCTTTAGTAGGAAATAAAATTATTTAAATTTAAATATATTTGAACCAATATAATTGATTGACCAATATTAAACATATAAATTTCGGCGTTTCTATATGCACTACGAGCTTTTTGGGATAAACAAAAACACACTGTATTCTTCCTTCAGCGGATTTTTAGCATTTGACTCTTTTGATTCAAAGCAGCTGGCTCTACGTGTTATGTGCTCAAAAAGGGTATTATTATTATTTATGGTTTTGATATATAAAAATATATTTTTTTGAATTATTGAATAATAAACAAGTATTAACAATTGGTTTGTGGTTGGTAGAATATATCAATGTATAGTAATTCTAAATAATAACTCTGCCCAATATTAAAAAGTTGGTAACAAGAAGAATGTAGAAGGGTAGTAGCTACCAGATGTTTTTTTTTTTTTTTCAAATTATTTACAGCAATTTGCCTTTTAAACAATTTTACTGAAACGAGAATAAATTAGGACGCAAAAATGACAGCTGAAAAAGTTAATTTTTTTGTGGAACAAACTCCAAACATTCTGTCACTCTTAAGTGAGGTTGACCCACTTTTGCGGATATATGTAACTGTACCCATGCAGTGCCAAGTTTTTTAAGCTGGCTCTGTTTATAAACATAGGTCTTCTGGTCGAATAACCTCCAAACCAGTTACTTTTTTTTCTGAATACCCAAAGAATGGACGGATGACCACGATTTTTGGCACATTTATTTATAATTTCTAAATTTGTGATAAAGTAGACTCGAAAACAAAAACGCATTGATGTTTGAAAATAAAGATTTTATTAACAACAAATTGTATTCATTATGTATCTTTGGACTGTGTTACTAATTAAAAGCTTCCACAGAAATAAAAAAAGTCTACAATGAAAAATTGGAAGGAACTTTGAAATAATAAAAATAAATAGAAATGACATAATTAACTAATTAATGGTTTGTTTTTTTTTGAGTATAGGAAGTTTTGTCCACGGAATGAACGGAAATGAGGCAGTAGATGGACTGTGGGGCCTATGCAGCCCAAGAGGGTTTTCTTGGAATCTGTAATCTTTTTTAGACTTTCCAGAACTGCACCTTCAATGAGTTACCCGACCTCGACTCAGGATCGATTCAAGTAAAAGGAATTCGAGGCCATCATTTTCTAGGGTTGTGAGTCATGACGTCATAGATGAACGGGTGACGTCATAATCATACAATTGAATATAATCCATTAATTAATTAATTATTCGTCACAATTATCTTCAACTCTGTTTCACTGGACCGAGTCGACTAAAGAGAATCCCTAGAATTTGACCCTCATCAACACTTGAGCCATTGTCATTTCCATCACAATCATCCTCGAACTCAAATTGAACTCCCTCATTCATCACTCTCTTGTGTCCGTTTGTTCCTCTCTCAACTATCCGATTGAATGAAGATTTGTCATATGAAAGACAGGCTCTATAAAGGGTCTTCGGTTCAATAGTTACGGACTCATCAAAGTAGTTCCATACAAACTTTTCATCAAATGTTCCGGAAGCTAAGGACTTCTCTTCCTCCTTTTGGATGGGATCAACCCTCTCCAGGCGCATGATCCCAGTTATACTTGGACCTGGTTCAAATGATCTGAAAATTTCTACGCCATGGATGCTGATGAGTTTATCCACCCTAAATCTAATGGAGTGACTCAGGGTCTTCAGAGGTCTATTGGCCCAATATTCAAATCTATCAACAGAAAACCAATCTCTGCGTTCAGTTAAAAAACCAGTCGAGACATTGGATTTGGTCTTGGAAATGAATCTAAGGACATCCCTCGCCTTAAGTAGTCCGGATGGAATTACTTCATCCACAAACTCAGAAGAAGATAAAAGAGGGAACTGAATGGAGTAGAAAGCAGGTCCAAGGATCTCTCTCAAGTCTTTCTTCTTCTCGTTTCTCATGTATAGGTATGAAAATAATATGCAAAATGCCGGTTGCAAGATTTTGTGGAATTGGCTCTTCGAACAGTACTTTTTGTTTCCCAAAGCTGTTATCATTTTTCCCTTATTACTGAGGGGAGAACATCTACCTGATAGTAAAGATCTCACATGAAGGAATACATGCATTAAGGTTAATAAAGCAAATAAAATGTAAACAAAAAGGGCTCAAGTCCTCGTATAATTATTATTGGTTAAATATATATAATTTCCTGACATTAATTTCAGATAATTTTCTTCCTCTCATCTATGTTATTATTTATTGTTGTATATATAAAGGAGAATAGCAGCTTGTAGCTCAGTAAAACGTCAGTACAGCTCAAGTTGCTTCACTCTTAACATTAATCAAATTGTCAGAGTTACCAGGTTGATTTTCTTTTTCTTTGATTCTTACAAGCCCGATTTGCATATTATTTACATTCCTAACAATGAAGAGCATTTCTAAAAACATCAATCTCATTCCTCTCAAGCAAATCAGGGGACAAAAGGTCACTCAACGCAGCGTTGTCTTTGATTCCAAGGACAGAGTCAAAGGTGAGTGATGTAGATGGAGCTTCTAAAATACGATCCTTAATCCAAGGAACTAAATGGAGTACACCCTGTAATTTGGATTGGTAAAAGAGGGAGCAAAGATCTTCATCAGAGACATTCTTCATGAACGAAGTGCACTTGTCTTTGAGAGTGTCTAAACCATACTTCTCAGCACAAATGAAGACATCAATACGTAATAAATAATAACATTATGTTCATATACCATAGATGAGAGGCAGAAAATTAACTGAAATTATATATTTTTAACTAATAATAATTATACAAGGACTTGAGCCCTTTTTTGTTTACATTTTATTTGCAATATTATGTATACCTTCTTCGATAGTCTTAGAATAAATACTTCAGAACATATCCTTTCAAAATGCTTTGACAAAATGTTGAAAATAATTTTGAGGGAAGATCTTCTTCCATGGATGGTGGATATGGAATAAAGCTCAGACTTTAAACTGGTCCTCTTTGTGTATTGAATGAATCTGATTCTTAAGTTCAAAATTCAAAAATAATGCCATAGAAGAGTCTGTTAAAGTCTTATATTTAGTGAATCGTAGAAAGAAAGAGAGAAATGTGGTCACTTTTAGTAAGAATGAAGGGCATTCTGGTTGAGAGGAAGCATGTGGGAAGAAGAAAAGAGCAACATTACAAACGACAACCTGAGTCATTTAAATTTGTAGCCCATGAAGTATTTACAATGTTTATCCAATTAAATATATTCATCAAAATGGGCATGCAAACCAATTATATTTAAGAAATGTCTAGAGCATTCAGAGGAGCACATGAGACACATGATTTTAAAGTTTTATCAAACTCATATTATGAAAAAACCTCTAAACCTCAAAACACACTGTGTCCAATGGCATATAAACACAGAAAAATGCTTTTCTGCAACAATTTTTCTGGGAAAGTGCTGAAAGATGATATATGTTCTTTTGATTGTAGAAATGTTAAATTTAAACGAAAAGCATGAACGTTCCTTTTTGGCCCCCAGCGACGATCGCAAGGAACCCGCTCTGCATTTTGCAAAAGCTTGTAAAAATGGACGAATGAAAGACATACATAGAGATAGAGGTAGCCAAATACCTTGTGACCAATAAAATTAAGGAATATGAAGCTGAATACTTTTTTTTAATAGATCTAGTCCATAAAAGGTGGAAAAGGAAATATTTTTTTTTTTTTTTTTTTTTTTTTTTTAATAGAAGACCCGTGCTAAATAAAAACACCTCACATATTACAAAATCATTTCTTTTACTTGATTTTTGTTTCTGCTTATGCTTTTATATTCTATTCTATTAATTTTACATTTTATGACTTTGAATTTGAGATAAAGGGAGGAATAAGAATAATATTTATGATTCATTTGTCAAAAACTGTAAAAAGCTTAACATGTTCTTTGGAATGTAGAATTGCTTTCTTTCTCTAGTAAAGAGAGAGAGAGAGAGAGAGAGAAAGCAAACACACACTTCCCCCTCCGTTGTAACTTTTTTGACGATAATATCTAGGTCAAGAATACATGCTGAATATTATCAAGTTAATACATGCATACATAGTCATAATAATAACAAATTTACGAAAGAAGGGGGGAGGGGGAGTTGATAAATGGAATGGAGTAAAATATGGATATGATAGTACATATAGGAATATAATTATCTTATTTCTTCATTATATAATAGTTACTCCAAATATATCATATTTCCCTCCTAAGAGAGCACTCTTTAAAAAAATACTCCTGGGAAGAATTATATATTTTTTTAGAAAGCAATCAGGGGACGTAATAGATCATGATTGCTGTAATTACACTGTTATGAATATATATATATATGCAATTCCCTCGGGTTCTTTCGAATGACGTCACTCGCAATATTTCTCTCTTCATCATCAGCTGCTCCTTCTATTTATTTTTTATCTCTCTTTCTCTCTCTGTTTCTCTTTTCCCCCAACTACCTACCCAGACAGCGCAGATGCCATCATAATTTCTCTTTTTTCCTCTTCAAAAAAAAAAAGAGAAGGAAAAGGCGTGCAAAAGGAAAGAGAGGAGAGAGGAGGGGGGGGGGGGATTTGTGCGTGGATCTCCCCTTACAACTACTATTACTAACTACTATAAGAAAAACAACTACAACAGATTGCCTAAATCCCCTTTTTGGGCCACTCGGTGCTTTCACTCTGGAGTCATCCTTCTTTTTCCTCTAATTCGAAACAAGAAATAATAGGTGCTCAGTGATTGTGATGTTTGTGACTGAAATGTTCTCCTTGATGGAATGCAGAGAGAGGCTATGAACCTCTTCTTCCTCACTCGTTCTCTTCTTCTTCCTCCTTCATCTTGACAATGAGTACCAACATCTTCCTCATGATGATTATTCCTCTTCTTCTTTGTTGGAGAAGAGAGCTTCGGGCTTCCTGAAGCGCTTTTTTACAATTACAACACACGGTAAGAAATGAAGTCAAAGCCTTTTTCTAAAAGGAAGGTAGGTCGGCCGGCAATGAGAGATTTATATCACTTGTCTTACACAATCTCTCCCTCTACTCTACACAGGTGGGCAAGGTTAAGTTTCTATGTTGTATATAATATACATAAGTGATCAGTGAAAAAAATGTACAACCCTCCCCGAATATATCTAGATATTCTTGTTTGTGCGGAATATACTTCTATGTAACATGAGGACAAAAAATCAAGCCGATAATCAACTTTTCCCCCAGATACACAAAAAAAAAAAAAAAAAAAAATTACCCTAATGCAAATAATTAAGTTCATAGCCTCTAGATTCGCAATTCTCAGTGTTCCATATCAAGGTACATTCCTAGGTTTTGGGTTCCATTTTCTGGTCAACTCTTGAAATATTGACTATTACCTAATATGAATAGCATGTCAAGTTATGCTAAATACATACATACATGGCCATAAAACTCCAAAGCTATTTGTATAGTGTTTCAGTATTACATGACTCACTCTCACTAGAGATTTTTCCTAGTAGGATCTTGAATTTTAAAGTTCCAAGTTCCTGAAATGTTTTTATGGTGCTATGAATGAAGTAAATCTTTCTCATCCCCAGTGTCAACATTCCCCACTTTGTTAAGTATGGATTAAATAATCTTTATATTCTCTTCTATCTGTTTTATAACTATGGATATAATTCAAAGACCAGGTCAGATTTTAACTGCTTGCTCTTGAATATGGACAAACTTTTTATTATTAAACTTTAAATATTAACATTTTGTATGTTAATAATGCACTCTCACCTCAACAAAATCCCCATCCCTACTTATGGCATGATACATTGAGTAATTCATCTAGAGCACGAGGAGGATAAATTGGGATTGAGACTTATGGTAGTACTATTGAATTAATACCCTTGTGTTCAAAAACAGTTCTGAGAGGAAATATTGATATAATTATATTAAAATCATGATTATAGAATACGATTTTTACAAAATCACCAGCAAATTCTTTAATTTTAATTTTAGAGGAAGATGTGTACTCCTCAACGGCCTAATAAAGACTGAACCTCAATTTAAAAAATAACAAAAGCACCCACTCTTTTCCTTTTCTAATCTTTAAATATATTTTGTCTCTACAAAAGTCCCATTTCTAATCATACCCCTTTTGTGAGATGAAGTAAATGCCTCTTCTCTATATTTGTTCGCTCTCTATGTACCATCAAAATCGTTGGCAATATTTGATTTGGGGTATTTGTTCGAGTTGGGTGGACGAAGCGAAACAAATGAATTCAGTTGAACGGATGTAATCACTGACATTGTTTCTTCTTTATATTTACATATCATATGTGTGTAGATAAAACCAAGGAGCATAATAAGTATAATGATTTTGTGTAGGAAAAAAAAACAAACCAGATCATCGATTGATTTTAAATTAGCTCTTAAAAATCCGGTAGTAAATGTTAATTAGTAATCACACAAACTCTCGAGCATATCCACTTTTTAATTTTCATCATCATTAGAGTTGTCGAAAAAGTGTCAATAACATCAAAACCTTGTCCGATTTCTCGAAAAAAAACCTACATACAGATTTGAAATCAGCGTACAAAATGAAATAACATTTATTATACTTATATCCCTTAGGATTTTTGACTGTTGATCAGTGTAATTAATTAATCTGGCACTTTGATTCATAACTGATTAATATAAAACTGCTTATATATATATACATATATTGTGAATCAAATGCTTTGACTTCCCTTTATCATTCATAACATCTCTAAAAAGGAAGGCTCAATTTTTTTTCATTTATTGAAATGAAAGATGGGATGAATGAGAACCCCAAAAATAACCGGGTGTTAAATAGAAATGATTCTACACCACTCGGCAATAGCATTGATCTGCTTATATTTGTAGACATTTAGTCTAAAATCATTTTCCTGGTCTCTATGGAGCGAAATTCTTTGTTTGTGCCTCTCCTGTACATATATTAAATAAAATAGGCATACAAAAGTTTCAAGTTATAAAATAAGGAAAACTTTGCATAATTACAATTACATACATTCTTGTCATTCCTTTTAATAATACATATATTAGGAAATAGTAGCTTTCAAGTACACATACTACTTACAAATTTAATTTTTATTTAATTTTTCTTCATAATATGTATGTATATTAAAAATTCATATTGATTCTTCGTTTTTTCTGTCTTTGTCATGATAGACACATTGGGATGTCTCCCTTGATTATGATTTGACTTCTTGAAGACTTTTCCTTCTTCTTCTTCTCTTCAATAATCATAATAATAATAATAATAATCCTTATCAATGTTTGGATTAATTAATTAATTAATTATCAGCGTTCAAGGAGACTAAAATATCTCTTGGATCCACTACGTTGATGATCGATTTGAACTCAGTCTTCTCTGTATCTTTGAGATTTCATACCATCCCTACATGGCTTCCTCTCAAAACTTCCTTCCTTCATTCCCTTCACGCCCCAAACATTTTTGCCAATAGACATTTACGCAAAAGCGTTTTTGCTGATAAAAGAGCCCAAGGCTTGAAACAAGAGTTGGGAAGGGATTCGAAGGTGGATGTTTTCTACAGGCAGTCCTCTATAATATTTTCTTACTTTTTCATCCATCCATTAACGTGTCACTTCGAGGAAGGATAGAGATTCTATGAAGAAGATGATGATGCTGACAGGAAACACTGTCCTTAAATTCATAATCCGAAGAATTTGATACAATTTAAATATATATAAAAGTCACATAATATTAAGATCATAAAATCAAAGGAATGACTCTATGGCTAATTACATACATACACTAATTGAACAACGATAAGTCCTATTAATACATGAAATTCGGGAAAATTGTGTAGGGTGGAATGTCCTGAGGCTTTTTTTTTTTTTTTTTTTTTTTGAACTTGATAATTTTGTAGGTTACAATCCTGTTAATGGATCCCAATACCCCTGTTCTATTTGTTCAATTAGATGAACTCTTTCACAGGGATCTTTTAAACACAAAAACACTTTTTCCTATGGATTTTTATGGATTATAACATTGGCATGAGGACATGTCAAAGAAATCATTACATTCCTTAAGGAAATTTTTGATCACCCTCTTCTGAAAATGTATTCATCTCGTTTTTGTATTATTTTAATCAAACTTAATTTTCTTATTGTTGTCAGACTGAAGCTTTTCTTAATTAAAATTAATAGATTTCTACTTTGGCCTTAAGTCCCTTAATCCCTTTTCTATGACAACTCTCATTTTAAAACTTTTCTTTACATTTAACCAACATGGTGGATGGGACTGTCACTGGATTCAAATCAAGGGTTTCACCCAGTAAACAATTCTGCATTGAACTACTAAATATTCATCAAAAAAACCATGACCCAAAATTGTAGTAGATAAGTCCCTGTAATTTTTTTTCTTTCTTGTACATAGCTGGAAACTTTTTTTTTTTTTGTATGAACATTTATTTAAATATACATAAGGGGCACAAACAGAGTATCAGGAAAATTATTTTCCTGACTCTATGCTATCAAATAATAATATTTTTATATTTAAATGAGTTAAAGCACATGTACATATATGTGACTTTTTCTATAGTTTTACATCTTAAAAAGAAAAAAAAAAAGTTTGACTTCATACAGAAATCTTTGCTCAAAAAAAAAAAAAAAAAAAAACCAAAAAAACAGGGAGAACAAATCCATGTATGGTATTTACCAAGAATCATAGAGAGTATAGCTTTATAGAGTGTTGAACCGAAAAATATCTGAATTTTTGGTTTGTAGGTACTTTGTAGGTATTTATGAGGGTTTTTTGAAGGCTTCATTCAGTCTAACTCAAGGAGCGAAGAAGTTATCTCCAACTCCACACACACACCCGCCCCCTCTTCCTTCATCTGTCTAAATATTTGTTGTGAAATAGAATATCATTTGTCAAAAAGACAGAACTTGTCAAAATGAAGGGTATACAAAAAAGAAAATAATAATTTACCTAATGATTAAGAACGAAAAAATCTTTTTGTTTCAATAAATAAAATAAAATAAAAAAAAAAGAAGTAAAATCTAGAAAAATATTTGTCAAAGTGACTTGATAAAAAAAAATAAGAATAACAAGGACATGGTAACCCTGACAATTTGATGATAAATGAGAGAGAAAAGTGGATGACATGACGTTTTACTTTGTTTATTAGCTACAAAGTGCTTTTTCTTTTTAATTTGCTGGGAAAAACATTGATATTTTTTTGAGGTGGGGAAGCAAGTTCATGCCACAAACATACATACATACATACATATGAGATGTTTAGAGTATATACATACATACATACATATATCCAGGGTTCTAAGTAGACTCAATTGACATTTTTTTACTTTTTTTTTTTTATCTTTATTGAAAATTGCAGGCTTTTTCTTTTTTTTTTTTTAGGAATTGCTAGAATTGAGTCAATTCTTCTTTCTTTTTTTTTTATCTTCCCAGCTGATGAATAATTATTCACTCACTAAATAATAGGGAATTGTTCAAATTAAACCAATCAACACAAATAAGAGTTGAGAGTTGACCTCAAAATACACTGACCATTGTGTATAAAGTGAGATACGTAGGTCCGTGATTCAAAACAAAATGTTTTTTTTATTTTTCTAGTGTGCAAATGTGTATAGTAAATATTTGAGGTGGCATGGCCCTGAGCAAAACCAGGGGCTCAATAGCATTGAATAGCATCCAATATATCTTTGCTCATGTATGTATGTATGTATATTAATAGATCCATTTTGTCTCGTCACGTTCCTAGAAGGCCTTCTTCTCACTCTTCGGTCCCATGCTGCTCTATTTCTTCCTAAATATGACGCAAGGAGCATTGAATTGAAAAATGAAGGGCTTGATAATGCGTCTTCTCCATTAGGGAAATGTGTCAAGGTTTCTCATGCAGAGAAATTGTCGTTTGTTTTATGTTTCTTTTTCTGACTGGAGAGCTAGTTATTTGTGTTTCTATTCCATCGATTCTTAGCTTGCCTTCCTATTCCTTCTCAAGGATATATTATGTACATGAATATTATAATCTGTCTACCAATGTCGGTTCTGACATTTTGTACTGATTTTTGTTTTGTTTCTAACAAAACTGTAACAAGTACGCAATGGAATTAAAATTGTCCATTTAGTCCAGTGTGTCCCACCCTCATTTGTCATGTTTCGTTTAAATAGTACACCGTACAATATATTATATTAATTATAATTATCATCATTCACATTAAATATTCACTACGCAAAAGGTGCAAAGAATTTGATTTAATTTGAATGTCCGAAAATGACAAATCTATGTATACAATTAAATAAAATAAATAATAATTAAATTAATGAAAACGCAAATTCCCGAATAAATAAATGATATTCTAAAAGAACATTACATCATATATGTATATGTATGTACAAGAATTTTAATTCTAGTTATACATACATATTTAACTTATATATATATATATATATATATGTATGTGCAATTAATTATATTTGAAATAAAGTGATTGAAAAGTACAAAATAATATAATTTGAAAGAGAAATTAATTGATTGATTTCCTTTTCCTCAAATCATCCAACTTGCTCAAAGAAGAATAAATAAATAAATAAATAATTGACAAAATTCTTTTTAAATTATAATACATACGATTTTAAAGTTTACGAGAGAGAGAGAGAACGAAAAGATTAAAATTAAAAAAAGTTTTTTGTCAAAAAGTAAAATTATTATTATTTAATAGGTACATATGTACACCAACATAGAAACAACGACGTTTCTCTTGAGAGAGAGTGTGTGTGTGAGAGACATACCTTTATTTATTCAAAAGATACCTACCTACATAATATGTACTTCCTTATCATTTCTTCATGCATTTTCATTACTATAATACTACTCTTCAAAGTCGACAATCTAATATTAATATATGTATGTTGTATCATATACATATGTGTAATATTTATAAATAATAAATAATATAATGTTAAAAGTCAATTGAACTAATCACTCGATACTTTTCCCCTCTCTTTCTCCCTTTTCTTCTTCTCTTTTTTTCTTCTTCTTCTTCTACGATCAAATTGAATCGAAGCTGCAGCTTCTTTCATCAAATAAATATTATTATTAAATAAAATACATATATTTATATACGTAGAGTAAAAACGCGTGCCCGGATCAATCTTTCAGCGTGCTCTCCTTTCTATTTCTAGTTTTTTCATAATAATAATAATATTATTTATTTCCATCAGTCGTTTCTTTACTTTGAGTGAGTGCGAGCGGGGCGCGCATATTTATGTATCCCAGAATCATTGTTTAGATATTTTTTGTTTTCTTTATTTATTTTTCTTCAGAACAACCACTGACTGTCCCGTTACGATAGATTATTATTATTATTTGAACCATTGTGTTTCTTTGTTAATCATAACTTATAAATTATATTTATCAATTCAAGTCTACAAGAGGTAAGAACATGGGTGAAAAGTTTACTTTTATTTTAAATTAAATTTTGTTAAATGATATTTATTTCCGCTCTGCTACTAACTAATAACTCTAAGTAGAGTCTACTATTACTACCACCACCACTAATAAATAATAATGATAGTAATAATTGAGAATTGCTTTAATGAATCAAACAGAATTTCATACTTCAAAGTAAAAGTACTTTGGTGTCCTTGACTCTTACCTAATGATTGCCTCTGTGTCTTGTATGTTCATTTGTATAAATGATAACCATGATGCCTCCTTTGGTCGTGACTGATGATGTAAAAGACGACGTCTTTTTTGAATGAGATCTGTAGGCGTGTTAACGACGACAGTTAAAATGAGCCCTTTTAGGTATTATTACTATTATTATTATTATTATATGTACATAATAGGGCGGACTCATCCAATATGATTTATGATGACTTTGAAGGCCCCACATGTCGAATATGAGGATAATGGAGGGATGAGGTTTAGCGATCAAATGATGTCGGCTCTTCGGAAGTGAGTGTAACGCATGTAATGTTCCTTTCTCCTTATCTCTCTCTCTCTCTCTTTCTCTCTCATGGCACCCGGAAGATATCCCTAGTGCTGCAAACATAGATTCTAATCTCCATTTAAAAAGAAGAAAAAACTGATTAGGGAGGGAGTAGGATGTTATCATGAATTAAGACTCTTTATTATCCATGCTACATGAACATAACAATATCATCTCTCTTCCTCCTTAAGTAACTACATATGAGCAGTTATACTCTGACAAACAAGTGTAATAAATCCCTTCCGTAACGGAGTTCCTAGTAGCTCATGGTATATCAAATCAAGTCCTCTCCAACTCCAAAGATATACAAATTATAATTTAATATCCAATTTAATAAAATACATGTATGTAGTCGAGTAGGAGTTGGAAGAAAGAAGAAGAAGAAGAAGAAGGGTTCTGAGTGAGTGTGGGAGTCTTCTTCATCGTCATAAATCATTAAACGTATTACTCAGAAGGTTTTTTGTACATATATACATACATACATACATACATGATGTATGTATGTATTACCTCTATGTTATGGTCCTAAATTATCCACTAAGGAGTTTTGCCTCAATGATATATGTATGTATACTTGTTGTTGTGTCATGGAATGATCATTTCAGCTCTTGATGATGGGCTCTTATTTATTTTTCCTTCCTTTTATGCAAGAATATTGCATAAGAAAGGGATGACTCTCGCTTCGTCTAATGAAACACACAAAAATATATAAAGAAAATGCTCTAGGTATAAGTCGTAAATGTGAAATTTGAGACCTGCAATTACATTATTATATGTAAGGGGAACAACGATGAGGGTTTAATCAAATATATATATATATATATATATGTAAATGATTAGAGAAGGATCTTTGCAGGACTTTTTTTGATCCATATCTTGTGTGCTTTTGCCTGGATACCTAGGAGGAGATGAGTATGTAGAATTAATTAATATGTTATCATATGTATAGCAACAACAACCTCAAGAGTAGAGGAGTATATGCAAAACTATTCATTTACCAAAAGATGGAGAGACTTTCATTCCATTTAATTATAGGTCATGTGATTACGTATACGTATTTAGTAAGAATTCCCTCTCATCATAAAACAAGTAAACTAAAAATAAATACTCATTGATTATTAGTATTATCATTCTATGTAGTAGTACATACTTGTTGCATTTCCATGTTTGATTTGAACGTACAAATCATTCACAAATCCCTTTATAAATGTAATACTTCACTTGACTTACCCTTGTTGAGGCACATATTACATATATATATATATATATTTGAAGGTTTTATGCACAATGTACGTTGTTGTTGTACGAGTATTGCTTTCTACTCTACGCAAATTTTATTAATTGTGGCTTTATTTAGAGTTTAGTGAGCGTATAAATTTGATAATCGGTCAAAGTTTTTTTTTTACAAATCAAATACAAAATACATTAATTTTAGTTAACCAACAATTGAGTGCAATGCAAAAGTCCTTTCACTTTTAATTAATACTTTCAATTCTGCCTTAGAGTCCTCGTCATTACTTTAGGGTATGATGCATCACTTTTTGTATTTATATAGTTAGAGTATTTTATTCCTTTATTCCACAGTAAAGGCTTTTATGTAGCGTCAATATATGTATAATTTTTCAAGGAGTATCTCTTGAGGACCTTTTAATTAAATCGAACATTATATTATTTCTATGCAAACTTGCAACTTGACCACACTGAAAAGTGATCAAGTTACACCCTTATGTATGTCCACATCTTATTTGTACGAAAGTAAATCACAATCCATTCCATTCCAGAGATGGATGGATCCCCCAAGGTCATTCATTTTACCTCCTTGGCAGGCTCTATTTGTGGATTCACACACACACACACACACTGCTAGAGTAGTATTTATCCGTTGTTATTATTATTTTATTTATTTGTTGGCTCATTCTGATTGGTACGAATTCCAATACATATTTCATCATCCGGCTTGTTCCTTGCTTCTCCTGCTACTTTGTTATACTTTTAATAATAGACCTACATAACATACTAGTACCATGAGTGAAAGAGAGAGAGAGAGAGAGAGGAGGTAGAGCTGCCTAGTTCTTTGCTTAGTGTTGAAGGTTCTTACAATATACATAATAATAATATGTAGTCTTGTTTGCAAAGTACACATACATACAATACAGGCATACCTTGTGTCTACATGCCTATATGTATATGTAGGTATGATTCTATTAAATCTGTTTGGTTCGACTTTGCTATGGAGTGTGATTGATGGTATTATTCTTAGAGTATCTTATATGTACAATCACATATAAGTTGTTGTTTTTACTGTCGTCAGAGATTGCATAATAAATTGAAAGGACATTAAATAACATGAACAAAGTTTCATAGAGGTTAAATCTTGAGAAAAATGTCAAGAATGGAATTTGATGACAATGGAGAGACAAGTGTGAGATTTGAATTTAGTCAAATTGTCTTCATGTATGTACATATGTATGTATGTATGTATGTATGTATACTCAAACATCCTTTATCAATGTCTAGATTTGTAGAAGTCAGTTTATTTTGAATCCCTGAAAGACTTGGTTCATTTATTAGTGACTCTGCTGTGTAAATGTCGTATGACATTAATATGTAATTATATAATTATGTAATAATAATAATAATAATATCTTAGGAGGGTCTAGATTCTACGTATGTACATATATAAATAGTATGTTATGAATGGTATTTTTTTTTTTTGAATGAGGGATACGAGTCATGTCCTTTTATTATGTGGTCCTATTGTGACGTCATTCTACCTAATCCACGTGAGTGGATTCAGTATTTTCCTTAATCTCAACGAAAATACCAAGGGATTTATATTCGTCATAAAGTTCTTTTGATTGATTGATTGATTGACTGACTGATTGTATTTGCCTCTTAGCAGATTTTAACAATGACGTGAAAATGCTCAATATATGTAGAATCCAATTATACAAATGTATGTATGTATTATTGTTCCATTACATATATTTAGTTTAGTAGTTAATAGGTTCATGCATCTCAGCTCCTACTTAGTTAGTTCTTGCCTCTAGTAGCTATTGAGTGTATGTATGTATGATAAGAAAAGCGGCGACATTCTGGCGTCTTTTTATGAAATGTATGTACATACAACTTCTTTTTAAATCATAAATTGCACAAAAGATGAGGGGATTGTATTTTATTTGCTATTATGTATTTTGCAATCATGATGTTGACGACTCTCTCTCTCTCTCTCCTCTCTTTTAACGTTTATCTCTCGCATAAATCGACAAAAAGAGATGAATCCGTTCCACAACACTGCTCGTATCTCGAAAAAAGATTTTCAAAGCACAATACAATAATTGTATATGTAGGTCACATAATTGTTACCAACTCTCTCAACCTATAAATAAAAATATGGCCCATAATCCATGTGTTCAAGTTTATGTCAATTGTTCAACAGATATTTACATATACACACAATATTATTGCATTGCCTCCTCAAGGATGGAATTATGTATGTATGTATGTGCTCGAACCATGGATATTTTTTATTATACATAAAATGAGTTGTTTTCACATTATTTTGTGTGTCTGCTATTGATTATTTTTGTGTTGAAAACTACCGAAATCATATACATATTTTGGAGTGTTTTTTCTATGCATACATATGCATATAAAGGCTAGGGATGGATAATCTACCACCGAGTCCAATAGCAAACCATCATGTCACAGACATGTAAATACGCTCTATGTCCAGTCTTGTTGACCATAGCCAAAGCCATAAAAGAAAGTAAAGAAACGTATCCGTTAGCTTGGATATATTTTTTCACTCTGCAAGCAAGAGTGTTTCGTCGCGTTTGATAAATGTACATATATTTTATTTTTTTTTCTTCTTCGCAGAATTCATCTTCTTTTAATTGAATTTGCAAGGTGAATTCCTGGGGATTGCGTAGTCTATTAGTTATAAAGTAATTCATGACAACACACCACTGGACATACAAATTGTCGTCGTCTTATAGCCAATGAATGATATTTGAACATAAATTGAGTCAATTGTTTCCCACCTTTGCTTTATAGTTTTGTCCATGGAATTTTATCAAAACTCTAAGGGATGTTATAGTAAGAATAATGAGTGAAAGGTTGAATGACTTACTATTAGGTTGCAATTTAGACTCATTGATAAGTTTACATAATTACATATATATGTATATGAATACGTGTTGTTGAAAAAGTTATCTGTGATTGCATACGTTAATGTCAAAAGGTTTGAGAGTGAGTGCATTTGATTATATTAAGTCATTTTGTTGTTGTTGTTGTTGTTCCCTCTCTTCATTTTCTTCTTTATGTATATTTTTTTCCCTCTCCCCCCTCCCCTCCCATTTGAGTCATGTAAACATCATTAGCAAACGGAAATTTTAATTCAAATCCCATACTCAATAATTTGTTTCCCCTCTCTTTAGTATGTAGTTACTCTCAGAGCTTCTTCTCTTTTCTTGAGATGATTAAGTTATGTGCATTGGAGGAGGAGAAATGTAAGGAAGGATGGATATACATACATACATACATACATACATAATAAGATATTATTCATGTTTTATTCATGGAGGACTGAACTTTGTGATGGAATTGTGAAGGAATGTCCGAGTAATGAATTCAAGAGGATTCCACCGTGAATATAATATATGTTTGCATGTAGAAAGGATTATTACTCCCTTCACCTTTCTGAAAAAAATAAGGGCAGACTAAGAGGAGTCCAATGGCAGTTGAATTATCTTCCGTCCCTCTTCTTGGAGCATTGGAGTATACAAACTCCTTCTCTATAAGGATTTTGTCTCTTGACTCTCAAGATATTTTCCCTACATACTTTTTACACTACATACATATGACTTCATTCAAGTTGACCCTGGCTCCTTCATGTCCCATCATAATCCTTTAATTTAGGAATCAAATAGTGTGTCGTCTTTTATTAACCGCCCATATGTACATACATGTGTATTTAGTACCATCTTCTTTCTTGTCCATCATTTGTCATTCCATTTATCCTTCCACTAAAATATGTTGGGCCCAATTTCTCCCTTCCGTCTTCTTCATCATCCTATTAGCAACAGCAACAACAACTAGGCAGAGTAGCCCTGAATGTATAAATACACACATGTTTTTGTCTTGAGCATTTCTTATAGTGACTTTGTCAATTTATTATGTATGAAATCACTATGTGTTATGTGTGTGTGTCTACTTCCACAGATTTATTTCCTTATCTTCAATAACCACATTCGTCTCTTTCCCCTTTCATTCATGTGTACATATATGTAAGTCCCCTTTATTGTTACGTAGTATCAACTTTTAATTAATTAAAAAGAGAGTGATGATGAACCTTCTCATGTGTTCGACCACAAATTAGGGAATGCTTGCAAGTGAATTCGTCAATTTACATACATACTACGTTATATGAATGAAAGGACCCACATGTATGAGTCATACATTCGTTGGATGTATGCTTGTAGAAGAATTCATATTTTATATGAGTCACATATGTATGTATGTATATGAAAACGAACTTTGGAACTTTTACCTAATTGTACATAGCACATAAATGACTTACTCCTTAAATATGTTAAATATACCATTGGTTCCCTACCACCACCACCACCATCACAAATGGATACAAAATATCCAGTTTTTTATTTTATTTTTTGGTTGTGATGTGGGAGGGAGATGTTTATGAATGTATTTAGATTAAATATTTCATCCAAATTTTCATGAAATTGTCAAAAATAGAATATTTTGATTATATTATTCGTAACTACATATTTTTGGACTTATTATGCCTTGTATCCAAGGGATTATGTAAATTACAAATGTTTCTTGGAGTGGAGTAAGTGTATGTATGAGATATCACTCCTTGGGGTCCATTCATCAAAGGCTTTATTTATTTCCACACTCATAAATGTTGCTCCTTATCATCAAAGCAAGTTGGAACGGATTGCATTTAAAGCACCAAAAAATTCCCCACTGACCAAAAGAATAATTAAAATCAGGTTGGTTTTTTTTAAGTCTCTCGCCTCCCCAGTGAGAGTTGACGGTAATTTGAAGGGACCTTTGAAGCCTTCAACTAGTAATTACTGAATATCATTATAGATATAAAAATTATTGGGATCATCCCAGTGAGCGTAAAAACAGGAGAAGGGTGTGAGATCACGTTATAAAGATAATGGCATTTGAATCTTACAATGAGGAAAAAATGTCGCGGGTACTCAACATTCAACTTTTTTATTTTTACATTTAAGCTGTCCGGTATTCCATCAATTTTCACATCTCGAATAAATATAATTATGTATTTGTGAAAATTTGTTTTGACTCCTGGTCCAAGAGAAATGTATTGGAATAAAACAGCTATTATCTAGGGGGTCACAATGACGTTTTTGTTGAGTTCTATAGGGGTACTCATCAATTCCTGGCAGACCTGAACATGCCCTGTGTCTACATACATAAATGACTTTTATTTTTATTCAATGGTTTAAATTTAAAAAGTTTGACTAGCATAGCTACCATATCCTGGCATCTCAGCCCATTCCATCAATTTGAAACCTATTTAATAGGCGTGTCAATGCAAAATTGATATAGTTTAGTTGGGATTTATATATACATATATGTAGATATAAACTTTAGTGCTGACGCAATCACAAATTTATGTGCCTACATAAATTTTTTCAAATCTCTTGTTTCCACAAACTACTCCACTCTATGTACATTACATTATTAATATTAGTACCCAGATGTTGTATCATAATTATGATTCTTCCATAGTGTTGGACTTTTTCCCTATCTATGTTAAGAAAACAAAGACCGGATGTTGATACTTGGGGAATCAATATTCTGTACCAAAAAGAGCAATATATTTTTCTATTTGTCAACCTGAACAGTGTTCAATGTTACAAAACACACCCTTACATATTATTAGACATGTTTATTCGATTATCTCAAACTCTCCTCTTTCAAAATGTGAATGGATAAAGGGTTCTAAATATCATCATTCCCTTCAACTGTGAGACTATTTTAAATTTTATGGTAGGGATATGATGTTCTTAAATATATGTATAAAAGAACTTTTAGGCATTCAAACATGTGGTTCAGGTCACAACTAATGGGGGGCAAAAATAGTGGTAAACAGCTGTTATACAAAAAATTATCCTTAAAGCAGCAAGGTGTTTAAATGAATGGACAACAAACAGCCTCCAGCAAACACGAGCAACCTCAGAGGCGGCCCTATGGCACATTTCCTTTATATATGTATATTTTCTGATCAAGTGCCCATTCTATTCCTGTCCTTTTGGGCTGACTTCTTTAAACATACGAAGGAGCAAAATGTGGGACTCATACCACATGGTTGTAGACAATGGACTTTTTTATATTGCCATTGTGCCCTAAGGGTTTTGATTATATGAGGTTTTTTGTTGTTGTTTTGTATGGATAAAGTGTACCTTTATCCATGTACACTTTAAAAGGTCAACCATAGAAATGTTCTTATCTGTGTTTACAACTCACCTTTCAACTTTTTGTTGTTGTTTTTTCTTTTTTTTATTTGTCAGAGACACTTAAATCTTCATTTCCTTCAAGTGGTTTCTCCATACATACATACATGTATGCATAATAATTAAATTAAGGAACCTGATAGCCCTGTTTTTGTTTTTCTTCTTCTTCTTCTTCTTCTTATATATGTACTTAATACGTACAGATATACTTACTTACGACTCAAAGGCAATGATTTTACAAAAATAAATAAAAGAAATATGTTTTCATCACACTACATACATATATTACATAAATTCATTATGAGTACTCGTTGTTTGTTTTTAAAGTTGTTTGTGTAAATTTGTATGTATGTATGTATGTAGATAGATAAATGGGTAGGTAGGGGGGGGGGGGAATTGGTTGACTCATTTCGAGGAGAAAGTAAGGAACACATACAATTACATATATGTACATATGTAAGATATTTTAAACGTACATAGATACATACATACATATACCCATGCACAATCATAGTCCTCACTCATATTCAAATTAAGTTTGGAGTGTCTTTTGATTGCTATTGCTGTTTATGATGCAATCCGTTGCATCATCCTCATGTAGACATACAGTGCATTCTACAATTTTTCCAACAATCTATGCACAATCTAGTACATATGTACAATTGATATATATCATTCAACTAAAGAATCCTGTTGTTGCAGATTTGTGAGCTGTCTGTGGTGGTTAATGATGAGATGAAAGGTAAAAGGTGAGGTGAGGTGAGGCGAGGCGAGGCGTCGTGTGTATGTATGTATGTGTTTTGCTGCTGTTCTTTTCATGATTACATATTATCATTATTATTATTATTATTTATACCTATGTATTTGTATATTTTATTTGTACAGAATATGTCATTCCAGGTAATTTTTCCTTCCTTTGTAACTGGTTTGCTCTTTGAATAAAAACAATGAACGAATGAGAAGTTGCTCTACATATCTATGTTATTACATAAATGTGACAATATTATGTATATATACTACCATACATATTAGATATATATTTGTACATTAGGTATATTTTACAACTAGAGGGCGCTTCAAAAGGTTTCTGCGTTTCTACAATTCTCGACTAATACATGCCGTTTTCATAGTTTATTTTAATTGTACTAAAATTTGTGTTTTTGAGGATTCTAGAGTCATTTTTATACGAGGATGTGATTTTTACGAGTGATTGAGTTATTTCAAGTGGCTATTAACCTGCTCGGAAGTAATTTTGATCATAACGTTGGCAACATAAAAACAGAGTTGAAACAAGGAGGTGCCCCCTAGTTTTTTGAGAGTGGTAACTAATAGGGGATTCATTAAAATTTGTGCGAAAAAAAACCATTAAAATACACTGTTGTTTCAGCCTCTGATTCGATTTTATAGATAGTTATAAGAAACGAGTTACATCTCCTTGTTGACTCTTTTATTAGGAAGAAACAAAAAACAAATAGAAATGCTTTGTTTTGTTATACCTTCTTCATCCCATTTGTTATTGATTTTATAGAGAAAACGTCGTTGATGTTATTGGTCTCAAAAGTAACCTAAGAATTACTGTTTGTTTTGTTTCTAGGATGAAATATGCTATTCAGAATGAGACTATCTGCCCTTTTGCCTCTCTAAACCTTTCTTCCTACAACAAAGACATAATCCATAGTTGCCTATGAAAAAAAATCAATCACACATATGATTAAGTGAAAAAAAAAAAAAAAAAAGAGTCAACACAGCAAGTATTGATCACTCCAAAATCGTCTCAGTTGGCAAGCTGTAAATATCACATTCCTGTTTCTGTTTTGTAATGCTGTCATGATCATCATTCCTTCTTGATTCTTGTAGAGTGCGCAATATATAACAAATAAATAAGTTTTGACGGTATGAATTAGTAAAAAAAAAAAGAAAGGGGGGGGGAATAGGGATTTTTGACTCCATCTTCGTCACAATGTGCTCAAATCCATATTAAATACAATCATACCCTTTGGAATAGAGAAACCTAAATAATAATAGCTACCCATCCTTAGATATTGAAGAGTCAACATATGTTCAGCAGACTTTATGTTGACTCTCTTTAGCAATGTTTATTGACGTCATCTCCGGTGAGTTTTTTAGGCTCGCCGAGAATGTCTGTTTTTTTTGGGTTTTTTTTTTTTACATTTCTACAAATGATCATGTTTAACATACTAAAAAAGGGGCAAAGAGTAGGTAGTCGTAAAAATCGACAGCTGATTACAAAATGTAACAATGTACATATTGTATGTATATTAGTTTGTAGTGATTAAGTATCTTTGACGAGATACTATTATAATTATGTGTTTAGGTACAAACTTCACTTCCGATGCTCTTTATTTTTTGATTTTTTTGATTACACTGGTCAAGGGTTCAAAATCCTTTTATTTTCAGTCCTTGTTTTGACCTAAAAGGACTCTTAGGGGCGTAGGGTGCCGGAGTAGGCCCAAAAGTCGGCCAAATCCTTTGTACTTAAATAACTCCTTGAATATTACTTGAAATGGATTAATAAGGAATGCATTCAAGAGCCCCGACTCACAGCATTCAAATGAGATGTCAAGCTCCGGATAAGAATCCTTAATTAATAAGAAATCCTCCGTTTAAATGTGTAATATCAAAGACTCACGGTAGGGCTACTTATGTAGTAGCACACACAAGGATTACGAAATCACCTGAAATCCTTCTATGTGCTACTACTTCGGTCTATTGCACTTGTTATTTTGCCCGTCGGACTCTCTCTCTCTCTCAAAAAAAAAAAAAATACAGATTTGAAATCAGTGTGCAAAACTGAGTAACTTTTATTTTAACACTTATACCCCTTATGATTTTTGACATTTCAAATTTGTTGACCTGTTTTACCTTTTAGTGGATAGCTAGCTAGAATGATGTAATGATTCAAGTCACCCAAAGATGGATCCATTGACTATTTGTAATTATGTAATGAATAATTACGTATTATGTCGATATGTTTAAAATGTTAGGTTCATTAATAATTATTAATTAGTTAGTATCAATTATCTTTGTTAGCTTATCAACAGAGACATACTTCCTGGAAATCCACTTTTAATTAGAGGTGAAGAGGCAAAATAAAAGATCTGACTTGAAATCTAAAATAGATATCTATGTCTTAGACTAAAATCAACATCTTTAAACGAGGAGTTTCATCATTATTAGAGCATAAATTATAGCTTCCCTGATATTAATTATAATTATTGATCATTATAATTATTTGATTAGAAGTCTATAAACATAGAGTAGCGGTGTGATCATTTAACGATATGGTAATTGCGTATTTATTAATTTGTTTATCTATTATGTAATTCCCAGAGTGCTTTTATTTTTGTGAGGCTTTTTATTAAATAATGTGTCGAATTTTATGTGTGTGTATTTTTTCGGGGGAGAGGTCTACTTATTGCAGTATGTACATATACATATATGTGTTGGTAAACCTCTTAAGTAGTCGAACCAACATATGCATATGTATATATGTTTGTAGTCATGAGAGCAGTAGTGTTGGATATGTTGAATCATAGATATCTAGGAAAGTTATCAAAAGAGAGAGGTGTGTGGTGAGCGTGAATGTCGAACACAACTCCCCCTATGTTTGTTTGTTTGTTTCCCCTATACATAGGGGTTGTGTTCCCTGCTTTCTTTCTTTCTCCTCCTTCCTTCCCCCTCTTTCCACCCAGACACGACTAAGAAGAAGATCAAGGACTATGTACATTCATAATACTCTATAATTGTATGTATATTGAGGATCTTTGTACATATTATTCGATGTGTACTAGTTAGAAATGTTGTAGGCTATTTTTTATTTTTATAAAAAAATGAGAAGAAGGATTTTAAATAAATAGTTATGAAGGTTCCTCCTCCACTAGATAATATAAAGTTGTAAAAGATGATCACTACTCATATATGTATAGTTTGGTTGGGTTTTTTTATTACGCTATTTGTATGAAGATGACTCATTGATAAGAAATTCAGGCAGGGGCTTTCCAACAGGGAGGGAGGGTCCATGAGGATTTTTCACTCCTAAATATCTATCTAATGAAATAAACGCATTCTTAAATCAAAATGACTTACTTTATTCAAAGACGAGACAATATCCTTTTATAAAGGCCTTGCTCTCTATCTCATGACAAGCCATTACTGAAAAGTGGGGCTCACTGAAATGAGCAGTGATGATTAGGCTCTGTAACCAAATTTGAAAGGTTGTGGTTGTTTTTTTGCCCACTGGTTTGTATGTTAAGCGTATCTATTTTGCTTTTATGGGAATTTTAAATTATTAAAATTATTGTCTTTTCTAAATCATTGTCTCAACTTCAGAACAGGATTAAAAAAATTTGAAAACATAGTTGATAAAGCAAAGAGCTTTGTTTATATGTAATTCCTATGAATCAATGCTGTTATCTTTGTTGAAAAATTGACAAATGAGTTTGATACGTAACTTAAAACAAAAAAAAAATATCCATTCTGTAGACCACAAAAACCAAATTTGGTAATTTAAAATTTTCGTGCTAATTGACATAAAAGCAAATACATATATGTACATACAATGATAACCATTAAAACCATCGAAGAAAATATCTTCTTCCTTTTTCTACGATATTAATTTAAAATGTCATTTTTTTTTAGCTCATGGGGAGAAATGATTTTACTCTTAGTTGCACACAATACTCACACTTTACATTCATACTTATTCATTTCCAGGTAATTTTTGGATCATAATGACACCTACCCATTCGTAGTACAAAGTTGTTTTTGCATATACGTTTTATATATGCATATGATTGTCTCTTTTCTCTCAACCCTCACTGGAAATTCATCATTCAATTATTATTTTCGTACCTGCTCCGCTTCAATGTGTAAGTTTCTTTTTATTATTATTATTGCCAAATTGGAATCACAGCATTTGGCTGTCCATGTATAATAACTAATAAGTAGGAATGTAAATAATATGCAAAATGCCGGTTGCAAGATTTTGTGAAGTTGGCTCTTCAAACAGGTCTTTTTGTTTTCCAAAGCTGTTCTCATTTTTCCCTTATTACTGAGGGGAGAACATCTACCTGATAGTAAAGATCTCACATGAAGGAAGTCATGCACTAAGGTTAATAAAGCAAATAAAATGTAAACAAAAAAGGGCTCAAGTCCTCGTAATATTATTATTAGTTAAAAATATATAATTTCCTGACATTAATTTCAATTAATTTTCTTCCTCTCATCTATGTTATTATTTATTGTTGTATACATATATAAAGGAGAATAGCTGCTTGTAGCTCAGTCAAACGTCATGATAGCTCAAGCTGCTTCCCCCCTCGACATTCATTAAATTGTCAGAGTTACCAGGTTGATGATTTTCTCTTTCTTTTTATTTTACACACCCCACTTGCATATTTTATACATTCCTACTAATAAGTGACTACTTGACTCATGTGTGTATAATACTTTTATCAAGGAAATACTTTTTTGTAAAAGTATGTTTGTAGTTATGTCTGCCCAAGACCTCTTCCCACGCTCTGACTCACTCAATCATTCTCCATTGTCAAAAATCAGTGTTTTTATTTCGCGAGGAAATTACTAATTTGTCCTTGTTTCATCGCATTTCGTCTCGTTACTCTATTTCAAATTTTTAATTAGGCTTTTATGTTCATAGATACAATTTTCATTTCCTGTGTGTGGTTTTTTTATATTAGTATGAATATAAATGTTGGAGTCCAAAAATGGGTTTTAAAAAAACTATAAAATAGTCACCTCCATGATAATTATAAAGGACTCTCTCAACCTCAATCAAAGAGAACGAAGGAAAATAAATAATTTAAGGCATTCCGAATTTAAAAACACCCTGCAATTTGGGTTATCATGGGTAATAATTCCACATTCGAGGGCCGACGGAAAGACGATTCCTCTCTAAACGAAATACTGTACGTTTTTATTGCTTAAACGGCAATATAAATAGGTTACAGTCAAGTTCATGACCCGCTGTTGAGAGCCCCTGAATATACAAAGGACAATTTTGTCCTCTATCATGAGTTTTTATTTCTTGTGCAATTTTTAAAATTGATCACATTTCCCTTTCTACAAAATATCATGAAGAAGAGAAAAGTTTTGTTTTAGTTAAAGGACGAAACATACTCAAAAAGTTTTTTTTACCACTTCATCCTCATAAAAAAACACACAAAATTCGTTAAAGAATAGTTTTTTGTTTAGTCCTGCCTAACAAAATTAAGACTGTCAAGAATGTTTAATTTCTATAAAAAGAGAAAAAGTCCATTTTATTATTAATTAGTCATTAATTGAGGTCAAGATCACTTTCTCTCTCTCTCTCTCTCCCTACTTACAAATATTTAATATTGCATGTGTCCTACTCTGTAAGTAAAAACACAGATATTGCTTGCTTTTGAAGGAAAATAATATGTACGCACTTATAAGTAGTGAGATACTTAGAGAGAGACTACATATTAATTATAATTAGGTATCTCACAAAGATTTTTTTAAAAATCGAATCAGTTTAGTGGATTTTTTTCGGACAAATTTTAATGAATCCCCTATTAGTTACCACTCTCAAAAAACTAGGGGGCGCCTCCTTGTTTCAACTCCGTTTTTACGTTGCCAACGTTAAGATCAAAATTAATTCCGAGCAGGTTAATAGCCACTTGAAAGAACTCAATCACTCATAAAAATCACATCCTCGTATAAAAATGACTCTAGAATCCTCAAAAACACAAATTTTAGTACAATTAAAATAAACTATGAAAACGGCAAAAAAAAAAAAAAATCACAATTTATTAGCTGAGGATTGTTACACAGACTACTGAATTAAAAAATAATGATTCGCTAGTATATTTAATGCAAATTCCAACCTCATTCTTTGTTTTGACCTATAGGGAGAGGGAGTTGGCCCATAAGTCGGCCAAATCCTTTGTACTTAAATAACTCTTTGAATATTACATGAATAAGGAATGCATTCAAGAGATGAGACCCTCAGCTTTCAAATGAGATGTCAAGCTCCGGATAAGAATCCTTAATTAAGAAGAAATATGTAAATTTTCATTCATTCCATTTCAATCAAACATCCACACTAGAAATCAAAGACTCACGGTAGAGCTACTTATGTAGTAGCACACACAAGGATTAAGAAACCGGCTGAAGTCCTTCTACTTCCAGCGGATCCTGTTCAGAAGGAATATTGTTTTGTTTTGAGACAAAAATTGATTAAAGTATTTGTGTTTTAATAATAATTAATTATAATCAGTTAGTGAGGTCAGTTATATAATCCATATCTATTGACACTCTAAAAGATTAGAGTCATACACATTTAACATGATTAGACTCAAATACATTTTGACCCACTTGAGGCCCTTCCAATAATGTTAATATGGGTCCTTTTATAACCATAGTCTATTGATACGGATGGAAATTTTGTAGAGAGGGAGGAGAAGACGGGATATATGATTTTCTTTTTATGATTTTAAAGTGTTTTAAAATGACCTTATTGCATGCAATAAGAATATATATATATATATTATCTACAAATGCTTGATTCACTTTGTCAAAATCAGAAGACAATCTTTATATTTTTAATTCTTCCATTAGAGAGAGAGAAAGAGATGCGTTCATCTTGAACAAAGAATGAACCCCATGTCAGAAAAAAGGGTCTGCCTTTTTTCCCTTTCTAATAATAAAACATTTTCTTGTGGGGGTTTTTTTGAGCAAAAGTTCCCCATGAAGAGGAGGAGGAGTGTACGTCTCTGAATAAGATCTCGTATTATACATGCATAGATGAATGTTATGTATTTGCTTTTCTCTTCAAGAAATTATTCTTCCTTCTTCCCGAATTTCTTCTAGCTATTTTTATTAAGAATACACTTGTTTTTACCCTTTCTTCATCATTCTAAGAAGAGAGGAGAAAGGGAGATGAAGGGGGGGGGGGGGGAGTGGAATGGAATGGAATGGAAAGAGGGTGAAGAAAGAAAATAAGTATTTCCCTCAATCATATTTGTTTCCCCCCCCCCCCCTCCACACACACACACACGCACCCTTCCTATTTATTCATTATCTTACAATTGTATGTACATATTCAAGTATTTATAGGATTCAGACATTCAAATTATTATATATATATATTTGTAAATTTTACATATGTATAATTATTAATATATGTATGTACATATGTCTAGCCAGTTTAAGTATACATAACATATGAAACATTGTTATGATGACTTTGATGAATATTGGCGCCTCTGTCTCACACTCAAATCTTCAAATTGTTATTTGTCCAAATGCTAAGAAAAACAGTTTTTGTAAATACAACAAAAAATAGGTTGTATGTATATAAAATACACGGCATAGTAAAGGAAAAAGAGATACCCTAAGGAGAAAATGGATTTTTTTTCTATTTACATATAAATATTTCGTCAAGTGTTTAATTTGCCTTGGAATGGGAATTTTATCTTATACAAATGAAAGAGTATTAGTTGTGGAGACAAGAAGAGGGATGGATCCTTTCTCACAGATGACGTATTAAGTGTAAATAAGCTCGGATCTTATTGTGAATCACGTCGAGCTTTTTTGTGCACTCGCAACCTCGACTCACAAAAGGGAAGGGAAAAATTTGAAGGAAAAACAACTGGTATTTTCCTTGTTGCCAACCTTTTATTATTGGGCAGAATTCATTAGTTAGATATACTATACATATAGTTATAAATTCTACCAATCACAAACAAATCGTTAATACTTCTTTATTATTCAAAAATTAAAAAAAGGGCGCGCAATTTAATATATCTTTTATGCATCAAAATCATAAAAATAATAATACCCTTTTTCAGTTCATAACACATAGAGTCAAATGATGAAAATCAGCTGAAGGGAGAATACAGTGTGTTTTTGTTTATCCCAAAAGCTCGTCCTGAATAAAGCCTCAGTAACCTCTTCACTGATGACGTCATTGGATAAATATGAACATATTTATTATCTTTAGGAATGTAAATAATATGCAAAATGCCGGTTGTGAGATTTTGTGGAGTTGGCACTTTTAACAGACCTTTTTGTTTTCCAAAGCTGCCATCATTTATTACTGAGGGGAGAACATCTGCCTGATAGTAAAGATCTCGCATGAAGGAAGTCATGCATTAAGGTTAATAAAGCAAATAAAATGGAAACAAAAAGGGTTCAAGTCCTCGTATAATTAATTACAAGTTAAAAATATATAATTTCCTGACATTCATTTGAGTTAATTTTCTGCCTCTCATCTATGTCATTATTTATTGTTGTATACATATATAAAAGAAAATAGCAGCTTGTAGCTCAGTAAAGCGTCATGCCAGCTCTAGTTGCTTTCCTCTCAACATTCATCAAATTGTCAGAGTTACCAGGTTGATTTTCTCTTTTTTTTTATTTTACACACCCCATTTGCATATTTTTTACATTCCTAATTATCTTCTTCATCAGCACGACGAGCTTTTTTGTCCACTCGCAACTTCGAATCACAAAAGGGAAAGGAAAAATTTGGAAAAACAACTGGTAGCTACGCTCCTGTATTTTCCTTGTTGCCAACTTTTTAATATTATGAAGAATTTATTATTTAGATATACTATACATTGATAAATTTTATTAATATTCAAATCCATCTTAATACTTGTTTATTATTCAATAATTCAAAAAAAGGGCGCGCAATCCTTGATTTAATATATTTTTTAATTATCAAAATCATAAATAATAATAATAATACCATTTTTGAGCTATTAACACGTAGAGTCAGCTGCTTGAAATCAAAATAGTCAAATGATGAAAGTCACCTGAAGGGAGAATACAGTGTGTTTTTGTTTATCCCAAAAAGCTCGTCGTGCAGAGCCCAAATCGTTGATATCATTATGAAAATGAAGAGTATTCATTTTTGACCTAATGGGCGTAAAATATAGGAATGATGAGTCAAAAATTTGAACTCTATAATTTATTCATGACGTAATTAAGAGCTGGGTTTGTAGGGGTTAAGACGTATGACTGGTTGAATTAATATTTTGGAAAATAAACTCTCAGTAAGTGAAAACTTTTGTATTTACATACATACATGCGACTTTGGTTCACCTATTTGACTAAATACTGCTCGCAATTGGCTTATACATATTATATTAGAACTTGACTGACTGTTATCAGTGTTCCAATTCAATCGTTCGAAAATAGTACTATTGGGCTTATAAAGTTTTATATGAATTGGTAATCCGTCAAAGTTGCTGAATAATAATAAATTACTTATATTTTGTTTCCCTTTAAAAACACTCAATCATTTTTTTTTTTTCTACAAAATGTTTTCAATTACATATCCATGGAGAACAACTAAAACCACTTCTCAAAGTTATTTCACCCTTAATTCATATTTTTGCCTTTGCCTGACAATTAGTCTAATTTAAGGTATTTGACTTCACTTTTCACTCTTTTAAAGCTCAAAAGTATGTAGTTAGCAGGAATTTCCATGTGCGGCCATTTACGGGTCATCAGTAATAAAATAAAACTAAATCCAGAGTTTAGAAATTCAACGATGTAGTTCTTCAAGATCTTGGCAGATGATTCATCATCTACTTTTCTATGCAATTTTATTAAAATGACGTTGCACATTAATGAAACGATAGTCACACAACTTTTCATGGTTGTTGTTCTTCTAAAATTGGGGGAGTCCCTTAGAGTAGAGCTATAAATTTTAAGTGTTTAGTAGCGCATGAAATTTTGAGTGGTCGGCAATAGAAACAGCCTTTTTTTAACTTTCCAAAGCTGAGTGGAGAACATGACTCACTAAGAAACCCAAATCGGTAGAGCCCTAGTTTTAATTTAATATATATATATATATATATAATTATCTTTATTAAGGAATGCTTTTGCTTTGCCCTGTCTTGGGGGGTTCCCCTGATACTATGTAAGCTAATTATTTATACATATATATCATATATGTACATGTAACATAGCTAGTCTAATCATACTATTAATCCTTCTTTTTAGCGGACAATAATGGACTCTACGTTGAATTATCCACCTCTTGGAATCCATGCACAAATAATCATCTTGACTCGCCAAAAATCAAATACATTGACTAAAACGTAAATTCCTCTTCATCAACGTGTCTCAATTCTCTTCCTTTTTTATGCATAAGCCACAGGTCATCACGAAGTCCATTAATCCAGGTAGTAAAGTCGTCTTCAAGTCCTCGTCTTTAAATATTCCGAGACGGCTCCTCACTTCTCCTTTCTCACTGCCTCCGACATCCTCCTCCTCTTCTTCCTTTCATCATCTCCGTCGTGGAAGAAGGAGTAGACGAAGACGTCGAGGAGGAGTAGTTGGCTCTGTTGACATGAGTCGCTTTGAAGGAGGGGATCTGGATGTTCTGTACTTCAATAACGGTGACGATGATGATGAAGAAAAGGATTTAGGTGAAGGGTTTGAACGGCGGAGGGAGGAGGAGGATCCATGGAAGAGAAGGAGGAGAGACTACAAGACTGTTCCAGATAAAAGGAAGAGACGAAGGCTATTCATAGCTACAAGGAATGGACCTTCTCTTCCTCCTGGAAATATACGCTCCATCGAGCGACTCCTTCTCTTCTCCTCATTTCAATGGGACTTTAATGCCTTTACTCTTGATCGACTTTCTCAGGGAGATGGGCTAGCCTCTCTCTGTACATATCTCTTTCACCACCATGGACTTTTGACTACTTTTAAATTGGATCCTCTCATTGTTTGGAAGTTCTTTAGCTTGGTAGAGGCGGGATACCGTGCCTCTAATCCATATCACAATGCCACACATGCAACAGACGTCACTCAAGCCATGAATATCTTCCTTCAAGAGCCCCTCATCAAACGATCTCTGACTCCCTTGGAGCTCATGAGTGCACTCATTGCAGCTGCCACACATGATTTAGATCATCCAGGACGCAATGAAAAGTTCCTTGTTGCCACTGGAAGCCATTTAGCTGCCCTTTTTTATGAACCGGAATCGGGATCTCTCTTAGAGAATCATCACTGGAGATCAGCTTTGTCTCTAATGCATGAGTCCGGATTCGCAGAGAAATTGAGCTCTTCTCAACTCTCGGAAATGACGGATCTTATTAAAAGTGCTATTTTGGCTACGGATATCGCTAAACAAGGGGAGTATCTTTCGAAATTTACCAAGGGAATCAATGAAGGAGAATTCGACAATTCCTTGGTAGAGGTTTTAAATAAAACCTCCAGGACTTTTATCGTACAAATTGCTATGAAATGTGCTGACATTTCCAATCCATGCAGAGCATGGAACATTTCTAGACTTTGGTCGTATCGGGCATCTGAGGAATTTTTTCGCCAAGGAGATAAAGAAAGGGAATTGGGCCTACCTGTGACTCCTCCATTTGATCGACTAACCATGACAGTTGCCAAGGTAGTGATGTTGATTTTATTATTATTATTTAAGCACAAATATGAACATATATCTTTTTTTCGGGGGAGGGGGCATTAAGGCCGAAAAGATCATCAATTTTGGACTTTAAAAAATACACTCTTTATGTCAGTTAATTGGTACATATTATGCGATGTACGGATATAAAATATGTATTTAGAGAAAGCTGAATATCTGTTTTTGTCGACCTCTGGATACATTATATATATATATTTATAAATATTTTTAAGTAGATATTATGTACTTTGATAATCAATTATTGTTTCCTTTTCCCCTTAGATTCAAACTGGTTTTTATCGAATGGTTGCATCCCCTTTGTTCGAGGAATGGAATCGCTTTTTGGGCTCGAGTCTCTCAAATGTCATGCTGCACAACCTCACCACAAATCATGCACGATGGGACCTTATCATTCAACAAGAGTCCTCATCTGCCTCAGACTCCTTAATGTCCACTTCTTCTTCATCATCTTCTTCCTCACAAATTCCCACAAATCTTCGACGCAGCTCCTTTGAACCTCTTCATCATTCAGATGGAGATGAAGAGGAGGAAGAGGATGAGGACGATGCATCGGATCGATCATATCCGTATTTACCCCTAGACTCCTCATCTAGCCTTAACATTCGTAGACGGTTTTCACTTCCGCTGAGCTCAACGCTGTCGGATGATGTATTTTCTAATATTATGACACCTTCTTCGGCGTCCCTCCGTTGTGGTCATAAAAGACGTCTTTTTGCAGCCAGTGCTGCGGATGAAGGAGGAGCATCTGACATTTCGTCATCCTCACACAGAGTAACTTTTCATCTGGGTAACTCACTTGATGAAACATCCACATTGAATGATGAAGAGCGGATCATTGAGGAGGAGGAGGGTCCAAACAAAGTACCCAAGATATTTGAAGAGGATAAGGAAAATAGTAGGACTGTTTGTGGTGGAAGTTTTACCGTTAGACGGGGTTCCGCTCCCTCTGATCTTCTTCTCAATCAAATAGCCTCTTCCAAGAAGAAGAGTTCCTCAAATCCTGGAAACAAACAGCGTGACGTCTCTCCTGGGAGTATTATCAATTCCTCAAAGGATCCCATCATTGTACGAGTCAATCATCAGAGGCACTCTCGACTTCATAAGATTGATCGTCGAAGAGGATCTCTGCCAGTTTTTTCACCAGCAGACTTTATACGCATTGAAGAGGAACTTTTGACCCGCTCTAAATCCTCTAATGTGTCTGACTCGCCAATAAAGTCAATCATTAGCAACCCCTCTGCCTCTTCTATTCATCATCATTCAGTTTATCATCCAAAGTTAGGCCCAAGCTGCTTTTCCTCTTCATCCTCTTCCTCATCTTCCTCTTCCTCCTCCAAAAGAACATCGTCTTCCTCACTTGTTATTAGTACCACTCAGGCCACTGCTAATACATCTACCATTACTGGGGGATCCTCTTCCAAGGAACGGCGTAAGATTCTACGAAGAAAATCTGGAGGCTCTGAAACCCTTCTCTCCTCTTCACAGTTTAGCCTAGAAAAGTCCTTCCTTCGTCGAGGATCTCTTCGACTCGGAGACCACCATCATCACTGTCACCACCACCACGCTCATCCTCACACCTCTCACCATCGTCATCGACATATAGTTGTCTCACAAGAGACCCTTTTGGATGAACTCATCAAGTTTTCATCTTCTTCTTCTGCTATTCCAAGCCGCGTACAAATCCTAAGGGGACTCTCACCTGCTATTGAGTCTGAGCTCCTTCAAAAATTCAGAACTAATTTAGCCCTCAACAACAACAATAATACCTCACCAGGAGGAGGAGGAGGTGGTGGTGGAGGAGGAGCTTCCAAGAGACCTCCCCTGACCTCTTTTAGCTCGAACAAAAATAGCGGAAAGGGTCGTCGGGGCTCACTCCCCACTGAATTATTATCTTTTGTATAGTTTGACTCTGTTTTGAAATTATTAATATTATTATTATTATTACTCCTTGACTTTGTACTTTATAATATTATTGTTCTACTTAGTTTTGTTCTTTGCTATTGAAAGTATCTATCATTTTCCTACCTACGAACAAACAAACATTGTTAAATTCGTTTTCTCTATTTATATAATGATGTAATTACTTTTTTTATAATGCCTTTACACTTAATTATATATATATATATGTATATGTATTATGTGTATCTACATAGTAATACGATGGTATTCTCCCACAGTTTTATGTGCATACATACATAAATATGTATACATATAACTATTTATATAAATTTTCATATTAGGTACATACATAGTCTTTTCAGCTGTTGCTCTTTTTTATATATTATCATTATTATTATTATTATCTAATTAATTATATGTATATGCTTGTACATATTGTTATGTTGTACTGTAAAAGGACCAAATTCTGAGTCGTTGATCAGTGGATGGAATGGAATACATATATAAATACATAAAATACATTTCCACCCATTGAGAGTTTTTGTAAGAAAGAAAACAAAAAACAATATATATAAAAAATATATTAAATTGCGCGCCCTTTTTTTGAATTTTTGATATACAAGATTCACGAATGATTTGTATATTGATAGAATTGATAAATGTATGGAATATCTAAATAATAACTCTGCCCAATACTAAAAAGTTGGCAACAAGGAAAATACAGAAGAGTAGTTACCAGTTGTTTTTCCTTCAAATTTTTCCTTTCCCTTTTGTTAGTCGAGGTTGCGAGTGGACAAAAAAGCTCAACTTCTAAATAACCAAAATATCATATCTTTCCTTTGTTTTGATTTAAAGAAGAACAGGAACATTTTTAAATTTATTGAACAACACTTTTACAAAAAATTTCACAAAATTGCACTAACTTTAAGTAACTAGAAAATCGAAAACTATAGTAATTAACTTTACAAGAGATTACATGAGACTTATAAAGAAAAACTAACATTACATAGCACATTTTTTTGAATCACACAATAAGTACTCATTCTTACAGAGCTGTATTCTTTTAATGGAAACAGTATTTGCAAATTCAAAATGCATGGCTCTGGACTCATTTTTGTTCTTTAAACTTGGCATCTTTTGGCTTGCACATGTGCATCAACATCATGTGTCATGTTCTGACTAGCTGTCACTTTCAGAATGTCATTTAAGTGCTTGTGTGTGGGCCTTGAACGCATTTTGGTTTTATTGATATTCATTACTGAGAAAGTTTGTTAACAAAATTAGGTTGTCACAAGCATATACAAAATTTTAGCAGCCAGGGCTGTTAATTTGGGGTACCCTGGTAGTAGATACTGATAAAATGTATCCAGACCTATGGAGGCAAATTTAACCTTCAAATCTGCGTCATAATGTAAATCAATTATCTATAGCTGGATGTCAACTGGCAGATCAAAAGCTTTAATTGTGAAAGTTGAACGAAAAACTGTAAATTCTGTCTCAAGTTCACCAAATACCTGAAATTGTCTCTAAAACTCCCAGAGTAATCCTGCAATCTTGTATTTGTACCGTTTCACGTCTGCATCAGGAGTGGTCACACACACACATCTCTCAGACGGGGGAAATGAGCAGGGTCGCCACTTGCCACTTGCGTTTCCCACAAAGCCAGTTTCAACTTGTGTATTTTATCGGAAAACTATGTAACAACTCTTTTGCAGCCTTGCAACATTATGTTCAGACTGTTCAAGTGTTCAGTAATATTAACCTAAAAAGCAAGGTCCTGTAGCCATTCCTTGGATTGTAATTCCGACACCGGTTTTCCTTTTTTCTCCATGAACTGTCTGATTTCTTCTAGTAGATCAAAGAAATTCATCCACACAGAGCCTCGGCTTAACCATCTCACTTCACTGTGCTATGGTAGGCTGTGTGTAATGTTGCTGCCACTGAGAAGGGTTTAGCATTCTGGCTCGGATGAAATTTACAGTGCAGACAACCACCTCTATGATGCGGTCTATTTTCAAGGACTTACAACATAATGTCTCCTGGTACAAAATACAGTGAAATGTCCAGAAACGATCTTCTCCATGAAGGATTTGTACTTTCTCTTTGAACTATGTGACGACACCTGCTTTCTTTCCGATCATGGATGGTGCGCCGTCTGTAGCCATGCTGACAGCGCGGGAGAAGTCCATTCCAACTCTGTCCAGTGCAGCAACGACAGATCCGAAAATGTCCATCATAGGCACCAACTCAGCAAACTCTTCAGTAACAGTCAACGTCTCGTCAACTTCATGAATAAATATCGCCAGTTGAGCCACATCCGTGATGTCAGTGCTTTTGTCAATTGCAACGGAAAATGTAATAATTGATCTCACACTCTTTGTTTTAGTTAGCTATCTAAATCTGCCGATAGTTCCGAAATCCTCTCTGCTATAGTGTTCCTAGTCAGGCTAATATTGGCAAATGTTTGTCGCTTCTCGGGACATACGAGTTCAGACGCCTTCATCATGCATCTTTTAACAAAGTCACTGTCGGAATACGGCTTTGATGATAATGATCAGTGCTGTAAAAAACGGTGATTTTTAAGCGTGCGAGTAGCTCCTCCCCTTGATGACGTCAAAAATGGTATGGTAACTATGAAAGCCAGCTTATTTGTTGTCGATATAATACTATGACTGTAGCTGTGACAGCCTTGCTCCAGGCTCAAGACAGCTTTTCTTGGACTTAAAATAATTAAATAAATTAAATTGATGTTTTAGAAATATATAATTAAAATCAAAGTTGTAGATATTACTTTAAATAAACAGGAAATTTTCCAAATTTCAAAATCGGTACATTAGTTTTGGATTTATTGCTATTTTTGTTAAAATTTGATTATTTGTATTCGTTTTTAAGAAAAATAAATACACAAATAGTAATCTATGCTCTCTATATATATTAATCTTCAAGTTTTTAGTTTGATAATAATGATTCTTCATTCATTAAGAAAATAAAGCTTTAAGTTTTTAGATATTTGCATATTTTTAAAACAATGATTGAAGATTTATTAATGATATTTATAATTATTCAACCTTTTTTATAACTCAAGAAAATGGCTGAAAATAAATTAAAAATGTCAGCAAATGAAACATTTTATAGGATAGAAGTATAAATATTTTAGTTAGAGCAAATTTTTTTCCATAAAGTCACTTTTTCGAGAGATATTAACATTAATAAAGTTTTCAACCAAAATCGAAAGAAAGGTTGTGTGATATTATCGTAACTTTTATAATAGATTATACAAATATACATATAACAAGAATTATTATGTCAAAAGGAAAAGGAACAGCTTGATGATTTATGAATGATGAAAGAATATTATGTAGGGTTTCAACTAACAGGCATTATGAAAACTACTCGCACGCTTAAAAATCGCCGTTTTTTACATCACTGCTAACGATATTTCACTAGCAATTAGGTAGCTGGTTTTTACCGTAGCTTCACTGACGTTTCAACTCAGGGTTAAAGTTGACTGCTGTTTTCTCAGATCCGCTAAAAATTTGTAAATAAACTGGCTTCCATAGTTACCATATCAGTTTCACATCATCAAGGAGAAGGGCTTATTTTTACACGCCGGATGCGCGGTTTTTCACATTTCTATTTATGAGTGACGTAGTAGGGTGGGAGTTGGAACGGAGTCTGAAATAGTTTTTATGATGTATTTTTGTTTCTGATTATATATATTGCAAACTGCAATTGATTCATTTCGAAATAGGTACGTTAAGAATGAAGGTGAATCTGACGACCATGTACTGTGTATATTAGACTTCCGTTTTAGTTTTTTTAAATATATATTTTATTTTTTTACAGTAGAAATATTTCTCTTCTGTGGTCAATAAAATAAACTGATTTTGTCAAAATAATAGGCCTCTGAGGACATATTTGGCGTGGTACAGTCCATTTATTTTATTTTTTAAATGGGAGTTTTGGGTCGAAATCGGCCATTTTTAAGTCGTTTGTATGAATTGTGATGCTATGAGTTGAAAATGGTACTTTTTATATTTTTGAGAATTTGGTCCATTAGTAAAAAAATATTGTGCACCTTTTCTTCAAAAATGTAAAGTGTTTGAGAAGTATTTCAAGAATGCTTTGAACTCTGTTGTCTAGGGATGGTATAGTATTTATACGCATATATCCACATCTGAAAGTTGAGCTAGGAAAACACTGGATACATAATAAGGAGTACAATACAGATTAAAATATTAAGTAATCCCAGAATACAAAGCAATTTTAAATGATGAATATAAAAAAAGAGACTGATTTTTATAACTAGAAATGGAGGGTCTCTCATTGGTTCTTCATGGATGCTGACCTTGTACATATTTGTAATATTTGTGAGTTACTACTGTTTAATTAATGACTTTATTTAGTAGTAGTATTCATTTAGAGTTAAAGAGACATACATTCATAGGGTATTGGAAGGTTGAGAACTGAAACCAAGATTAATCCCAAAATATAAAGAGTCTGTACATCAACATGATATACCTCACAAGAGATTATCTTTTGATTGAAATCGTGTGACTCTAGTTGAGATAAATTAAATTAATCATAAAGGAACCGTCATGACGGTACATTTCACGGATTTTTGAATGGGTTTATTGATAGTGATCAAAACAAATAATGAATGAGGGGATCATGAACAAACATTGTTCATGATGTCTTTCTGTTAGTTATTCAATAAAATTATTCATCACAATATTACTCTGGCCCATAAACTACTCCCTATCCAGGCACGAAAAACTATCAACTAAAAAAAGAAAGAAAGAGAAAAAGGCCCAAAATTAGTTGGTAAATTGCTAATTCGTACCGACTATGGAATTGTTCTTCATTTCATAATGTAGAATTATTGTTCAGAGTTTAATAGCAGCAAATTCGTGTTTAACCAATAAGGAGAAGTAGAAAAATCGACAGCTGATAATAAAAAGTAATGTCAATTTTTATAGTAGTGGATAGATTAGGATCCACTTACTTTTGAAAAAAAAAAATTAACCCCCAAGCGTCTCGCATTTTGAGTATCTAAAAAAAAAATTAGTTACCCAAGCGTAAGTAAACGAGTTTGCTCTGCGATTAAATTTGGCATATTTAAAAAAATAAATTAAAATGATGTCATTGTTTGAAGAGAAATAAAAGGGGTCGATAAGGCAATTGTCGAGAAAACAATTCTCTAATGTTCCATCTTATTCAATAACAGCACTGTTTTTTTGTTTTTTTTGTGATATTTTCATCCAAAGTTTCTAACAAGTATTGACTACTATTATCGGCTATATTTTTTTTATTGAATGTTTTTAGGCCAACTTGATCGATCAAGTTTTTCATCAAGTTCTTTCAAATTTCTCACTCGGTCCTTTTGAATTTGATTTTCCCCATTCATTGTAGACCTAAAAATAAAATAAAAAGAAATGTTTTCATCCATTTTTAATTTTAATCGGAACATTCTTGTACCTGTTAGAAAGAAGAAGATGAGGAGATTCATTAGGAGCAATGATACTTTCCGAATAATTAGAAGGAAAGCCCGGAAATAGCGTTGGCATTGCATAAGGCTTCAATTTCCCACGTCTTAATTTTGAAGATTTTTCTCCGTAGAGATTGGAGTTGCAAGAATCTTTAAAGTGTTTGTTACAAATTTATGTAAATTTGCTGGGTTTCCAATTTTCACGCGGTATTAATTTCCACCATTTTTCCAGGAGTTCCTTATCCCATGGAAGGGAATGAAAGGATAGCTTTCTTTCATCGGAACCTTCATCCAAGTTATCATCATGATCCAGTTTTTCCTTGTTTTTGACTTTTGTTCTTGATCTACAGCCCCGGACAATAGCAAGACATTCTGCAAAATCTTTTAATAATAATTTATATATTATAGCATTTATTAATTTTAAATGTGCACAATTGCAAATATATAACATCAAGAACAAATTATTGCATGTCTACGAAAGTAGACATAAGTACACTTCTCCTCTTCACATCCCTTTTTCATCACTTCCACTTGTGCCACACAGATCATACGAGATTGACTCTTCATATGAATTAATCATTAACTTGTTTCTACTTGAATATTCAATGGATTAAATCTTTTGTCACTATAGTTTCCGACCGGAAAAAGAACCTCGAATATCCAACCACCAAAAAAAGAGACGTTGCGATATATCAAAAACTACAAAATTACCTACATAAAAAAGGGACTACTCTTGTAAATAAACAAATAATGTGTGTGCGGCGCTCAGCTCCATCTCCAGGAGATTTAAAAACTTTTTTACAATCCCGGCTTAATTAGAGTTAATTAATTCATGAAGTTCCGAGGATCAACATTCAATTCAATTTAGTAAAAGATGATTATAATTAATGAACCTGGGATACCACAGAGAGGTTTTGTTAAATATTAAAAACCATTGAAGAAAATTAGGAAATTTGATGCGTATGCACCATTATAATCCGGTGTCTTCGAGATGTACCAAAATTATTTATCGAGTAGCTATACATTTATTGCAAACTACTTTATTAATATTTGAGCAAAATTGATTCAACTTCGAGAGTCACGGGATCTTGAACGCGTATTTTTGTAATTTTTTTCATAATTTAACACTTGTTGCAAGAATTGGTAGCTATGTCCATAAAAAAACACGTTTGAGTCAAAGTGCCGTTGATATAATTATATCATGTTGATAATGTTACAAAAGCTCAATATACATATGTACAATAATATTTCCCCGGCTTTTTTTAAAATTTATTAAGTTCTCGATTCTTTTTAAATAGTATATTAATTGAGGTCCCGAGAAATAGATTCTTCAATAACCAACATAGTTAGTGTGTAACAAACAATTCGTGGAAAATGTTCAATCCAATAGGAGATCCAGATAAGCCCCTTTCACCAAATCCTCTTCTTTAATTCCAAGATCTTGCATAAGCTTCTTTGCAATTTCATCTCCTTCCTCAAGACTTTGGCCTTCATTCAAAACAACCTCCAGTTCCATGAAATCACCCAAGTCCTTGACTGCATCACAGTGCACACGTGTTTGTCCAATCATATACAAATATCGAGTCTTGGAGACGGTTCCTTTAATCCCATGTGACATTTCTAAAGCTCTTTTTAAACTTTGAGGCTGAATCACCGACACTTTTTCATATACAGACTCCTTTGGGCCAAATCCATCAGATCTTTTGTAAGCAATAAGCTGAGACTCCTTTTCATCGCCCATCACACGAAGTTTGAGTCGAGCATTTGGAGCGTTGAAAAATGTATCTTCTTGTTGAATGACGGTTACAGGCCCATCAGGTCCGAGTGCTTCTACTTTAGATCGAAATGCAGATAGATTAGTAGGCAAACGAGCCTTTATTTCTACGTTTGTTTTCATTGCACGAATCAACCGTGATGCTATGATGAATGACTGATGAGCGAAGAGATATCAGAATATGGTTGAGTCTGAGCTATTATCTGAAGTGCCAGTAACTGAGTGAAATTTGTTTTTAACTTATTGTGTTGAGGACTCGCAACCTCTGATTCCATTAAATAAACACAAATAATGCTAGATTAGCCATTCCAAAACTAACGGTGCATCATTCATACAATTAGGCCATAGAAATCAAAAACCTAATGTGCACAACCAAGGAATTATAGACAAATTAATCTAAACAAAAAGAGAAAATATACGCTTGTCTTATTCGGTTATTATCTCTCATTTCTACACTATTTTGACAAAGTTACATTCATTTTTATAGAAAAAATTTGTGTATTCATGTACTAAGGGAAATTAACATGAATACTTATAGTTTATAAGATACTTGAGTTATTAGATTTTATGACAATTACTATCAAAAATATCATGGAATTTCGTATTTTTGATTATTTCTTCTTATTTCCAGAAAAATAAATGCAACAATGTGCATCTCCCTGATGGGTGAGCTATTAAAATATAAACAGTACATTTCTATTGCTAAATATCATGCTAGGGGGATATTTAGAAAGACAGAGTTTTTAAATATATATTCAAAGGTGAATGAATGAGCGGTCTAAGTTATATTCCTCAAATGATGAATGCAAAAATGTCATTAAATGGTAAATTTTTCAATAACTGTAAATGGATCGTAAACATAGTATGATTTTTTCTTCAGAAAAGATGAAACAAAAGTTATGAAAGATCTGAGGAACCAGAGGAGCTTTCCTTTATAGCATGAATACCATAGTTGATAGATGTATCAGAGATCCATTTCCATTTATCCCAATATGGAATATACATCATTCCCTGAATGGATTGAACTCTTAGACCTGCTTTAGTAATAGAATCCTCCAATTCCTTAGGCTTTAGGAATTTATTCCACTCATGCGTTCCCTTTGGTAAAAGTCCACAAATGTATTCAGCAGCTATGATGGCTCCAAGCCATGACTGAGGAGTGCGATTGATTGTGGATATAAAAAGCGATCCAGAGTCTTTAAGGAGTGAGGCGCAATGGGAAATGAAAATGGAGGGATTCTCCACATGTTCAATCACTTCTGATGCTACTACGATATCAAACTTTGGATCTGTTGAGGGGGAAAATTAGAACATACTTTCTTTTTTTTTTGTTCCTTTTTATAAGAATTTGCAAAAGCTTTGAATGATATCAAATTGATTCATGATGAAATAATTAATACAAAAATGAAAGGAACAAAAAAAAATATCATAATGATTTCGAGAATTTCCTGTATGGTGTTGCGCAAAGTCCTCAATGGATGAGTGAAGATATTTGAGATTATTTTTCATCTGGGGATTTAAGCGTGATGAAGCTAAATGAATATTCTCCTCCACAACATCTAGACCTATGACTTGTGCCTGAAGCCGAGCCAAAGGCTCGGAAAGTATACCTCCTCCGCATCCAACATCTAGTATTCGAGTCACACCGGGGCGAATTCCCCCCGAGTTCTCAACAATCCATGGAACACGAAGCCGATTCATGGATTTTAAAGGAGCACATTCAGGGCCCCACCAATCCATGGAACGGAATTTCTTGACCTCTTTTGGATTCACTGTAGAGGACATCCAACGTTGAGTACGTAGGGATCTGGAAATCATTTCTCCTATTGGCTATTCCAATCAACTCCTTCCTATGGCTTTCGCTTCAGTTTTTGAACAAAATCCAGAATTAAAATATCAGCTATGTGTCTTTCAAAAAAATATATTGTGCAATAGATAAAATTACATAAACTTGGTAGTGATAATCATTTGTGCCTTTCATCAAGCATTATGCTCTCAAATCATCATGAAATCTATAAATCAAGTATCATATATATATATATAGGTTATAGATCCTATGTAATTGTTGGATTTAATTCACATTTCATTTTTATTCTTAATAAATTGAAAAATCTGCGTATGAATTGGCCGAATATAGGGGAAAATTTTAACTGTCATTGAAATATCTTAAACGTCACTCAACTTTTCAAATTAAGTATGGGTTTGTTTGGTTTTTTTGGCCCTTACGTTTTGAAGATGGACTTGGAATCTAGTCACGTGAGTGTAACATCCTTTTCTTCCTCTCTAACAGCAGCTCTCTCTCTCTCTCAGTTCTCTTACTCCTCCCCCTCCTCCTCCTGAGCCTGTAGCAGCTACTACTACTTGGTACTACTACGCTACGTACGAACATAATACATTATTCATAAATATAAAATACTTAGTGGGTCTATCCTGCCTCAAATATTTATATTCTCTGAGGCAACGTTCAAGACGGATTTGGATATATTTATTTTATTTATTTGCAATGTGAATGCGCACGGATTTGGAAGTCTTTTTACACTCAGTGTCTCCCTTATTCATCAAGATCTCGTAATTCCTTTCGAAAAGCAATCCATTCTCCAAGAGTAAGTGACTAATGATGAATGCAGACTAATTGACAAAGGCAACAAAGAGTGTGTGTGTGTGACGCAGCTTTTGCGTCACTTTATTTTATTTAATCCTTTTCAATTCTGCCAATTTGTGATCGTCACTCACTCACTCACTCACTTACTGTTTGTATTATTCCCCTTTTCCTTCTTTTTCCTTTTCTCTTTTGGATTGCCTCAGCTTGTTCTTATTGTAACTCCATCTTGCCATCATAATTCATATCTTACCATTAGCTAGCTGCTCAGCTTTGCTCGCTCATCCATATTCAACAATTTTACAAAAGAAATTAATGATAACTTTTGGCATATTTTTATTTTATTTTACAGTCTATTAATAATGATGATTAATGCCACGAAGGGCGTTTTTTTTTTTGTGTTTTTTTCCCATAATTTCTACGTGATGAAAATAGCAGCATTGGAAGCCCCACGCTTAATATATTTATTTTATTAATTTTAATGAGTCCTAATTCGTTCTTTATGACTACTTTGTAATATATACTGATTCACTCCCTAGGAAGAAACCAAATAATTGGGAATAATTGGAGAGTTGATTGGTTTTTTCTACTTCTGTAATATGCATGAACTCCTCACTCCATTCCCATCTCTTTTATTATTATTATTATTATTATTATTGGTGACCAATGTAAGTAGTAATAATCATGGGGATCGACGTTCTCTTTGCAATTCGTGGTCTCCTTTCCTTCATTTCGTTCACTGAATTCACCACAGCGGGACGTGCCATTTTCTCTCTTCCTGGCGTTGAAAACGGGGGCTACGTCGAATCAAAACTATTTAGTGGAGTAGAGCTAAGTACAAAGGCGGAAAGGACTCTTGGACATTTGTATGGGATCTACTCCATACTCAATGGACTGATTATCCTCTATTCAGCTATTTTTTCACACTATAAACCCGTAGTGAGCCTAGCTACTGGATCTCTATTTGTCAAAATATTATTTATATCTGTGGAAACATTTATTTTTGGATCCATTACCCCTAATCAAAACCTCATATTCCCTCTCCTTTCCTCCTTCGTAGCCCTTGGAGCCACTATAGCCTTACCCTTTATAATTGGTGGTGGTGAAGGGTTTTTCAATTGCTCTGAGGAGAATGAGGACATACTACGAACCATGAAGTTCTCTAAAGGTGCTACGAAGGGCCACAAACGTAAAATAAGGTGATTTTAGAGCGCAAGGCTCACTCAACAAAAATGGAAAATAAGACTATTTCAGAAAACTTTTGTTCCTTCCCTCATGCCAAGAACCCGGGGGATTGGCAAGGGTTCTCTTCTTGGGTCCAAGGGATTTGTGTAGTTACATTTGACTTAGAACTTGGCCAAGCTATAGAACATGTATACCCTCCTGGACTACGTCTGACTGAAAAGGATAAAATCAACATTTGCTATTTAGCATTTCCTGATTCCAATTCTGGAGTAATGGGTGATTCTCAGTTCCACTTCCGAATTCGTACTGACGGAAGTAGACGAAAGAAACCTGAAAATGAGGAAGATGAGAAAAAAGTATCTAATCTACTCCCTGATCAAGTGAGTCGTCTCTCTCTGGATAACTACAACTCCAAGACTCCTTCAGGCATTCAATTTGATCCCAATTACCTCTTTGGATTTGTCTATTTTAGACAAACAAAGGATCCTAACATTCGTCGTGGTTACTATCAAAAGAGTTTAATACTCCTGAGTCGTCTACCTCTCATCAGTTTGTTCAGTCAGGTGACTAATGTTCTAGCCAAAAGATATTTTGAGTCTAGTGGTAATTTGAGTACTCTAGACTCAGCTTGCAAGGACATTGATTCCTGGCCTTCACCTATACCGGGAACTAGTCACAATCTTCCCTTCATAGGACTCTTATTCACGTCTTTCCTACCCTCCACCTCAATCCGTTCTTCAGAATTTGGGACTGAAACTGTAAGTGTATCCTCTGGTGATAGTTCCAATCCCATGCTTGTTCCCTCTTCTTCCTGTTTTGTGTCTCCAGATCTGTTTACCTGTCTATCTCCAGTTATGGAACACATAGATACGCTCTGGGAGCTAGTTCTCACAGGAGAGCCCCTTGTAGTTATGGCTGGAGCCCCATCTCTTACTTCTTCCGCCGTCCAGCATTTAACATCTATTATACATCCCTTAGCATATTGTGCAGACTATAGACCTTTTTATACTATTCATGATTCAGACTTCAAAGATATTACCGGGAGCAATTCAAATGCTCTTCCGAATATCCTCCTTGGTGTGACCAATCCTTTTTTCTCCAAGGCTTTAAGTCATTGGCCGCATATTGTTAAACTTGGAGACGGGATGCTCAACTCCACTTGCTCCTCTTCTCCACGCCACAATGTGACTCATAAGCAGAAGAAAATATCAAAGTTTAAATTAGATTCAAAACCTGGACTCTATTCTCAAAATAAACCTCTTTTGGAGAAGGATAAGGCCACTATCAAGAAAATTCAAAAGGGTGTTCAAATGAAACGCCCCGCTGACGTTCAATCTGCTTTACTACGTCGACATTTCCTGGGTAAGGTGCCTCATGAGAGGCCAATTTGTTAACTAACTCGTCATTTCAAACTTTTTTACTATTCCTACTTTTAAACCCTTTTAGAATTGACTCAAACGTTTATGATTCCACTCGAAAGGTACATGAGCTCACTCATGCCTCTTGCAAAAAATATATCTCCTTACAGAGCTGCCCCTAAAGTTAAATCCTTTAGCCCTGATGATTTCTTTCGGTCCTTGGAGAAATATGGTCCACAACTCACGTCTTCCATTAAAGGGGATTGGGAAGCCCTTTATCGCCGTTTCTTCAAGAGTCCTAATTTCGTTGGATGGTACAATTCTAGAAATAAAGAAGTCTGCAAAAAGCTCGAGACCCTTCATCTAGAATCCCTCTCCGAGTCTAAAATAGAGCATTGGATAAATGGAAAGGAGGAGGTGCAACTCGTGGACATGGTTCTGCGTATTCGGAAAAAACTTTCTGATAAATCCCTTGCCCTGCCAGATATAGTAAGGGAAAGACTAGATCTTCATATTGAGACCATCATTAAAGCATTGCCTCCTGACTTAAAGCCCGTATTAGAAGAAAAAGTGTAGAGGGTGAGAGATCGACTTTTGATTCTTTGTAATCATAGCAGTAATACATACATACTTATATATATATCAATGATAATAATAATTAATTATAACAGTTGTCTTTTAAATGTATTTCGTGATATATACGATTATATATATAGATATATTTTAATTACAAGTTTACCTTAATAAACATACCTTTATACACATTTTCCAAGAAAAAAAAAAGAAAGAAAACCCCCTATCAAATAATTATTATTCTATATTTATATTGTTGTATAAGTTAATTATCATTATTATTTTATTATTGTCTATGTCTTTATTTTCGTGTAAATTCTTTTAATTATAATCCATGTTCATTGTGATGATCCTCAGTTGCTTTTGTTTTGAGTAAGTATGTGCATGTACTTGTCTCTATGCCTAGATTGACTATAATAGTTATCTGAAATTTAAGTAAACTAGGAAGTAGTGCTCCTATTAGTTATTATTATCAGTCTCTTCTCTTCTTAAATCACTGACAACACGTCACGTTTTATGGTAAAGTCCTACAAGTGATGATTGATATAATGTTTATATAATCCTGAATACATGTGCACATTAGTGATGTGTCGAATACCTAGAAATGCGGGGTTTCGAGTACCTTTTAGCTTGGAAAGAAAAGAAAAGAGTGTTATCCGTCTTAGTGATAGGTATTTCCTATATTCTCTCAAAATGCGGATATCAAAGCTTGAAATTTATGGACACTAATATTTCTGAAGAATGGCTATTTCGTACATTGCTGCATAGCACGGTTTTTATCGAACAATTTTCTACCTCCTTTTAGTTGTTATTATTTTTAAGGATTTCGTTTTATCATATCTGTCAAACGCACTCTATATGGAGGGAGGCATTTGGTAGTTAAAAAAATCCACAAAGGTAATATGTAACATCCAATAAACTAAAGGGAGGGGGAAATCCCAAGAATATGTGTTTTAATTCTAATTCGTGGATGGAAATGCGACTATTCGATACTTACATTTAATTTAATTGTTTTGAAAGTGATAGTTTTAAATTTAAAATTAAAACAACGATAATAGATCTTTGAAATTTTCAACTAGTTTGCACTTATTCTCAAATAGTTCGGAAAATGGTATAGTATTGCAGTAAATCTCATATCATTTTTGATTTCAGTTTTATTTTATTATTCCTCGTTCTTTATAAATTAAAACTTTAAACTTCATGCAATTTTTCTCTTTAGTCCAAATTATGTCATAGATTTAACTCTTGCAAAATTAAAGGCAATGACTATTACTGAAAAGCAAAATTCACAGTATTTTTGAACCAGTGTTTAGATACAACTTATAAGACCTCCCAAAAAGTTATAAGAAATAAATTTTATATATTATTATTTAAAAAAAATAATAATATCAAGATGAGCAGACTAGTGGACAAAATTAAGAGCTACTGATGCAGCACTTTTGTGCAGAAATGTGACTCCTCCCGATAGAATTGAGTATCCCAATAAACGAACATTGGTTGAGCCCTATCTGGCATTAATATAGAAGATGATTAGAAATGAAAAGAAATTGTAAAGGATGACAGAATGTATTTATTCATTAATGAGCGAGCATGGAAATGAGTGGTTACTATTGATATCAACAGTACATTTGATAGTCATCCCTGACTCCGTTATATTCCAGAATGTGCTTGCGAATCTTGGATGTATCCACCCATGTAATAAAGTCTTCTAAATTTCGAGTTACAAGGTATGCGGGATCCTTTACAACGTCAGATCCTACACGGACATGTCCCTGCTCTACAAGGGAAGTTGCATTTTTGAGATTGTCACACATTCGACTCCTAACCATGACAACGGGTAAGCGACGACGACAAAAGCGTGAGGCATTGATAGCATCTACATTTTCAAGGTTCCATTTCGTTGGGATGAGTCCAATTTGATACCTAGAGAAGAAAACGAAAATATGGCATAACTCATGTTTCATCATTAGCTTTTCTCTTGTCCCTACATTTTCTCAAGGAATTGAGCACTAACATCTGCTCGATGTTGGGATTTGGGATCCAAATCCTTGATTTTTCGGACTATTTCCCGGATTTCACGAGATAATTTATTGTACAACGTGTAGCTTTCCCGCTTTTGAATATGATATTTTCGCATCACCTTGACCTCATGCAAATTGTTATCCACTTCCCAATTGATAAAGTCCACCTTTTTGAGTAGCTTCTTCTCGTGAAATTTGAGTTTACGAACCATGTTGATCGGGGATCGGGGATCTCTTTCTTAATTTGAGTTGATGTATATATATATGCGCGATCTAGCTACAGCTCCTCATAAATATCACGTGACTTACATCTATTCGATCGTTAAGAAACAGCTAAATGTAAACAATAAATAACACAAGTAGAGCTGACCACCACTAATAACTGGAAGGAAGAAATATAAATCACTTAACCTCCAAGATTCGTATTTAAAAAATATATATTTGTCTTCTATTTACCTAATTACTTCACATTGTACATCCTTTACCAAAAAGACGACCCCCTAACTTTTTCAAGGAATACAATTTCTAATACAAATTCCATTTTCATTAACTTTTTTATGATTGACTTATAGTTTAAGATAATGTCAAAGGTATCCATAGGCCAATTTTGAAGGAGGTACTCATTCCTTAATCTAGACTTTAAATTCATATTCATGTTTTTTGACCTAGCTAGGGAATTATGTACATATATGGCACAAATTCAATAAGTTTTTGTCATTTGGATTTAAACCTAAACATACGGATATCCTGTTAGAAGCTTATGTGACTTATTTTGTTTCACTCCATAAGTTAGTAGGACTCATTGACTAGACTTAGGATAATAAATAATGCTGAAGACTTTATACAACATATATAATAGACCTTATAGAACTGTGCATGTTGTGTGTGTAATTTTTTCTGGCCGTATATTTTTTTGACAAAAAATAAAAATCTGTTCTAGCATTTTTTTTAATAGCCAAAACTGTTCGTTGTGTATATATTTGATACTTAGTGTTTTTTTCAAAAAATTACATCCCTTTATTTTTTCTCTCAACATACATACGATTGGAATAGTTGTTTTACTTCGATCCGATTTCAAAAGAACTTGAAAAGCTTTGTTCATATTTTTTTTTTTTTTGGGGGGGTGGGGAGATATAATTTCAAAGTGGCAAGAGCCCTTAAGTCGATAAATTATGTAAGTTGAAAATACATTAATGTTTTCAAATATAAAATTGATTTAATATGTATTTTGCTTCACATCTCGTATTAAGCTTCCTCCCTCTGCCCACCTAGCGTGTCTCTTATTGTATCAACATGATCCCAGTGGATCAATTAAGAACCATTATTCAAAATGAGGGGAAAGCTTACCTGGAGTCCAATTCGAGGAAGGAGGACGCTGCCAAAATATCTGATCATTTGATGAAAAAAATACGCGAAGTCATTGAGGATCGAAAAATAGTTGTTCATGTAACATCCATTCAACAGGAAGGACAAGGATGCAATGCTGGATCTCACTGCTTCTGGAATAAGGTGAGACACTCTGGAGAATTTCACCCCATAGCTCTGATGCTATTGGTTGTATTTAATATTTACTTTAGGAAACGGACTCTGCAGTCACGGAAAATATCATTACTCAGGATTTCATTCATGTTATCAATGTCTATTGTGTTCTGAGAGATCCTTTTCTTGATGATAGTGATGAGGATGAAGGTCATTGAAGCCGTTATCTCTTTTCAATCATTGTCTCATGTTGAGATTCAAGACTATGAGCGTGCTTGTAGAGCTCTTGAGCCTCCATCCCTACTGGATCCCCTATTTATTCAATGTTTAAAAAGCGAAAAAGGTATAAGCTCATTCTGTAAATATAATATCGCTCACTACACATTCCTTCTTATTTTACAGTTCCGTTTATTTTACCTCTTTTACAAAGGTTGCTTGATATTCTGAGAAGCGATTCGGAGATATTGGAAATTCTTTTGAGTAAGGTAAGTCTTCAACCCTTTGAGTTCATTCTTTTCCATTGTTTCTGTTGATCTTTTAATCAATCTATCATTAGAATGAGCAAATTGCGATTCAAATCCTTCATAAATTAAAGGAGCTTACAATTTGTAATGGACAGGCTGACGTATCCACGCTTTGTTTAGAGATATTCAATATATATGCTCAAAATGTTCCAAATCTCATGGTCAAATTTATTCAAGATTCTGTAAAACTCACGGTAATCGTCACCATATTAACAACACACAACTGTATAGTATTGAATTAATTATTTATCTATTCAAGACTCATTTAAGGAAATACTCCTCAGCCTTGAGAGGAAAAGATGCGTTACTTAAAATAATTAATTCCAAGTATATCCGAGAAGTGCATGCATCTGTTCTCATTCAAAAACATTGGAGAGGTTATTCATGTAAGAAGAGATACAACATGATGTTAAGAGGATTTTTGACTTTGCAAAGACTTTTCCTTATGAAGCGATCCTGTAAGGAATTAGCTCAATGGACACAATTATTTAATAAGTCAGATACATCCTTCTTAATGGGCTATCAAGCCTTGGTTGGCCGCCGACTTTGTTATGAAGGTCGATACTCGTACATATCCGCACTTTCTCCCAAAAAATTTAGAGATTTCCAAAAAGGAGAGCAAGGACGTGCCGCCACACAAATACAAGTAATCTCAACGATCGTGTGACGTAACGTCTTTTATGAAATGTCTTTTTCAGAATTTCTGGAAGGAAATCAAGCATAAAAAGATCATCTCCGAATACAATGAGACAAGAAAGAGGGATGCTGCCGCAAGGACGATTCAAAAATATGCATGTAAGTGGTTACTGTCTAAACAGAAGAAGTATCAATGGTCAAAAGCTCTTCTTAGTCCAATGGACCTTTCAAAGGATAGGATTAAAAAGATTCAGAATGAAATCAACTTTTTTCAAAAGACATTAGGTTCTAAGGTAAAAAAATCAATTGCACGGAATTATTTGAGCGCGTTTGTTATATTTAGTTGAACATCTAGGTTATTGAAAAGGAAAACTTTATTGAGAAATATAACAAAAGTCAGTGGAGATTTGCCAAATTTCAACAGTCTTTAAATAGGTCCCGATTGACTGAACATAGAGTATCCGTGAAACTAGCCCAATCCATTACTATAAGCGAGTTGATATCAAATCCGCCTGGTTTAGATGTATATGATCCAGAAAAAGATTGGAAAGACTTTCATACTCTATCTCTACCTGCTGCCACTGCTGCGAGAATCGAACATAAATCCGCAATTGAAGCCCTGGACACCCCTAAATGGAAGAACGCTATTAACAGATGCATTGAGCAGTACTATGATCTTTCTTAGTAGTATATATGTTTTCTATCATCTTTAATATGTCTCCTTCATCAGAATTAATCAATTCTCACATTTGAGATCATGTCAGCATACACTCTACTTCCTGCCTGCATAAATAATTAAAAAATCTTTGTTTGAATGAGTCCTTATCATTGGAGTTGTCTTATTGATTTTTTGGGAGCGACAGTTTTTCTAATAATTCTGAATGCTATACAAATGAATCCGCGTCCCAATACACACAACATTCTCAGAGCTTATTTCAGAGAGTTGATAGAGGTCTTCCAAATGGTATTTCTTTTTACATATCTTAGCTAACCAGCTGGGTTGAATATACATTTCGTTTTACTGTTAGTAGTGCAAGCTGTGAAGTCATGAATTTATACTCCACGTAGAGGAATGTAAATCATGGAAAATAGAGCTGATAGGATCGTTTCGGCTAAGATATTTTATTTTGAGAAAAAGGAATGACGAAGTAAGTAGTCTGAGTCGTAGAAGTTGTGGTAGGAAATATAGACTGCCTCAAAGATGAGTCATACTCACTAACTTTATAAACTTTTACTTGGAATCAATGTCAATTCTCCGTATACAAAGTGGGTGCATCAGACGCAGACGAGTAGGAACAAATACAAGAGGGAGGGGAGGAAGAGTAGAGGTCAATGAGAATTTAATTTGCAATGAGATGAGTGGCCTGTTGGTAATTAAGGAAGTAAGCGAGAAGTATTTTAACTTATGAGAATGAGGAGAGTAGTGGGAGGGAGAGGGGGGAGGAGAAAAAATGAGAAATGAAGCTCAAGAATGCAGAAAAGCCTTATCAATGGTACCAGTGCCTTGCTATCCATCTTAACATCCTCATGGACAAGTGATTGCCAAAGTCCTCCAGAAATCGAAAAAATTTAGCTTTTACAAACATTTGATTCGGATATACCATACCAGACTCCTTTCCTTACAGTGCGAAGTAGAGACTGAGCCTGAGAGAAGTGAGGAAGAAAGGGAGGAGACTCCATTAAAAAGTTTCCTTTTTTTTTAGCTTCTTCGCATCAGTTGATCAGAGAAGGGAAGCATAAAGTTGGCAGCATTGAAGTACAAGTGGCCGAAATATTGCAGAGGCGACAAGAGAAAAAAAAAAGGAACAATCACTATCTTTATCTTGAAATAGTTGCTGAGTTCTGTCGAAAGTTGTATTCTCAGTTTTTTAGATCGTGGAAGAGCTACAGGAATGCTTGACTTGGTTTTCGATCTTGGGGACGACAATACCCGATCGAGACGCATAATTTGAGTGAAATAACATAATCAGAAGTATACGGGTTTTACACCCTGGATATCTTGTAATTTGACAAGCTTTTGGGTAGGTGATGAGGATTCTATATATCTCTCTCTTCATTTTTGTTCTTAGATCAATTCGTTTTGAGGCACCAAAAGTATCATATACAGTCCTTAAAATAATATTACTTGTGTCCGCCATATTTAATAGTCAAGTTTTTTTTTCTGCGTATTTATTCTTTGTACTTGACTCCTTCTGGTAGCTGGATATATTCATGAACGAAATTAATTGAAATCATTATAGTATAATCACCATGAGTCAAAGCTACCAATGATTTGCAAATCAGTGATTCTATTGTCGAAATGATGCTCTAAGAACTTTGATGCTATGTTGATCCATTTAAATGAGTCAAGTTATTCTGTCTTAAATCTCCATATAATCAATGAAATCAACATTAATTAAGGATACATATCATGTCATTTTTGAAGCAGTTGAAACGTGATTCATGACATACTGAATTGAAGTGCAGCCTAAATTGATTGCTCCATTTTTGAAACAGTCAAGAATTATTTGCTTTTTAGCATGAACTTATCATTGGGTATCATTTAAAAATAATAACTATGATTAGCCTATGTATTTTTTTTATTCGTAAATGGCTTGGACTGAAGTAATAATGATATAATTTTGTTGGAAAAGAATATGTACCCTGGGTATTGTCGATCAATTTCCCTTTTATTTGGAATATGATAAAGAGAACCCTTATAATATTTATATTGGAGGCCGTTTTATCATTAGTGATGTAAATTATTCATTAGACATAATCTCCTTATGAGAGATCATTAAAAAAAAAAAAAAGAAAAAAGAAAAAAAAATCACCTCGATATTTTGTCATAAATATGTAATCTATATTTGCAAACTAATTTTATAGATTTATCTTAAGATGCTAGACTAAATCCACTTTTCTTTTTTATTACAGGCTTAAGTGTATGACAAATAATGAGTAACCGCTATGGACGATCTTACTTTAGATCAGTCCCTAATCGTATGCATAGTAGAAGGGGTAAAAGACCATATCCTATTCGACCCCTATTTCCAAATAAGGAATTTGATCGCCCATTATCTCCAAGGTCTTACATTCGCTGTAGTAAGATAAACGAGGAACATCTTAAACATAACGACTCGAGGAATTTTAAAAGTACAGAATCCCTAGATCATGAAGCACTTAGTTTTCGAACTAAAAGGCGACGCTCTTTTGATGAGGACGTTGAAATACCTGCCTCCTGGGAAGTTAAGCTTCCTGCACCTTGTAAATTATCTAAAGTTGATAATAACGAGAATGAAGAATTAAAGGAGCCAGTCCTTGAATCACCCGCTAGTCCTATTGAAGCAAACACCCTGTTGTCTCCCGAGTCTCCTCCTCCTCCTACTATTCCAGATAAGGGCATCAGACCAAGTAAGACATCGTCATCACCGAACGGAAATGTACCCATAATTCCTCAAAGTCCTGTGATTCACCAATGTCGTTTATGTTCCAGTTGTGCTCCTTTTCGGTCAGAATATGATCTTCTTGTTCATTTGACTGTTATTCATTATCGGACTAAACTTATGAAACGTGTCATTCAACCATATAAGTGTTTAAAATGTGAGTATACTCCGGCCGTTCCTGATGATGCAGAAGACCTTTTAATGCACTATGGGTGCGACGAAAAGTTATCTTTTCAGTTCTATGATCAAGACTTGAAAGACTTATCCATTGATAGTGAAGAACAAAGTTCTGGTGCATCAAATGATGATCTCAAAATATGTCACTATAATGATGGAGCTAGAATCTCCATCACGTGTGAAATATGCAACTCTTGCTTTGATAAGGAAAGGCTTTTTATTCGCCATATTTCACTTCGACATTTTACCAAAGTATTATGCGATGAACTACCTAAACGAAGCCCTTTTATTTGTCCATTTTTGGACTGCAACAAGGAAAAAAATAGTTTACATGCTCTGATGCTTCACTATGGATGTGAACACAATATAAGTATGGACTTGTACTTAAAAGCAACTGGAGGAAGTAAGGGTTCTATTCGTGTAGTTGTAGATGAGCCCCCAAAATCTCCGACTAAGTCAATAGAACCCCCCTCTATTGTTTCTCCAGATTCTAAGGTCCTTGAAAAAGAAACTTTAAAAAAGTCATCTAAAAAATGTTCGTCTTCTTTAGTTTGTAAAAAATGCCCAAAGAAAACCTTTGCCTCTCAAATGTCATTAAACTATCATTTAATGGTGACCCATTTTTTCCCAGATTTACCCAAAATTGGACCTTATTCATGCCCAAAGTGTGAGGATAATTATCCTGAAAGAGTTGATTTCACTAAGCATTTTCTAGATGTGCATCTCACTGAATATCTAGAAGACAATTCACTTTCATCAAAGAAAAATGAGAAAAAGAAGTCGTTGGATGATAATACAAATATAATTTCCGATGAACATCCATCTGATCCTAAAACCCCAAAGCCATTAATAACCTCTTCAAGCAGTCATAAGCAATCTGATGTTCGGCGTAAAATTACTCAAAAATGGGAAACTACTTCAGTTGATGTTCAAAATCAACGAATTGAAGAGCTTGAAAAATTAATATTAGACCTCAAGAATGAACATGAGGATACATTAAAGAAAAAAAGCTCGGATTTTGAGAAATGGATTTTACAGAAGGAGAAGCAGATTGAAGAGGAAATTGAGAAAAGGAAAAATGTAGAAGATGCTTGTGAACGCTCAAATTTAGATGTTATAGAGCTCCAGAAACAACTTGAACAAGTAAGAAAATCACATAAGTCATCAGAGGATATGCTGGTTGAAAAGCATAATTTGAATCATTCTCTCATGAAGGAGAAAAAGTCGTTGGAAAAGGAAGTGAATAGCTTCAAAAGTGAACTGAAAGAATCAAATGATCTCTATGCTAACCTTGAAATGTCTTTGAAAGAGCTCAAAATTCAATTTGATAACCGCGGGGATCAAATTGAAGATTTGAATAATTGTCTAGTGGATAAGGAAGATGAGATCAAGGATGTAAAAAATGAGTTTTCGAAGGAAGTTACATCTCTTCAAAAAAATGCATCCAAAGCTGATAAGTCACTTGAGACGTTAAGAGCAAAGCTAAAGCAATGCAATGATGATAAAAAGGCAAAGATGCTTCTCATAAAAGAAAATTCCAAGAAATTCAAGGAGGTAGAACATGGGTTGAAGGATCAAATCAATAAGTTGAATAAATCGAATGAGAAATTGGAGAATGACTTATCGGCAATGAGGGATGAAGTGGAGAAAACGACCCTTTCTGAAGTCAAGAGATTGGAAAAGGATCAGGGTTTAATTGAAAAATTATTGGAAGAGAGTCAGTATAAATTGAAAGAGTCTTCCGAATTGATTGATGGTCTAGAGGCTGAAAAAAATTCCCTTCTTGATAGTCTTGAAAAGGTTCAGAAGGTTCTTCGAGACTATGAGATCGTGCTACAAGAAAAAAATGACAAATTACGAGAAAACAAAGTTCGTTTAGATGACTTGGAATCTCAGTCAAAGGATTCTTTAGATAAACTCCAAAATGAAAACAAGGAGTTGTATAAAAAGAATAAAGAGCTTACTCGGAGTGTAAAACAGCTTCAAACTAGTCTAAATAATTTAGAGAAAAATACTTCCAAGAATTCTTCTTCTCTATCCAAGTTAACCAAAGAGAAAACACAACTTGAAAAACGACTCCGTGAGTCTCAGTCCTGTGTTTCCTCATTAGAGGAAGATATAAATAATTTACAGACAAAATTACAAAAAAGTGAGGCAAGCGTTAGTGCTTTAAAATCCCAAGTCAACACTGGAGAGTCGCAAAGGGCAAAAGTGGATGCGATTGTTCAATCTCGAAAAGATGAAATATTTTCTCTTCAGGGGAAATTGGAGGAATCAAATAAAAAATTGAGAACCTATGAGAAACAACTCCGTGAAGAGTCCTCAAAACATGGAACAACTCACTTATACACTCAAATTCAAATATTGGAATCATCTGTTCATAATAAAGAGTTGGAGATACAGCATTTGAAAGCAAATTTGAATCAACTCAAGGAAGAGTTGCGAAATGAAAAGTCTTCCTTTGAGGTTCAACTGAATAGTTTCAAGTCACACAATGAAAAATTCGAGGTAGAATACTCTGAAAAAATAACAGAATTAGAAGCAATGAAGTCTTCGGCTGCAGATACTAGTAGAGCTCTCAGCAAGAAAGAAGAAACTCTCAAGAAATTGAAGGAAACGGGGAACAACATTCAAAAAGTTGGAAAGCTTATTCAAAAAGGGACTTCTTCGACCGAGGTCGTGAGCCAGCTCCTTGGTCAAATTGATACACAAAAGTTTGTAATTGAAAAGGATGTGGATTTAGATATTCGGATCAAGGAAGAGCCTTTGGATAGTATAATGGACAATGTTCCTATTTTTAATGCTTCTAAACCATCTATTGTTCTTAACATGGATGGTCTCAAAAAGGAGAGGGTCAACTCTGAGGATATGAGTCTCGAGAAAGGCGCCTCTAGTCAAATCGTTTTGTCGCCTTATAACTCGGATTACGAGGAATTGAATTTTGATAATGAGGATAGGGATCGATTTGATAATTTTATATTCCCATCCACTTCAGGCTACCTCAATGCACCACTGAAAAAGTTTACGGCTAGGAAAAAGAGTTCACCTCTTGGAAAAAGGAGAACGAGTAATCCTCGTATTGAGGATTTGACTGGGAAAATTGATGAAACGGAGGAGGATGTTGTCTGTGGTCTTTGCCTACAGTATGATCCTCCTCTCCCAGAAGATGTTCCTCGCTCCGAAATTTATAATACCGAATGGGTGGGATGCGACTGCGGTGTATGGTATCATAAGTTGTGTACAAAGCTTTCTAAGTTCTCTACTCGGTTTTCTTGTAAATCCGTTAAGAAAAAATGTGTCAAGCCCTGATTTCTTTTTATACTTTTTTGCAAGTTCTCATACATTCTGTACTAATATTGAGTATTTTTATTATCGCAGAATTATTATTATATTATTATTATTATTATCCTCTACGGATAGTGTCTCCGCGAATTTAGAAAATTTTCTTATTTTGGAAATGGAAAAAATATGTATTCCTTTTTTATGGTTAAAAAAAAAATATGTTTTCCCTTATTTTCTTTGAAAAATTATGGGCTTGTTCACATGATAATTATGTAAGTTTCGTGTGTAATAATTCCCAATTTTATATCCATTCACTCCGTTGTTTTCATTATGAATTAGAAGGAAAAAAATCAAATACTGAAAAGATTTGGAATATCATCTATTTTTCTATATAAAATATCCCTTTTTTTTGCTTTTGAGAAATACACTGACTGGGATTTTGCTTTCCAAAGTAGAATTATGTAGCTAGTTAAAGAAAGATGCCTATTTTTTCAAAGTCGTCAAATTGTTCTTCATATAATATACATATAGATAATCTATTGAAATCAACATGATGGAATGATTTTGTATATTTGGCTGATATTTCAAGAAAAATATCAATGTATTCTAGGGTTTTTTTAATATATATATATATAACGGAGACATTCACGTACTTGCAATAGCAATCAAAGTGATTGATTTTGGTATCCATGGGCGCCGACATTGCCCCCAATTTCTAAAAAATACTAACAATGAATGGTTGCCTGATTGTCGCGTAGGTAATATGTGACGTCAATTTTTCCAATTATGAATTATTTCCGGCGCCCGAAATTTATTAGAGGCCAATATAATTGGCACCAGCATTCGATAAATAAGGGATAAATAATTATTGTAATGGGACGGAAGAGAATGATCAAACAGCTCTTCTACGTAGATCAGGGTCTCGCCCTTTAGGACCAAGGAACCACAGGGGCACATAATAAACAAAGTAAAAATGTACTTTATAAAAATGCTAAGCATTTGAATCGCTAGGGACACTTCTGCGGAGGTACGACCCTCGTTCTTGAGCCGCCTATGAAACAAAAGGTCTAATGTGCAGATGTAATGATAATCCACCATAACCATCGTGTATGATCATTAGAACTTAAATTTGGAGACGTCATCTTATCTTTATTATCTGTATTTCGCAACCTTCTACCCAAAAAGAAACAAAAAAAGGGTCGTTGGTAGTAGTTATCCAAATCTTACCAACTGTGGAATTATTCTACACATAATAGTAGAGAACTGTTCACAGTTTGTTAATAAGGCGAATTCTATTTCAAAGAATCAACATTTTGATCATATATAAGAGGAAGAGAAGTAGAGGAAAAAAATGTGCTACGTATTTTTTGGTTACTAGAACAAAAAATGAAAAAGATAACAGCTTCTTAAAAATAATGTTCATTTGGCGTTTTTTATTCAAATTTAGGCGTACCCGGATTTCACCTTTTTTTCACATATTTAGTTATGCAATTATTCTCTAGTTGAAATAAAATGATTTCTGGTGAGTAAAAAAATAAATTGAGAGATGGCATACGTACTATCTACATATTTGCTGACGAAGTTCGAACCTTAAACATATACGTTTAAGAGAATAATAAGATATGAGCTCCTAAAGATATTTAGATACATACATATAATTTAAGCATATACTTATTTTCAAATCCATTAAAAGTCTTAAAGGAAAGAGCTGTTTCCTAATTGCATCAAATAATAGTGTTCCAATCTAGTACTGAAAAAAAAAGAAGATATTTATTATAATTTGATTTAATGCACTTATGCATACGAGGGTAATTTTAGAGTCAAATTTAGCTCCTAGCCGGAGAACGGGGGCTAAAGCAGCTACTTGGATATCTACACATTTTTCAAGGCTTGCAGTGCAAAAAATAAGAGTTTTTGAGTTAATAGAACAAGTACAATGCTATTTACCGCCACTGCATAAGATTTATAACTCTACTTATGTGAAGAAACTGCTGATCTCACAGTTCCTAGTATACGTATTTCAGTAATAATGAAGAAGTAATTAGAACACGCTTAATTTGTCAGGTTGTTTTAGTAAAGGGTGATATTTGCCGGTATTTATCAAGTGGTGCACGGAAATGGTCATATCTGGAGTGCCAGTATGTAAAAAAATAAAAATAATAATAGTAATGACTTGGTAAGCCTCACAATTTGTCTGAATGTGTGAGAAGGGAGAAGCTTTAGCTATCAAGCGTTTTACTAAGTCACCTATAAGCTGCTCTTCTCTTTTATATTTACACATGAAGACATAGATCATAACACGACGAGTTTTTTTGGGATAAACAAAAACACAGTGTATTCTCCCTTCAGCTGATTTTCATCAGTTGACTCCTCTGATTTAAAGCAGCGAACTCTACGTGTTATGAACATAAAAAATATATTAAATTACTCAACCTTTTTTTGAATTATTGAATATAATAACCAAGTATTAACGATTGATTTGTATATTGATAGAATTTATCAATGGCTAGTGCATATATCTAAATAATAACTCTGCCCAATAATAAAAAGTTGGCAATAAGGAAAATACAGAAGAGTAGCAGCTACCAGTTGTTTTTCAAAAAAAAATGTATTTCTCTTCTGTGAGTCGAGGACAAAAAAGCTCGTCTTGATAAATGAGAGAATAAGATACTGGAGGAAATTAAACCCAAATGAATGTTAGTAAATTATATAATTTTACCTAATACGTCGTAAACTAATAATAATAATTATTACGGAGAATTGGACTTGGGCTCTTCGTTGTTAACAGTCTACTTGCTTTATTGACCAATAAACTTGTTATCCTTTCGACTTCAAGCCTTAAGATTGTATTATACATGCAAAGACGGAAATTCAAGTAACTGATTTAGTCTCTCATCCGTTCTGCCGCCAAGTAGCTAAATTTGGCTTTAGTATTTATTACCCAGGTGTGCATGAGTACATTCAATCAATATTTTTTTTCCAATGCTATATTGGAACAATATAATTTGATGTGACTAATTCCTTTAATACTTTTAATTAATTCGAAACTAAATGTGTATAGAAGCTCAAATTAGCACGAAATAATTTCTACTTAAAATAATATGAAGTCTATATGTTGTGAAGGATGGAACGAGACATGTATGTGATATTAATTGTTTCATCAGTGAGCACTTCAAATTTAAAGAACGTAAAATCCTTGATCGCTGATAATGGAGGTGAAAATGTTTAAAGTTACAAGAGTATTCCTGGTTAGTCTTCGTGATTTTGAAGCAGAAGCCTTGAGAAAGTTATTCATTATGCAGCAGGTTCAAAGCCGTAATTACGAGATAAATATAGATACAAATTATAGGAACGGAATTGAAGACAACCCTGGTTTTACTTGTAAGATCAAGATGCTTGCTTGACTCCTTGAGAGTTTTCAATACAGTGAAGGGCATAAATGTCCTGAAAATATCAAGTCTCATGTGGGATTTGATAATCATCAGATAGAACTCAGAGGTCATCAAAATTGGAGATTTACAATAATCATAATGAAATGATCTCATGATGTAGGAATCCAGGCAGTAGTGCCGGAACCATAGGGGCAATTGGATCCCCACCCATACACACATTATTGTGATCTAGTTATATAATAGTTTATGTCCTAAATGAACTTGAGATGACATAATTATAGAATTTGCCACTCCCCCCCCCCCCCCCACTTACAAATCCATTCGGCGCCGCTGAATCCAGGAAAATATCTCAAAAATATAACATAAATAGGCTGTATTAAGCGTGCCCCTTCAATTTCCGGGCAGCAGTTACCCAAATTAATCCATACCAGATACAGATGAACCGATTTCCACGATCACTTTTTTGTGTTAAATTTATGATTCTAGATAATAAGTTATAGTCGCGGTCACTCCGAGCAGTTACTACTCATATCTTCGATCGTGCATAATTCATATCTTTTAGACGCATGTATTCAGATGTAATTGATATATATAATATTCAGACATGCACATGAATTCAAATTGCCTCCCTATTTCTTTCTTTGTCTATCTGAGAATGAATATATCAATTTTAACAAAACTAGTAATTCATTATCATAATTTAAACAGGTTGTGATCGCTCGAAGCAGTATTTGTGGGTGAGACACCGTCATAACTAATAGTGATATACTAATGATGTATAAAAATGGAGCTAAAAATGCATAAAAAAGCACAAAAATGGAAAATAAATCCAGCAAAATAGGGTGTATTTTGATATTTTTATATGCCGTTGAAGGTACAGTTTTTTTGTTCAAGCAGGCTCTTGCTCCACTGAATAGTCATCGGATCCCTCAAATATTCTCCCAAAAGAATACTTAGGCAATAAAACTCTTCTTCTCATAGGATGAGTTCTTACTGAGGATCTTGTCAGCAAACTTGGCAATGAATGACGGACAAGAGACAGCCTTTCCTCGAGCTCAGTGATGCTCTCCTTCAGGATCTTGAACTTGATTTTGATCAAATCGAGGTCTTGGACGAGATAGGTGTCCTCAAAAAGCTTCTTGGACTCATCAATAGCCCAGCTACCATTGTCAAACTTGTGCTGCATCATAGAAAACTGTTAGAGTGGTATCAAGGACATAAAAAGTGCGCTTTCGAAATTATCGATTCAGATGTCGCTCGTAAGATTTTTTATTTATTAATGAAATGTATACAGAGAATGAAATTCGTAAGAACAATGAGTTAGTGCTGTTTGTTTGTTTTTTTTCTACCAATTTTTAAATACATATATATTCCTGATTTATAAAAACATTATTCTAGACATAGATATCAAATATTGTATATCTGCATTTTCATGGAAAAATATTGAGTTTTTAAAATTTTATACAAGATTTTGTACCTCTTCCTAACTTCAAAGAGAAATCACACATTTATTCTACTCTATCATCTTCTTTGGGAACTAATGAAAGGAAATACAATTATTTTATTCTTTATAGAGTAGAACTATTAACACAGACAAAACAGCAATTGTGCCAATTTATATAAATAATTAATTAGACTCAGCAAAAGAAATATAATTTATAATACGAAACTGCTCATTTCACCAACTAGTAGCTGTTTCTGAAGAGTTTGTCAAATACATGCCACAACAGCGCCCTCGATCAGTCTTTGTAGAAGTTGTCTATGTGCTGGACAAACTCCTTAACGGTACGGAGTAGTCACTGTATTAGATGGCTGCGTCAAGACAAGTCCCCAACCTTGTACTAGCTGGCTCTGGAGGGTGGGGAACATTGCAAGATTGGAGGATGCAGCAAACTCCAACTGAGTTTGCCCACATTTAGGAAATAGTCACTAGTTTACATCACTAGTTAGACAATATGGGTGAGACAGAGAAAGTAAATGAGTCTTGGGTACATCTCCTTCGGGCCCTTGAATCCCTTGACACAGTTGGGAGCACTGTTTGTAGGAAAAAAGAGTCTTAGAACTCATTGATGAACTCTTGGCCAGGGGGATGTTTGCAAGGATCAAGGCCCTCAGGATGTCAATGTTAAAGATGCAGTAGATGTTGTTGGAGGGGATCAAAGTTGAGCATCTTCTGCGTAGCTTTGTCCCCCCCATTTGTACAGCTCATCATTCTTTTTGTGCCAACTTATTCCCAAACGAACATCCTCCTAGCCTTGGAAATGGAGTTGCACAGCTTGCACAAAAAGTATTTGGGCACATAGGTCCATATCTTGGTGCTACGGAGCTCCTAAATAAGCAGTAATCATGAGCCCTTTTATATACAAATTGTATGGAGAAGAATTGGTTCGAACACTTTTATATTCTGTAAGGTAAGGATTTCACAAATTCAATATTATGTAATTTATAATATTGACATTCAAGTTATATTTATTTCTTGTTTCGTTCTAGAACAATCTAGAATCTTCTGCTATCTTCTATGTAGAAATTTCTTCACTTGTCTTCTCCCTCGAAGCAAATAATGCAAATAAATTGTATTTACATAATTTGGACATCACTAGTCGTAAAATTAGAATCAGAGATGACACATAATTGCATTGCTAATCAGTCAAAGCAAATCATAATTTCGCACTTTTTTAAGTAATTTTATTGTACATTATTTTTTATTTTGTGTATTGATATTATAACTAAAGTTAGTTTGATACTAATTTTGTAAATATTTTACACAAATAAGTGTTAAATACATGTTTATTTTTCAGTTCATCCATTCTTTTATCTGCTATTTTCCACTTTATCATTGTTCATTAAAAAGCCCACCTGGTTTCGCACGAGGCGGTCATTTTTTCAGTTTCCCTTGCCAGACCACTTAATACCTTATATGTACATCATATACATCTTTTTAATAAAATATACAAATAATGTTAATGAGAATCTTTGAATTCTTCCTTTTAGAGTTGTCCTTCAAGAGTCTAATAAATATTGAGCATAGCTGAGCTGATCTCCTCCCAAACAGTCATCAAATTGATTGGGTAATTTATCAATTTTCAGAGTGATTTTTCACATGCCAGAAATATCTTCTACGTACAACTCACAACTCCTTTCACACTTTGATAATTTTCATTAAGGATTTGTTAAATATTCTTACAGAGGAGGAAGGTTCATTCAAAAGCACGAGACATTTGTACTCCACACCACATTTTAAAAAGTCTTTATTTATACTCGTTGTATTTGAACAAACTTACTTGTTTGTAAACACAGGGGTGCCAGTATAATTTTAAAAGGAGGTGAGGGGATGTTAGTATAAATATATGGTATATGTACATACAAGGGCCAGACAACATGGGGGCTTTGTTCTTCAACTTGTTTAGATCTACCAAGAAATTCGAAATTTGTTAATATTAGTTTATCACTAATAATATGTATATTATTAGTGCATAATACATAAGTTTAAACTTGAACTTTAACTTCATTTAAACCCCTAATTTGATCATAAAAAAGTTAATAATTTGACGTAAAGCTATTTTCTAGATTATCTAAGAACATTTTTTGACAAGAATTCCTTCAACTTGACTCGATAGTAGTTTTGAGTTTTTAAAACTGAAACAAGCTCTTTCAAAACTTTTATTTCCTTACTTCTCAATTATAATCATACTTCTATTCTTGAATCATTTTTTTACCTTTTTTTCCGACTGTACCATTATTTAATTCCATTCATTTTATCCTATCGATAAATTTCTTGAAAATTCTACAACACATTTTAGGGTGTATTTCTCAAAAATTCACCGTAATTCTCGACTATATACATAATGTCTCAGGATCGACTAAAGTTCTAAATTAAAATAATAAAAAATAAAAATTCGGCGAATTTGTCCTGAGACAAGTTATCCTAGGATTAGGAATGTAAATTATATGCAAATCGGGCTTGTAATAAAAAAAGAAAGAGAAAATCAACCTGGCAACCCTGACAATTTAATGAATGTCGAGGGGGGAAGCAGCTTGAGCTGTACTGACGTTTAACTGAGCTACAAGCTGCTATTTTTCTTTATATATGTATACAAATGAAAACATCAAACCACAAACATTACTCCAGATTAATTATTATGTATATTCACAAATATCATTAACTCCATTCTCCTCAATGAATGATATCCATTTTTTAATTTTTCCTTTGTTCCTCTCTCTCCATGATATGTATAATCTTTGCAGACTGTTCTTTTCTTGTAAAACATTACCAGTGATGGATAAAAAGGGTCCAGCTGACATGCAAAAAATACGCGGTTGTTGGCTACATTTGTCTTTTCAAACTTCTTTCTTCTTCTTTCTTCTTCTTCCTTTATGACTCAGTTTTATTCCATTCAAAAACAACAAGTGTCATTTTTAAATTAAGTTAAAAAATGCCTGAGGATTTGACTCAGGAACTTGGGTCGCCGACAATGGAGGTAGCAACGCTTAAAAATTTGTCCAGGATACGAGTGTGATGGCATTCCGGCCATGCTATTTCTCGACTTCTTGAAGAAATTCCCGATCATGAGACTTTCAAATCGCTGATGTCACAAGAAAAATCCAGGTCCATTCAATAAACATGGTATTAGTAAAGATTCAGGTACATTTGATTTCACATCTGAACTATCGTAATTCATTGCTTCATCTATTATCCCACTTTCAGTCGGAGGACATTAAAATTGCATTCAATATATGAAGAAATACGCCGGTAAATCCGTCTCTTCTTGTTTTCTCGTAACCCAATCATTGGAGCTCTTAAGTAGAGTCAGCATTTTCAAAATGAAACGGGAAACTGACGAAAATTATAGATTTATAACAATGGACGAAACTAAGGACTTCAAGTGTGACAATAGTCGAAAAGATATTCCACTTGAAACATTCAAAAGTGGATAGTATAAAGAATGCCTGATACATCCAGTTGAAGAATATTGTTGCCGTGATAAGCATTGACTTGAAGAATTTTTGCTTGTACTCAAATACTCCGATCGTCAATTGTGATTCTGAGAGAGGATTTAGCATGATGAGGGGATGTGCTTTTATCTAATGTCATAATTAAAGTTTGTCTCATCTCGTGTATATTGGTCTTTATTATTCCATTTTTATGGAATATTTTTTTATTTATTTCTTTTTGATGTTTATTTTTTGAGAACATATTCAATAGATTCAGTGACTAGTTACAGTAGTCACTGTATCGATTTCAATGTAATTAATTGCCTGACAATTGTTACTTTTTTCTTTTTAATTACATTTGAAAAATTTAAAATTGTAATTATGACGTACATTTTCATCGTATTATCAATTTAATCTATTTTTTTGTGTCTATTTATGAAAACTTAAATTGGAGTCACATTGGTTTTACGAATCAATGTTCAGTTTTTCTTATATATATATATATTTGAGATAATCATTATAAAATTTCATCTTATTTTATTTTTTTATGGAAAAATTTAAGTGATTACAAAATGTGTTACTTTTGACTGTTTGAAGTTTTTATAATAGTTTTAAATGATAATTAAATTGTTGAATAAAAAAAAGTAGCCACTACATGGTTAAATAAAATCATTTCATTTAATTGTACATATGTGTTTCTTAAATATGTAATATGAATTATAGGATTCACTTATGTGTAAAAGTGTTATAATTATGAGGTGCAATTCCGTCAAAGACATATTGAGGTTTATACTATATTAGTATTGATTAAATAATAATAATTAATTTTCGAGTCAAGTCCGAGTCCATTCTAAAATGACTCAGTTATCATGCTATGGCATTAGTTGCTACAAATTTAGTGTTTTATCCTTTACAAATTTTTAATGTCACTCAAAAATAATAATAATCTATTCCTAATTAAAACATCAAAATAATAAGTTACATTCCGCCCCTTCAAATGTGATCGGCTGAAATTCTGCCTTACTTCAAGGGTACCATATTCATTTATGACATCATCTCGGGCGTGCGTGTCAGCTGGACCCTTTTTATCCATCACTGAACATTACATATGTTGAGGTAAAGTTGATGTTACCTTCTTAAGGAAAAAAAAGAAGAAATGATAACAGCTTCGGAAAACAAAAAGACCTGTTTGAAGAGACAACTCCACTTTTTTATTACATGCCCGATTTGCAATTGATTGCACATTCCTACCTGGCATGTTTTAAAACGATGCGTGACAAAATTCCATATAAGTATACATATATAATGGGGAAGGTGGCGAATTGCGATTAATTAAAGTTACAACTGTGACTTTGTATAAATCATTGACCAGCATTTATTGAGCTTCTTTCTGAGAGCTGATGGTGGATACCATAACTTCTTGTCTGGGAGAATTGACCATGGGTATCAAACAATTGCGGTGTAAATAATAATTGAATTTAAATGCATATTAGACATACACCACTCAGTCTTCTTAAGGACACAATTGATTACTTATTCACAAATGATTTCTCAGAAGTACATATGGCCTAATTTTCTACATCTCCCGACTCCTCTGATAATAACTAAATTATTGTTCGGTATTATTTACTAGGGATTCGAAATGCACGTCCTAAGGTTTGCCACATGGCCACTTCTTCAGGACTATCAAAAAATTAATCAAACAAACAATAAAAGACTAAAAAAATAATGTTGTTCTTCCACTATATGTACAAAACCAAAATTCAAAAATAATCATCTTTTTCTCAACCAATCATACAAATATATTTTCTACGACTTTGATGAAAGTGCGAAAGAACAACTGACTTAACGTCATGCATACCTGATTTTGAGAGGGGACTCTCGTCTTAAATCAATACTCCACTTTTTGGAACAAACAAACGAGTTTTTATTCATTGACGCTTTCCTGATTTAAAGCAGTCGATTAGAATGGGCATTAATCCATGTTTTTTTTAAGCTGTGCAATAGAAGACGATTTTTTTGAAGGCGTGTCAGTCAACAAAGCTGAGGCTCGTTATCACTATGTTTTGAGCCTCCTGCTGTAATCTTGCAGAGATGTGACTTTTGTAGAGCGCGAAGAGAAGGTGAAAGATAGACCCATGGTACATTTGAATTAAGCTCTTTGTTAACATTAGCTGTCTGTTATTTACTTTTGAGTACAGAAATTGTACTTCTGCCTCTTTTATAGGAACGATCTAAAAAGAAGAAACAAAAACTTCATAAGAAAAGGGAACAATCATAGTAATGTCCTTGTTTTTTCTTCTTCTACAAAGGTCCCATCCCCTGCTATTATTACCTTCTTTCCTCTTGCTGTCGTGGCTTCAATTTTTCCTGTAGCTCAGTACTCTATGTTGTTGTTTTATCTCTATGGCATAAATAGTAAAAATGTTAAAAATATGCAAAATGCCGGTTGCGAGATTTTATGGAGTTGGCACTTTTAACAACAGTATTTTTTGTTATCCAGAGCTGCTATCATTTTTCCTTTATTATTGAGGGGAAAACATCTACCTGATAGCAAATACAATGTTAACAAAAAAGGGCTCATGCTCTCCTAACAATTGTTAGTTTACGACTTGTAAGCTAAAGATGTATAATTTTCTGACATTAAATTGAGATAATTTTCTGCCTCTTATCTGCTGTATAAATAAAGTTAGTATTTATTATATACCATCTCTTCATTTGTCATTCAATGTAAAGCTTGTAGCTCAGTCAAACGTCAGTACAGCTCAAGCTGCTTCCCTCTCAACATTCATCAAATTGTCAGAGTTACAACCAGGTTGATGATTTTCTCTTTCTTTTTTTATTAGAAGCCCGATTTGCATATAGTTTACATTCCTAGGCATGAATACTATTTTGCTTGCCTTAGAGTACTTTAGCCTATTAAAAATGACGGAATTGTTTTTGTTCATGATTTTCTTTTCGTTTTTGAAGAACGGGATTTCGAGGGGAGTGACAAGGAGTCTCACCTCTGAATGAGGAACGATATAAATTTGATCAAATGAATCATTATACATTTTATCATATGGCTCCCCCAATAAATCAGGAGTTATTTGCTTTAATCGCTCTCTGAAGAAATATCCTTCTTCATAGACGACGTACTATGATTTATGACATTTTATTCAACCATTAATGGAGGAAAGGTACTATATATGTATGTATGTATGTATGTAATCTATTGTTAGAAAGAGACAATAATGATAATAATATTAATAATACTAATAATAATCAGTATGTGAGGACGATCGTCTCTTGGTCATTCATCATTTATCTTAGCCTTCGAAGCTCCCAATCCAAGAGATTCTAATCAAGGACCACCTCTCCCTTCCTCCCTTTCTCTCTTCTACTCTCCTCCGCGACGTACAGTTTTAAAAGGGGGTTTGCCAACACCAGAGGAGGATCATAATAATAGGAGAAGGGAGTAGAGCTCTTTTGCTTTTTATTTTTGCTATGCTTTTTTATTCCTATTAATTTCGACAGTCGCGTATTCAAGAGTCAAGAGGAAGGAGCCTCCTTCTTTCTTTATATAAAAAGAAAAAAACAATTACAAAACCTATAAGTAATTATAATCATCCAATTGATAGAATCACTATCTCAATCACTGAACAAACAGCCAACAAGGAAGAAGGGACAGAGGGTAAGAATGAAACCCAAGATCCCCTAAGGAATTTGTGTATGCACATTTAACCGTTAGGTACTACAAATATATACTGTACATTGCGGACAAAAAAGATCATGCTTTGCTTTTCAACCGGCTCTAGTTAGTGTCTGCATAATTGTAAAGGTAATTAATTTTGCTTTCTCGTTCATCTCCTGGCTGTCAGTACGTCAACTTCCTTCCGTCTTTTTTTTGAATTGTGCCACATAACAACAAAATGAAATATTTGTATTTTATTAATTTATTTCACTTTTTGTTCAATTTAACTTTAATTATGAATGTCTCTAGTTCAACAATACGAAAAATAAAATAATAATTATGTTATTACATTCCCTTTGAAATTGATAAATTAAATATGTTAAAAAAAAAGACAAATAAAATATTCATCACAATATATGCATATACATACATACATACATGCATACAAAAAAACTCTTTGATGAACCCGAGACTTTAACAATGAAGTAAAAAAAAATAGAGGTTAGGTGATTTATATATAAAGATTTTTAAGAAAAAACAAACTTTTAATATACAATATGTATATGTATATAATATACAGAGCATAGAGGCATTCAATGAACTCTTTTTAGGAATCTAACACATTTATATGTTTAATTTTACAACATGCTTTATATACATAGAAACGTCAATTCTAGACTCAAAACTAGACTTTGTAAAAGTTGTCACTTATAATATCATGTGCATTGTATTTATGACGTATGAAGTACAAAGGACTTACAAAGGATATTTAGTCGTCATATGTATTTTTTTTTCTCTTGCTTTACGTACGTAGTTATGACTTTACTTATGACTTTTAAGTGAATAACTAGGCTAGAATGATGTAACAAACCTGATCAACAGTCAAAAATACTAAGGGGTATAAGTATAATAAAAGTTATTCCGTTTTACATGTTGATTTCAAATCTGTAGTTTTTGTTTTGTTTTTGAGAGTCCTAAAGTTTTCGAGGAGAAATCGGACCCTACTTTTTGAGCTTTTTTGGCCCATTTTCCAACTTCAACTTTAATTTAAGCCATGTAGAAATCTCATTTTGTGCATTAAAAAATGTTGATCTGCTAAAGTATTTAATGCAAATTCCATTTCCACTCTGTATTTTGACCTAAATGGACTCCTGGGGGGGGGAGTAGGCCCAAAAGTATGCCAAATTGTTTGTACTTAAATGATTCCTTGAATATGACATGAAATTGGTTAATAAGGAATGCATTCAAGAGATGAGACCCACAGCTTTTAAATGAGATGTCAAGCACCCGATAAAAACCCTTAACTAAAGAGAAATTGTCCATCTATGTGGTTAAATTTTCATTCAATTTCGAGCGCAAATCCACTAGAAATTCAGGATATAGCTTCAGAAGTATGTAGTAGCTTGGAAGGATGCAGAAGGATTACGAAATCAGCTAAAACCCTTCTGCACACACTACTATGTACTTCAGTCTATTTCGGTTGTTTTTTTACTATGTGAAAAGTCAAGAGCTGACACACACAAATACAAAAATAATAGTAGTAATTGCGAATGAATATGGAATAGCAGAGTGAATTTATTATTAAAAAAAAGTAAATAAATAATTTGCGAATGACATAGAAATATATAGAAATGCCTGATGGTTTGGGGGATCCATTGCGGTTACATATATTTAGTGGCTCTTAACAACTGACCTTGCTCTGAGACTCCCGTTTCCACCTCACCTTTTTTGATGGTATCTATTTACAAATATTGCTCTTCAAGCCAAGAAAAAGTAAAGAATTTCGTTTAGAGATGAATCATTGACTCTGACATTTGGAATTTCTTCGTCTATTGGAATTATCACCACCAATGTGATAATGTATTTCCATTCTTTCTCTGTTATTTTATTCCTACATCAATGATAATTAAGCTTAAGAGTAGATGGGTTATTGACCTCTACATAAATCCAGGTTTCCCTCTAGGTGACTAAGATTTTCTTGTGTACAAAAAATGGCTACATTTAGGCTTTTGTATGGATTCTGGTGTCTTACTGCTTATAGTCACCAAGGAGGTGCTCCATGGTGTGCTGAAGTAGAAAACTGTTTGCCATGATATTAACCTGTCACGTTAGCAAACAAAATGAAAAGAAGCATGAACATATAGCATCCAAGTCACTCCTTACTCTTCAATCTCAGAATAGGATTCACGTGTGGGTGAAGAAAAAAAGAGAAAATCCTTTGACAAAGTCAATATATATATATATATATATATAACTTATTTATTTTACTGTTGTGGAAAAAAAATCTCTTAAATCACATGTTTTAATTGTCAAGAACTCCTTTTTATTAATCGCAAATCTACAATTGCGGGAAATGTTGTTCATTCTTTGAACAAATAATGTTTGAACCTATTAATATCATTTTTATATATATTATTTTACCATTTCGTAAAAAAAAAATAAAGAAAGAAATAAAGAAATGGACAGTGACACAGAATGAGGGAAAAGTGGAAGAAGGAGTTAATGAAGAAGGCACAAAAAAAAATAAAAAAAAAGGGTAAAAAGTCATTAAAGAGGTGGGGGGGGGGGGAATTGTTTGCATGCTACCTAATAAAAATAAATAAAAAAATGGAAAAGAGGAAAAGTTTCACTCTTTTAATTAATAATTTTTCCTTGAGGAGTTAAATGAGGGTTTTTACATGTTTTGCCAAAGGAAAGAAAGAAAGAAAAAAAGAAAAAAAGAAAGGGGACGAGGGAAAAGGTACAGTCTCCCCCCCCCTCCTTGACGTCACAAGTATTTTTTTAATCTTCTTCAGTGATTTACCGGCATAGGCAGAAATACTGCAATGTTTTAATCCGGACTTTTTGTGGCTCGGATGTGCTTATGTTTGATTTCATTAAAGGGATTTGGAAACAAAATCACTCAGACAAAAAATGGACTAATCGAATTGTTAGTTTATGCATGTAGTGTTGTGGTCTAGACCTGGACTGTGAGGGATCTAAGCAAGATCGAGTCAAAGGGAAAGATATTTTTAATTTAGTTCCTAATTTAGTCTTGACACCAAGACTTTGAAGGGGTTGAGATGGAGCCCAGAGCTTCAAAATATTAACTTTATTTATTTCCCCCATCTCCAACCAGAATTTATCAAGGAGATATGTATGTACATTTAAAAATTTAAATCTACTCCAATCCAATCTACCGTTTATTTCTTGATGACTCCTTAATGTTCATTATTCAACATAATATTCAACTCAAATCATGTTGCTCTTGTTAAGTTGCACAGAATGTGATAACCTCAAGGCTACCAACTGATTTGGGTTCTTTATTTCCTTTTCTTTTTGGAGTATGAGCATTCTGTACAATACTCAACGACTCTCTCAACATTTATATTTCTCTCTGTTTGACCAATCTTTATTCAATATTAGGAATATTATCAGATATAAATGGAACTCAGTCTATCAAGGCTGTTGAGGAAATCAATATTAAGAGCCACAAGTTGTAGACAAATCGACAGCTGACCAAAAAATAAATTGAAGTTGTTGCTGTTTTGTTGAAGATCAATAATAATAATAATTATTTAAATTATCTATTAAATTATATTTTTGATCTTTTTTTCTTTGTGTTTTAAACATTGTTCGTTGGAACATCAATTATTTCTATTAAGCATGACGTAGTAAGATTTTCAGACCTGGGAGAGATATTTACCATTTCATATTTATAAACACAGTTTGTCCACATCCTACGTTTTTAAAAGTCTGTGGGTCCTCAAACTCCCCCCCCCTAATTTGTCCAAGCCTTTGGTATTGGACATAGATAAATCTTAAAAGAATTAAAGTAGGGTTTGAGAATATGATTTTTTTGGTGGTAGTAGCTTTAAAGATATATATATATATATATATATATTATTTCCTAGGAAATTGATCCTCAGAGGGATCCCAGTAGTAACTCAAGTATTTATTTATATATTTTACTTAGAAATAATACATTCCTAGAAAGCATTATTCAAAGATCCTAAATTAGCTCATGGATAATTGGAAAGTTAAGTAGCAATTAAATATTGATTCGTTATAGTTTTGATGTTTGTCAATGAAGATGTTTTAATAAGTTTGCAATTTGTAAATAAACTTGCAAAACAGTTTAGAAATACTTTATCCGATACAATAATGATGTCTGAGTTTATTAGGTATATTCCTAGTCTCTATTTTTCCTTTTCAAGTATCAATACGTACATACAGAGATTACATAAATGATGCAACCGTAGACTATGGGTATAGGGTACTTTTATAAGGAAAAAGGGACAAGGAACGTAGATTAATATTGTTGCAAAGTTTCAATATTTTTTGAACCATTTCGTGCTTCCATATCCATGCATATATTTGCATTATCTGTTAACCTTTAATTTAATGAGAGTAGCTACGCCTTTGTCCCTGTTATAAAGACCCGAAATCCTAATTAATTTGCCATTGATTTTATATTCCCAACTGCTTAATTTTGGGGTTTTTTTTAAGGGGAGAAAAGGTTGAGTAAGGGAATCAATAAGGGTCTCATAGTGAACTTTTTTTAGGGAGTAAAGCACTTTTAGGTATATGCATGGGTATGTAAGTAAATATAAAAGTAGATCTTGGATGATTGATAGGAAAGAACCTTTCAGCTATAGCATTGTATACAATATATGTACATACATGCATGTCTTTTGAGTCGTAATGATTTATATCAAGGTCTGTTTGTCTATTCAAAGTTCCTTGTCCTCATATCAAAAAGAAAAAAAGAAGAAGGAAGGCTAATGGCAAAAAAAAAAAAAAACACCCCAATGAAGTAGCATGACATAATAGTAATAAAAAGTAGGCCTCTCGACTTAGTCAGACGCACAATTCAAAAGAAAAACTTTTTTTCTTTTTTTTTAAAGTAATTTCCTTCATTTCTCAAGTTTTTTTTTTTTTTTTCTTCTTCATAATTACATACATACAAATATAAATGTAAGTAATGAACTTGCTATGAGCATACACACACACCAAACCTCTTATTCAAAGTCTTTACACTCAATATACTTTTTAAAAAATCAGGCAAAATCAGATTCAACAGCAGTGAAGTATTCCTTGATACAAGATTTTAATTCAATTAAGGATATCAATGGATGAAAGTATATTCATAGTAGCAATTATTTTCTTTGTTGACTGCCTAAAATAACTCTCAAGAGAGAGGAACACTTCTGATTGTTTTTTTTTTTTTTTTTTTTTTCTATATCTATTAGATAGTGTAGCAATTCTATCCGGAAATTCTGGATGGAACTGCTCCAAGATTGAAATTATTATTTTTGAATCCATTTAATTCCGTCTCGTGAGTACGTCTCAGTACAAGATAAATCTGAGTCCGCATACAAAAAAAATCATTCTTCATGGGATCTATCAAAACTCTGGTCAGAGCCCATATTTTAATGATCTCTTGATGACGTCAATTGGGATTTCAAATGAGGAAGCACCTCTACATAGATACATGGATTACGTCATAGATAGCAAGGGATTTATGTGTAACCTTTTTTGATTCAGAGTCTGAGACGGACTACATTAGAGGTGTGACTAATTATGTGCAATGGGTGAATTCAATCTCCCAGACTTTAGAGGTAAAAAGAGTAGAGCAGTGGTTCCCAACGTGGGGAGCATACACTCATTTGTATTGATTAAATTGCTCAATATTCCTCCGACTTGATCAATGCTAAATTAATCAATTAAAATTAAAATTTTATTACGTAAATCAAACAATTTCCTTCGTTTGGAATCTTTGTCGGATAGCCCTTAAAACTTTTTCCTGATATGACCTATGTTTGGATCCCATAAACAAGTATGTGTTTCTTAATAATAATTGAAATATTTATATATTAAATAGAGCTGAGAAAGTCTTTCAAAAAAAATACACAAATCATGTTCTATGATTATTTTTTTGTATTTGTCTACATAATAATTTTTTGCTGAATATATTTTTTTAGATTATTATTCAATGTGCATGGAAAATATTATGTCTAACAGAAATGGATGAGAGTCTATTTGCAACTTAAGCTATACACGAGGGTTACGATTTATGCCTCTATTTTTTTTATTGTCTTTATATGAGCACTGATTCAGTTGCAAATTTTGAATTCTTAATTCGTTTTTATATACGTTGTTTATATTTATTCCAAAAATTTCAAGTCTCACACGATAAAAAAGTGAAGAAATAGCTCAAATGTTCCCCAGATGAATGCCACATGATAATTTGTCTTTCACTGTTCACAGCCTCCACTCTAATGTACAGCTTAAGAGCCACCTCCTCAAAAAATATTAATTTTACACTTATAGTATTTATTCATGCATATTAAAGGCTTGGGCAAATTTTGGGGTTTGAAGTTTGAGTTTCAAAAGACTTAAAAACATTTGATGTATGTATGTATATGAAACTGTATTTGTAATGATCTGAATACGTAAATATCCCCCCCCCAGGTCTGAGAACTTAATCTACGTCACTGGGTGTGTAACCATAATTGAATTAAAAGTAAAGTTCGATTGCTCTATCAGCAACCCGATCAAATCTCTCTGATTAAAAGAAGTTTTACGGAATGATCGGTAATCGGTCAAACTTTAATGATTATTACGAAAATATTTTTCCACCTAAATAATTACAGAGGTCAACAAATTATAAATGTCCAAAATCCTAAGAGGTATACCTATAAAAAAAGTTATCCAGTTTGGCACACTAATTTCAAATCTGTATTTTTTTATTTATTTATTTTTTTTGAGAGTCCTAAAGTTTTCGAGAAATCGGATCCTACTTTTATAGGTTTTTTTGGCCCATTTTCCAACTTCAACCTCTATTTAAGCTTAGAGAGATACTCATTTTGTTAATTAGGACTCCTGGGGGCAAAGGGTGCCGGAGTAGGCCCAAATGTCGGTCAAATTCTCTGTACTTAAATAACTCCTTGAATACTATATGACATGGATGAATAAGGAGTGCATTCAAGAGCTGAGCCCCACAGCTTTCAAACGAGATGTCAAGCACATGATAAGGATCCTTAACTAAGAAGAAATTGTTCATTTAAATGTGTAAATTTCCATACAATTTCGGACAAAAATTCACTGGAAATCAAAGTCTCGCGGTAGAGCTACTTAAGTAGTTGTGTGTAGAAGGATTTCAGCCGGTTTCTTAATCCTTTCTTAAACCTGATTTAGCTATAATTAGGAATGTAAATCATATGCAATTCGGGCGTGTTATAAAAAAAGAAAGAGAAAATCAACCTGGCAACCCTGACAATTTAATGAATGTCGAGGGGGGGAAGCAGCTTGAGCTGTCATGACGTTTTACTGAGCTACAAGCTGCTATTCTCCTTTATATATACAACAATAAATAATAACATAGATGAGAGGCAGAAAATTAACTGAAATTAATGTCAGGAAATTATGTGTATATTTTTAACTAATAATAATTATACGAGGCCTTGAGCCCTTTTTGTTTACATTTTATATGCTTTATTAACCTTAATGTATGTATTCCTTCATGTGAGATCTTTACTATCAGGTAGATGTTCTCCCCTCAGTAATAAAGGAAAAATGATAACAGCTTCGGAAAACAAAAAGACCTGTTTGAAGAGCCAACTCCACTTTTTTATCACACGCCCGAATTGCATATGATTTACATTCCTAGCTATAATATAGTTTTGGTACTAAATAAACTACAAACATCATAATTATAAAATTTGAACCCCTCCCCCTACTCACAAATCCATGGCCGACACTCACAATTAGGAATGTAAATCATATGCCTGACATTAATTTCAGTTAATTTTCTGCCTCTCATCTATGTTATTATTTATTGTTGTGTATATAAAGGAGAATAGCAGCTATTAGCTCAGTAAAACGTCATGACAGCTCAAACTGCTTCCCCCCCTCGACATTCATTAAATTGTCAGAGTTACCAGGTTGATGATTTTCTCTTTCTTTTTTTATAACACGCCCGAATTGCATATGATTTACATTCCTACTCACAATGATGATAACGTGTCATATGAAAAGGCTCAATTCTCTTATACATATGTAAATTTGAATTTTGGCTCTTTTCAGTTCATAATATGACGACAAGTACCTTAGCTTTTAGTTTTCATAGTTTTCTTTCTCAAGTTGAACGTACTCTATATAATAATAAATATGCCTAGGCATATAAGTATTTGAATCACGTTTTTGCTTTATTAAAAGTTTATGTGAGTATCTTGAACAATTTAAGGCTTTTGTACTTTGGTTTGTATTGTGTGTGTGCACTTTATTTTTAAGCCTTTTCTTCTTATTATTTTTATAACAAGGATGTTATCATGGGTATTTACGTACCTATGTACATACATCTACCCATGTGTAAATACAACATTCATGCAATAATCATTCATTCTATTCATAATATATAGAAGAAAAAACAATGTAGGGAATTGAGCAGTATTATTTATTTATTTATTGTCAAGAGGATTTTATAAATTTTTTGTATAGGAATTCGTACACGTATGACATTCATGCTGAAACTTGGTCCGATATATATTTTGATTTTTCAAACTGGTTTGTAATGACTTTTGTGGAAAGGAAACTGCAATGTCATCTTGGTGTCAAATGTGAATCCCATCAAAAGGAATGGGATTTTTGATTATGAAAAAATACAGTTTTGTGAATAGACAAGGAAAAATACATGACAGCTGACACTGCTCTTCTCCCAAACATTCATCAAATTATCAGGGTTACCATGTCCATTCCTTTTTACATACCGGTAGAGCTTAGATTCTCTATACACCCCTATTCATCGATCTGAGATTCTGGAGACTAGGGAAAAAAAGAAACTCTGAATATAGAATACACTTTGATGTGATCTGTACTGCCTTCCCTGAGTCTTCCTAAAAAGAGAAAGAACGAAAGGCTTAAAATAGAAAATTTGTAGAAGGTAGTCAATAGGGCATGAGAATAGACAAAGGAAACATTATTCCCAGTCCCTATATGGGTCACAGATATTCACTCAGAATATTCACACCAAAATGGCAGAAGGAGACTTACATTCATCAGAAACAAATAAAAGTAAATAAGACTCAGATGAATTTTTCCCAATTCTGGAATCATTCTTTAATAAATAGTAGGAACCTATTTACGGCTTTACATTGACTTGAACCAATTAACATTCAAAACGCTAAATAGGGACAACAAGAGTAATTAACAAATAAACAATTCAATTTAAAAATTGTGATTGGACATCTTCTTGTTCGACCTGGGATATCCCTGTGAATGTGATGACAAAAATTGCTGAAAATTAAGTATTCTGAGGTCTTTGAAATCTTAGTAGTGTGTAGTATGATTATATATGTATATATATATATTTTGTTGTTGTCGTTGTTGGTGTCAAACATGAAAAGGGCAATTTCTTTAAACGCCTGGAAGCCCTCATTTTCAACAACTTCTACGATGAATATTCAGAACTGAATTCCCCATAGACTGACGTTTTAATTGACTATTAATAAAAACACATTGGATGTCATTCACAACGGAATTACGACACTTTGATAATCATGAATTGAATTCGTGAATCCCAAAAAATGGGGTCATTTATTGATCGAGTCCTGGAGTTGAAAAGGAGAGAAAGTGACGTGGGTCAATTATCAAATTTTAAGCATACTGCTCCATGTACTCATTTCTGCTATTCATTGCTTGAATAAAAATAATGGTTGAGGCCTTTCAAAATGGTTCTTTATACATTAATAATAAGGAAATGCTACATAGTAAGCAATGTCTTTATTTACATAAGCCTTCAAGTCATATAAATGTACCCATGTGAAATTTTCACTTTAAAAATAAAATGAATACTCAGCTGTTTTCATTTCTTTTATTCAATTTATTCTAATCAAATTTAATTATTATGAGTGTCTTGAAATGGAATACATATTTCTTGTAAAGTTGTTCTTTACGCTATGTAGATATTTAGACGACTGTATAAATATTATATTATATTGGTGTAATTCTTTGATTTTTGATTGTTGAGCCCTCAAAATCTTTGTCAATGTTGATTTTAGAACATACAAGCCTATGTTAAACATAACAAAGAAAAAAGACGAGGGACGAACCTTTTAATTTCGTACAACTTAAAATTAACAATCTTCTTCAATCTTAAGAGTTTTAACTATAATGATCCAGCATTTTCATGACCAAGGATGTCAAACCTTTCTTCATAAGGGGTGAATTTAAGTATTTTCTTTGGGATACAATGGTATTTAATTTATATTTCAATCCCTAATTAAAAATATAGATTTATTCTCCGTGTATTTTTCATTTGAGAGCACTTTATTCATACTTTAGTCCAGTATTTAATGACATGCAAAAATAATAAAAAAGTCAAAGGAAAATTAAATTGTACAAAAATTAGTTTTATAATCTTGAATGATGTTCCCTTCATTTGAAGGTCAGCGCAAAGTCAATGGAGTTTAGAGATGAGGCGGCAATGAAGTGTATCTGCCCTTAATATGGGACTTAGTATTAATCCTGTTCCTGCCATTGGTTCTTAGATAATGTTCAAAACTTTAAAGCACTCTCGACCTGTCGTCATTATTATTACTACTATAATACTAAAGCTCCTTATTTTACCAATTTAATCCATTCATTCAAACTTAAAACACATTTTGTGCACAAGAATAGTTGACTATTATTCTTAATTGAAGCCTAATTAAAGTATGTAGGTATTATACTAATACAAGTATAGAACCTACAAAATAAATTACTGATGACGTTAAAGTTTGTTCCATAGGACAGCTGATGTGTCTTATTCTGTCGAATTTTTTAAATTTAGGAGGTAAAGGGTGAGAACATTAAAACTTTGTGACTGACACAGCTTTATTATCAAGCTATCAATAGTTTGATCTTGCTCTGATCTCACTTTTCCCAAGTCTTATACCCTAATGAGCAAAAAATAAGAGATTTTTTTTTTTTTGGGGGGGGGGGGCATTCCGACGTTTTTAAGTTGGCACACCTGTCATTCACATTTGTGTCAAATTACACATCAAAATATTCATTAGTGTTGGGGAATCGCGTCCTTTTGATAACAAATAAATTCGAATTTTTCGTTATTTCAAAAGTCTGAAAGATGATGACTAAAATGCAATCCAGAGAAAGTTTGTTGCAAAATCAAAAAGGGTAGAATGGATATTCCAGACTCTTGTATGTATTCTTTTGAAATTTGAGAATCCCTGGTTAATATTTGTTGAGTTACAACTCAGCAGTTATTGTTCTGTAATTATTATTATTATTGACTTAATACACATTTGGGTACTGTTTTGAAAATTTGAAAAAAACAGTATTGCCACATTGTGCATTGCACCCAAGGGAGGGGGACAGACAACCACTTTTGAGGGGAATATAATTAATTTTGATACTCAAATAATGATTTTTTTGATCCCCGATATTCCCCGATATGCCCACAGTAGCATTTATCTTGTTCTCAAATACAGAAAATTTGCACATAACATTCTCCCTGTTATTGTAAATATAGAAATGATAGCTTTATTGCATAAACTATATACTATTAAACCTTGTAGCTACTTTGGCGAGATATTTATTTACATATTTACAATAAATTAATAATCAGTAAGCTTCCTGCACTCTTTTTATATATATATATATATACATTATTAAAAAGACATTTGAACAACTATCCGACTACTCTTTGTTGAACAGTTGGAGAAAAGGATGTCTTGACAAGGGACATACCAACTGATTTGATCCCTTTTTAAAGATAATTTATTTGATAGTATGAACATGTTTATTCCTCTTGGTATGACTGTTTCTAATTAGTTATATAATTTTGTGCTATAAGTTGAAATATTTCCGAGTGTCACTCAAGCTTTTTTTGACAATTAAAGCACAATTGAGCGTAGATTTTGAAAGTATGTTTTTGATAAATAATAAATTGTATAATATTTAATTAATTTTTTTTTTAAATTAAATTTTCTATGAAAAAAGTTTGTATGTAGTTTTATCTAACGAAACTTTTTGAAACAAATAAAAAATAAACATATACAATATAGCATGAAATTTACCGCCTTAATTATAATTATTATTATCATTTTGACTCCTGAGGGGCTCTCACTAAATGACTAAATATTCAGGATGCACTAAGGATATTCTCCTGAGAAACGTAGTTTTTAACACATTTGTACCCCAAAAACATAGAGCATCTCGTTTATTGTTTTATTATTTTTTTGTCAGCTGTCATATTTGTCTACATTTGTGTCCTATTATTATTCTATACCTTGGTTTGTTGAACTCGAATTATCGTTTCTTAATTTGTGGATGTTCCTACCATTCAAAAGTAGTAATAAATATACTGGTCAATCACTTCACTCACGGTAGAGCTACTAAAGTAGTAGCGCGCAGAAGGATTACAAAATCAGCTGAAATCCTTCTGCACACAACTACTTAAGTAGCTCTACCGTGATTCTTTGATTTCCAGTGGATTTTTGCCCGAAATTGTATGAAAATTTACACATTTAAATGGACGATTTCTTCTTAGTTAAGGATTCTTATCATGTGCTTGACATCTCGTTTGAAACCTGTGGGGCTCAGCTTTTGGATGCATTCCTTATTAATCCATGTCATATAATATTCAAGGAGTTATTTAAGAACAAAGAATTTGACCGACATTTGGGCCTACTCCAGCACCCTACGCCCCCAGGAGTCCTAATTAACAAAATGAGTATCCCTCTAGGCTTAAATAGAGGTTGAAGTTGGAAAATGGGCCAAAAAAACCTATAAAAGTAGGGTCCGATTTCTCGAAAACTTTAGGACTCTCTCTCAAAAAAAAAAAAAAAAATACAGATTCGAAATCATCCTTCAAAGTTGAATAAATTTTATTATACATATACCCCTTAGGATTTTGGACATTTATAATTTGTTGATCAGTCTAATAGTCAAACAGTTGCGATGAGTACAGCATAATTGGTCTTCAACTTACAGTTCATTTTGTATTTCAATTTCCCTTTTTTTACAAAATTACAACAATGATATTAATTTTTTAAAGCAATTGATACACTTTTTACCTTTTTCTTTTTTTTTTTACATACAATTAGTTGTATGTAAGTGGAAAAGTATGCATTCAAATAACACATCGAGTGTTGCAAATTAAAAAACATGATCTTGGCTACAGGTTGTATTCTACATTTTGATTGTAATTTATGAAGGTATACCAAAATGGGTGAGAGAGAGAGAGAGAGAGACGGTCAAATATGAGGTATACCTTCATAAATTACAATCAAAATATTTCAAAATAAACAACTAACTGAAATGTATATAAAATATTTATTTATTCTTTTCAAACTTTCATTTGAGAAAAACAAAACAAATAGCGAACCCAAGAAATTCCCTGCATTAATTAATAGTTCTTCAGAATGAGTCGACGCCCGGTACTTGGTTGGGCAATAAAAACAACACTCAAAATCTATCTATGACATTATTTATTTACAATTATCGTTTGTGTCACAAAGTTTACTTTAAATTCCATTTGATTAAGAATGATTTTTTTTTTTCACTTTTGCTATGGTCTTGATTCTAACAAGAAGACCAAGATATTGAGGAGGAGCCAAGACCGTAACAGGAGCAAAACCTTCAAAAATCTCTACTAGATCAGAAGGAAATTGAGCTTTACTTTTGAAAGCACGAGTTTATTTTTGTTTCTTATACAATTAGTTTTCTGATAAAATACTTTACGTATTTCCCTTGAAGCCTGAAATGTGATACTCTAAAATATTTGTATAAGGACAGAGTTATTTTAATAATAAAAAAAAAAAAAAATTAAGACTCCAATGTTTTATTCTCAAGATATTCAAAATTAATATGGGCAAACGATTGCTCTGTAATGGTTTTAATCGAATGGTGTTTGAAATATATTAAATTGAATCTCTATTTAATCAAAACCAGTTTTGATAATAATAATTTTATGTAACTTTCATTTTTTCAAAAATATTTGTAGTGTGTCCAACTACTTTCCTGGGCGTAGTGTTTAATATTTTTACTTTAATGTTTATGTGCAAATATATCTATATTAATGTCCATATCTATTTCAGACACTTTGATGGGTGATTGCAGCTTTCCAGAGCCAATAGTACAGATTTATCATACATCAAAATAAAACTATACTCAATTCAACAAACAGTTCCGGAAAATGATTTTTTAAAGGTATTTTCTAAATGAGCCACTAAACAGTGTTTTAAAGACCTCAACATTTTTTTATTGATATAACTGCTTTTTATCCTTATGCTCATTTATTTTTGGCTGACTGAGATGGCATTTTTAATTTTACTAAACTTGTACACTTTTAGACTGCATCAACAATTTATTTAGATTTGATTAGATAAGTCCAAGCCTTTTTAAGGGAGCTGTACAGTTTATTCATTTCAAGGCTATTTTAATAATAAAATCAGTCCTTTACCGGAAAAAGATAACATATTGTTTGTCCTTAGCTCTGACAACAAAATTTGGTATAGTCAAATATCTGAGCTGTTTTGGGATGATTGTACTTCTTTCTCTCTCTCTTTCCCTCAATTTGGTCAAAAAAAGTATTGAACCAAAATAGGTCCATGTATGCCATGATCTATTGAAATAATTTATTTCTCAATTTTATTTATTTTAACTGAGAAACAGTCAAAAATTTTAAGAGGTATAAGTATAATAAAAGTTATTCTGCTTTCCACGCTGATTTCAAAACTGTAATTATTTTTTTCGAGTGTCCGATGGTTTTCGAGAAACTGGATCCAACTTTTTGAGCTAATTTGGCCCACTTTCCAAATGCAACCTCAATTTAAACCTAGAAGGATTTCTCATTTTGTTAATTAAGGCTCCTGGGGGCAGCTAAATGTGTAAATTTTTATTCAATTTCGAGCTAAAATTCGCTATAAATCAACGGCTCATGGTAGAGCTATTTAAGTAGTAATCCAGTTCCTGTAATATTCAAGGAGTTATTTAAATACAAAGGATTTGACCGACTTTTGGGGCTACTCCCGCCCTATAAGCAGCTAAAAGACTCATTAGGTCAAAACAAAGACAGGAAATGGAGTTTGCATTACATACACTGGCGAATCAACATTTTTTAATGCTCTAAATGTGTATCCTATCCTTTTGGTTTAAATTTGAAGTTGAAGTTGGAAAAGGGGCCAAAAAAGCTACAAAAGTAGGGTCCGTTTTCTCGAAAACTGTAGGACTCTCAAAATTTTTTTTTTACATATTTGAAATCAGCCTGCAAAACTGAATAACTTTTATTATATGTACTTATACCCCTTAGGATTTTGAAAGTTCAAATTTGTTGACCAATCTAATTAATCATAATAATTAACAAAACCTTTCCTTCATTTGTTGAAAGTGCATTTGAATCAAAATTTGTCTCCTATTTAATTGCTTTAGACCCGTTATTATTTGGTCATACGGTCAGTCTTTCCCTGTTTACTAACGTGTACTCCAATTATAGAGAGAGATATTCCTATGGCTGGAGAGTCCATGAAACATCAGAGACCCTCTTTACCCACCCTCCCTCATCCATTGAACTCTCCAGTCTCTGTCAAAACTGCTCTAACCGTCCGACGGATCCAACGTAGAGGACTCATAAATAACTCTAGAACAAGTCTTCTTGGAACAGAGTCATCCGAGGATGGAAAAGAAGAAGGGGAAGAGGATAATGATGAAGAGGGGAGTGGAGGAGGAGAGCCTCAGGAGGGGGATTGCAGTAATACTTGTCTTGGACTCAGAGGAAGGATTGGATGGAGTCATTTCATTTCCAGTGAGTCGTCACCGGAATGGAGTATGATTCTTGAAAAGGCTCGTGTTCTCCTCACTCCTGATGAGTTTGCCTCATTAAGACTCTCCATCTCAGAGTATGAGGATCGATCCATTTCAGTGGAAATGTTTGCTCAGGATTTACTTCAACTCTTGGGAGATGAAGAAAAGGTTGGGTGTAAATTGGGATTCTTTATGAACTCTCTCCTCTCTCTTTTCAGTCGTCATTCTTTGCAGAGCTTCGAGAACTTGTTCGTCTTCCAGATTTATCTATTTGGGATCGTATAATATATTCCAGACTTTACGATGAGCAATTAGGATTGTCCTCACAGCATTTGATCCATCAAAGTCAAAGAATATTTCCATCATCTCCTTGGGAGTCACGCCCGCCCTTTCTTTTCAAAGGCCAATCCTCCGGTTCAAGAAATCCTTCTGTAAGTCGTTGAATCAGTCTTTGCTCATTTTTTTAAATTCCTTGCATCCCCTTTCATTGTCAAAGAGGTTTCAGTGCTAATAAGAAGTAAATGTCTTTATTTCTTTGAAGTATGCAAAAGGAAATACAAATTTTTTTTTTAATTAATTATAAGATATAATTGTGCAACTAAAACGGATAATAATGCAATGTAAAAAATTTTATGGGACATGAAAGAATGTAATTTGAACGTCATATATTTTGAGGAAGATTCCAAAGTATGTGGTGGGTCATTAATAAAAACAAAAAGTGCTTTTTTTATCCTTTTTTTTTTTCATAGTTGGTCTTTGTCGGACCGGGAGGAATGCCTTATTTTTTAGTGTACTATTTATTTAAATGGCCTAGGATTAGGAAATCCTCTTCTGCTTCGTTAGAGTGTATAGATATAATGTTCCATTTGGAGACTATATAAAGTAAATGGAGCATTGTTATATACATATTTAAGAACAAAGATAGGGAAGGAGGAATTATTGCTATCAATGAGGAATCTTCACTCCTGACTATATGTATGTACATGGTGGAAAGGACTTTTTTTACCACCATCCAGCAAAGTCCCTATTAATACAAGCCTTTCTATCTCCATTAAATCTTCTTCTTTTTTTTTCAATCAATCAAAGCAAGTTGTATGTAGAGCTCAACCATCAAATCTCTTTCTCATCCATAGGCATGTTTTGAAAGGAGCAAAGGACCGTCCTCTTCACCTCTTCTATTTGATCTCTCCAGCAGATTTAGGAGAAGAGGTGGAGGGATTCCATATCTGGAAGATGAAGAAGAGGAAGAAGAGGTCTCCTTCCTCCCAAGAGAAGAGTCTATTTATCGTAATACTCCTTCTGCATTAAACCGATCCTGCTCTGCTCAGGATTACATTCCACTGGTGCGTAGTAGTAGTAGTAGTCGAAGAAGAAGAGCTCTTCCTGAGGAGGAGCAGCAGCATCCCTCTACATCCAGATCACATTCTCCATGGATCCGTGAGCATCGCCACCCTGTCTACGAGTACCATGAGATGCAAACTGCTTCATCATACACCCATAGACATCCAAGGACTCACATGCTTCCTCCTCCCTCCTCCCATGGTGTTGTCCAACGAAATAACCCGACACCCTACACGGATATCGACAATCAAACCGTTTCCATTCTTAAAACCACTCCATCCCTGGGCATTGCCATTGAAGGTGGAGTAAACACTCCGCAATCTCTACCTCGAATCATTGCCATACAACCCAATAGAGCTGCCTATCGAACAGGAGGTCTACGTGTGGGACAGCTCATACAAGAAGTGAATGGGATTTGTCTCAAGGGTAAGAGAGTCTTTTTCCTCAAATCTTAAAAATGATGATGTATGTGTTCCAGGTTTGCCTCATGAGACCGTGGCACGGATCATAGCAGAGTGCTACGCCAAACGAAACGAGTCTCATCTCTCTCTCCTTGTCAAGAATACAAAACCTACTCCAGCCGAAATGAGACGATCTTGCAAATAAGATCAGAGCAATGTGACATTGTACATAGTGAAAGTGCAGGGCTCTTTGTATCAGAGTCATTTCATTTGCTTCTTCATTACCCCTATAATGTGTTTATTGTGAATACTTCATTTGGACTTTCATTTTGGCTTTCCAATCAAATTATAATTAATACGAACATATCATTTAGGTACTATAAATGTTCATATACCATATATTTATTTATAAATACATTCATACAAATATTATAGATGAACGTATTTAGTATTTATTTATTTATTTATTATCTACAAAAAATATTAAAAAACCAATAATGAGTGAAGGGTCCAATTAGATATACGTTGAAAGGAATTTCTTTATTAGTGTTCCTCCACTTTATTTGTCTTCATTTTCACTTTTTAATGAATGTGATGGTTATAATTTACTTCGTCTTACACATAAAAGAATGGACATAAATAATATACTCTATTATTATCAACCAAACCTTTATAACTTAGGTATTGAAAATATATATATAATCCTAATTGAGGAAACGCAAAATTGAATTCAAAATTTTCTTTGTTTATAACCTTTTTTGAAGAAGGTGAAGCTAGAAAAAATGAACAGGGAGAGCATTAACTGCTCTGTGATCACAGTTGAAGAACTGAAGATGTCTGCCCAAATGCTATGAAAGAAAAAAAGCTATCGAACGATGACACTGTGATCGATTTTGGTGGAAATTCACTTGTCCGAAAGTTGACTCTTTTGTTCACTAGGGGGCGCTGAATGTCTCTACAACTTACCATGAATGTACCTTGTCATTTCACATTAATACGAGATAAATTCTGCGAAAAGATTATCAATATATATATATTCTTCAAAAGCGTCATCTGACGGGGGGAGTTAATTCAGAAATGTGGAAATCTCTACAAACTAAATGGCTTGTTTCATTTCTTTGTTGGAGAGCTTTGGTCTGTACTCTGTCTATAATTGTCGAAAAAGAGGGCAAAAAACCCTTTAAAAATAATAATTTAAGATTTCCTTTCTCTCAACTCTATCTATTACAAAAATACATGGAGTTGGCAAAAAATATATATATTTGTGGACACAAAGCGAAAGTCCCTGTCATTTGCTTTGGAAGTAACTTAAAGCATATAACTTGGATTATAATTATAATTATCAATAGTTACAATAAAATTCGTTTAAAAAAAGAAATTGAAATAGCGGATTCATTTTGTCAACGACTAGGTACTTGTGTTAAAATAATAGATACAAGTTGTATAAAAGTCCTGAAAGGTCCTTCTGAATTCTTTGATATAATTAATTCTTAATTGTATCTACTATGGGAAATAGAATAAGAATGGTTCAATAAATTTACCGTACAAACTCGCCTCATTATTAGAAATGTAACTTACCAAAATATAATGTAGAAATCCCAGATGTTGCATTTGTATATGAGTTGATTTAGACAATTAAACTATTTCAAGTCCTCTCTGATCTGTCAATTTAGATTTCAAAAACATAAGACAAATTGTTCCAAAGACTAGGAAATCCCTCCTAGATAGATAACAGGCACCTTTTATTACTTTGCTTTATAGCTTTACCCTCATCTCAAGTACTTTAAAAAAATGAGTAAGTTTAAAGAATATTTTGCGCTTTTTATTCAATAATCAAATCCATTTGCATTCATACAATAGGTGCATACAAGTCCTTACTAGGTCTTAATTTCTCCCCCTAAGTGTGGCTTGTTTGATACCCCCTAATGTATCCATTATATGTGTCAAGTCAACAAGAAAGCAAATTTGTTTTCAAATATTGAAATGAAGAAAATCAAATTTACAGTTTTTTTACTTCATAAATATAACGGTCAAATATTTCGGAGTCATTTTAAAAACTATTGCGCACGGTTTTAGCGAAAAGATTACTTTTAATCAAGAAGGCAAGGATTGTTGTTGTCTATCCAATAGAGCAATCGGATAAATGTGTCGACTTTACAAAGAGCCGCCGATATGATCCCAGATAGCTCCAGAGATGTACTTAGTTGTAGTAATCTAAAAACAGTTCATCTGTTGTAGAACTATTAAGAATCAACTTAATTCTCTATCATGCTTACCATAATGAATCATAGTAATAGTAACAACACAGTCAGGAATACCAGATGTTTTTTATTCGTGATTGTGGCCGGTATTTTTCCCCTGAATAAAGTTGCAATTATTGGTGGAGTCATTATTTAATTAATCAAAATATACTATCAATACAAACTTCAAAAGTATGAGGGCAGTTCACACTCATTTTTGAAATATTTTAAATAAACTTGGTTTCTTGTTGAGTTGACACATATGTAATATCCCAGCTAAAGATGATAAATCTAATTATGGATGCTGTAAAATATCTCCGTGGCGTAACTTTTGCTTTTTTAGGAAAAGCAATAGTATGTAGTGCTCTTCTTAGAAATCATAACAAATGAGTCACATATAGCTAGAGATGGACATTTTGTTGAGGTGAGTGAGTGTGACTGCAACTAGTACATATATGGTACCCCTGCATTGTATCTTCTGATTTTATTTGACAATATTAAATAATAATAATAATACCCTTCATATAATCGTAGCCTCTGCTCTTGTCTCAACGGTACAGAGAAGACTTAATTCAAATTTATTAATAAGGTTCTGGGCCCAAGTAACATTTTTCCCGGCCTTCCTTTAACTCAACACTCTCTCAACATTCTTGTCCATGTCTATTTATAGCCTATACCCAAATCTTTCTTTATCAGGCAATTATCATAATAATGTAAAAACAGCCATTCTTCTTTTTGTATCGATCCTCTTTTTTTAACGATGGGTTGAAATCGTTCAAAATCCAAAATTTAAAAAAATGATGGAAAAAAAAAATCACCAAAATAAATGAGAAATTATGTTAAAGGACATTGTTTTATTAATATTGGTAGGTTATTTGATAGAGATGAAGAGTGAGTTCTAGTGATTGTTCTTAGTCTTGATTGGATCTACTTCTCAATCATTTGACAGAATAGAAATGTATTTTAAAAATAATAATTAATAATGTATGTATGTATATCTGGAGATAATATAGTGAGGTTTATTTTTCAGAGTTCGTTACACATGCGGTAGACTTCCTGGACGTAGGAGAAGACCATTTTGGGATCCACACGGCCATCTACAACCATAGCATTCATATCCTCGGCAGTTAAAAAGTCAGGGATGCCAGCATAGCGTCTAAAAAGGGAGTATTTTAGTCACAAAAAATAAAAGTTTCAAACGAACTCAACGGCGTCGGAACTCTTTGACACACACACGCACACTTAACAATTGGTTCTTAGCGCCCGCAATGAGCTCTACTTACTCTCCCGTTTTGAATGCAAGATCATAGTTATCCTTCGGGGACTGCTTATCCACAATGGAAAAGTCAAAGGCATTCGGGAAAAAGTTGTGGATGAGAGCACAAAAGGCCTTTCCATCCGCCCAGGCGGATGTAAAGTTGACTATTTTGACATTCTGATTGAGGAAAAGCATGGATTATTGGAGTTATTGTGTATTTATTTATTTTGTGCTCAAGTGGAGTGAAGGTGACTTACTTTATATTCACGTACACGACATTGACACCAAATCATAATGGCCTCCATTTGGGGAGACATCATCTTGACGCCAGAGGAGGAGGGACGAGTAATACCCAATTCAAGGGCAACACCAGCATGGGTGGCCATTCCACCCCGTTTGGAGTTCCTAAGAAAAGAAAGTCATTAACATACATACCAATGTATTCAGTCCCATCTACCAAATAGAAATAATAAAAAATCAAATCCATTTCAAACGTCCATTAAAATCCCCTTTAAAAATACTACCTACATAAATATAATAATGAGCTCTCTCATCATTCAATTTAATGGCCTTTACATACATCTGACTCTTCCCCTATCTATAAATCTTATTGCTATCTTATCATCCTTCCTAATATTGTAATTTTTCATTTTAATATGCGTGTACAACCCCGTATTTTAAACCCCATTTACGAGTAAGAGAAAAAAAAGAGGTGGATCATTAAATGCAATAAAGCAAGAGGCAAAAAAAATGAAATATAGGTTTTAGCGAAAAAATAATTATATTGGGAAAAAATATATTACAAAAGAGCACAGGATCCAAAAAAAAAAAAAAAAAAAACGAAAGGAAGGAAGGAAGGAAGGGAAAAGGAAAAGAGGAGAAGAAATGCAGAAGGAGAAATGGGTATCATCATCCTTTACTTTTTTTAAAACAAAAAACATAAAGATTGGCGAATTTTCAAAAGCAATATTTAAAAAAACACAAATTATACAAAATGTACAGCTAGTATGTACACCTAAGGGCAGGGAGGGAGTATGTTACTATTGCGCGTGACCTTTTTAGATTCGACCCTGAAAAAAAAACACTTAATATATGTATACCTAAATATATTATCGTTTGCACATGCAAAAACACACACACATACACACAAAGTCGTGTTGACTTTTTTAGTAGGAAGAGATTCGATCTGTGAACTCACGGGTTGAGACAAGGAGAAGGGTTTTTGATTTCCTCAATGAGACCCGACATGTTCCGGAGGAAAAGATTGTGCATCTTTTTCTCATCCATGTACTTCAATTTGAGGCCTTCCACAGTGAGGACCTGCTCCTGTTGTTGTTGGCGAACCTTGGACATGGTGATGATCTAGTACGGGGTGCGTGGGAACCTCTTTGATTGATTAATATGAACTTGATTATGATTAGAATTTCATTCTTCTACTTTTTTTATAATTATTCATCTACTCATTTAATTAATTAATTCCATGCAATGACTCTACTTTTATGATGTTTAAAGAATTCATAAGGTTGTTGGGGAAAGGGGTGGATTTGGTAGCTAGAGAGATACAAGGAAAGAGGTTTCCCTGATACAATACATATTTGTATATTTGTACTTCAGAAAAGAAAGGTTATGTCATAAAGTATAATACAGAAAGAATAGACAATATGATTTATACATCACGGAACCTCTTTAACTCTATGATAGAGTACATGATACGTACTCTCCAGCCATTATTTCTACATGCATGATCATGCTATCTAAATAGCTAGACTTTAGATTCGAGCAAATTGAGAAGGAAAAATAAACTACATTTTAGCATTCTTTGTAGCGCACTCCGTTTTTTTTTTTTTTGGTTTTTTTGTTGGAGGATTTGACTAACTTACGGATTGATGCTATGAGATGGATTTCGTGTCTCTTCGATGAGGCCTGCCATGTTACGGAGAAAGAGATTATGCATACTCTTTTCATCCATGTTTTTAAGCTTTAACTCGGATATGTTATACGAATGCATGATTTTTGAGAAAACAAACCTTTTTAAATGAGCAAAAGTGGATCAAAAGTGAAAAAAATATGACAATTTGTGAGTAAATAAATTTCCTTGAATTCCCCTTTTACAAACAAATGAAGAAAAAAAATAGAAGAACTCTCACACTGAACTCTACACACTTTCAAAGTTATATCACAAATATCCTCTTAGTAGGTAAAAGACAAAATTCATATATGTATTTAAAAAACACACTCATACAGATTTGAGCATAAAGTGTAATCTACCTAGCTAAAGGCGACGGCAAAGTTATTGGCCCAGGCTCTGCTTTCTGCTTTCGTAGGTGACTCTTAGTTAGGTCTATACTGTACATATATAGAGGGAATGAACCAGAGGAGGAGAATGGGTTTATTTTTAGATAGCAAGCTTTCTATGACGCCATCCTCCTTCTCCTTAACTTTGGGTTCACTCTCTGAGGGCATATAGAACAAAGTTCAGTTCAGGAAAAACATCGAATTCCCTTAACGGAAACAAACAAAGGAGATCCATTCTCAATTCCTTATCCTCCCTCTATCATTTTAATCCTAAGAAGCATAAAGATCTTTTTTATATGCATCCATCCATGTTGCTTTTTATATGATACCCTTGGGGAATGACTCATGGGATTGCTATGCCCCTTAAAAATATTAAATTATTTCTATTCAATGACGTTCACGCTCAAAATTGAAACGAAGAACAAAAAATTATTTCTTTCAATTCTATCACTTTTAAAAACAGAGAGGGATAGAAATGAAATATTCATAAGTTTACGACACATGAATCTTATTGAACTTCCTTACTCTCTCTAAAGGAATCATTACACTCATTCTGGATTCTTACTACAAGCTCTTTGATACATACATACATACATACATTCCACAAATAAATGTTTCTGGGGAACGTGAAAAATGTACTCATCACTGATTCGTTCATCATCCTTGTGTTGGATTCAGTCTTCCAGTTCATAGTTGTGTTAATATTACGAAATGTTAACTATATTATAAAGGAAAATATGAGAAAAGTGTGAAAGCCTTTATATGTAGTTTTGTATACTAAATTATTTTTGATGAGTTTTAACTCAATTTTTAATTACGGAAAAATTATAAAAGCATATCACCACCGATCCATTCATTGATAATTAATTAATAAATGAATTACAATACTAATTGTAATTATTAATTAGAGTACCCATATTTCTTTTAGATTAATTAAAGAAAACAAAAGAAAAACAAGACAAAAACGCAAGCTCATTCATATGTAAATACTAACGTAACCTTTCATTTGACTCTTAAAAGCTTAATTAAAATTAAACTTATGAGTATTAAAGAAGAAGAAGAAAAAAATGAATCTGCCATTGTTATACCTTTTTAAATACGTCAAGAATTCAAGCATTTAATGTTAAATTAAAGTACACAATATGTGCTGATTGGATGTAAGAAAACAACAAAACATTTATATCAAGAGCCACCGACTTCATATTAATATGACCATTTCATCGTAGTATTGTTGTATTAAAATAACATAGCCAGGTAACTAATAATAATGAAGTAGTATATATGTAGATTAAAAAATACGTAGAATTAATTTTGAGATGTAACCTGGTACTTCTGATGAAGGAGGAATATCGGGCGAGCATGCGTGCGAACTAGAAGAAGGTTGTGAAGTGAGGAGGCGGCAGCTAGCTGACGAGCTGAGGTTTATCCCCCTCTCCCGATAATAAACCTCTTTATGCGCAGTTGAAAATCTTATTATTAAATGTTTGCTACTCAACTATCAAATACGAATTAATTTTCTGTCAAGCCTCAAGAAACTTGAGGTGACCTTTCTTATCGAAGAAGACACTGATTGAGTATTAGTCCAAGGGACTACACTAATTATTTTGGAGGATGTACTCTCGCGGAGGAAAGTGCTATTTTCTTCGTTCTCCGAGGAGTTTGTATGCTTGCAGTCTAAAGGCAGTCTCATGTCATTTTCGGCGTTTTCGTTCTCTGATATTGGAGTCCCCGGAGTCTGTTCGGTTTGACATCTTTGCAGAGCTCTATGATCAGGTGTGAAGGCTCAGCTTGTAATAGTTCAAATGCATGATTCCTTTTTTTTGCAGGGTCGGATCAGCCTCCTATGGAATGAGCTGAGTTGTGTGGATACGTTTATTAGTCTCTTGAGGGTGGGAGACCGACGTACGCGTCTGCACAGAATATTTCAATCCGTCATTGATCATGGTGATCCCATTCACACCACACTCACGTCCAAGCTCTATCTTCTCATTCAATCCAATCCTTCGGACTACAAAGAGTCTGCTATTAATTTCTCTTCTTTCCTCTCTGAAGCGGGTTGGTTCGAAGAGGCTCGAAAACTCCTCTTTCCCTACTACGACTCCAACTCCCCTTGTCCCATTGTTCTCCTTTCCCTCATCCACAATGTATCAGCCTACTGTGAGTTTGCGGATGCATCCGACTACATGTCTCTCCTCAAAGTGACGCCTCATCCACATCCAGCAGCTGTTTACTGTCAATTCTCTGCCTCCTGTTTCGACAGGTCTGAGTATCCTGAAGCATTCCGATGGAGTCGACTTGCTGTTCAATCTCTTTCCAATGATCTACCCTTAAAGGTCGTTATCGATGTTCTCAGACAATCCTCCAAGTCCTACGTGATTCGGAGACAATTCTCCAAGGCCAAAATGCTCATACTCGAAGCCATACTTCTCGCTAAAGAAACGTACGGAGAATGTCATCCCAAATATGCTGATTGTCTATTAGACTATGGATATTACCTATTAAATGCTGATCGAGTCATCAAGAGTATACAGGCCTATCAGTCAGCACTTGAAGTGAGTTTTTTGAACAAATTTCAATATCTTAGTCCTTCATGGGGGAATCCATTAAATACAAATTCATAGCATGATAAAAATCAGGTCTTGACCTAAATTTCATTCCGTGTCAATGTATTTACATATATTACAGACTGACTGTATGCCTTTCTATCTCTTCTTTTTGCTACAGGTTCGTCAAAAGTGTTTTGGGAGTCAGAATCTTCAAGTAGCTTTTGCACTTGAAGGATTGGCCTATGCTACCTATGTAAATCAATATAATACAGGAGAGTTTGAAAGAGCCAAGGGTCATGCAGAAAAGGCTCTCAGAATCATGCTTAATCTCCTTCCCAAGAGTCATCTTTTACTTGCTTCTTCTCAGCGTGTTTTAGCTCTAATCCTCGAGGAAATTGCCGTGGATCATGCTGATCAGGATATATCTCGAAAACTCCTGAATCAAGCAGAGTCTCTTCACAGATCTGCCATTCAGTTAAGTATCAAATCATTTGGAGAAGTTAATGTACAGACGGCAAAACACTATGGAAACTTGGGTCGCCTCAATCAAAGTATGAAGCGATATGCTAAAGCTGAGAAAATGCATCTCAAGGCCATTGAAATCAAGGAGAAACTCCTTGGTAATGATGATCATGAAGTTGCTCTGAGTGTGGGTCATTTAGCCTCTCTCTATACCTACGATTTGAAAGAATATAACAAGGCAGAGCTCCTATATCTCAGGTCCATTGAAATTGGTATCAAACTTTTTGGCCCTGGCTATTCTGGACTTGAGTATGATTATAGAGGGATTATCAGAGTCTACCAGGAAATTGAGGATTGGCCTAATTATTTTGTTTACACTTATAAATTGCGAGAGTGGGAAGAGTTACAAGGTCTAAGAAACCATGATGAAGTCACAAAACCTTGTTTCTCCAAAGGAGATCCTCTTCCCCTCTCAAGTATCATTCAAGCTCTTGATGAAAATGGATTGGAAGACAGTTATTTCAGCAATGTAAGAAACTAAAAAAAAAAAGTCTGTCTGAGCTTGAATTTTGAAAGAAAAGAAGAAATTGTGGATATCAGGATTTTCCCGGGCTGCTCGCTCTCCTTTTTGATATGAAAGCAATGCACAACTATGTACTTCAGTTTTTTCCTGTCTTAACTTTAATGTATGTTCTTATTTTATTTCTTATTAATTTCTTCTTCTTCTTTTTCTCCTTTTCGTAAAATGAATTCATTCTGCAAGATAGTGTGATAAGAGTTTCTTTCATCCCTTTCAAGTATTCTTTTATAGTGTTAAATCAGGCAATATAATTGATTTACATACCAATTAATTATCAATTATAATTCATTCAGAAGGCATTTAGCATCATCATACTTATATATATATATATATATATATGTATATGTATATTTCTTTCTTTATTTATTTTAAAAAATCAACTCCAATTCAACTTCATTCATTCATTCATATATTTATTTATTTAAAAGTTACCTGAAGTGATGCGATGATATTTCTTACGCCATTTAAAATGATTTTATCAGTTATTTTTTTTTTTTTTTAATTATTATTGTTGATCATGAAATTGCAAGTGAAATAAATGAATGTTCGAAATCTCTCTCTCCCCCTTTTAATTGAACACCTTTTTATCCATCCTTTCTTTATTTTTTGCTAGAATCAAAATATTAAGTTATTATCATTATTTATTATAAAAAATACGAGAATCAATATTTAAAATAAAAAAAAAGTATATTTTTATGTTGGCTTATCTCATTTTGGACACTAATAAAATGTGGATTTAGGGAGGGAAAATTGAAAATTGAGATGAGGAAGGCAAGTTTAATCATCAATTATTTGGTATTTATAGAGCTGATTGATAAGAATACGTGCCAACAAACATAAATCTTGGATATAACGTAGATATAATTATTTGTATGTAATGTTGAGAATAGAAAAACTTATTTATAGAAAATATAGAGGTCTATTTTTTCTTCATTTTTTCTAATTGTCTTGACATGATATGATGATTATGGAATTATATATCACATTCCTTATGACACACGAAATATACACATTTTTACACATGATTGGACGTTTTCAAATACTGGCGCACGTTTTTAACAAAGTTGGGGCAAGTCCATTGATGTGAGAGGAGCTTTGTGTCCTCATCAAGAACCTCGAGGACTTTATTCTTAAGAGGCTCCTTGATGGCTTTTTTCACGATTTGTATTCCAGTGGGGGAGAGAAGTTCAGTGAGTTGAAGGCGAGGGATTATTTCCTCAAAAAATTTCTCGGGCCAAATGACGGATGATACAAGTCCACAAGCTTTTGCTTCTGAAGCAGATATTGTCTTGCCCAGTAGAGTCATTTCTGACATCAAAGGGACAGAGGAGGAAAATGTAACTCGAGCGCCCGCTTCTGGAATCATAGATAACTTTGTGTAAGGTGTTGCGAAGGAGGCTTTATCAGATGCGAATACAACGTCAAAGAGAGGGAGCCAGGAAACAGCTAGTCCCAAGGCCTCCCCATTCACAGCAGCCACAAGGGCCAATTCATCACAAGTAATTAAGGTCAGGACAAGTTTGCGTATGGCATTGGACAGAGCCTCTGCATTTTTTCTCTGCTTCTCCATGGATTTGTATGTTAATAAGCTCAAATCAATTCCATAGCTAAACACGTTTCCTAGACCAGAAACTATAACTGCTCGACAATTTGGATCCTTTTTCAATGTATTGATGGCATCACAAAGTTCTTCACACACATTTGCATTAATCGTGTTTTTTATTCCTGTACTCGTTGGACTCAATATAATTTGAACAAAATTAGAGTATGTGCGAATCAAGATGTCTCTAAAATTCATGTGAACCCCTCTGATCCCATTCGCTTCAAGCCTTTTCTTTTTTGTCTCCTCTTCAGAGTTATTTTCATTTAGACAATAACGGGTCGAGCTTTTCCAAAGACGAAAATACTCGGACGGAGGTAGTTTTTGGAGCATTTTTAAAGTTCTTTCATTTTTCAAAGACTCGGGGCTGACTTTTACAACTTCCTCAGGTGAAAAAGATTTTTTAAGGTTATTTTTGCTGAGTTGTTGCGTTACAGCCAGGGGTGTTCGTGTCGTCACATTCACTTCCGTGGATGGTCTTCGATTTGAGAGAGACGATGACCCGTTTTGACCACCCATAGAGGAAGAACCATTTAAAGAGGAGGAACCTCCTTTATTCACAGATACTAAGTTCGAGGAAGGCGAAATAATCTTTCTCCTAGAAGAAGGAAGAGCATGGAGCAAAAACATGACTCCTTCATCTTTTTCAAGATTAGCCAGCTCTCTGGATCCCTTAATCCTTTTGCTAGAGGCTCTTTGTTTTATATCAGCCTCAAAGTTTATTCGAGCAGAGTCTATCACATGTTCTAGATCCATAGTTCCAGATTTCGAGAAAGAGTTCAATTCCCTCACTGAAGGCGAGTGTGGACGTTTTGAGCAGGAGTCTTCTTTCATTGGTATTGAATTGAATAAATTTTAAAATCGTCTGCAACACACAAAAGAAGAATTTTTTTAAATATTATTTATTGAGAATTGAACACTTTCTTAACATAATTCGCTTTTAATATATTTATATAAAAATATATACTATATACTATTTTTATTTTTATTTTTATTTTTCACAACAAAATGATGCATCACAGACTCATAAAACTTCAACTTCAAATCCTTTATTAACTAATTATCGGACAACTCATTCTTCATGTGCATAATGTGTTTAGAAAAGATCAAAGAATCATTTGACTGTGCAATATACTGATGCAAACGGATCCCCTGTGGAATTCCATGATTGAAAGGTAATTCCCTTTGAGTCCACTGAGGTAGTTTTTTCATAACCGCTCTTGGAATTTTGTCAAGTTGACTCATTTGCTTGTAAAAGTCCGGCAAATCGCTCTACACAAAAAAATAAATATTAAAAATGTTTATATCCAATGAGGAATAACATTATGTGCAACTTTTTGAGGAATAATATGAGGATTTCTTCTCTGAATGTCTGAGCATTCTTTTGTGCTCTATAACAAAATAATAATAATAATAATAATAAAATGGAATTACTCCTATGGTAATAATTTCTTCAAAAAGGAGACTTACATCACGTACAACGGAGAGAAGTGCATTGGTTGCCTTAATTGCTGGGAGAGAAATAGCTTCTTGAAGGATGACGTAGAGATCTAAAAGGAACATTGTATTTTTAATTGCGTTCGTACGAGTAGACTCAAGCAAGGGTCTTTGTAGCCAAAAGGCAGTATCTTTTTCCATGTATTCTCGACGATATTTTGGAAAATAAAGTGAATCCGAGCTCACACCCAAATAGCTCCGAACACAATATCCAAGAGACACAGCGTAATTAATGACGTGTCCACTATGAATGGCCCATGTGAGAAAAGAAATGTGTGCACCCAGAGTGTCATAAATATTATTTGGTCTAGTATTGAAGACTTTGTCCAGGTAGTCTGACATCATTCGACAGTCATGAACGACTTTGACAATGGAGGGAGAGAGCAAAAGGGGCTTTAAACCCTCTGAGAACCTTTCTTCTTCCTCAAAAATGTCGAAAATATAGACTGTTTCAAAAGTTGAAAAGGAGAGAAGACTTCCCTTCCCGTCTCGCCCAATGGCCTGGCCTTCAATGGATAGACCAACCATTCTCTGTGTGAGTAATTCATCCAAGGCCTCATCAAATAGCTTGGAACTTGGACTCTCAATATAAACAAAGGAAGAGGGAACATAGGATAAACTTGGAGGCCCATTTGTCCATAGATTTTCTCGAATGCTTTCCACCTCCACAGAACTATCATCATATGTCAAACTTGGATCCATCTCTGGATGCAATATATTGCCATGAGTTTGAGAGGATCTCTGTGTGGCCCTCTTAGAGACCCCTACCAGAAGTTCCATATCCACAACTTTTAATTTGCTCAAGTGCTCAGGCTTTGGATGCTCTCTAGATCTGAAATTATTATGCATATCCTTAGAAACAATAGCAGAGGTTTCTCCAAGAGTTCCTTCCCCGGAATCCATGACCACAATGTCAATTAAATCACTAACAAAAAAGGGACAATTTCCCTTCAAATGAACCTTCATATCCTTGTTCAAACATTTTTTTAAATAAATCCGATTTGTGTCTTCTGTTTTCAGGAGAATGCCTTCAAAGTAATTATCTTCTGACTTTGAGAAAAAGGAGACTCTCGAGCCTGATCTGAGCTCCTCCATGATCTGAAACTTAATAGTCATAAAAATTAATCAAAACAGAAATAAGAGGGAGGATGAAGGGAGAGTGGGAAATGATATAATCTATAGGATGAGTGAATAATTTAAACGCATTAATTATGAAAATAAATAAATTATAAAATAAAACATTTGATTTCGTGGGAGTTTTCAGTCCTTTTTCTGCTCCTTGCCAGGCCCAGTATCTCCAAGATAGGCCTTGAAAATAAAGATGAAGAGGAATAAATGAAGAACAATGACGGCAGCAATTGCGGCAAAAACATCTGCAGACTCGAAGTTAATCCGGTGAAATAGAAAAGAACAAAGGAAAAACGTGACGATGGGACTCGCCATAATAAAGAAAGAGTGAGTCAAAATGGATTTGAAAACCTCGACGTCGGAGGCTTCTTTGTTCACGGAGGCTCTCAATTTGGATATCATATCGCTGTTGTCCGCCATTGTCATCCCGGACTCCTTCCTGTTTGCAAGTAAGTAGCTGAGGATTATTTATGTTACTACTCTCTATTGACGATTAGCTGTTACTTTACTATGTTCAAGCAACTGCCAAAAAAGGATACCAACTGCTCCACGAGTCATTGACTATATACAGCCAAGTTAAGAGAGATCCTGTGTTGAATATGAACTGTATTGGAATAGTACATATATTCAAAATGATTATTATGTAACTATTTACTCATGCCTCGCTCGTTTATGTACAGTATATAATATAACAAGGATGTATGAATTACGTCTTATGAACTAGGTACGTAGATGCTTTATAAAATATATGTACTTTTGAGTGCCATCAAGTGAGGTAGTACTGTTATGATATTGGCTGAATTTGTATAGATCCTGCTTACATCCATTTTCCATGTTTTTTATTGTAAGCCCTAAAATGATTTTAGGAGAACTCTAAAAGATATTAGAGTAATGGCCCTCCTCAAACGCTCTTTTGACTCATTATAGAACCTATTTAAGAACTAACTTCTGATTGTTCCTACACAATTTCGAGCCCTTTATCAAGGAAATATCCTCTTCTTTTTCCGTTAAATAGAGTTTACTCTGAATTATTTCATAATTAACGATTTTCTCGGATTTTAGTTAATTCACAGGATAAATGATTCATACATTCCTATTAATTAATATTATAAACAGAAAATATTACCAGGATCCTTCAAGGAAATCAAAGGACATAAAATAATATTGTGACCAGAGAGTGTCGTCATGACTCATATCATATTTAAACTTGAAAGTAACACTCAATGGCGTAATTAATATATTATATTAAATATAAACATAGTTTGTATTCTAAGTATCTCTGGGCTAAATTTCAGGCAAAAATAAATCTAAACTAATATGGCCTTCGCAAATATAAAAAGTGTAAACAATTACCGGACTTCCCTCATGTTTCGACTTCAGACTCGTAGTGAAAAGAAAGACTCTCGAGAGTTGACAATATATGTATACTCGTAAAAAATGACTTGTGATTGTTGAATTACAGCTTTTGAGTATAATATTTGTGATTCCGAGTACGGAGTAACTTAATGATCTAATATCAACCTAATCATGGACACCAAGTCTAATAGGGGGGGGGGGGGGGGGGGGTCATATAGTTCGAGAAGTAGGAAGATGATTGGGTTAGACGGTTCCAAAGGGATTATGAAATTTTAACCCTTTAGATGGGCTAAAATGATACAATCCTCTCAGACGAAGTGGTGTTTTATTTCCAAATAAACATATCCTGAAACATTCTATGTATTTACATTAAATTTGCTCAAACTTCAAAAGCCTTACAAACTGGAGAGACCATGCCCCCCCCCCCCATGCTAACACAGACTTTATATAGACACTATGAAAGCAATATTGTGAAATTCTGTGTAAAAAATGTGAGAAGAGACCATTCTCTTGTAGTTATATTTGACTAAATTAAACTATGAGGAAGATGTAATTATAATGGATAGAACATGAAAAGTATTAATTCATGGATGTAATCAGCAAATAAGGCAGTAGCTAGCTAGGTATTTGAAGACAATTAATAATACTATTAATTTGTTTTTATTAAAAGTATGCTATTATGCTTCACATGAACAGTGGATTTAAAAACGAGAGCTCCAAACAGTATTTTGTATTCGAGTCTACTTTATCACAAACTTAGAAAAAATTTATACATGAATTAGCCAAAGTAAGGCTTACTACGCTCATTCCTCATTCAAGTATTTTTTCAAAATCAAAGTCATCTGTCAATTCTTAAGGTATATATATTCAGGAAAAAAATGTTTATAAACAGAGCAAGCTTGAGTAGCATTCCCTCTGCAGTTACATATATTAATATATGATATTAGATATATCCGTAAAAGGGTGGCAGAATATTTGTAGCTTGTTCAACAAAATTGACTATTTCAATATTCAGATTTGCGTCCTAATTTATTATGGATTATGCATAATCCATAACAAATTATTCTAATTAATATGTATCAAATGATACATATATATATATAAATTAAAATTATATATATATATATATATTATTATGATTATTATATCTGACTTTCGACACCAGAGTGCGCTCCCCTCTCCTTTTTGCCCGAGAATTATATAGATAAATAAATATCAAAACAATGTTATTTTTAATAGATAGTAACTTACGTACTTTGGTAAGCTGCTCATTTTGGTTTTCATATATATCGTTCGGTTTAAATTATTCTAAATAATCCGTGGTGGTATTCGTTCCTTCTGTGTTTTAACTGATCATGAGTTCTGCGGATGTGAATTGGGATGTCAATCAGTATTACTCTGAACATGAGCCGTCTCATCACTGGGAGCTTCGTAAAAAGTTTATGGAAATGAATAAGGGACGATATGAAGAGGAGAAACTCGTTTGTCTTGCGCAGACATTTGCAAATTCCGAGTTTTTGGGGTGCAGGTAGGTGTTGATACTGACAAATAGGCGGATAGCCAGCCTTTCATTTGTTTATACATATACATATATATTCATTGTAGATACCCTCAAGAAACCATGGAGCTGGTTGAGGAACTGGCCTATGGCATTGTTCAGGATTACCGAGAGTCACAGAAGAATAGACTTCAACGAACCTTTGTCTCTGGTGCATCAGCTGCTGGAAGCAAAGTCAATCGCACTAAAAGACAAAAAACCAATTGAAATCATCTTTTATCAAATGAAAAGGAATGAATTCTACTATATATTGTTATAAGTAGTATTAGAGCCTAAATGATTCTACTTTTTGAAAAAAAGACTTTTTAAACCTTCTCCTTTTTTTATGTCTAATAAATTCCCCTGATTCAATTTGTTTTGTATCTTTGTTTTCAATGTATAACAATAGAAATGAGATTACGTTAAGGAGAAGTGCCTTTGATACATGATTAAAAATTAGGGTTAATTAATTATTATTATACATTATAATTAATAGAAACTTACAATCAAATTAAATCCTTGCTCTTCAAATTTATAAAGATCACGCTCATCAATTTTAATTTCTTTTTTTGCATTACCATGTGGGTCAATTATTTTTCTGTATGCACACAAAAAATAAGCTCAAAATCTTGAAAAATGAGATTGTGTGAGTCTAATTTGTAAGGATCACCAAATTGTAAATGTGTAAAAAAAATTATTTTTATAAAATGAATATCCTCGGGAAACAAGGGGATCTAAAATTCTGAAAATAGGACTCAAAATATTAAATATAGAATCCATGGAGGAAAAAAATTGTTTTGAAAAGTTTTGAGAAATTGATTTTTTTATATTTGTATCATTCTTTTTATAATAGTAATAATTATTCTCTCACATTTTTGGCAAGTGTAAAAAACAAAAACAGTTGAAAATAACTTCAAAAGTCCAGGAGAGGATATGTCTTCTAATTTGAGCTTCCAAGTCCCCTCACATCTTCAAGATATATAGTACACGCATTTAAACTTACATACAAAAACTGCAATTTCTTTTTTCTCGAAACTTTAAAAAATATTTGTTAGATCCCTCATAATATGTTGATATATTGAATCATCCACGCTGCTTTCGTCGTTCATAAAACTTTGAGGTGTGATTCAAGTGTCACAATTGATTAATTAATAATAATAATGGAATGTATCATGTAATAGTCATAGGGAATATTCGATAGCGGATTCAAAATAATATTAATTATGATCCATCAGCTTGAAAATCTTTGTAAGTTTGAATTCGTTCAAAACCTTAATTCTCTTGTGCTTTTTGTGGGAAATCTCGGATTCTCATAATATTTTTTTTATTTAATGTATACCTTCAGAGGAATAGGGTAGATAAAGGCTCATGTTATGATATTGAGTTGCTATGTACAACACTTTCTTCAACAATAATAATTAATTATAATTCTTCTATTTATTAAAAAAAAAAATGTAGCCATAACGACAAGTCATATAATGACTTACGGGTGAAAAACTACTCCCTTCATTACATTTTATGAAAAAACAACAATTATGTTTTGTCACTAGGGAGTAATAACTAAAAAAAATGAAATAAGTTACAGAATAATATTTAAAATACCCTATTTGAGCATGCATGAAGTTGACTTACATGCATTTTTCTTTTATTCACACAGGGACGGATTTAAGGGTTTCATGACCCTTCGTAATCTTTCATAGACTTCCAAAAATATAAATAATTCCTTAAATAATAGTTAATGGAAAATTCATTCGATATATTAGTAGAACTGCACCAGCTAGTTTTCCCTATACAGATATATATTTTAAAGAAGTAAATTTGTACTTCCAAACACTCATCTTCCAAATATTTACAGCAATTGTCATGTCAAACTTCTTGATAGACTACTTGGTCTAGTAATTTATATTTCTAAAGTTTTTCATTCCTCTTTTTAAACAAAAAAAAAGTTTTTTTTCATATTACGAATGTAATATACATGAAAATCTTAGTTGGTTTTGGATGTCTCATATTGATTTATTCGACGGAGATAATGTACCAAGTCTGAAAAAGGGTGACCCTGTTCATCACTCGAATCGAAACAAGAATTTTGTTATCTCTACTTCTGGGTATTCATATATATATATATATATATATTTCATGACCCTGGCGTAATAATATACCTTAAGTCTTTAAATCTCTTGAAAATTGCTTTTTGAGTTACGATTTTTATTTGTTCAGTCGTGCTTTTAGTTTTTTGACTCTGCTAAACATTTATTTGCTGTCAGAGTTCTACCTTCACACTTTTTGAAGCATTGAAATGAATTGCAGTTTTTAATAGAAAATGTTCGACTTACACATTCAAAGGCAATAAAATAAAATAAAATAATGGGGCCCAACAAACATCCCATAAATGTTTGTTTTTTTTCCTTGAATTTCCATTGTCCGTAAAGATTTCACAGATGCACTGCACCAAATTTCAAAATGGAAATATAGATAAGATAAAAAGTATTGGTACATAATACAAACATCTTAGATAAAATAATGTAACAAATATTTGTTAGTATTTAAATTCCAGTTTGAACTTGTAGACCCTTTAGCAAATTCTTAAGCCAACTATATCAATGACAATATCGTTACTGACAATTTTAAACTCAATCTTAACTGTATATAATAAGTTATTATTAATAACATATATTATATATATATATCATTTTGAGCTATTACTGTGCATTATTTTATTACTTATTTATGAACCGTGAGTACTCGTATTTTATAAGTCACAGAATACTTCTCATTTAAAAAAATGAGAAACTACACCCTTGGTATAATATTGAACATCCGTTTGAGTTTAACTCAATGCAATATCTTTATCATAAGGTCCTTGAATTCTGCATTTAAAATGAGTTATTTCATTCTTTGAATTCAACTTGTGTACAATATATTACATGGAGCTATTCATAGCCATTCAATACATTGAATTAGACTAGCTCAAAAACATAGATGATCTGGATTCACACTATTTTAAAGGATCTGATTTGCCTTGGTAATTATTTGGTTTCTGAAAACCTAGCCATGCCACTGACGGGCTACCACACTCTCAGTAGCTCAGTAGTAATATTACTACAATACTAATTACCTAATAATATTATTAATAATAATTAGTTATTTATTCATACATCGAGTGAGTCCTATACGTAAGGGGCTAGTAAAGTTAGAATACTAGCTATAATCTATAATTTCATCGTACGCGTACAAATTGGGTATGTAGCTGATGTATATATAAAGGAGCTACTTTATTATAGCTATAATAAACAATCAGCTGATTCGCCGACATAAATAAACCGTAAACAAACTTTAAGAGTAGTAGAGCTGATCTCCACCGTGCATCCCACGTGTATCACTGAATTGGAAACAAACAACAACTCAACAAGGCAGAAAGAAAAGATGGGATTCAGAGGCGGAGGTGGTAATTTCCGTGGTGGCGGCGGAGGTCGAGGTGGCGGCCGTGGTGGTCGAGGACGAGGTGGAGGACGACAATTTGATGCTGGACCTCCTGAGCGTGTCATTGCTCTAGGGAATTTCTCCCATCCTTGTCAAGGAGATCTCGTTCTCAAAGCGACCCAAAAGGATGTTCCTTACTTCAACGCTCCCATTTATCTAGAAAATAAGCAGTCGGTCGGGAAGATTGACGAAATTTTCGGTAATCCCATGGAATATTTCGTGTCTGTTAAACTCTCTGACACGGTAAAGGCCAAGTCATTTGATAAGGACCAAGTGCTCTACATTGATCCAGCCAAGTTGCTCCCCATCCAGAGGTTTGTTTCTTTGTTCAGTCAACTTATTCATTTAACATGATCATTTCTACTAATTAATATACAGATTCCTTCCTGGAGGAGACAAGAGACCTGGCGGTCGTGGTGGCCGAGGGGGTCGTGGAGGAGGTCGTGGCGGTGGTGGCCGCGGAGGAAGAGGGGGAGGCGGCTTTGGTGGTCGCGGTGGTGGAGGAAGAGGGGGATTTGGTGGTCGTGGAGGTAGCCGTGGGGGCTTTGGAGGAGGAGGAAGAGGCGGCTTTGGTGGTCGTGGTGGAGGAGGAAGAGGTGGTTTTGGTCGAGGGCGTTAATGTCCGTATTCCCTCTCTCATTCACTCAGTTTCTTTCTTCGCGTCGCATTTACCTCTACTAAAACATTACCTATGTACATATGTTAAACTGTTTATTTATTCAATAAACGTAACATTCAAGTTGTATCATTATATCTCATTAATTAAATTGTAATTCATTGTATGATACAAAATTAACACTCATTTCGAGAGTGTCTCCATCATTCGGTGATGTATTGTTATAATTTCCTTTCTTGGATCCATCATGGGCTTAAAGTAGGTTTGCCTTGTGTCTTGCATCTTTATACACTAGTTTCTGTATTAATTTTCGTAGTAACAAGATGTGCCAGACTCGATTTTACACAATTTATATCATCCCGTCAGTTTATGTTGTAATGTTTGAAATGACATAAAAAATTAACATATCATGTACGTTGCATAAAACTTAGTATTAGGCTAATCTAGTTGCTATGTATGCGATTATAATTGACTAAATTCGTAATTGAAGTATGTTTTCTATCGTTCAAAGGTGCATAGAAGTCTAGCTCAGTAGGTTTCATAAATATGTATTTTAATAGTTTGCAAATACCCACCATACACAAATTGTGGCATGAAGCCATCCTTCATAATGATGTGTGATACATCATACAATTATTTTTTAGCACTACCTATACCCCTAATTACCTCATTTGTGTATAAGCTTTGATAATGGTAGGAACGTGCAGTTGATTAGTATAATTTATTATTAATTAATATAATCAAAAGCAAGTGCTAAAAAAAAAGACATACGGGAGAATCTAAGAATAAAAATGACGTCATATCCACGTGACATCTGAAATAGTTTCACCAGATTATTTATTCGTGGTCAGATGTCGAGGATTAAACGTAAACATGGCCCTGGTGGAGGGATTCAAGGAGCTGATACGACAAAATCCCGAAAGGAGCGTAGAAAAGAGGCACGCACACTTAAAAAACAATTGAAAGCGGATTGTTATCGTCGATTAAAGGGAGGAAAAAAGGCTCCAATCCCGGAACCCGAGACGGTTATAGTGGAAAAACCCTCCGTTAAGAAAGATAACAAAGAGAAAAAAGCTAAGAAAGAGGCTGATAAACAACGTAAAAGAAGGTTGAAGGAGGATAACGCTCATGAAGAAGCGAATATTAAGCAATTGAGTAAGAAATTGGGTTTAAATAAACGTAAATCGAAAAATCCAATCCCCAAGAGTTTCCTGGATGACGGCCTTGATTTTCTACTTGATGCCGTTGACTCTGAAAAAATAAATAATAGACTCCTCTCTGATGATGAAAATGAAGCTGACTCGAAATTGGTCGATGAAAGTAACTCTGATTTTGACGAAACAGATTCTGAGGGAGTTGAAGATCAAGAGTTCACAGAAATGGAGGAGGAGGAGGAGGAAGAAGAAGAAGAAGAAGAAGATTTGAACGAAGAGGGGATTCTAGAGAAGGGGGAAGAGGGAGAAGAAGTGTCGGAGGATGATGTAGACTTAGACGGAGAAGAGTCTGGAGATGAGGAAATAGACTTAAATGAAGATGATTCGGATGATGTAGACTTTAACGAAGAGGAGGACGAGAGTTCAGATATGGAGGAGGAAAAAATATATAATGAAATGACTGAAAATTCTGAAGTATCTGATAAAGAAGCTTCTCCTGAATCCAAGAAATCTTCTAAAGTTTGGGAGGATATTTATGGGCGGAAAAGGGATGTGGATGGGAATGTTTTGTCCACAAATTCCTATGTTCCTCCAGCACTCCGTAATTCCACTGATGAAAGTACTAAAATCCGACTTAAAAAGAAAATGAAGGGTCTTTTAAATCGTCTTGCTGAGAGCAATTTGCACAGTATCTGCACCGACATTGAGTCTATTTTTTCATCTAATTCTCGTAGAGATACGAATGCCGCCCTCTCTGAATTACTCTCAGATGCCTGTATATCCCATGTACTCGCACCAGAACGATTAATCATGGAACATGTTCTTTTAGTTTCAATTCTGAGTGCCAATGTAGGAACCGAAGTGGGAGCGCATTTTCTTCATCACATAGTGACAAAATTTGATACTTTGTATGTCAACACGGATTTATCAAATACAGAGTCAAAGGAATTGGATTGTTGCTTGCTCCTCATTAGCTATTTGTACGCCTTTAAAGTCGTTGATAGTTCTTTAGTATTTGACTTAATTCGGAAGTTAACCAAGAGCTTTGAGGCAAAAGACATTGAATTGATACTACAGATTTTAAAAGCAGTTGGATTTAATCTACGTAAGGATGACCCTGTTCAACTCAAATCTGTCATACTAGAGATACAGTCTGCTTCCTCTTCTTCTCAAATTCAGGACTCTCGTACCAAGTTCATGATTGAAATCCTTATGGCCATCAAAAATAATAATGTCAAAAAAATTCCCAATTACGATCCGGAGCTTCAGCCCCATTTGAAGAAAATAATGAAAAACTTCCTTCGACCTGGAACATCAACCACTCCTCTAAGTGTTCGACTAGAAGATTTGTTAAAAGCTAATCAAAAGGGTCGATGGTGGATTGTGGGCTCGGCTTGGGCTGGTAAAGAAAACAGTAATCATGAGAGGTTGCAACCTGATCCAGCGCATAAGGAAAAACAGTTTTCTTCTCAGATCCTTGATTTGGCTCGTAGGATGCGGATGAATACACATTCTAGAAAAATGATCTTTTGTAGTGTCATGTCTGCGGTGGATTATTTGGATGCTTTTGAAAGACTATTGAAATTAAAAAACATTCCGAATAAAGAAAGAGAGATTGCATTTGTGCTCCAGGATTGTTGTCTCCAAGAAAAGGAATTTAATCCATTTTATTTTCAGGTGAAATTTAATCTATCTTCGTTCATCCTAACATAATATTTTAATTCTTTCTTTTATGAATAGGTTATGTCTAAACTATCATCTACAGATCGAAAATATAGAATGGCATCTCAGTATTGTCTTTGGGATAAGATAAAAGAAATCGAATCTCTCAGTCAGATACAAAGACAAAACCTGGCCGAGTATTCATCTTCGTTGATTCTAAAATTCAGTCTTCCTCTCTCTGTTTTGAAAGTCGTTTCCTTTGCTGATGTTAATAAGCCAACGATCGCTTACTTAAAGACAGTTCTAGCCAAGATTTTAATGAGCAGTAAAGAAATTTTAATGAAAGTGTTGAGCTCTGTCACAGGACATACAAAGCTTAAGGATTTTCGAGAAAGCATCACAATTTTCATGACGCATTTTATGCTCAAGTCCAAAGAAAATCCATCTTTACACGATCGAATACGTCTTGCAGAGAATGTTCTTCGTTCAAAGGATCTCCGAACTTACTTTTAATTTAAATTATACTTACTTATGTTGTATTCATCCAATAAACATACTCGATTAATCATTTGGAGAATTGATTCCTTTTGTTATTTACTTATAATAATTATCATTAATGGATGATACTTTTGTATGTTTCAGATGTCCTTGGTACGAGAGGGATGGATAAGTCTGTATGGATTTGGAATAGGAAGCTCTATCCTACTATTTCATCTTTTTTCAAAATCCAACTTTTTCTATTTGTACGCCTTTATATATGTATCTCACCTCCTTGGGAGTTGCGTACTTATTCCAAAGTTCCTCTCCCTTCAATCCTTGCATAGAGAAATATTTCAAATCGGAACTTTTCTTGGATGGGGCTGCTCCATCGGAATTATTTCACTCTTAGTTTCTTCGTCCAATTTTGGAATGTACCTGATTTTTCTAACTCTTTTCCACTACTCGGAATATATTGTGACCGCCATTTCAAATCCCAAAAATCTGAGCATTGACTCTTATCTTATTAATCACGGAAAGGAATACGGTATTGCTCTATTTGCTAGTTGGATTGAGTATTTTATTGAGTATTGTTTTTTCGAAAAGACCTTGAACTATCTGTCCTGCCTGGGTGTGCTTCTGTGTATTAGTGGAGACTTGATTCGAAAAGTGGCCATGCTTCAAGCTGGGGCAAGCTTCAATCACATTGTTCAAAATGATCGAAAAGGTGATCATATACTTATAACCAATGGTCTTTACTCCATAAGTCGACATCCGAGCTACGTTGGATGGTTCATTTGGTCCTCAGGAACACAGATGATTTTATTGAATCCCATTTGTTTAGTAGGATATATAGTCGTGACTTGGTGCTTTTTTAATCAACGGATTTACTATGAAGAGTATACTCTATTGACCTTTTTTGGAGAGTCATATGCTGAGTACATGGACACTGTTCCTGTTGGCATCCCCTTTATTGAAGGCTTCAGAAATAAATAGATGATACTATGGAAACTTTGTAATTACATAATATGTATGATATTATAATTAATTTGTCTTCTCTTTACATGCTAGTTAATTTTACTCTGATTTGTTACATGCTTTTTTATGATGCTATTCCTCTTCTGATCTTGTGTACCTCTTGTGAATGAGGCTTAAAGATGTCACATTAATTAACGCATATATATGTAGCATATATACATCATCATTATTCTATTACTACACATTATGTAATTCATGTTTTGTCTGATTCTTTTTTTCTCTCCACAAAAATTGTATTATTATTTAGTTCCATTAACCTTTTGATGTACATAATATATGTTATATGTTATATATATATGTGTACATAAAAAAGTCAAATAAAATAGAAACTTGTGTTATTATTATTATTATTATAGGATTGTATTTGTGGTCACTAACTTTCTTTAGAGATTAATGCGTAAATAATTGAGAGATTACAATTGAATTTGTTTTTATACATGTATACATTCATAGGTATGTAACTTTGTACATAAAGGCACAATAACATTCTGTAACGAAATCCCTGTTTTTGATGCTCGTGAAATAGTTATTTCATAATAACACTAATCGGAAATTTATGATTCATTCCTTGTATACTTCCTAATGAAATTAATTAATTAATTATAGTGCTAGTATGACTCAAATTACCTTTCAGTCGTTACTCGTAGAGGTAGTAGCTTTTACTATCCCGTAAAAATGTGATCCGTAAATTTTTATGTATGTATTTATAGAGTGGATTAAATGCTATTGGATGAGTCAAATCTGAAGTTGTCGATCAATTAGTGTGGCTAAAATACAAAATAAAAATAAAACTTGTTACGTGATACGTCAAAACAAAATTTGGAGATTCATTACATTGAATTCAATTTCTATGTAAAAGTGTTATTTTGAGGATTAATTATTTTTTATACATTTTCTTATAGGTACAAATATGTTTTACATATTTTATGGCAACTTAATTTATTTCAACACTTAATATAAATATAGCCACGTTACAATTTCAGCCAAATAATGAGAGATTCTACAAAAAATAATTTCAACTCCTTCATAATTATAATTTTTGAAACTACGAAAACCAACCTTAAACACAATTAAATTTGCTCACATTACGGCTCAAATACATACATTAAACGATACTCAAGATATTCATGTAATTTAAAAGTAACAGTTCTAAATTATCCTTCTATATTGTTTTTTTTGATAAATCGATTAGTGCAGTCTTTAAATTTTGTCATCAAAAAATCATATTATTAGAGGAATTATGGAAATTCAATTGGTTGAAATTTGCAATTGCTTTTGGAAGAGCCTCTAAATCTTTTGCAATGGTACATAAACTTTGCAGAGCATGTTAACATACCTTAACGCAACTTTTGATAAATAGCCAACCACTTAATTTTTAAAAAAAATCCACTATAGTGTACATGCTAAGAGGTACCTCAGACGATACGAGGAAAAATCATCGAGAGACGTTCATTAATCATTTAGCTGTTCATTCTTTCATCCATTTATGGTATTGTGTTATTTATGAGGTATTTAAATAATGAAATAAATATTGAAATTTGCAATTGCTTTTGGAAGAGCCTCTAAATCTTAATACTGAGCTAGAGGTATAAACTCTAGCTCAGTGGTTCTTAATCTGGGTTCAATCAAATCCCAGGGCTTCTGCTTGGCCAGAACAAAAAGGCACATGCTATTTTCCCAAATACGAAGGGTTCGATGAATGCATGTATGGAACTTGTGGGGTTCAGTACCTCCAAAAAAGTTAAGAAATACTGTCCTAGCTGGAGTACGGCTTTTCACGAAAGTCAAACTGGTGCTTCGTTCAGACAGGCAGTAAATTTCAGACAAAATCTTAGAAGAGATCCTTCTCTTTCTGCTCGAATACCGATGGTTGCAGCTATGTAGGAATGGTTTGAAAACTTATGAGCTATAAAAGTTCTGTAGGACCAGGATTTATAACTTTTATGAAGGTACATGCATATAAATAAGGAGTCTTATCAAATTTCAGATGGATTGGAAAACGTTTTTAGCTGACAACATGGGATTGAAATGTCAATGTCCTATACTTGACCTATATTTTACCTCATTTAAAAAATAAATCATTGCATGGTCTTTAAGTCTAATTGAGACTTAATACATATGATTCAATGGTAGTCTATTTAAAACTATCTCAAAAAGAATAGTTGATGATATAATTTGATTTGAAGAGTCAATAATTAATTATTTAGGTTTGGAATGAGGAAAAAATAATTTTTAATTTCGGTAAGGGAAAAACTATTTTTCTTTTTTTAATGCTACTGAAATAAATAATTATAATTGATTGATTGGGATTTATTTATATAATCAATTCACATAGCCTTAAAAAAATTACTGATCTTTTGCTATCAAAATAGTCTCTACTGGTATAAGAAAAGTTAACATTTTAGCAAAATTAAAATACCTGTTTCATAATCGACAGCTGGCAGCTCAAAAATTATAATTTTTTAGGTTTAAAATTTTGTATGTTAACAATATGTGACATCTTTTTATCAAGTTAGCTAATTATACATATATCAATTTCAAATTTCAGTCGAGTGGGGTAACTGAGATGAGGAGGATGCTGCATCCCCCTCATCCCGGATGCTCTCCCACACTTCCACCCCCTCCCCTCCATTCGTGACCTTTTTCTTCTTGTGTGGTTAACGGTGTGTATGGTTATAGTTATTTTTTTAGTTTGTTCCTACTCCCTAAAGAGCTCTCACGGCCCACGTTTGAAAACCACTGATCATATGTAAGTGTTTCTCAACCCTTTTTGTCCCCAATAACAAACTCAGAATTTCCTACGAATATAATGACACATTTGTAAAATTTAAAATGGTAAATAGATTGTGTTTTTTTAAGGGGGGGGGGGGGCTAGCTCAGAAGGGATTTATGATCTCGTGACGCACTGGTAACTCACTGACAATGGGCTACGAGGCTTTTTTTCTTCTGTTGGATGAGTTATTTATTGACTTAGGGTTTCGATCCTTGAAACACTCTTCTCACGGCCTTATCCCAATAACAGAGAAAAGCTAGTACGAGTTTAAGGAATAAACATTCCACAGAGGGGAAGACTATTTTTTGGGACATTAGTCCCATTACTATTAGTTACTACCAACTGATTTAAGTAGTGCTCTCTTTTATTTCTGTTTCTTTTCCGTGGAGAGATTGCGAGAAACAATGAGTACAATCCTTTATGTAGGAGATAATGTCATTTATATAAGAATAATATTATATTATTATTATTAATAAGACAGTTATACTTTTGCATACATACAAAAATCAAAGTCTTGCTAGTTCCCATGTTTTGTACATTCATTTATTGTGGAACATATGTTAAATGAAAGAAGTAAAGAACATACATATACATCCACATAATTTAAAAAAACATATTAAAAAAATGTTTTTATTTTTTATTGTGGGAGTTAGTTTATTTTACATAATACATATATTATTATAAAAGTACAGTAAATTACAAAACTGAAAGGGGGGAGTTTACGACTTTAGATGGGATGATTGTTATTTCATCTCTTGTATAAAATACAATATAATAATATATTTGAGACGTGCATATATTGCAGGAATGATTTTATGATATATTTTGTCTCAAGCTTTTCATTCATAAAAGGATTTACTGGCTAATTTGGAGAAGGTTCCAGGTTACTATAGGGCATATAAATTCTTGAGAGGAAAATCATTTCCATTCTTCTTCATCCCATTTAATTTTTAGTTGAATGTTCACTTTCCTAGATGAATCATGCAATTGAGTCCTTGTGATTATTGATTTCGGCATTTCCTTTCTTTCAAGTGCGCATTTTAATTCGAAATCCTTTGTTCTCGAATTGGAATTTGCACTCATACATATTTTGAGGAGCTGAAGGAGGTAGAAAGGACAACTCTGTTGTAGAGATGAGCATCTCATCATCCTAAAGAGTTCTGAGAGGAACTAAGCTCATATAAAAATTGTTATAATCATTTAGACATTAATTGGGATTGACCGATGTGTAGAAAGGCAAATTTAATATGAATAATGTATGATAAATTATGTCAAATATGTATTTCTATGTACTTAAATTCTATTATGATTACTATTATTTTGAGGTCATACTTTTTTCTTTTTTCTCAGAATGTCTCTCAGACTCTTTTCAAAAAGGCTTTACTATTCTTTTTTATTCATCTTTATTAATTTCTAAAGGCGAGAAAAAAGAGTCTTTCCCGGCGAGCGTTTTTCACTCCAAAATCATCTGAGTGGGCAAGCTTTAAAATGCAATTTTTTTTTGTTTTGTTTTAAAAGTTGTCATCATTCATTTTTTGATTTCTCTAAGAGGGCACATCTATTAAAAAAACACGTTTTGATATTACAAATCCATTAGTAATGCCTACATCACACTCTTTGTAATAAAAAGGTGCCACAGAATACAGGTTTCATAGAGGAAAGTTTGTTTTTGTTGCCATGTGCTCAAATGGTTTCAATACAGGCTACTACAGTTTAAAACAGCTCCCCCCCCCCCCCAAAAAAAGCAAACTTCTACATTCCCTCTTTTATTCAAGGGTCAATGCCATAGCAGCTGACATGATGTCTCACTGTGTTACAATGTTTTTTATGACCTGTCCTCTCAGGCGTGATTGATTCACGCTCACCGGGAATGACTCTTTTTTCACAGCTCTAGAGTAATTTTCGAGTCTCAAGTTTTGAATAAGTCGAGATGCTTTTTAACACAAGTCCAAATCATATCTCAAGTCTTTGTCGAATCCATTGGCGTTATGAAGAAGAATTAAGTGAGGAGTATACTCAATAAATCTTTGTCTTTATATATATAAGTGGCGTGATTTGGTTTTTAGATCTGTGGAAGATAATTATGTACATATTCAGATGCTATAAATGGAGTTTTTCTTTGTGTGTATATGGTGCCGGGATCTCCAACTCCCACCTTCAAAATTGTTGAAGCCTTTTATGTACATTAATAAAACCGAAAGGGGTAACCATAGCGGAATTTAAGGCTATAAATTTTTTGAGAATGGGACTTTAAAAGGAATATACGCATAAATATATGTATAAACAGTACATAGACTTGTATTTAAAGGCCTAGAATTCCACTTCACTCCTTTTGCTTGATATTAATACCTAATTTAATCATTTTTTAGCCTTTGTGGAAAATAAATCAAATCTCTTTGGACTTTGATCTCCCTCCATGACAGGGCTTTTAAAAGAAATGATTCATTACGGAGTAAGAATCAGAATGCCTGTCTTTACGTTATGTATGAGCACTGACCTATGACATAAAAATTTAATTAGGAGCCATTGTATGTAGGTCATTTAGTTTTCATGAAATTGTAGCTGTGGTATGGCTTATTTATAAATTCAAATCAATACTTGGGAAAGCCAAGTTACAAGTCATTCATGAATAATGACTCCATAACTTATTTAGTCCATTACTTACCCTATAATCTTCAATTTCTGGAATCAAAGACTCGAATCAATATATGGAAAAATGGAGGTAGAACGACGTGTAAATTATTTTGTTACTTACAAACAATATCTTTAATAATATTATGTCTTAAATTTGTCTCACGAGTTAAAATATAATATCATAGAGACAGTAGATGTAACTGTAATTTGATCATTTGACCCGAATTTTATATTTCAATATATATTTAACTTTTTTTCTTTTTTTTTCATCAGCTATTGAATAAACAAACAAAACACAGTTTAGAGAAAGGTCGATAGACGGGAGATTTTTTTAATAGTTGATACGATAATTGTGAAATTACGTCAGCTGGGATTCTTTTTACAACGACAACAAAAACATCATCATCATCATCCCTGACGACGGTTGTTTCCAAGGCAACACTTTAAATTTACACTTAATAATCACAATATATATTAGCTTTTAAAATAATATAAACTGGTTAATGAAATTAATGTCTTGATGCTAAAATGGAACATGAATGAAACACAGTTAAAAAAATAAAATAAGAGATGACATGATTGCGTCATGAATTTTACTGCAAATATTATATTAAAATGGTCTAAAGACCCATGAAAATGATGAGAAAAAGACATTTACATATTCATATAAAAAGGTCCTACAAATTAATCTTTTGTATGGACTTACGTTTACTACTACAGGACACAACTATCAATTGTTTCACGAGAGCTGAAAATCATTGGCTTCCAAGCAAAGGGAAGCAGCTCATCAACATAAAAATTGACACTGTATTTTATTGTCTGCTGTGGATGGATCCTTCCATTTCTTTTCCCCTCATTCGTATTCTAAACGCTGATTGGTTTAACTCAAATTTGAATGAAGCATTGACCAACTTCTCTGATTTTAGGCCTTTTTTCGGTTTTTTTATGGGTAGAAAAAGTTGCGAGAGTCAATAAAGATAAGGATGTGATCAAAGTTGCTCTCAAGGCTTTTTTTCTTTCCCTCTCTATTTGAAGAAAAGATTGCGAGATACAATACAGATCATATCGCAGTTACATGACTAGCTTTATGGGATAAACAAAAACATACAGTATTCTCCCTTCAGCTGATTTTCATCATTTGACTCTTTTGATTTAAAGCAGCTGATCGTACGTATTATGAACTCAAAATGGGTATTAATATTATTTCTGATTTTGATGCATAAAAAATATATTAAATCAAGGATTGCGCGCCCTTTTTTTGAATTTTGAATATATTACAAGTAGTAACGATTGGTTTGTGAGCGGTAAAATTTATAGTATAGTATAGTTTATCTAAAATAATAGTATATCTAAATAATAAATTCTGCCGAATATTAACAAGTTGTCAACAAGGAAAATACAGAAGGGTAGCAGCTACCAGTTGTTTTTCTAAATTTTTCCTTTCCCTTTTGTCAGTCGAGGTTGTGAGTAGAAAAAAAAGCTCGACGTGATGACTCTTTTGATTTAAAGCAGCTGACTCTACGTGTTATGAACTCGTAAAGGATATTCTTATTATTTATGATTTTGATATATAATAAATATATTAAATTGCGCGCCCTTTTTTTGAATTATTGAATAATAAACAAGTATTAAGGATTTATTTGTATATTGATGGAATCTATAAATATTTGGTATATCAAAAATATAACTTTGCCCAATATTAAAAAGTTGGCAACAAAGAAAATGCAGAAGGGTAGCAGCTACCAGTTGTTTTTCTAAATTTTTCCTTAAATCCCTTTTGTGAGTCGAGGTTGCGAGTGGACAAAAAAGCTCGGTGTGTAAGCAAATGATGGATTTTATAAATTACCTAAATAGATCTTCAAATGAAAAACAAAACAAAAACACCTACTATGGTGAAGCCATAGAGACTTGCACTCAATACTATATGTCTGTATGTGTGTGTGTGTGTACATGTATGATTTAACAGCGCTGAATAAGAATGATTCGAATGCAGGGCTTTGACAATGAATGAGGGATTCTAGCATGTACGATGATGCATGGATACAAATATATATTTTATGTACGAAATATTGACTCCATCTATGGTATTATATTGTAAATAGACTGTATTGAGCGTGGGCGTTGGATAAGGTTGTTTGTTTGACGTGTGCCTAGATTCGTTTGTTTGAATGTCTCCTTATTTTATACATTTGTAGATATATTATTATAGCTAGAGCTATAAATCATAAGCAATTTTTCATTTGACAAAATATTATTCTATTTTTTTAAATGTTTGTATGTACATTTATATAATATTAGTTGGAGCGTCTGTGATTTCTGCATTTCAATGGATTACACACGTCATTCTTGAATTGCTTTGATGTGCTTAAAATAAAAAATACTACTGCATAATGTATTGAGGGGGGGGGGGAGTCTCTACGTCTGTATGATGAGTGTGCCTTTGATGTAACCTTCAATAACATCATTTCCCCATATTTTTTTAAGCTATAACTTTTCTTATAGTTTCTTTGTGTGTTCCTTAATGTACTTTATATTTACTTGCTGCATCTTTTTGCTTCATATTAATAATATTTTAGGTGTTGTAGACTTGATGCATGTTGTTAAGGGAACAAAGGAGGAAACATACATATAATAATAATAATAATAATTAATTATTTATGGGTTTTTGTAAATTTGTATACATATGAAAAAACCTAAATAGAATAATTTTCACATCATAATTCCATCTAATTGTTTTCTTTTCTTTTCTTTTCTTTATTTATTATCATCATACAAAAAGTAAAAATAAAGTATTTTGACAATTTATTTTCTAAATTATGAGCCATTATTTACTCTAACGACTAATGAGTCTAGCTTGATGCCGAAGAGAGGGAAACTTAATAGGCACAAAGCAGCGACATCTATAATTGGAAAATAGGATAATTAATTAAAAAATTTCTACATATACTACTATGAGCAAAAAATATTACCGGGAAATTTGAATTTAAAGGTTTTTATTCAATTTTATTCGGATTGAAATACCATAAATGTTTCTGTTTTTAAGTTAACACTTCACGTCGTCCTTTTGTGAAGTGCTAAAATCGAATTTTTCTTTTTTTTTTTTTGACTAAAATGCAAAATCAAAAAGGGTAGAATGGATATTCCAGACTGCTGTATGTATTCTTTTGAAATTTTGAGAATCCCTGGTTAATATTTGTTGAGATACAACTCAGTGGTTATTGTTCTGTAATAAAATTATTATTGACTTAATACACATTTTGATACTGTTTTGAAAATTGAAAAAAAAAAAAAAACAATATTGCCACATTGTACATTGCACCCAAGGGAGGGGGACGGACAACCACTTTTAAGGGGAATACAATGAATTTTGATGCTCAAATATAGGGTTTTTGATTTCCGATATTTTTTGCCCCTAGTATGTGTCTACGTATATATATATAGGCTATTTATGGTTATGCTGTTGTGAAAAGAGAAAACACTCAACAGAACATCAAGCTCAATCATTCAGATTCAATAAGGATCCTACAATATTCATTCACCAATCAGAGATAAAATATTCAAAATAAAATCATGAGACTATCTGTATTGACTCTCGCAACCTCTTCTTTTAAAAACGAAGGAGAAGAAATAATAGGTAAGGATTGATATCCTTTCAAGTATTCATTTGAATTCAATCCATTAAAATGGTTTAAAACACGGATAGTAATTAATTTATTATCATTACATGGGACATGAGTCGTAGAAAAATCAACAGTTGACTCAAATATACTTTGTAAATTCTGCTATTGATGTCGGGAAATCCAGAGCTGAGTACCTGAACTTGAGTTCCACTCATTAAGACCCACTAAACTGTGACTTTAGACTTCATGTTAAAAACTTAAAACTCGATACGGACTGGTATAAGAATGGCCGGCTGAGACTCACAATAGATCTTGATCACGTCCCTGTTTGGAACCCCAAAAGTCTAAAAAATAAAAAGACTTTTTTTTTCGTCTTGGTATCGGCTTTCATTGTCCGGATCTTTCAAAGTCTCAGTTCTGTCCTTATATGTATGTACTGATCTTTATTTCAAATGGTTATTATTATTTTTTTTAAAGTCCCATTTGTTTTCTATGAGATTCATTTGTCTTTATATTGATGATGATTGAATTGAATGGGAAGAGGGGAAAAGAGGGACTTGAGTTTTACATAAGTTTCCTTAAGCTCGCCACAGACTCGATATGAAAAGACTCGTGCCTTGAGCTCAATAATGATTTAATGCCTGAATCGAACTTGTAAAATAAAAAAATAAAAAAAACCTCGTGTACGGCTCTAATCTAATCAAATGTATGTCACGACGTTATCCACCAAAACAACAGAGTTTACACTGTACTTTGGGGTCAACTGTGAATTTTTCTTCCTTCTCTGCCCTTTATTAGTGTTGCAAGCAACGTTAATTGGTAGAGTATGAATTAATTAGCTGTGAATAATTTCCCTGTATCATTAGTAAGGAAGAATCCCATAGTTGGGAAGAGGAAATGGTACTAGCAATTACTGATTTTAGGCCCTTTTCTTTGTTTCTTTTGCGAAAAAAGGTTGCAAAAGTCAATACAGATAACCATTGCCATGTTTATTTATTTTTTTAAATAAGATAATCACGACGAGCTTTTTGGGATAAACAAAAACACACTGTATTCTTTCTTCAGCTGTTTTTATCAGTTGACTCTTTTCATTTAAAGCAGCTGACTCTACGTGCTATGAACTCAAAAAGGATGTTATTGATTTATAAAATTTTAATGTATAAAAAACATATTAAATAAAGGGTTGCGCGCCCTTTTTTTGAATTATTGAATATTATACAAGTACAGGAACAACGATTGATTTGTACATTGATAAAATATATAAATGTATAGTATATCTAACTAAACAATAGCTCTGTCCAATATTAAAGAGGTGGAAACAAGGAAAATACAGAAGGGTAGCAGTAGCTACCAGAAGTTGTTTTTTCCAAATTTTTCCTTCCTTTTTTTAAGAGTAAAGTTTGCAAGTGCAGAAAAAAAGCTCGTCGTGAATAACTAGAGAATAAAGCCGACCAGCAACTTAACTCGCACCATTCTTTGTTTTTAATGGCTTATGTCCTTTATTTATGAGTCATGTTCATTAGTATAAATCAAGACTAATGGTCAATAACCATAACTATACATCATATCCATTGTGAGAAATGAGAGATCTGAGGCGTAGCAATAAGTAGCCTAATAAGTAGCCCTATATCTTATATTCACATATTACACAACATATATGTCTCCATTTTCATTTCATCTCCATTGACATAGAAAGATTTTTATTACTAATAATTATAATTAAAAAAGGGGATTTGAAAAGTTGAAAAGTTGTTGTTTCAGCAGTTGAAACTCAAACAAAGTTGTTTCTTTTTTAAATAAGAAGTGATGGAACGGAATATCATCAAGGAGAAGCTGACTCAACTCTTTGAGACTTTAACATACTTTCAGTGATGGGCTTTTTTTTAGGGCTCCATGTACAAACTGAAAAATTGCTTCTCCACATTATTCGTTAATTTAATAATAATAATTGTTATTATTATTATCATTTGCTCTGTTTTAGAAAATAACATGAAAAAATTTCTTTGTTTCGATGAAGAGACACAAAACAGAGCAAAACAAAACATAGATATAATAATCATGTTAGATTATGTTTAAGGGATGACACAATAGAGATTTGATATTATTTCTTTTATCAAATCAAAAATGTCAGATATTTTTACTCGCAAAAAAATACAACATGGAATTAATTCCTTTATTGATATATATATATATATATATATATATATATATATATATATAGACATTCCAATCTCTCCTCCTATTAATGATGAAGAGAAAATGACTCAAATTACCCCTCCCCCCTCCCAAATAGTCAGTCATCAATTCATCACAAGTTCCTTCGTATTGACTTTGTAAAGACTCCGCGCAACTCAATTAAATCCTACAATTATAAAAAACCTAGCCATATATATATATATATTGACTGTATTAGAGTAGTTTTCAATAAGAAGGCTATTAGGGTTCTATCAGATCTTAATATGGAACTTAATAAGGTCCGTCTCATCCCTATTTATTGCGCCCTTGAAAAAGGCACAACATGTTAAAGCGCTCTCTAGTGGGCATCATTTCAATTTAGATGAGAGTCAAATAATTTAGGTGTGTGATGGATGCATTAAGTACTCCCTTTTATATTTGCATCCATGAATAATTAATGAATTATTATTATTCATCAGTTTTTGAAATATTTGCATCGGGGATTTCAGATACGGAATTCCTTTAGGAAATCTTTCAGCTATCCTTAACTGTTGCATCTATGTACATGATATGTACATAATATGTAGGTTATGAGACGGACAAAATATCCACAGAAAAGAAATAGTTGTTTATCCTTCCTAATAATAGATAATTAAGATATATTTAAAGGGTGCGGGAATGTATATATAATTGACTTGTCGACGGCTCCCTCACTTTTTAAAGATATTTATTTAATTTACAAAAATACTTTTGCAGATAATTAAAAACAGAAAAACCTATTATTTACTTGCGGCTAAAACCGCCTCAATTTTTGGCACTAAAACAGACGTCCTTTTCATATTGATGAACTCCTCCTTCATGGATGGGGTTATACTCGTCTTGGTGGTGTGAGGACGTCGTCTCTTGGCATGTGTCTCGGAATAGAATAATCTATGGGATTATGATCGGAGCTGTCAGAAAATCATAAATCCTTTTGGTGACAAGGTTGTAACCATGTCATCAACGACTCTTTCGACAAATTAGACCCCCTTCTAACTTTTGCAACACACTTGATACAAAAAGTCAAATTCCTTAAGTTTAAGTGATATTTGTGTTATCAAATTCGCCCTTGTCCTTGATGAGAGACATTGACTTTGATGACACATCTGGTTTCGTCCTCATATACATAAGTTATAATAATATCCTTATAGTATTTCGTATCTTGACTCCATGATATTGATTTGCAGAATATAAGCCAAGCTCTCTGTACATGCATCTATCATTTACATGCACAAAGTGTTCTTCGAGTTATAAGGTTTTAAAGTAGATGACAGTCACGACGAGCTTTTTTGTGCATCCTCGCCTTCAACTCTTAAAAAGGGAGCGCGCAATCCTTGCTTTAATATATGTATTATTATAGGAATGTAAATCATATGCAATTCGGGCGTGTTATAAAAAAAGAAAGAGAAAATCAACCTGGCAACCCTGACAATTTAATGAATGTCGAGGGGGGAAACAGCTTGAGCTGTCATGACGTTTTACTGAGCTACAAGCTGCTATTCTCCATTATATATACAACAATAAATAATAACATAATGAGAGGCATAAAATTAACTGAAATTAATGTCAGGAAATTATATATTTTTAACTAATAATAATTATACGAGGACTTGAGCCCTTTTTGTTTACATTCTATTTGCTTTATTAAACTTAATGCATGTACTCCTTCATGCGACATCTTTACTATCAGGTAGATGTTCTCCCCTCAGTAATATTGGAAAAATGATAACAGCTTCGGAAAACAAAAAGACCTGTTTGAAGAGCCAACTCCACTTTTTTATCACACGCCCGAATTGCATATGATTTTCATTCCTATGTATTATGTAACATATGTCAAAATCATAAATACTACTACTACTACTACTACCACTACTCTTTTTGAGTTCATAACACGTAGAGTCAGCTCCTTTATGTAAATCAGAAGAGTCAACTGATAAAAACAGCTGAAGGGAGAATACAATGTATTTTGTGTATCCCAAAAAGCTATTCGTAAATGGCGTTCCTACACTATATTTATACTCTTATTCTCATAAGCATTGGATGTCTATGCATCCACAGAAAAGTCTTGATTGACTCTCTCAACCTTTCATCTTCAAAAAGGTGCAATAAAAGAGACTCAAAATCCCTTGGTAGTTACTAATTAGCCAGTTCTTCCCAGCTGTATATTTCAACTACATATATTTCATTTAATATTCGAAGCAGACAACATTTATTTGTCAGCTGCTGATTTTTATTTAATTTCCTCCACTTTTTAGTGGTTCAACTCAAGTTAAGTCTTTTTATTAAGGTGCGACCTTCTATAATTAGTAATAATTACAGTTATCATTGAAGAGTAATCCAACTAATGGACAGCTACCAACTGATTTTGGGTCTTTCTTTACGTCTTTTTTAACAAGAGTTAATAGTTAGCATAAAGAAAGCGTTGAAGTAAACTGTTTAGAGCTTAACAAAGGGGTATTAAAGAGTGCTAAGAGAACGGAACAAGCTGAGATTTAGAAAATCGATAGCTGATACATAAATGGTTGTTGATGTTTTGGGGAATACCCTTGAGATCAAAGATACATAATGATTGAATTATCTATGTAGCTGTGGAAAGTTTGTTCCATGGGGATGGCCTGGGATTTAGGGCCAGCCGGTTCATATTTTTTGAATCAATATTCCCCTACAACCTATGTAGGTAATTGTATTGTGCATATTCTTTCAAAGTAATAAACACATCACTTCAAATATTATGAATGTATTATTTATGATATTATTACATTCACTTGAATTAGCAGGAAATTTGTTTCTTTTCCCAGGTTCTTTTGATTCCCTTGAGTGTGTTTTTTTTCTTTCTTTCCTTTCTTACTCTTCATACGGTATTTTTCTCATAGTATTCTTTAAAAAAGAAACCTTTTAAGACATATACAAACCAAATTATTATCATATAAACATTCTTCACCTGAGAAAAGAATCTTCTTTCCTGAGTTTTTAAAATATATATTTTATTTGTCGAACGTTGTTAATGAGCAAATTAAATTCCATGCTACAAAAAATCATTGAATGAGGATTGAGGAGGGAGGGAGGGTTCAAGGTAACTTAGATTATAAGTCAATTACCCTCTGTGCACATATTCTAGGCAATCATATATTTGATAAAGAAAGAGATTAAACATAAAATGGATACATTTTATGTATTTTAAGGAGTGTGAACAACAACCAAAAATAAATAAATTCATCATTCAATCAATGGCAATAGAACCTTTTGACTCACATCCTCAGAGATTGCATAATAAAACGTCATTTTGAAGACATCATCTCATAATCTGCAAAACCAAACCAAACAAAAAACAAAACCCAACAACTTAATGACACCTTTAGCTTCAGTAAATATAAATCTGAGTGTATTTGAAAGTGATTAAAGGTAGAGACGTGATGCAATGTTTCACCGAAGAAGTGCTGGGAAAAGCGAAAGGGATTAACAACACGTACTCATTAATTACGCACGGATGGCCATTCCTTGTGTTGGAGTCCTTGGCATTCTCAATTTCTCTCCCTCTCTCTCTCCCGTTCTCACTCCTCTTCTTCGTAGACACATTCCTTTTCTTCCTTCTTCTTCTTTTGGCATCAATCAAGTAGGACCAGAAATGGTAGAAACAAAGGAGTCAGGAGGAAAGAAAATATACAAATTGCAATAAGGATTACATAAGAGATTTCACATGAGGAGAGTTCCTCCTTCCAAGACGTGGGTACAGGACAGAATTTGTGTGTGTATATTTGTATGGATGTAACAATACACTCAAGTATGTATGTATGTATCTTACGTAGCAGAGTGTAGTCTGTGTAAACCAAATATTAATAAAAATAGTAGATCCCTTCTCCTAGGTAAAAAATAAATACAAAATAGACATGTACATACATATTTTTGGGAAATGAAACGCTCCTTGAGAAAGAGCCCTCGTAACATGGCGAGCGATTTGAATGTGTATATTTTTTCCTGAATAGATGTCAGTCTCTTACTGGAAGTGTTTGACTCTAAAGGGTTATATTTATATTTATATATCATTCCATCCCTTACAACATAATCATCGGAGCCAAGAACTCAATAATAAATAGGACCCTCCTCTCTACCCCTACCATTAAAAGGACAGCCTAATGGTGGTTAATATGAATGAATAAAGGTCATGAAGGTAAGGCTGCTCTTCTTCTTCTTCTTCTTCTCCTCCTTAGTACATCTTTTCACTCTCTTCGATCGCTGTGGGTTTGAATCCCACGCGTGAACTCAGACAATACTCATATTTACGTGACGAGCTCACATCCCATCATATAGCAGATCCCCCCAAAAAGGAGAAAACTCCATTTCATGGGCTGTTGTATCATTCTATTATTTATAATTGCATATATGTATATTTAGTCACATTCGTCACGGAACACGATGTGATGATCAATGTCTCTTACATTAATGTAATGGCGAGTTGTGACCATCATGATGACAATAATAATAATAATAGCTGTCATTTTAGCAGCAGAACATGCAGAGATTCCGAATTGAAACTAACTCAACCTTTCCCTTCCTTCGCTCAAGCGTATGGGCTATGGCTGCCTGCAGGAGGAGAAGAGGAATGCCTCTGCGTGCATGATGTTCAGTTTATAAATAATACTATACATATAATGCATAATTATGTATATTAACAGTAATGATGATGATAATCCATTGCGGTTTCTATATATGCTCCCTCAACACAAAAGCAATCTTGAACAAAAAAAAAATACATACTATAAATAATAAGAAATCCCCCAATATTTTTTTTATTTTTTTTTGCCTTCATTAAATATGTATATGTACAAAGGCTGCTCCCATTTTCATTGGCTTTCAAATTTCTGCGATGGGTTGAGATTCCTACCCAAAGCTATGAAGCCTTCATTAAAAGGGTCATTTAAATATGATGTAGAATCCGTTATACTATTTAATTGTGCCAGGAACAACCTTTAAGTGCAGTTTGTGGCCTCTTTGAAGGATGAATACAAATATATGTATGTATGTATACATATAGTTTATATATTGCTCACATTTTCCTCTCCTTCACTACTTACTTACTTCCTCCATCAAATCTCTTTAGAGAGAGAGAGTAATTAAAAAATATTAATTAAATATCATCTTTTGGGGGTGTTTGTCTACCTTTTTTGAATAAATAAACATTTACCATATTGTACGATAGTATATGTATATATATATATATATATATATATATGTAATTATTTATGTATAAATCAATAACGCTCAAGGTGTGGTTGGTTTTCAAGTCCCTGACCTAGAAAATTTCAAATTGTGCTTGCATATATATGTATATCCATCTGAATCAATAATGAGGAATTAATTATTTATAAAAAGGCGTCGATAGGAATCATGTTTTCCTACTTTTAAAAAGGGATAGATAACACATATGTAGTATGAGATATCAGTCCTGGACCCTTCACCCCTTGAGCCGCCTAGAAAACCCCTTCCAATACAATCATTCATACATATATTAATATTTGCATCCACTGGCCTTTTGAATGGGATTTCTTTCTACATATGTACATTCATCATCTCACCCACATACAGTTTTAGTCTGCACCATTGGATCAGCTAGGTGGGAATACTTCCTTCATATTACTACATGAAAAGAGTTATGGGGACTACTCATCGATTTTTGGGCCTTTTGTTTCTGTTTCTTATTTTTGGAGGAGGAAAGGTATTGCCTGTGAGGCTTTCCGTTGTTCAAGTTGTGAACGATTCTCTATCATGAATATAGTTGTGTGGAATTTAACGACAAACTAGCTAGCCACTGACAATGTTGATTTGTTTTGCCCTTTTTTCCTCCAGTTTTATCCTATTGAAGAAGGAAAGGTTGCGAGAGAGAGAGAGAGTCAAAGATAAACGTCTCTCTTGAGCAAAGGAAATCCATGCATCTCAAAATGTCATTTGTGAGGGACTTGAAAGAAGGAAAAAAAGACCTTCCATCTTTTTTTTTTTTTTTTTTTTTTCCAAGTATCGCATGTTATTGCGTAAATAAGGTTCACTTATTATAAGGCCTTAAGGAAACAATTTCTAACGGAAACAGGTTTAATATATCTATATATATATATATATATATATATATATATTTGGTCACAAAGTGCATAAATCTGTTCAATTAAGGTTAATATTCTCTTCAGGGTAATATGTATATCTACCATATCCAGAGACTAAAATTAAAATTTGCGAAATGAGGTTTACACCTTTTTTATGTGAGTATACATACCTAGTTATACATATATATCCTATCCCTGACTTAAGGGGGGGGGGGCATTATTATCCTTGAGAAAGTGGAGGAACAAATATAATCATTCTCTCCATAATATATATATATATATATATTCCTCAATCACTGATTGAAAAGACTGCTCGGATCTACTTTTACTGCCTACTGGACCGTTATCGTCCGAGGTCAAAAACAGGTTCTTTCTCCTTTTTATATTGTATAATAAATAAATGTTTGAGAAGATAGAGAAAATCAGGGCTTTTTCCCTACACAATTTCTGCAGCATTATATTCGACGTATGTACATATACAGCTTGTTATTTCCTCACAAAGGGAATTGTGCATACCTAGATACAATTATACAAATTGCAATCAAAATGAGATGAAGAGATTTTAAATGTCAAATTGAAAGTGAATACTTGTGGATACAATATTCTATTACAGTAATATTCACACATGTATGTAGAATCCACAGTTGAATGCCTCATAAAGAACGAATATTGATGGAGCAAAAGGAAATGAGGGTTGGTAATTGGTATGAAGAGTATTTATTTCTGATAATTAATTAATTATTAAATGAACCCTTTTTCAGACGTAGAAACTCCAACTTATATATATATATATATATGTATGTATATCCCTATAATTTGAGATCCCATGTCAATTTAAGTCATTAGGGCTTTCATGAAGGATATTTCCACCCAGGGATGATATTAGAGCGATAGTAAAATATTTCATTGATATGTTTGTGCTATGAACACCATTTTTGAGGGCCCTAGGCTTTTAGAGCCTTTGTTGTACTTCCTACTCATAAAAAATTACTCTTGTATATACGTAACTACAAAAAGACGAGTTTTTTTCTGCTTTGATATTGTGTGTGTGTGTGTGTGTGTTAGGCTAAATATTATTTTATACCTGATAATAAGCAAAAGGAAGGAATGTATTAGCGTGATAAGATATAATGTGAATTATCTCTCTAATATAATAATTAATTATTATTATTATTATTATTATCATACCAAAATCTCTTAGTTAATGATGTACATAAGTAGTTTCATATAACGGAACAGACAAAGAGAAACTTATCCGTTACTCTGATAAAAAAAATGGCGTTAATTTCCTTATTATCTCCCAGTTATTTCCCTTAAATCCATCATTTGCTTACTGGGATGTGATCTTGATTGACTCAAAAAGAAGAAGAAGAAGAAGAAAGGGCTCAAAATCAGTTGGTAACTAGGTAACATATTCTTCTTACCAACTGTGGAATGATTCTTCATTTAATACTTCAGGAATTGTTTTCAGATCTAACAAGAGCCATTATGAGTTAAACTAATCAATGTTGTTCAGAAGAGTTATAGAAAGCATGAATAGTAGAAAAATCCTGAGACAGTCGACCCCAAACTACAGACTAAATTTATTAATTAGTGATAATAATTAATTAAAAGAATTATCCCCATTGAGACTCTCAACTTTTTCTCCTTCAGAAGTAAAGAAAAAAAGCCCACAAACTAATTGGCTCTTGACAGTCATTCAACTGTTGTACTGTTCATTATTTACTATTAGCGATCATATTTTACAGCCTCATGAGATTTCGTAGTTCGAACTCAAGTAATCCACGTTATTCAGAAGACCAACATGGGGTTAAAGCAGTGTTGTCTACAGAGCAATTTTTAAAGGTCTTGTCTTTAAAAACTTGAATCCTTCAAAGTCTTGGTATTGCCTTCCTCTCTTGAATGGGGTAGTCATCATCATAATTTGACCTCGGGAAAACATTTGAATCGCCTAATGGATTGAAAAATTATATGCGTACATGTGTCAGTGTCGTCCTCCTAATCTGTTCATTACACCATTGGGTCAAAATTGACACATCAATGAGGGGGATGTAAATGATTGAACAGTGCTTCCTCCCTTCTTCGACACTCAATTAACTCTCTATATTTTCTACTACTAGTCTATTAGTCATTAATATAAATTTGTCAGTTACGTACCATAGCCCTGTATTCCTACTTGGCCTTCCTTTGCCTTTCAAACAAACTCATGAATAGCCAAAAGAGAAAATCCATGCATTGTCTATATTATTTTAAAAGAAAAATAGAAAAATAATCATGTCATTTTAAACAATGTTGTTTTTCTTTGTTTCATTGACGACTTCCATGAAGATCGTTTGTTCAGATTTTGACTATTTCATACTATTCAGACATTATTTTATTTATTATAATACAACTTTGAATTGAGAATTATAGATATTATGTTTTGTAATTTATGTATACTATGTTGTTACAGAGTAACTATTATGTAGGTTGCGTGAGTATACAACAGACTCCACAGTACCCGGAATCACTTGCATTACAAATAAGAATAGTTATAATTATTATTTATTATTATGCATTGCACGAGAAGCTGAGAGAGGGCAGAGCGTTATTGCATGCGGATAGGAAGTTCATTATGATTCTCTTGTATGTATGTAGAATGTGTTTTTGTGTTGTTCCTTCATTTGGTACACATGCCTATGTATGTATTTATTAGGGTTAGAGTGAAGTCGTGATTCTTGGTTGGGGAGGATCAACTCATGTCATGCTCTGCTCTAAACTCCTCTAAATGAAACCCCTTGGTTCTTCCTGCTCTGAACTCTAAGGCTCATATATTCATATTCATATCATTTTGAACAAAAAATAATAATTCATACCAAAATCTTATTTACATTTTCAATGTCATTCTTGTGCCTTTTACAGGAGGATCCTTTTGAATCCTCCCATAACCATATGAATGAATTAATTATACATGGTGTACAACAACATAATACCTAATATTATTTACTTTTCTTTTCCTTTTAGGGCACGTATGAAAAGAGGGCTCTCACCTTGACCCGAGACTCTTAGGGTCATGACCGCGAATAGGGAAGTTGAAAACCATTCAATCACATCAATAAATAAGTTCATATTTCTATATACTTATTGTTTAACAATTCTTTAAAATCCGAAATGGTGTTTCAAAAACTCATCTCCTATACTGCATGGAATCAAAACAATTCCGAGAGGTAAGTTGCATCGTTTTCGTGTTTGTATATAATGTATGAACGATCCTCTCCAATGACCACGAATACACATACGTCATAAAAATAGTAATTAAATGAGGAATTATTTCATTAACATCCCTCCTCCCCCTCCTCCTTCTCATCTTAAGCTTGGAGGAGCGTCTGTAGCATTAATATTATTATTATTATTATTACTAGTATTAGTAGATCAAAATCTAATTATTATGTATCCCAACGTTTTCTTGATTGAAATTCCCGAGTGACGAATTTTTATTTTATTTTTTTTGGAAATGATGTAATATACTTATGGATCATAATAATCATTATTACTATAGCTATGATGACCAAATTACGTTGAATTAAAATAATAACTAGCTATTATTATTATTATTATTATTAAGAAATGACTCATTAATTAATATTATTTATAATATCTGTTTATTTGGGTTGACAGGCTCGTAAAATTTAGTATAATTTAAATAATCTGGCCCAGAAAGTAATCAGTTAATTGTACATACATAATAGGATCGGATCTCCTTGATCCTCTCACAATATGTATAATAATATTTTTTAAATTTGTCATATAGCTCCTCTGACTCATTAATGATTATGTTAAATATTGTGTTTTCTTCTATGATGATATCATATACATACATATCACATAAAATACTCCATGGGCACAGAATGGTTCACACCCAAACCATTGCACCGGGGGCTTCAACAATTAAAAATCCTTTGGTCTATATTGTAGGAGAAACAATTCAAAGAGGATGTAAGTTATTTTGACCTTGGATATTTGAACAATATTATTATTATTATTCCTATTCTTGTAGTTATCATAATTACAAATATGTATTCCAATGAGGAAATTACCTCTTGGCAATGACGTAGGCCTGGAAAAAAAAAGGGAATGATGTTGCTCATTCTGTTGAGGCATGCCATCATCATGATCATTCATGAGCCTTTTTAAAATAATGCATTCTTATATATGTATATACATATATTATTAATATACAATGTCAATATACAAGGCGCCACCTATATGATATTGAAGATTAAATCATTCGGAAGTTTTAATTTATTTCACGCAACCTCTTTTCCCACAAATATTTATACATTTTTTTAGTCATGTCAACGACATGGTACTGTTACATTAGTATTATTACTATAATGTTTAAACATTGTACTATTATTTTCCTTTATTTGATTACTAAAGCAGGTTAACTTGGGAGGAAACGTGGCCTGAGAGCGTTTTATCTATCACACACTTTATATAAAGATATATTAAGATTCTCTTCTCTACTTTGCACGTCTACTTTCACTTTTTCAAATGCTGTTTTTATTTTATTCATTGAATTAGTATTGTATGTAGATTCTTTTTTATATATATTTCATTTTATTAGATGAATTAAAATGGTAGAATTATATATATATATATATATATATATATGTAAAATTATACCTATTTTAAATGGAATGATGATAATAATAATTAAAAGAACGCCATAAATTCTGCAAGTATCTCAAATATTTAAATGAGAAATTGGATCGTAAATGTACTTTGTACGTATTAGACTCTGCGTTATGATTATGAATGATAATTAATTCATGGAGTTTGTATACGAAGCGTGTATGTTTTTATTATTAAGAAGGAAGGAATTCTCTTTTTTTTTTCTCACTATTAAAATAACCTTGACAACGTATAATAACCAATATTTATGAACATACATATTATATTAGAATACTCTACTCTGTACACATTTTGATATATCAAAAGGCAAAAAAGGGTTTGATGATACATAGAGCTACAAACTAATTGAATCATATTAATACTATGTAATAATTCTAATTATTCTAAGCCAATTAATTGTATACAAATTAGGTTCATTCACAAGCTTTTGTTCGTATGTATATACATATTTTATAAGAACATGCGATAATAATCAATTATTATCTTTCTTTTCGGATGAGTTGATTGGTTGTACATAGAGTATAATATTATGTACTTTTTTGTCTTCTGAGTAAGCCTCATCTAATCATGCATTAAATCATTTTTAAAGATCCACTATGTGCGGTTAACGTGGCGCATTATTCACATTTAATAGAATTCTTCGGAATTGAGGTTACCTCACAAAACATTTTTCATTTTGAAAACTTATAATAGCAATAGCAGCAATATAGAAACATACATATAATGCTTATTGCTTGTGATGTTTCTCTCTTCCTCTGCGTTTTTCTGACTATACATATATATATATACATACATTAGTTACACACTCCACATCCTAAATGATGACAAATTATAAATTATGACTTGAAGCATAAATAAAGAAGCTGAAAGAAAGTTGCAATATTTATTTTCATTATTCTTACATACTACTAGGATGAATATGTTAATAATTAATTAATACCTCATGTTGATGTTCTTGTTTTGTTTTATAAATCATCGTTCCTTCTTCTAGGGATGGGGATCCCTCCATCGTGTATCTAGACGGTGTTACACCACCTTCAAACTCCACACCACGCCGAAGCGGAACTGTTCCTACTCCCAGTGTGAATAAAGTCAATGCCAATTTACTTCACACCATTATCGAAGACGACGACGACAACAACCTGGAAAACCGGTTAGTAGTGTGCATTTTAATTGGTTTGTACATCAATTCATGATTCATGACGTTGGTGGAAATAAGTGCGGGAAATTTTTAAAGTCGCCAATTGAAGGGCTTCTGTTTATTGATTGAATATATAGGGACTGAGGAGAAGGTGAGGTTAGAGGAACAGTAGGTTTTGGCCGACTGTTGGCTTTTTGAGAATACTCGAATATTGATTCATCATTAATTCCATGTAATATTTAGAAATACATTGCTATAAGACAATAATATTGGATAAAGACAACTCAAAATTTAAAAGTCTTTAATTATTTGAAAAACGTATGTAAAAAAAGCTTAAAAATACCCACTTTTTTTTCAAAAATATGAAATATTTAGAGCAGATAATATTTATTAAAAATTCGGCACATTAGTTGGTTACGAAAATCCTCCCCCACAATTAATCGGCATCGGTTCTTAAATATCTATATCGGTCGAGCTAGGAGGAAGGAGAGAGAGAGAGAAGGTGCTATGTTAAAAGGATCTGAGATATATGTAGAGAGAAAGAGGTTGGGGGGGGGGAGGGAGATCTTTTGAAGATCATTTGATTGGCATCATTGAAAGACTGACATAGCATCAGAATGCATTTCTACTAGGGAGAGGAATAAGAAGAAGAATCATATATTAAGAAAAAGGATTTCTAATTTTGGTTGACATTTTTTCACCCTCCTTTCTATCCCTTTCTGCTTTTTTACTCTTAGAAAGCTAGATTTAAACCCTTCTCCATGTTACCAAGTATATATATATATATATATATATATAAGTATAAAATATGAATGATTGTATGCAACAACCAAAAATAATAAAAAAACATAAATAAAAAAATTGCCCGGATTCCCTTTCAAGTAATCTCGATGATGATGTTTTTATAGAGAGTAAACGGGGGGAAAGGGAGAAGAATTCCTTGCATCACAGCCCCATTCGGCCCCTTAGATGAAAATATTTTCCTTGTAGAAAATTAGAATAAAATTATGCCATATTTTTTGTATTAATCACTTTACTCCATCAATATGAAGGAATGGCGAAAGGAGTTTTGAATCTTTAGTGGAGAGAAGATGTGCGCTCGAGAGTGAAGGAAGAAAAAAAAATAATATTTATGCCCGTAAATGAAGGGCCTTGAAGAGGGATTTTTTTCTTCTTAAGGCGTGTATTTAGAGAGGGAGGGAGGGAGAGAGAGAGAGAGGAAAAAAAAGAGTGAGAGGAAATGGAAGGAAAAAAAAAAGAAAAAGAGGACGCTTCGCTTTTCATAATGACCATTTTGAATGTATTAGTAACTCTATAACTGCCGGGGGGAGTGTGTTGCCGTGATGATGAAATAAATCTGTATTAAAAGAGTGTGACGTAGAGAAAGGGGTCGTGCTATTGACATATAAATAAACATAATAGATAAATATCAAAATTTAATTTAAATTTTGTCAAAGAGGTAAAGACAAATAAATTAAATATGTATATTCAGTGCACTTTTGTATTTATTTTTTTATGTGTAAAGCATATACATGCTTATGTACAGATATTATGATTTATTTAGATAGATGGATCATAGATTTTAATTCCTCTCTGCACTTGAAAATTTTGTCGTCTTCTTTTTTCTTAAAAAAAAAAAAAATTCTAAAAGAAATGACAGGAAACATGGACTCTGTACACATAAATTAGAAATTTACTCACTTATTTAGAAGAAAAACACATAAAGTAAACCACCACTACGGCGACGTTTTCAATTTTCCACCTGTACGATTCCTTCCCCCTATGCCGTCGTCGTCGTCTCTAACCATTTCAATGATCGTTGTCTCTCGTATTATTGTTATTATTATTATTATTACTGTCTAGATAATAATATGTATTCTTGTGGTAGATATATGTATACTTATAAGTTGTAGTCACTCACACATATATATATATATATATATGTATCAGTAGTCAGTTTCCAGGGAGGTGATTGATATTTCGAAGAATGAGTTTGAAGGGACTTGTATATCAGAAGTATCTATGTAGGGAGAGATGCATAAATCTACTTATCCACTATGAAAGCATGCCATGCCATAACCACTCATCAAATAATAAATAATTCATCATGCATTATACATAAATAGAATTATAATAGAAGTACTTGTACATATATATATATATATATAATAAATATGTATGTGGAGCAGGTCTTTCATCACAATCCTCTCTCATTTTACATAAGTGAAGTGAGAGGTGCTCTTTGTGGAACTTTAAATGCACGTAGAAGCTTTACAACTCGTCAAATCACCGTTATGACTACTTGCTGATTCTCTTAACCTTCTTCTTCTCCTTCTTCATTTATTTTTAAATGTCAAATAACTGATTCACTTGTCCATGAGAATCAATAGAAGAATAAGCGCTAAGTGAAGAGGAGGAGGGGGGGGGGAATAAGGATTTTATAGATAATTTTTTTGCTGTTATTCTAAGAATGAACCTTGAATTTGCTACAAATCTTCCTTTTTACCTCTTGTTTCAATCTACAAGGTGTTTTTAATGGTTTTGTTGTTCGAGCAAGGACTCAGGGCCGTTGTTGGAAACTGGGGTATTTCTTGGGATTTCTTGTTTTTTTTTTTTTTTTTAAATGAAAGCTTATATTTTATTATAGGAATTATTGTTACCTTTCCCAAAGACCTCTTTAACTCAATGCGTAAACGACTCCTGCTCCTTTAAAGCCCTTCTGACTCCATCAATGTTACCACTACTTCCCATCCTTCCTCCCATATCAGAATCTGTATCATTCTATATATGTATATATATATATATACATGTAGTATAATCGTCATCATATACTACAACATAAAGATAGAAATAGAATGACTCTATTTTCTTTTAATCTTTTACCTATCAATTTATGACTTTTCATACATATAATATATATATAGTTATACATACTTGGATTAGCCTAAAGGCATTTCATGTCCTTTATGTGGTAAATGTAGATAGTGTGTTATGTGTTATTGTCTTGTGTAATTTCAAATGAACTTTTCAACTTTTTTTGTTCCTTCTTTAATAATAAAATGTTGTACAACCATAATATGTGTAGTAGGGGGAGGAGGGAAAAGAAATGCGGGATGAAGAAAGAAAGAAAGAAAGAAAGAAAGAGGATCTTTAATATACATATATTTATTTAAAGTTTTTTATTCTGCCTTGAAATCAATTGTACTACCTTCACATTATAATATATGTATGTAAATACATTTATTTATATTTATATATTGTGCAGAAGTTGATTTTCTCCCGCTTTATATATATATATATATATATATATATATATATATACTTAAATATTATATGGACATACCTCTGTAATCCATTAGGGAAAACATTCTTTGAGTCTCCTTCTCTCTCTCTTCATTCTACATTTAACTGTAAATACATATATATATATACATATATATATATATATATATATATATATATATATGTACAAAATCTCGTCTTACACACGACGAGGAATAAAAACTCTTTACTATTTATTATATTTGATAGTAAAATATTTATACATATATGTATCATCTATAAAAAAATATATTATTTATATTTACTAAATGTTTCATTTCATAGGACCGTCGAGTACGATAACGCTTATACTATCAAGAGTGAAGAGCACCATTATATAAATGATGTGAGCGACTATGTACTAAACGGTGATGAAGAGGATCGTATCTCTTCTGATGGAAGGTAAGAATCTCCTTTTAGTGTGTGTGTGTGTATTTGTTTCGTTATTAGCAACTTAGTCATTTTACCTGTCTCTTTACCCTGCTCATTTCTGGGCTTGTCAAACACATAGTATGTAGTATATTTATTCTTATCCTTTTTGTTTTTAGCTGTATTACACTCAACAGCAGCAACGGTAATTCCGTTAGTCGTAAATCCTCAATGGAGTCCGTGATGTCAAATGATGTAACCATGTCTGAGGGAGGAGAGGCCATAAGTAATCAGATTAGTAGTAGCAGCAGCAGCAGTAATGGCGGCAAAGACACTGAGGAGGACAACAATAATTCCCTGCCAAAAAACGTGTCTGGTGAGGAGTTGGAACTGCTCAAAAAACTAGAAGAAGCTAATAGGTAAGCAGTGGTATTGTAGTAATAATAATAAGAAGAAGAAGAAGGAAAAGAAGCAGCAGCACCCACCCTATTCTCTGTGTACTTATTTTTTTAAATATCCTCTATGGTTTGAGCAAAATAAGAAGAAGGCAATCCACCTGCCTGGAGTTTTAAATGCTTATATCTAAACATTTTCTATGAATTGACCGGCATGTGTTCATCTTTGTATGAATGAGGAGGAGGAGGTTACTTTAAACTTATATGTAGTTAAAATACTTAAATAATAGTCATAATATCATGGAAAGCGAAAACAACCTGCCCACCACCTCAAATGAATTATGATGATTATAATGTAATACATACCTACTATGTATGTATGTGCTTGAGTTAGTAGTTTCTTAGAAGTGTTTTGGGGTGTGAGTGTGCCCTCTGTTCATTGTCCTGTAGAGTGCATTATTGAATTATCATCATCATCATCATAGTTCATATGAATACGTGAATCTCCCCCCAGATCTCTTTATTTTATTACTCCATGGTTGTTTTAATGTCTACATATTAGTTGAATGATTATTTTCTATCTACTAAAGTAGTACAGATGTGCTGTTGTGATTGTAAAGTGTACCACCACCACCACCACTACAACCACCAGGGATTTGACCTCCATCATTTTGAGCCTATTTACATAAATAAGAATACGTAGGAGTTGCCATATCCATATCGTTATTTTACATACTTACACATATGCTTCACTCGGATGCTCTATGCATTATTAAGTTACATGATATAGGTAACTTTGAATTTGTGTGTGTGTGTGTGTGTATTCCTTAAGTTGGCAAAGGCCTTATCTCTCTCTCTCTCTCTCTCTCTCTCTCTCTCTCTCTCTCTCTCTCTTCATCATTCTTATGTTTATGACTTAATAGTAATTAATTATATTTTTGACAGTGCGTCTTTGAACTTCATATAAAAGTTTGTTTTTAAAAAAAAGATAAATTAAATGAAGAGATCAGAAGGAGTAAGTAGGAGCTTCTTGATTTTTTTAATACAATGATGTGTTAGACAAATAAATCAATCAAGTAAAATGATGAACTACTATCAAATTACGACTGATGTGGACGTAGAGTCCCCTACCGAAGAAGAGGAGGAAGTAATAGGAAGAGGGTCCATCTCTCCCAAGTACAGAAAAACTTGGTCCTGGGATGAAACGTGTGATGAGGATCCTAATTGGCTCATATCCTCCGAGTTATGGTCCTCTTTGCCCTCTAGCTCCTCATCTGAAGTCAAACTCCGACCCAAAAAGTCAGCTAAAACAAAAGAGGGTCGGCTAAGTAGACTCTGGGAGGGAGTCGCTGGCTTGGTGGTTAAAGAGAAAGGAGGAGAGAGTGCCCTTCCTCAAACTCCACCCGTTCCTAGAGCTGAGAGTCCTCCTGATTTAGTCGTGGAGAGAATATCTGAAATATTTACTGACATTGAGTCTGAGCTTCCTCTCAGGGATAGGCCTTCCCTCTTCTCTAAAGAAAGTGTGAAAAAGAGAGGGAAGAAATCCGGGTTTTTCAGTAGAAGGAGTCGGCAAACCATGTCGGGGATTTTTAATGATTGGACTAAATGGATGCAGATCTCAGAGTCAAAGTAAAGAGTTTTTTTTTTTCTTAGTTTTTTCTACATAATATGTTGTTGCTGCTATACTTTGAAATGTTATCCTTTTGTACTGCATAAATTGACTGATGAATGGATTAATCCATTAATAAATATTTAATTTATTGTTTTGTAGACTCATTGAAACAGACGCAAAGTCTCTCAACTCCCTCAAATCTGGAAGTGGACACTCTCGCCGCTCATCTGACACCTCCCAAATCTCTATTACCTCTGGAACATCCAGCAATGTAACAGTCTCTTCACAGCCTGAACAATCTCCACCCCATGATCCAGAAGAGGATCTATGGAGCTACTGGGGTAAAATAATTAGTGAATGGGAGTCTGGCTCAAGGAAGAAAGTACCCAATTTCAAGGTGAGTCTTGATGTTGATACATACATACATATGTGATGAATTCATCACATTACATAATCTTTGTTGTAATATTCATATTCACTATCATGATGAATATTCGTCTAATAATATAAACAAAATATAAATTTAGAAGAAGGGAAAATAAAAGAAAAAAATATTCAAGTCAGCAAGTTATTATTTATGTACATTGGTGGTATGAAGATTATTATTTTTTGTATGTATACATAGTTTGTATGTAATGTTTTGGAACTTTAAGCTCCATGATGTGTGTAGGGCTTGGCATGCTTAACATTAACATAGATACGATACATATATGTATAAAGGGATGGATCATCATCATCCCCCCCCCACCCCCCACTTTTTGTTCCTTCTCCTGCTCACCCAATGAATTAACTCTTGTTAAACAAGTGACATTCACTAAACAATAAATACTTTACATGCACTACCGTCTATGAATATGAGACTAGCTGAGAACAAAATCATTTAAAAAATGTTTTATGTCATGAAAGGGGGTCTATAGATGTGAAAAAAGTGCTCTCTCCCAGGGAGCGTGCGTTTCTCACGCTCCAAAATCGTTTCCCTTGATAGGAGGCACCCTGTTTTATTTATATAGTATGTATTCGTTTGTTTTTGATGCTGACACGTATAGAGAACAAAGTGTTTAATACTGTAGATAAGTTTTGATAGTAAAAATGGAATTAAGATGATGATGATGATGCCTAAATCCCCTTCAATGTACATTCAAAAGATGACACAAAATAGAGAATTTAAATGAGGGAACAAGGACTTCTTTCTCCGTTTTTGCTGCCATGTACTCAAATCCAGATTATATAGAAACTCTCATGGGAAAGAACCATTAAATAATATCAACAGCAGCCCTTACTTAAGATTGGACAGACATTTAAGCTGATGGCCTTTAGTCTCATCAGAATTGGCTTTTTTTTTGCATCTCTAAATATGACTGTCTCACAATTGGATTCTGTTCTACCGAAATATGTTTCTAATCTATATAGTTGTCAGTATATGTATATAAATACATATACATATCCCTACCTTGCAGTGGTTCTTCAGAAAAAATATTAAGTCAAGGGGGAGATGAGTGACTCTCTCTCTCTCTCTCTCTCTGTTGGTAAGCTAGAAAAGCAGGGTTTCAAGTTAAGAAAAAGTTTTTTAGAGCCAAAACCAAAACTGCTGCTAATAGGAGTGCTTTGCGAAGGAGCAAAAGCTGTAAATCTGCAAGAAAGAATTTAAACAGTTGGCTGGCTGAGGACTACTCCATTAATTTTCAAAAAATATATTTATAAATCATTCATCATTAATAATGGAATAAAATAGTTTGAGTGTCCTTCTCCTCCTTCATCATTGAGAGAGGATTAAACTGTTCAAAACAATAAAAAGGAAATCTCCTTCACTATTTCCTCAAGTCTCTTGACCTCCCTCCTTCTTTCTCTTATATCATTTTTTTACTCCTCCTACACTCTTCTCTACTCACTATGAACCTACTTAAATCCGTACACTCTCATACAAATATACTCATCTTACTCGTTTCAAAATATTCTAGGATTATCCCATCATCCCTTATATGAAACAATTGCAAACAATTGGAGAATCACTCTAGATCTTTATATGAATATATAATATAAATCTAATATAAAAAGGCTCTTAATAATAATCTAATAAGTAATTACCTATCATTCTTACTTCTTAAGTGTATTGAATAAAGCGTATTCAATTATGTATGACTTGTATGAAAATGCATACTCTCTGAATCCTTGTTTTTCTATTTTTTTTATTCATTAGGAGCTCGTTCGCAAGGGAATACCTCATCACTTCCGTGGTATTGCCTGGCAACTCCTCTGTGGAGCCCATGAGTCCAAAGACAATAAAAAGAAATACGCAGAGTATATGAAGACACAGTCTGCATGTGAAAAAGTCATTCGTCGTGACATGGCTCGTACCTATCCAGAGCATGAATTCTTCAAGAAAAAGGATGGAATCGGTCAAGAGGCTCTCTTTAACGTTATGAAAGCCTATTCCATACATGACCGCGAGGTTGGATACTGCCAAGGATCTGCTTTCATAGTTGGACTTCTTCTCATGCAGATGCCGGAAGAAGAATCCTTTGCTGTTCTTGTCAAAATCATGCAAGAGTATCGAATGCGTGAAATGTTCAAGCCCTCAATGGCAGAGTTGGGGCTTTGCATGTATCAATTAGACATGTTACTCCAGGAACACGTTCCTGATGTCTATGCTCATTTTCAATCCCAGTCCGTTCATACTAATCTCTATGCCTCCTCCTGGTTTCTGACGCTCTTTACGACGTCACTACCCATCAATCTATCCTGTCGCGTCATGGATTGCTTCCTTTCCGAAGGAACGGAGGTTATCTTTCGTCTTGCATTGGCGCTTATTATTCTTGGAAGACAGGATTTATTGGTTGAGGACATGGAGGGAGTCATAAGGGTGAGTTTCATTCTTCTTCTTATTTATTATTTGGTAATATGGGTCCAATCTAACAATCTAACCTTTGAATCCCTTGCAGTATTTCCAAAAAGACATGCCTGCCAAATTTGACACGGAGCCAAACAACGTCTTTGATTTAGCTTTCAGTCTTAAAATTAATCAGAAAAAAATGAAGAAAATGGAAAAGGAGTACACGACCATGAAGACCAAAGAGAAAGAGGACGAGATTGAACTTAAGGTATGCTGAAGTTTACGACGCGGAGAGTCATATGATTTGAATTAAGCCAAATTAATGTAATTTCTCCTTTTCCTCGTTTCATTATAGCGCCTTCGAACAGAAAACCGTTTACTTCGGCAAAGAGTCGACTTGTTAGAAACAGAGTCCTCCGAACTGGCAGATCGTCTAATTCAGGGACAGGTTACTCGAGCTGAAGTGGAAGAACATACTTTTGCCATAAAAAGGGAACTTGCTGCCATTAAACAACATGACATTGATACAAACGTAAAACTGGAGGAAGCAAGGGATCGCATCACTAAGCTTTCAGAAATAGTTGAGAATTCCTCAAAGCCCAACTCAATGGAGGAAGAGGTATCTCTCAAGTCTGAGATAATCAAACAAAAAGAGGAAATGATTGCTTGCTTACAAGATGAGCTTATTAAAGTTCGTTTGAGAGAAGCAGAGAACGAAGAGGCTATTAAGAATTTATCCGAGAAATTGCAGGAGGTAGAGGAGGAAAAGAAGAAGCTCCGTGAGATTGTGCCAGAAAATGAAGTAGCAAGTCTTCAAGAGGAGCTAGCAGCAGCTAAACTTCGTGAAGCAGAGGCACAGCTAGCTTTAAAAGACTTAAGAATAAGTGTCACTGAGCTTCAGGGCCTATGGACCAAACACCTTAAACGTCGAGCGGACGAGAAAGCGAATGATCCTGACTCTTTCTCCTCCAACTTTAACATGAACAGCAATGGAGACGTCGTGTCTTCAAACACAACCTCATCCATCACCATGCCATCAACACCCAAGAAGCTTTTAGGAACTCTCTTGGATCCAGTCGGAGTGGTCAACGCAAAATCTGAGGCAGCTCGTCTGGAAGAGGAACTCATGACTTCCAGACTCGTAGAAGTTGAGGGACAAGCTCAAATTAAAACTCTTGAACTTCAAGTGATGACATTAGAGACTCAGGTGTGGAAATCTGGTTTTTTTTTTGTTTTTTGTTTTTTTTTCAATCATACAATTTTTGTTATTTTAGAATCAAGTGATTGCAAATCAATTAAAACGGCAAGGAGATGAGGTTACATCCCTTCGAGATGAGCTCGACAAGAAAAGCGTGCATGAATCTGAACTAAGGGTCCAATTAAAAGAATCTCAGAGAAGATATACGGATCTAGAGACTCGTATGAAGGAGGACATCATGTTGGCTCGTATTCGAGATGCAGAAAATACTCAGTGTGTTGCAGAGTTGACGCAAAAGATATCTAGTTTAGAGTATAAGGTAATTTGGATGTTTAATATTTATGCATTAAATTCAATTAGTTATTGTTTTTTTTACATATTATAGCATTGATTAATATTTATATTTATTGCGGATCATGTTCATGCATATATTTATTTATTCATAGGGTGTATAGGTAATTGAATAATTTATGTTGAGACCCTTAAATTTCCCTTGTGTTGGCTTTTTTTTCTTCTTCTTTCTATAAAATAGTGTAAGGAGTTGTACATAAAACAACATATTATTATGTATATTTTTTTTGAAAAATGGATTTGACGTGTTTTTTTTGTTTAAAAAAAAAAAAAAAAAAAACCTATTATAAAAAATTAACATATCCCTTCATCCATCAGCTAGAGGAGCAGTCTATTCATCATCATCATCATCATCCGTTCTCAATAGAGTTTTTAATTTATTTAATGAGTTTCTTTATATCAAAATCCGAACGTAATATATTGATATTTACCAATCTAATATTTAGATTATTAACTCATTCCTCCTGTCTTGTTTCTTGTTTGAGTTGTGGCAAATATTTGCCAAAAGGCTTATTCGACACACACCCTATTTATTAATTGAATTAATTCTTTATTCCCTTTATTTGTTTCTATATTACGTATTTAATTGTACTCATTCTCTTTACATGTTATAGAATCAAGAGATCCTCACAGAAGGAAACTTGGCTTCCTCCATGGGACAATCTGATAAAGTCAGGGAGTTACAGGATACGATTGCCAGTTTAAGAGCTCAGGTAACGAACGACATATGGGATCTATGATATCAAATGTATACATATACATATGTATGTATATGTATATGTAGTATAAACAAAGGTTGTTTAAATGCACATCGTTTTCTGCTGCTGCTGCTTGTGTTTTTGTTTCTTTAAACCATGCCATGTCCTATTGATATTATATACATTTATTAAAATGTTTGCTTGGTTTATGTGATATATGTACATATTATACTTATACATAGAGAGAGAGAGAAAGAGAGAGGGAAGAGTTAACAAAGTGTATGTAATGTAAAACAAATCCTGCTTCACTTTGTTGTGTTTCTATTTTTCTCTTAAGACCTCGTGTAAAATCCTAGGCCATAAATAATAAATAAAATAATGGTTCTGCGTGCGCATGTGATAGTACTGTAAAAGTCAACTTAATTTAATTAAAAGATTTAAAAATCAGGCAAAAAAGAGATGTGGATTTTTTTAAAAACCTACAAAGTAAATTACATAATAATATCAATAAGTGAACTAAGTATGTACAAACAGTACTGCCTAATCTAAAAGCATTGCCCTCTCTCTCCCTAAAGTCCGTGTTATTTATTCACTTTTCCCCCTACTCTACTAATTAATTATTATTATCATTATTGTATACATATAATGGATGAATGCAAGGAGTAATGAATGGCTGATGTCTTGGCTGACTAGAGCTGTTAACTTCTTTTAATTTCAATGCTTATATTTTTGAATAAGTATGTATTTTGAAAGCCCTTGATTCTGTAGCCGTTCTTTGTTTGTCTTCTTTGACTACTACTAAACACCGTCTACATAATTGCTCTCTATCTATCCATTGTTATATTTATGAGTGTTCTTTACATATAATTATGAATATAATTAATCATACATAGAAAATCTCATACAATATACATACATAAACCATGTAAACTTAGTGAACTAAGATGGTAATAGCTTTTTACATTCATCTATATGTACATACATATTATCACAGGGGGTGGGGGTGGAAGTTTATTAGTTACATGTGTCCGTCTGGGCCTTTTTCCTTTGGCTTGAGTTGAAATTCAAAATGTAAAAAAAAAAAAGAAACAAAAATATTAATTCGTTAATGGAGTGTCGATAATTAATAACACGACTCTAATGTGTATATATGCACAAATGACTCCTTTCCTTATCTCTCTCTCTTTCTCTCACCATGTCTAAAATTAGGTTAATGGTAGTAATGTTACTTATTATAATAATAAACTTAACGTTAAAATAATCATAATTTAATGAGAGAGAAAAAAAAAACACCAGACACATGAATTTAGTTAGCAATGTGTGGACACTGTCATGAGTCAATTAATACTTAATGATTCGAAGCTTGTTTCGTTTCATTTATTATACATTATTTTATTAGATATAGTCTATATATTATACATATATTGTCAATATACAAGGTCTTAAAATTATGCTTAAATTTGGTGGGGATGCTGCTGCTGCTGCTTCAGCTCTTAATAATCCTACTAATTAAATACTATCATGAATTATTATTATTATTATTATTATTTATTTTTCTTATTCTTCTTCCAGTCAAATAATTTCCAACTTCCTACACCGCTCTGCACTCCGATTGTCGAGTATAAACTCTTCTTGCCAAAATAATTCTTAAAAAATACATAAATCCAAAAAGAGACACACACACACACAATCTCACTCACTCACTCACACACACAAACTAACACACATCTTCACAATCATATGTACATATACTAATATATAAAATACACACGTTCTCAAGCATTTCATACTCTCTAGGTCCTTAGCAATCCGTCAGGTACTACTACTACTACTACTACTTGCTTCAGATTTTTCAAGATTTCCCTCCTTTAATAACTCATTAGTTACTTAATAGTTACTTCTTATTCATTCATATTAAGTAGCTTCAATTTCATACTGTTTATTATTTCCTTTGATTTCTGTCTTATTTGTTCTCTTAAGGCTTCAAGGATTCGAAAAATGTCTTTACGAATCCTTTTAGCTGTCTCATGACATTTCCACCTCTCTTCTGTTTGTCCTTTTTTTTAAAGAAAAATACAAGTAATAACCTGCTATTAATCCCTTAGACAAGTGCTTCTCAAACTTTGACTTCTGTCCTCATCTACATATATATATATATATCCGTCGATTTTTTTCTGGTAATTAATCTTTTAGATACTAGAAGAAAAAAAATTACCGCAGAAGAGTCACCCCGCCCCCAATTATGGACACTTTGGTCACTCCATATCTGTCCTAATAATCACCATAGTAAAGCAAATGAAATATATTATCTGCCAAGACTTTGATTAATTATTTCAATATCTATACTATATCTTTACTCTTTGTTGAAAATTCTTTTTCTGTCCCACAGTTTGAGTAGCTCTGTCATCATTCTTTATTTGTTGCATGTTTTTTTTTGTTTTTTCCTTACATATTATATACTTGGATGAATAAATATAGGTATATTATGCATATATAACTACTCTATTGACCGTCCCTTATTTCTAGGTAACACGTTTGAGCCTCATGAACTCAAAGCTATCCAAGTCCTTGAGTCTCCACAACCTAGCCATGTCATTCTCCTGTTCCTCCTCCTCTTCATCCTCCTCCCTCTCCACACCATCCACTACACCCACTCGAGTCGAATCTCCGTCTACAGCTCATCTAAGACTCAATCTATCTGCATCTCTTCAGCGGCTCCCCTCCTCCTCATCTTCATCATCATAGCAAGCAAGCAAGCAAGCAATCAGTGGTGTGCATGTGTGATTTATATAATATATATACATACATATATATATTATAATTATTATGTTTGTGAAGAAGATCCGCTTTCTGTGATAAATGGATATTAATTACATAATTAAACATGTACATATACATATTGGGTACATGATAGTTCTACATACTTAGAGATATACATACATACATACATACATACAATATATTAATGATTATTATTATATAAAAAAAGAAAATGGAAGAAAGACAAATTCCTGCAAGAGAGTTGTGCCTGCCCTATTCTTCTATTTCTATTTCTCTTTTTCATTTTATAAATTCATCATCATCATCACAACTACATACATACATACATACATATATATATATATATATATATATATATATATAGTTTTGATTTGTTTCAATATTAGTATTAGTATTTTGAGTGATTCCCCTATTTTCTAGACATTCCATTCATACTATAAATATAATTATAAATCTGTGTATTAATTATAATTATTATCAATTAATTTTCTTCAAAGCCACAATGACAGCAGCAAGAACGACGTAAACTAAAAACATCATGGATATCTCATTTTCTGTCATTTTTTTTAATAAACGTTTTAGCTATATTTTTTTTTCTTTTCTTTCTTTCTTTCTTTCTCATTTGAATATTTTATAATCATCATATAATTATAATACATTACAGAGCTACCCTTGATTGATTACTATTAATTATTATCATTTTTATAATATTTACGATGAAATGATTACATTTTGAAGGAACACAAACCACTTAGCAAATATTATTATTTTCTTAATTTTTTTTTGTATGTACCGTTTGTATTTATCGTAGCCACAGACAAAAATACTTATAATAATGATATAATGATAGTAACGAATGCCATTCCTCGACATCCCCCAATATTCTCACCCCCCCCCTCCATCATCGTACTCTTTAGCTAGACAATAATTAATTATAATTAGTAGTAATATTACTATGATAATATGTGAGTCTCTCTTCTCCCAGTTTTTAAGCAATATTATTTTTCATAATGTCGTCATACTCTGATTATTAATTATACAAGTCTTGATTATTTCATAATGATATACATACATATGTACAGTAATATGTTTATATACATATATATATATATATATATTATATGCTCAAATTTATGGTTGTTTCTACTTATTTACTTATTATTTTTTGTTTTGTTTTGTTTTGTTTTTCTTAGCACAAATAAAAAGCCAGAGTTTGTTGTTACGAATACCATGATCCTACACCGTATGTATATGTTGTAGCCGAGGTTGGTCGGGCAAAGAAAGAATTATTCAAAGGTTGCTATTCCCTCACTCTACAGAGAAATCCTCTGGGACACAGAGTTACAACAGACCCTGTTCCCGGAACATTAAAAAGCTATAGCCATTAAACGCACACTTGAAATTGTATAATATAATAAATATTAATTAATTATATAAGTGATCATTATTCGTATTTTATCCCTGATGCATCTCTAGGATCCATTATTCAACTAAAATTCTTTTGTTTTCACTGGAGACATTTCACATTGTCTATCGGTTAGCTACAATCAATTCTTGGCTCCGATGATTAATCATGAAAATATTTCAATATAAGTACAAATAGGAATTAAGAAAATATTGATTCATCGTCACTTTTAATGTCAAATTACGCACGAGGCAAGTGCATTAAATTAGTGAGCAAGGGATTCAAAATTAATTAGCTGTTGACTTTTAATTATTATTATTTGTCATTTGTGGTTTTTGGGAAATTCGATTCAATACTAGAGCTGAACTTTGTATATATATATATATATAATTTCAATATTCCTGTAGGTTAATAATCATCTTTTATGGAGTAGAAAACAAACCAACTATTAATTAATTCCTCATTGCTAATGTAGAGCCTTTTTAATCAAGGGAGTTCCATGAAAGAGTGAACGGACCAAAGCCCCTATTAGAATAATAATAAGAATCATAACATCAATTGATGCACTACATATACTCATTATTAATATATAATTTTTTTTAAAATATTATGAGAACAATAATTCCTGTTTCGACATGTTTCTACCTTATCAATCCTGGTAGAAATACTTCTTTTTTTATATACATTTTCGTCAGATATATTTTAATCTTTCATTTAATATAGAATGATATAAGATTATTTTCCCCTTTCAACGTCTGCTTAAATAGTAATATTGTGTATTTTTTGTATTTTTTAATTGAACATAATTTAAAAATCTGATGATTTGTAGTCCTGTGGATTTGATTCAATTTACATGGCATGCAGTTCAAAATCTATCCACCGCTTCCTCTTATATTTATTTTGCTCCATTGTATGTAGGGTGATGATGACTGAGTAGTAAAGGATTTGTATTTATTAACAAGATGATTTTTATTTGAAATAATTCTTGGTGAAAACTATAAATAACAATGATATTTCTTTTAAAAAATATATAATAATAAACCATGGTAAAAATAAAGGAAAAATAAAAATGAGACAAATTCCATTACTACTAAAGATTTATAATAACAAAAAACAAAAACGAACAGAAGATGTTTTTATATACTGAAGATGATATATGTATATAAGATATAATTAATAAAAATTAAATGAAATACTATTATTTTTAATATTATATATATACATATATATATTATAAATGTATATATATATGTATATTTTTTTTTAATTTATAAAATGACTAAATAGAAATGCAGGAAAGAAAAGGATAATTGATTCAGAGGAGAGGAAATGAGTCTGTTGTGAAGTGAATATTGTAATTATGCAAGAAATGATAACTACATTACATAATTAAGAGTTTATAATAGTATTTCCTCTCATTGAGATCAACAACACAGAAATGAATCCAAACCAAACCAAACCAAATCAAAGAAAAGAAAAAGAGGAGTCTCTATACGTCTTGACCCAAAAACGCATGTCTGAATGAAGTCTTTGATTGATACTAATTATAATTGAGATTGCTGTATGCAAGTACTATTAAGATGAATGGCTCCGACCTGAGAGAGTCCACCGCTAGTGGGACAATGATTCCCTTCATTGAGTTGTTGTGAAGATGGAAGGGGTTGGTGGGGGTGGAGTGGAGGTGGAGAATAAGGAGGAGGGGGATCCAAATATACAGCGTCATCATATGAGGGTGGAGGGAGTCGATTCTGCTTCCACCACCAGTGGGGAAGATATCGTCCCGTGACGACCATGTCCTCATCCTCCGAGGAATGAACGTCCTCCTCTCCTCTTTTTCTCTGTCTTAGACGATAAATGAGGAAGAAGAGAAGTGCGAGACTCAAAATGGCCGTAATCCCTGAGGCCACGAGTCGAAGCCCCAATTCTCCAGAGGGAGAGGAGGGAAGGGAGGAGTCTGGGTCTAAACAATAGAATTGACAGCACGTGTCTCCCACTCCAGTTGAGCGACAATTCTTAGGAGGGGCACAGAGCACGGAGCGACAAAGGATGGGTGCTCCTAAGGAACACATACAAATGAGACAGCCATCCGGACCCGGAGAAAAGGGATGACCGTTCGGGACATGCTGTCCTTTTAAATCCAAACATCCTCGCTGATCAGATTCCGGGGATGTCATTCTTGGGCCTCACTTCCTTCAAGCAATCTTAGCTGGCTAATCACTAATAGAACACTTGGCTCCCATCCTCTCCGACCAATCCCAAAAAGTCCACTAAAGAACAAATACAACAACATACTCACTCATATTATACTTATGAATGATGCAGTGGCACACTTGAGATACTATTTAATTAAGAAATTAATTATTCTTTTTCCTCGAAGAACCAACAACTAAGGAAGCAAATGTCAAGTTGCAGAACTTTTCACCTTTTCACTTTAAAGGCTGCTGCTGCTGCTGCTGCTCCTGCTGCTGCTAGCTATTCCACTCCATCAATATTCAATCATAGACAGTTGATACGTACATTTATTACGCGTACGTATATCTTAGCTGCAGTTTCTTTTTCCTTTCTAGCTATTTCTTCTTCTTCTTCTTCTCTCCTGCTGCAGATCTAGATCTCTCTTCAAAGCTATACGAGAGAGAGAATTTGCATGCGGTACGTGCTGACGAATAGAATAGCTACCGGCCTGCTTGATGCTGCTATTTAAATGTAAAATGATGTTATTATTTAAAATAGTTAACATTAAATACGTAGTGGGACTTTTGGAAGTAATAAAGCCATAGTCTCTCACTCAACCTCACTAATCCATGACGACCATTTGAAATTATACATGTTAAACTCAAATATGTGGGCTGTTTTTCTAAATATCTAATAATACCCTCTCGATGAATGAACTAACTAAACTTTTCCATTAACCGTCCATGTCATCGCTTTGTAAACTATCTCTTAGTTAGTACATATTATTTACAGTCCACTGATGTTGATATCTATGATATAATATTTGGTAATATTTAATAGATAGATGTCTACTAATGAGCTGAGTTAGGGTATTTTCTTCTTCTTCTTCATTTTCCTGGGGGAATCTCAGGTACGAGAGAATTTCACCTATTGCTTTCCCTCATATTACCTGATACAATTAGGATTCGTCATGTCCCTTTTTTTCGCATCCGAAATATCCCAGAATAATCCGACCTCAACCATTGTACATGTAGCTTTGGATTGGCATCCGAAATGGCGAATCCTGGCTGTGGGTGCTTATTCTGAAGACAAAGGAGGCTATGTTACTCTACTAGTGGATGATGAGAAGCGAAAGGAATCTCTGTCGTCAGAGACTCGTGATGTTGAAGGGATACTTTCATCCCATCCAACTGCACAAGTCACTTCCATGGCTTGGCATCCTGATAAAAGACTCCTCTCTGTTGGTTGGGATAATGGAGATGTCTCTTTCAATGAAATCAGAGACTCAGATCACCATCGAGATGGAATAAGGTATTGTCTTCCCGATTCATGGAAGAAATAGTTATACTGTTTTTGTTCTCAGGTCTTTGGTTTGGTCATCTTCTGGTACACGGCTTATTTCCTCTGATGAAAATGGATCAGTTGTTGGATGGGAAAAATGTTCATCCTCCGATAAATGGATCCTTGTTTTTCATCATGAACTCAAAGATCCACTCACAGGAGGATTAGTGTTTAGAGAGGATGGCCCTGGGGAAAGTATGGCAAAAGCAGCTGTTGCAGGTGACCCCAAAGCCCTTGAGTTATTCACAGACAATTCCTGGAAGGTCTCAGGTGAAAATTTGAATGCATATGCAGGATCTCAAAATGGAATAGTTTATTATTTGAACGAGAATGGAGGATGTATGGAAGTATTACAGGCAGAGGGGCCCGTAAGAACTCTTTTGAGACAAGGGGATATACTTTTAGTCATCACAGAGTCTATGGTTGTTGGTCAATTTCGAATGGAAATGGATGGATCATTAGATCAGGTATTGTTTTTTATTTATTTTTAAATATGGATATTAGCTTTTTTAAACTGACTCTCCGACTTCACTCTCAGATAAATAAAGTTAAAATGAGTACGACCAAATCCAAGGATGGGCAAAATAAAGTGAAATGGGTAGGAAGAGGAGTTTTGGCCATTTCTTCTGGGAGTGAAGCCTCTTCTGGAATTCGTATTTGGAATTTAAAGACAGACGATAATTTTGTTCTATCCATCAGAAATAGTGACTCCTACATCACAGCCATGTGTTTCGATCCTATAAAAAATATATTGGGAGCTGGAACGGCTTCAGGAGAGATACATATGTGGGCCTATGATACGTTTCCAGATGAGGCCCAGTGGCGGATGTTACCCAAGGTAGAAGTATTGGAAGCTCTTTTAAATTTTACCTTTATATAATACCATATCAATTAGGTGAGCCTGGGATCGAATACAATTAAGGATATATCCTTTGCTCCAAGTCTGTATCAGAGGCATTCATCATTACATTCAAATGGAGTGGATGCAGTTCTTGCCGTCAATTCAATACGAAGAGTTTTTCTTCTCAAGGAAAGGATTTTAGTAGCTCATTATTTTCAAGGAGTTTCAGCACTTCAATCTGGACCCAGTGATGCAACCCTCACATTCCATGACAATGAAGGTGTTAATATGGATGTAAACGCGGGATCTACTTTCCAAATCCGCGGACTCTGGCTATCTGAAAAGAACTTAATTCTTTGGGGAGTAGATAAAGTAAGATGATCCTAAAAATGATTCATGAAATCCAACCTAATCTTATTCATATTAGGTTTTAACCTACGAGGTACAAAAGGACATTGGACATCTATTAAAAGTAGGAGAGTTCAGTTGCTCTAATATCATGCACATAGTGTCCTATGAAAAATCCATCTACTGTTTGGAACGAGATAAAATCCATGTTCGAAGTTTTCAGGGTACCATTAAGCAAACCCTAACATTCACTGAATCAGAAGGAACAGGAATGAGTTTATCTATCACACGAGGGGACATCCTAGTATCAGGAACGACTGGTGGTGTTATTAAAATATGGGATCTGAGCAAAAGGGATGCAAGACCCCATGTTCACCCTATTCATTTCAAAGATCTCGTTAAGGATTTTGGGTCCCTCCACGAAGCCAAAGTTAACTCAACTGGTACTTATTTGAGCGTGAGTTACTACAAAAAGTCCCGTGGAGATATGGAAGAGGAGATCCTGGATTCTCGCTTGTATCTCATAGAATTAGAAAATACTTCTCTTCGTTATTTTAATATCGCCTCAGGGAGAAATGACATGGATGATGGGTCTTCTGTTCCTCCAAATTCAGCAGAGGGTCATGTTGATGGTAAAAAAAGGCGTAACTCTTCACATACACTTCTTAGCCCCCTTGTCGGCCGAAGAATTGTAAGTCATGAATGGGACTTGCATGAGCCTCATCTACTAATTTGCTTGTGTTCCAATCAACATACCAACAATGAGGATTTGATTAGTCTGCGTCATCGGGGATCCATAAAAACCCTTGGTGGGGATTTATTGCTCAGTCTTTTTGTTCATGATGATTTTGGGGTCGTGGTCCATGATGTCACCTCATACACTTCTAATCCTGTCAAACTCATTGGTGTTAGTATACCCTTCATTGTTTTAGTCAAAGACAACTATTCAGCGGAGCAGGATTCAACCATGACTGTCGAGAGATTTGTCATGAAGGACTTTCTCGGCTTAGAAGATAGTGATAAGCCAACAAGGGATGCAGTTGTTCGATTTTCTTTTTACTTAAGTATAGGAAACATGGATGAGGCCTTCAAATCCATCAAATCAGTTAAAAATCCTCAAGTTTGGGGTAACATGGCTCGAATGTGTGTAAAAACCCAAAGACTGGATGTAGCAGTAATTTGTTTAGGAAATATGGGGCATGCATATGGAGCAAGAGCTGTAAAACGTATAATGGAGTCCAATGAAAACATAGATGTCAAAACGGCTACTTTAGCCGTTCATTTGGGCATGCTCGAAGAAGCTGAAGCCTTATATATTCGTTCAGGTAATTATAATTTTCTTAACAAGTTGTATCAAGACTCTGGTCAATGGCAAAAGGCAGTGCAATTAGCCGAGGAGAAGGATCGAATGCACCTTAGATCTACCTATTATAACTATGCCAAACATCTCGAGAGTCGCGGTGACATTGCTGGTGCTATTCAAAATTTCGAAAAATCCGGCACCCATCGTTTTGAGGTACCCAGGCTCTTATTTGAGGATTGGACTGTCCTTGAAAACTATGTGATCAAAAGTAATGATAAAGCCCTCAAGCGTTGGTGGGCGCAGTACATGGAGTCTACAGGAGAAATGGAGATTGCACTGCAGTACTATGATCTTGCAGATGATTATCTTAGTCTAGTTAGAGTATACTGTTACTGTGAGGATCTTGAAAAGGCATCCGAGATCGCAAATAAGAGCGGGGATAGAGCAGCTTGCTACCATTTAGCTCGACAGTACGAAAATATTGATGACGTGGAAAAAGCAGTGAATTTTTTTGCAAAAGCACAAGCCTATTCCAACGCCATAAGGATTTGTAAGGAAAGAGGGTTCATGGATCGATTATGGAACTTGGCTCTACTCGCCTCACCAAACGAAAAGCTAGAGGCTGCTAGAACCTTTGAAAATGCAGATAAACCCTCCTTTGACAAGGCAGTGATTCTATATGAAAAAGCTGGTTATTTAGGAAAGGCTTTGGACCTAGCAATAGAAACAAATCAACACAATGTTCTTCAATATATTTCGTCCAATTTAGATGAATCTGCAGACCCCGAGCTTCTAAAGCGAACCGCAAATTTTTTCCTTCAGCACGAACAATTTGAAAAAGCAGTTGATTTATTTGCAGCATCAGGTCAACGAAGAGAGGCCCTCGTTCTTTGTTCAGACTATAATATCAAAATCACTGATGATCTTGAACAAAAATTGACGGAGAAACTGGAAGAGAAGGAACCAAATAATAATGAGCGCATATCCATTCTGAATCATTTGGCTGAGGTATGTTATCAGCAAGGGAACTATCATTTAGCCACCAAGAAATGGACACAAGCTGGAAATAGACTTCAAGCGATGAAGGCTCTTCTCAAATCTGGAGACACAGAAAAAATTACATTTTTTGCGAATGTGTCAAGGGAAAGGGACATTTATATCCTAGCTGGAAATTATTTGCAGACCCTTGATTGGAGAAATGATCCAGAAATAATGCGAAACATCATTTCCTTCTACACCAAGAGTAAAGCCTATGATAATCTTGCATGGTTCTATTCTGCTTGTTCAGAAGTAGAGATCGATGAGTATCAGAATTATGAGAAGGCCCTTGGAGCATTGACTGAGAGCCTTAAATGTTTAGATAAATCCAATGAGAGTATGAATTATGAAGAAAGACTCAGAGAACTCAGACGAACCATTGGTCTTGTCACGAAGTTTGTGGAAATTCAGAGACTCTATGAGAGTGGACAAACCGGTGAAGCCCTTGTTGCATGCAAGGAGTTGACAAAGACGCCAGATATCAATACTGCTGTTCGCTCGGGAGATATTTACGGATTTATGATTGAGCACTACTCTAGGAACAGAAACTACAAAACGGCATCTACTCTCATTGAGGAGCTGAGAAATGCAATTCCACAAGTCAATCTACCCTATTTCATCAATGAGGAAAGTTTAAGGGCTATTGATTCTGCTCTCGGAACGGATTATGTTTCCTCCATTCAGGGGCAAGATCCTTCTTCTCTCGAAAAGGAGGAAGGGAATGATGCATTTCCCTTTTGAAAACGTTACTTCTAACCCTAATTAATTATTATTATCATCATTATTGTCATTATTGTCATTCTCTATTTATCATTTATTGCCACTAAATATTAAGTAGTGCATAATATGTACGTGAACTGTTTGTTTAATCAAAACTTGTAACGAAATATATGTACATTGAATGGATATAACGTGAGTAAGTATGTACATACTTATGTACATATATGTGACATAATCAGCCACTTCTTTAGGTAGTCCCTTAGATTATTTATATATTACTCATTAGCAGTCCCCACTCATGCCCTTACAGTGTCATGCCTATACATATTGATATATGATGAACTATGAATGATATTCATATATACATATACAGGGCTAGAGCTCAATTTTTGAATACTGTTTCTCTGGAAGAAGAAAAGCCCCGCCCAAAAAGTGTAAAAAGAAGCAGAAGGAAATCATAATATTTACATCGTCCTTCGATCGTCGTCGTCGTCTTTTTTAGTAGCAGGAGCTCCACACACAGAGTTCTTTTTGTTGTTGTAACTGAAACTAGAGGAGGGAAAGGAAAAAGACATTTGATTCTGAAGCTGGAGATCAATTACTCAACTCTCATTCTTCAAAACTTTCATTAATTCTCATCATGATGGCTGAAAAGACGAAAGCATTGGACACCGCTGGCTACGTGGGTTTCGCAAATCTTCCGAATCAAGTGAGTCAATTTCTATATCTAAGGGAATGGAGAGAGGCGTGTATATATGTATATATAGTGCAAAAAAAAACGTATGTACATACAATTAGAATTGTTTAAAGTCTTTAATATTTATACATACATGTACATCGGCTGGAGGGGGGCGATGTCTTTGTGTTGAGTTGGGGTATGACGTAAAATCACGTGACTTTAAATCATTCAAATTTAAAGTGTACATACATCATTAAGTATTTATATATTTATTTTCCTCGCCAACGGATGACAACGGATCTCTTATAAGGCATAGTAAAGCCGTTTCGACCATCTGTCGTTATGAGTAACCTAAAAGGGAAACAACATCTAAGACTATGTTACTTACATATATGAATACGTATTTATCTGTCATGAAACAAATCATTTACTTTCTTTCATTCTACACAAAAAATATCTTCTTATTATTGTTCTTATTTGAAATTTGATATAAATTCTTATTGTATCACACTTTATTTTATTTCTTTATATATATATATATATATATTTTTTTTTTCTCTCTCTCTCTCTCCCCCCGAAGAGTTATTAGTACTTATGTTCATTTCCCTATACATAGATAATAATATAATTATTTTTATCCTTATTATTATCGTCGTTGTTGATAGTGCATGAGTTTTTCAATAATGAATTCGAGGCAACGAATCAAGATTCCATTTAATCCCTTTGACGTTAGAGGAGTAAATCAAAGTTTTAAATAGATTTAAATATATACGACTAATATTTTATATTAATCCCATCTCTGCTAATAGCTTTTGCAACATACTAGTATTTGATTAATCAGAGTATGATTTTAACAATTAAAGTATTGCTTCTCTTTCCTTTTATACTACATTTAAATGTATAGCTAGGGCAAATCCCAGTCTGCTCCTCAAGCTGTTCAAAATATTTAAAAATTAATGATGTTAGCACTAAAAGAGGAGGATAATTAAAATTACAGACTCAAGCTTATTTCACATACAGATAAATAATAATAATAATAATATGTAGACTTGCTTCAGTATCATTGTTTCGTTTTTGATCGTTTTATCCAATATGTACTGGATGATACTCTAAATGAATATTTTTTTTAAATTATAATAATTATTTAAATAGGTTCATCGTAAGTCTGTGAAAAAAGGTTTTGAATTCACACTCATGGTTGTGGGTGAGTCCGGACTCGGTAAATCCACGCTCATCAATTCCCTTTTCCTCACAGAGCTCTATCCTGATCGTGCCATCCCTTCTGCTGGAGAAAAAGTTAAAAGAACTGTTAAATTAGATGCATCCACTGTTGAAATTGAGGAGCGGGGTGTGAAGCTTCGTCTTACTGTGGTTGATACTCCTGGATTTGGGGATGCTATTGATAATACAGATAGCTTCCATCAAATAATTCACTATATCGATGATCAATTTGAACGTTATCTTCAGGATGAAAACGGCCTTAATCGAAAAAATATAATAGATAATCGTGTTCATTGCTGCTTTTATTTCATTAATCCGTACGGTCATGGTCTCAAGCCCTTGGATATTGATGTGATGAAGCAATTGTCCAATAAAGTTAGCATCGTTCCAGTCATTGCCAAGTCTGATTGCTTGACTAAGAAAGAAATATCCGCCTTAAAACAAAAGGTTCTTCAGGAAATTCAAGAGAACGATATCAAGATCTATTCTCTTCCAGAGTGTGATAGGTGAGTAGCATGCTCCGAATGGGGGGGGGGGGGACTATATTTTACATATACTAACAGTTATGACTTATTTTAGTGATGAAGATGAGGACTATAAGGCGCAGGTTCAAGGGCTACGTGACTCCATTCCTTTCGCCGTTGTGGGAGCAAATACTCTAGTCCAAATATGCGACAAGAAAGTTCGGGGGCGACAATACCCTTGGGGTGTTGTAGAAGTAGAAAATCCTGAGCATTGTGACTTTATTAAACTTCGTTCCATGCTCATAACTCATATGCAAGATCTTCAAGAGGTTACGAATGATGTCCACTACGAGAATTTTCGCTCTCAAAAGCTCTCATCCAGGAGTAATACCGTACCTAATGTTGGCAATGGAGCTATTGGAGGTCTTACATCCTCTCGAAATGGTAATGGAGGAGGTCTCTTGGATGAAAAGGATAAAAAGTTAATGGAGAAGGAAGCAGAATTGAAGCGGATGCAGGAATTGATGGCTGCTATGCAACAACAGATCAAGCAGCAATCTCAAACCAGTTTACAAAGTCTTAATGAACATTGAGGCACCCGAGTTGGTCTGGATTCTTTCTTGATATTTTTTTAAATTATGTAGGAGGAGAAGGCTCAAATAAGTAGTGCATTAGGTTATTCGCATTTTTCTTCTTCTATTGATCGATAGATCTTTTGTATATAATTAATATATTATATAAAAATTTGGACTTGGCTTTATTATTCAGAAGGCAGCTTTGAACTTCTTAAAAATTAACTTATACGAACATAATTTTGTTTTTGCTTTAATGATGCAGTCTCTGACGTAAATGTATTTTTTGAAAATTGAAACTTATTTGAGTACTTCTGCATAATTACTTCTCTCTCTCTCTCTTTTTTTTTTTTTAAAATGAGTACAAACTTGTAAGATACTGAACTCTTGATTTTTTTTTTTTGTACTTATTATTATCATTTTATCAATAATTGCATCAAGTGCATTACTCCTCCTCTCTCTCTCTCTCACTGAGCTTCTTGGTACTTCAATTTGCACAACCGACATACTTTAATAAAACACAAATAAAGCTTTAACATTATTCCATTGGCATTCTACTGCTCCACCACAGTTCGATTTTTTATCCTGTCATTCAGTGGGTATTATTAATAAACATAATTGCCGCACAAAATTTTCAAGACTGCTACCTCTAGCTCTTGCTTGAGCCTCGTCTTGCACATATTTAAATGTTCCTTTGAGCTGCTCGTATACCTATGATCATTTATATATATATTTTTTATAACTAATAACAACCTGGAAGAGAAAAAATATCGAGTCATTTATGTCTTTATATTATTCATTTTTTAAGGATTTCTTTTTGTACGTTTTCTTAGAACCTATTATTATACATATACATACATATATATTTATATTTATTGTGCATTCATTATTGTATAAAAGTAATCTTCGAATACAGACTTTTTTTTCTTCCTCTCTTTGTATCGTATTTTCATTCTTCATCGATATCAAGTTTCTAATCTTAAAGTGCTGAGAGAGCAAGCGATTTGATTGAACTTGTTCATGTTAGAAACGTTTAACTTTTATTTATGAAATAGTTGTGGACCAATAATTAAATATTATGATTGGCCTTGTCCTCGTGCTTTACTCACTCCTATATTTCGCTAATGTTCTACATACTATTGAAGAAGGTAAAACCTGGGTTCTTCTAGTGGCTGGTTCAAATGGGTGGCAAAATTATAGGCATCAATCTGACATATGCCATGCTTATCAAATTGTACGAAGCCATGGAATTCATCCTGGTATGTATATTTATGATTACCAATCATTGAATTGAACGTTTTTCGTAAAGTATCAATATGCAGAAAATATCATTGTGATGATGTATGACGATATTGCATTCAACAAGTTGAATCCTACTCCTGGAGTATTAATAAATAAGCCTAATGGACCTAATGTGTATAAAGGAATAAAACCAGATTATACAGGACGAAATGTTAGGCCTGACATATTCATAGAGATATTAGAAGGTAGGAATCCTGGTGTAGGCTCACAAAAGGTAATTGACTCTGGGCCCCATGATCGTATTTTTGTATATTTTGCGGATCATGGTGCTCCAGGAATCCTGGGTTTTAATAGCCATGTTCTCCAAGCCAACGAATTAATAGAGGCAATCGAGAGGATGCATCAACGTAAACGATTTGATAAAATGGTATTTTATGTTGAGGCCTGTGAGGCTGGCTCAATGTTCAAAAACATTCTCCCAAAATACATAGATGTTTACGCAATGACCGCCACAAATTCAAGGCGCCCTTCTTATGCATGCTACTACAGTGAGAAGCTGGGGACCTATCTAGGAGATGTATTCTCAGTAAACTGGATGGAAGGTCAGTCCTTTCTCTATCAGACTTTATATAATTAATTTAAATTGCATTTTTTTTTTTTTTTACTTCCAAAGACTCGGACGTTGAGAACTTACACAAAGAGTCAATAAAAAAACAGTTTCATATCGTCAAAAACGAAACAAAGAAGTCCAAAGTTTCTCAGTATGGAAACATGTCTATATCTCATCTTCCATTGGCGGAAATTCAAGGGAAACAGGTCATCGTTTCAAGCGACTTTGCTCCAAGAGAGGCACCTGAAGACTATTTGTCCTCCCGAGAGGTAAACATGGACATCATCAAAAAGACTGGAAATTCGATGCTCATAGAATACACTCGTGCAAAAAGACATTTTTTAAAAGGAACAATTTATGAAATACTGAGAGGCATACGGGGGATCAACGACTCTGTTCAAAAAAACCTCACGTCAACTAAGACCACATTCTACAAGACAAATCAAACTTGCTACTTCAGATCACTTCAAGCTCTGAATAAACATTGCTTTAATTTGGGGTACCATGAATATGCACTCAAGTTTTTATATATATTTGTTAACGTGTGTTCCCTTCAGAGTCCAGACCTCAGGGATATTGTTACAAGTATTGAGAGACAGTGTCGATATTATGACAACTACTTGGATAAGATAATTTAAATTTCTTTATTAAGGGTACCGTGGAGATTTGCCCGATACAAGTCACCCACTTCTACTTGTTTAGTGTATTTGTATAAAGTCCTAGAAATATAAAAGAAATTACATGTATACAATGACAAAAGACTCATGAACCAAAATAAATCCTTACTTATCTCTTTTGTGTACGAAAATCTCCTCCAATTTACCCTCGTTTGTACACAGCTCACAGATAAATGTGTTCTTGGTTCTTTTTTTCTCCTTTACGATTCGATGCCATCTCGGGCGTTCAGAGAGTTTTGAAAGCATGTTTTTCCGGAAAATTAAATAACACAGACGATTCCTGTAGACAATTTCACGATATTCGTTTGGAAACATGGATAACTGAAAGTTTTTATATTTAATGTCGTAATTGCAGGGTATTTTATCATGTAGATAGCGAGGACAACCCATGGTATGCGAGCACTTGGGAACAAAAAATAAATATAGAAATTAAGACATTGCATGATATCATAATAATAGCCGAAACTACTCACTGGAGCAATGAGTTCACCGCGTATTTGAGGATCCTCTTCTACAAATTCTTGCAACTTTATAAGATAATCTCGGACCTCACTAATGACTTGAAAGCCTGCATTTGTTCCTCGCTCACAGATGACTAAATAACCCCCATCCTCAACTCGCCTCCATAAACTATCTGCTATGTTCAAACGCAGCTCGGATGATTCTAATTCACTCAGCGAGGAACCAGAGGTCACCAAATCATACTTGAGCTGAAACATTATTTATACACGTTACAACAACAAGTCTTATAATTAATTGAGTCTCACATTTTCATTAGCAGGAAAGTGAAGGCGATAGAAAACGCCTTTGGAGGAGAGGATATCATTTGGAGTGGAATCTTTTCCATCATGTCTCAAAAGACGAGAAGCATCATTCATGTCTGCGCTGGACTCTACTAAAAACTCTTCTTTAAGTCTGGTGTTGGACTTTAAGAATTTCCGAAGAGCCCATGTAAAGGATCCAACCCCTGAGCCAAAATCCAAATGTGTACTAGGCTGGAACCTTTTGTCATAATCAAAGACTTTCCTAAGCGTATATACGGCTGAGGCATAGTCATAGGCAGTTAATCCTCCCAGGATATATGCCCAAGTGGTAGTATGATTAAAATGAATGGGCTTCCAATTCCCTCTGGTTGTGGCCAATTTAAGTTCCACCTCTTCTCTTAGCTTTTCCTGCATTTCACGAACAGAGTCAATATCTTGTTCATCTAGCTCATTCAATTCATTCTTATCTATAATTAATAATAAGTAACATTTCATGGTTATACAATGGTATACAACTATTATAAGAAATATTAGTAACAAACACTTTTTTTGAGCTGCTCGAAAGAATTTGGACTTGTATATCTCCAAGTTTCTAGCATCCAATGGTAGCTTCCGACTTCCCAAGTAGCGCTCAATCTTTTGACCCGTTCCTATGTATTTCTGTATATTGTTCAAAACATTTTCCATGGATCCATTCGAGAGACATTTTGACAAGCTCTGAGTCATATCCTCCGGGGGTTGAGTGCAGGGAATCCTCCCACTCCCAATATGTTTGCCATCTTTTACCTTTTTGGAAATATTTGGATCCAGTTCTGGACATGGACGATTTGAACTATCCGCTTTCAACAGAGCCTAAAAGATGCAACAGGTCAGTAGAGTATAATTTATAAATGTATTGGATGACAGTCCTACATTATGGCAAAAGCGAATGACATGGTTGCATCCAGTTCCAGGATGGCTTTTAAACATGCATGCAGCCACCAAGGGATACATAATATTAGATGTTATTTACTTTGAATACATATTCATGAGGATTTTTCATTACTTGCCTCACATTGGGATTTTTTTTTTTTTTTTTTTTACTATATCGATCACGTATGTTACGTTAGTACACATATTATTATAATTTATTTTAGCTGACAGCTATCGATCTACAAAATATATACATATAACTTCTTTCTATTAAGTAGCATATTTTGTTGTGTTCGGACTTTTAGTTTAGCTAAATGCTAGACAGATGGATGATTAATGTAATATATTATACAATATATTTTAGTGTACAAATTTAGGAAAAAATGGATGATAATAATTGATTAACTTCTTTATGTGGAAGATATATTTTGAGAAATTAAATTATATTATAGTGGCTAGTATTCTGTATTAGTACCATGGAGTTCAGATAATAAATATCTGGAGTAGAACATGGTTGTCATTCAACCTCTTGTGTGTGTGGGGGGGGGGGGGGATTCGTATTTTTATTTTATTTTCGTGGTGAAATAGGAATGAGACTCGACTCAAGACTCACTCATTTCAATCATTTGTCTATAATTTGTCATAATAAGGAAATAGAATCGAAATAGCGAGTACTTTAAAGAGAATTAATTTTTGATTTAAGATTGAGGAGTAATGATTCATATTAATATTTTGAGGACGGCTATTATAACCCATTTAATCCATGCTTGCACCACTCCGACCCGGCTATAATATGATATTAGTAGGATATTATTAATATCCTACTAGTAGATGGATGATGCACGGTAGTCGGGTTTATTATATAGCTAGTGTTCCGGCCAGGAATATTTGCTGCATGTATATATATATATATTATGTAGTAGCTAGTTTTAGATAGCTAAATAAAGACCCAAGCTGAGGTATTCAAAACGAGTCTCAGCTAGCTAGCTATAGAGCGATCGAATGTTGAGGTTTTGGAAGACAACAAAAAAAAAAAAGATTTCTCATGATCATGATCAATTCATAATATTGGAGCAATATAAATATATATAACTTATAAGTTTCTAGCTAATAAATAAATAATAGTACTACCATATATATATATATATAGTAATATAGTCAGAGTAGTAACTTGAGTAACGTAGAAAATTATTTAATTTCTGAGCACAGCTTCTTCCATGTCGACAACCTTGGGATCCTCTAAATGGAATCATGTCGGTTTTAAGGGAATGTGATCATGTTGAAAACTGTGTGGGCCCCGTCTCGGGTTTTCTCAAGTCCCTTCGAGTGAATAGTGGGAATGAGGAGCCGATTTTGAAATGCGATGACTGCGGATTTAAGGGGAGGAACCTTTGGCTCTGTCTTTATCCCAATTGTTTAGCTGTTGGATGTTCCAAGCTTGAGGATGAGGACGAGTCCGAGGATCACGCACTGACTCACTACAAGGAATATTCCACTCATGCCCTTCAGTTGAATCTGAAGTCTCGGAAGGTTTGGTGCTTGGAGTGCGACAGAGAGGTGAGGAGAGGATTTTAAAAGTGATTTTATATGCTTTTACTTCTGTATTTTCCCTTCATTCCAGGTCAAAAACGTTCTCTCTCCCCCTCGATCCAATCCTCACCGACAACAATTGTACTCCTCCTCCTCCTCCCACAAGGAAAGGGATCGCATCACTTCGGATGGATTAATTGGACTTGCCAATCTCGGAAATACCTGCTATATGAACGCTGCCCTTCAATGCCTTAGCAACACGCCTAGTCTCACAGAGTACTTTATTAGTTGTTTCTATCCCAAAGCTCACTCTCCCCTCTCTGGAAAACCCAATTCTCTCTCCAAGGCCTACTTTAGTCTCATGGTTGACATTTGGACGAAAAAAAGAAGTAGCTACGTCGTTCCTAGCGGGGTTGTCCGCTCTATTAAAGCCGCACATCCCATTTTTCAAGGATATTTGCAACAAGACTCTCAAGAGTTTCTTAGATGCTTCATGGATACACTTCATGAGGAACTCATGGAGTCATTCATTGCTGAGGAAGAGGATGAAGAAAATAATAATAATAATAATAATAATAATGCTCATGAGGACTCAAGCGAGGAAATGGAGTCTGAAGATAGCGAGGAAGCTGAGAGTGTGTCTGAGGTGGGAGACTACGAAACGGCAGACTCTGGACTTTCAGAGGATAGTAATCCACTGGAAGAGGAAGAAGGTGAATCTTCCATTGGCAGAACAACAACAACGAGTCCTGTTGTTGGTGGAAGTGGGAAACAAATGTTAATGCCCCTAAGTAGTTCCCTTGCTCGAAGGAACGCCGAGTCTAAGAGGCGTAAAAAAGTGTACAAGAGCATCATTTCGGATATATTTGATGGAAAACTCATTTCTACTGTTCAGTGCTTGACCTGCAATCGTATATCTACCACGGAAGAGACCTTCCAGGATCTTTCTTTACCAATACCTAATCAAGAATCAGTGAATTCAAATGCATCCGCCAACAAACAATTGTCTCAAGGATGGCTCTCTTGGATATGGTCTTACTTCATGGGATTTGTCTATGGTCCGAAAGTGAGTCTTGGGGACTGTCTGTCCTATTTTTTTTCTACAGATGAGCTTAAGGGGGATAATATGTATAGTTGTGAAAAGTGTAAGAAGCTGAGAAATGGGTTAAAGTATTCAAAAGTCACTATTCTACCAGATACTCTTTGCATTCACCTCAAGAGATTTCGACATGAGTTTGCTTATAGTTCGAAAATCTCGAGTAAAGTGACATTCCCTTTAGTTGATCTTGACATGTCCCCATGGTGTCACAAGGAATTTGGCTCTAAAGAGACATTCTATGAGCTTACTGGTGTTATTGTTCATTCAGGAACGGCATCCGGGGGTCACTATGTTGCATATTGTCTCAATCATGTTGATCAGGAATGGTACGAGTATGATGACTCCATTGTTACTCGTGTTGATCCCTCTTTTGTCCTGGGATTAGAGGCCTATGTTTTGTTTTATAGGAAAAGTAATGATCGAATGGATAGTATTCGAGATCAAGTGCAAAATATATTGATTCGTTCTCAAAGTCAGGAGTCTAGTCTCATGCAGTTTTATGTTGGCAAGGAATGGTATAATAAGTTTGAAAACTTTTCTGAGCCAGGTGAGGAAAACGTTTTGTGATTCAAATTGTTTTTTTTTATTTGTCTTCTTTTTTTTTTTTTCTTTATTGTAGGCCCCATTGATAATTCCAGTTTTCTATGTATTCATGGGGGAGTGTTCCCTCACAAATATGAGATTATAAATGACTTGACGATACCCTTGCCTCAAATTGTATGGGAAAAGCTTCATCGAACCTTTGGAGGAGCTCCTCCTTGCACTCGTCTCTATGAATGCTCACTCTGCAAGGCTGAACAACAATCCTTGATGAGGCAAAAGTCCTACGAGTCGAATGAGTTTAAGCGCCTCTACTATGAATTTAAAGTGAATACATATTTCCTAATTTTTATTTATCTAATGTGTTCTTTTAGGATAAGAAGAGCGGTGACGTCGTTTATTACTTGAGTTCCTCTTGGTATCGTAAATGGGAGAACTTTGCCCAGGGTCGTCTACTAGAGCCTCCTGGACCCATCAATAATAAAAACTTAACTATAACCCGGAACGGTGTTTTAAACTTTTCCCCAAGCTCGGATCATATAGAGGTCTCTCCAAACATTTGGAACTTTTTCCTATTGAATCACGGAGGGGGACCCGAAATTTCCTTCCATCTTTCGAATGGTTTTATAATCAACTCTACTTCCAGACCTCCTCTACGTCAAAGAACGTCCTCTGAAATCAGTAGTGATGCAAATACCATGTCCCTTCATTGAGCTTAATCTCGATTTACTCTTTTGACTTTAGAAAAATTGGAAAATTGTTGTTATTGTTTTGATTTTTTTTTAAAAGTTTAATCATTTATTTGAGTACATCATATATCGTATAATATGGGGCTTCATACCCTTATGTTGATTTGTAGGCCCATATTTTTTTTATTTTTTTTTAAAGATTAGTTGTGAAGAAAAGTATAAAGATGATGTGAGGAGTAAGAAGAGAGATCAATACAATTGAAAGCATTTAGTAATAATTTTATTTAAGCCCTGTGTTGTATTATGTAGTTTGATTAAGTCTAGAGGGGTCACTTCCCTGTAGACAAAGAATAATAATGTTTCTGTTTTTTTACATAACTATCATTAAATCCTTGTTCATGATTTGATTTCCTTTATTTATCTTAATAATATATATTATTTCAAGTATAATATTATAACTAAGTGAAACTTTTTTATACCAACTCCCAGATTGATTTCATTGTTAATAATAATTATATGATTAATTAATTTAGGTATTATTATTACAACAGAAATATAAGGAGACACATAGGTGCAAAATCACATTTGACTTGCATATTAATAATATAAAATCTATTATTACTCAACTAGAATCCGTTCATCCCTTGTGACACGTTGGATTATCAAAGGGATTCTCAACCCTCTCTGATCCATCTTCAAGTGCCTTGAATACATTTTTAAGCATTTTGTTGCACATGGCAGCATAGGGGTTGAGCTGTGTGCAAATGGATTTGGCAAAAGAGGAGCCCAGTTTAGCAGCTGCTTGAAAGTCGGACAATGCCTCCTCTTTCTTCCCCACTCGATACTCTATAAGGCCCCTTTGTGTATAAGCCTGACAAGCGGATCGACCAGTACCTTGGGAGACTTCTATTGCCTTGTTTAAATCCCGGGTAGCAGACTCTATATCATTGTTCAAGCGATGGATCTGTGCACTGTTATTATAGCAGGAGGCACGATCTGGAGTCAATTCAATTGCTTTTTTCATGTGGTTTAATGCTTCGTTCATGATGTTTCTCTCGGCATAATCAATTGCCTTCTCTTCATGGATTTTGGATTCTCTAAATTGGAAAAAAGATTCAAAAGTTATGATTTAAATATATGTTTAATATAAGATATTGTTTACCTTAACTGCGACGAATCTGGATAAATGGGATCTTTGAGAGATTCATCTATTGCATTCTCTTCATCAAATATTCCTTCACCGATTGGAATGCTTGGATTTATTACTGCGTTGAGTATTTCTCTATCACGTTTGGTTGACATCGTTCCCTATAGAAGTTATCTGACTGACTGAGATTCGTTTTTAAAAATATTGGAAACGATAAAGGTAGCGACTGCCAATGGTTGCTACATAAATAAAGCATGTCAAAATATAAATATCAAGGCTACACAGTTACTCATAGTAATGGAAAACGTAGTAGAGATCACGAGATCTTAAGTACATATACATTTTAAGGTAGGATGTAGCTAGTCTACCTTTAATTTTATATTCTAGAGAAACAAACAATGATAAATATAATTATTCTTAATGGAAAAAGGTATACGAACTTGCTAGAATAAGGTATAAATATTCTGAACCTCGGCCAAGGCATTCAAATCATACCGATATTATTGTATAAACTAAAAATTTCATTCAATTGTGCCGCTAGTACACATTTGTCTCGAATGCATTATTGCATTATATTTTGAGATAAAGGAATCAAATGTACCTACTGATTATTTTAAAATTATTCGTTTCATCGTTTACAAGATACATAGCACTGTTAATTGACTCAAATCTCCAATTGAGAATGCTTAATTATAATTAATGAAACCATTTATATATCTTCTATATATGTAGTAATTATAACAATAGCGAGGAGAAAAACCGTTTTTTTAAAAAGGTCGTTTGCATACTATTATTTTTTACACTTAAGAAGTGGTTTTAGGGAAAATCCTTTTACATGGATGGTCTCTCATAGGTGTCCAAATAAATTGCTTCATTATAGATAGTTTTAAGATAATTATAATATTATTATAAATGTTTAATGCATATTATAGACTCAAACTCATTTTTCAACATGAACAAACGAAATAAATAATAGTAATAAATTAATATAAATTAAAGAAAAAAATCTTTAGTTTTAAAAACTGTTTTTAACATTTTTGTATCCTCGTCAAAACGTGAGAAAATTGCTTAGAAACGAGAAAAATATAAGAGAATTCACCTTTTTCTCTGAAGACTTATAAATTTCTCAATTTAAGTAATTTAATTTAAAGTTATTAAATACTAATTAATTTTTGAAAAACAAAAGTTAAAGGATATGAAATAAATCTATTGAGGCTTTGTTGATTGAAAAAATAACAAAATATTAAATATATTATATATGTATCTTTATTTTTTGGTCAAGAAAGCCTCAATAGATTTATTCCATGGCCACAACTTCTTTTTTGAAGAATTAAATCTTTAATAACTTGAAAAGCAAAAACGTTTTTGAGTCCATACTATTTTAAGTATTTTTTGTCTCATTCAATATTTTTTTTAAAACTCAGTTTTACTTTATCATAGATTTTCTGAAGTTCAGAACATAAAGATACATAAATAACGTTCTAAAAGATTATAGAAAACTGGAAAACCTTGTCTATAATTAGTGTAGTATATTTTGGAAAAGGACAAAGGCTTTCAAGGGCTAAACAAATTAAAAACTTTTTTTCTTAAATTGTTGATTTTGTAAAAAGGAAAAGGATGAACAATAATTATCGGGAAATTTTGGCTGAGTATCTATTAGTGATCAATATGTAGATAATGAATTACAATTAAGTTTGCTATCTAATAGTCTCTTTCATTTCCCCTGTAGGGGGAGCATAATTACATTATGTATCAAAATTTGAACTTCTAGCATCTAGGGCATGAATTTTAAACTGCTTGCTCAAGAAAAAAGTTCTCGGATGTAATTTCTCAAAATTTGGGTTGATGTGCTACTTTAATATGTGATATAGTAACTGGGTGGATATATTGACTTATGATAAGTTATTACTCCTGATTTCCTCATCAGGAATGTAAATAATAATAATAATAATAATAATAATAAAGGCTGGAGAGGTCATTTTTGCTCTCATTTTTAAATAGGGTTAATTTAATAAATACATATATATAATATAAGGATTTTTTAATTTGAAACCTTCTGCTCAATTGTATCTAGAACTAATGATCCCTAAAAAGTGAGATATCCATCATAATAAATATATGTCACGGCTCTGTTCCTGTCAAACTGAATAAACCATTAGTCTCATCCATTATTATCCTTAGATATTTGTCATTATATAATTAAATAGCAAACGTAATATAATTTGTGCAGCAAAAATTATACAATTATATACTTCTACGTTATTGATAGTTACATAAGAAGAAGGAATAGATGCTATCATAATTTGATTGGAGACTTCATCTTTTAGTTTTATAATATTCTTGTATTTGAAATTAGGAAGTAGTTTTCTTGCCAACTTCCTAATTACTTATAGCTGTAATTCAAGCCCATATAGGTTTTTTAATTATAATTATTGTTTGATATTTTATAAGGGAAAGGGTTTCGTGACGGAAGGAGGACCAGCTGTCTGGAGCTAGCTATAGCAGCTAGTGTAGCTACACATTTGATTCGCATGTAACTGCAGCTAGTTAGTTAGCTGAGAGCTGTTCGTCCATTTCTGTTTATCTAAGTGACTTTTAAACACGCCGTTGTCGGTGAAGTTACAATTATATAATTAATATACAAATAATTTATCGTATACACGAGAACCTAAAATGAGTGCAATTGCGATACACAGGGGTCTTTTTATGGGATTTCAGCGGTCTCTGTCCTATAGCCGTCATTTACTGGCAGCAAAGGAGGTCTTTAAAAGGGAAAAACCCCATTTGAACATTGGTACAATCGGTCATGTTGATCATGGAAAAACGACGCTCACGGCTGCCATCACAAAGGTCCTTTCTGAGAAAAAGCTTGCCTCATTCAAAGACTATGCTGCAATTGACAATGCTCCTGAGGAGAGGAGTCGAGGGATCACCATCAATGTTGCTCACATTGAGTATGCAACTGAGAATCGTCATTATGCTCATACGGACTGTCCTGGACATGCGGATTTCATTAAAAACATGATTACAGGGGCTAACAACATGGATGGAGCGATTCTCGTTGTAGGAGCTACGGATGGTTGCATGCCACAGACCCGAGAGCATTTACTTCTTATCAAGCAGCTCGGAGTAGAGCACATCGTCGTGTTTATTAACAAGTGTGATGTCGCAGATGAAGAAATGATTGAGTTGGTGGAGATGGAAGTGAGGGAGCTTTTGAGTGAAAATGGTTTCCCTGGAGATGATATCCCTGTTATTAAGGGATCCGCTCTTGCTGCATGTGAAGACAAAAATACAGGTCTTGGAAAAGAACAAATTGAGGCCCTCATGTCAGCCGTTGATAACTATATCCCTAACCCTGAACGTGACTTGAATCTACCCTTCCTTCTGCCCATCGAGCATGTTCACACCATCCCCGGTCGCGGTACCGTTGTAACAGGACGTGTAGAGAGAGGAAAGCTCAAAGTGGGACAAGAGGTTGAATTCCTTGGATTTAACACGGCTCTCAAATCCAAAGTAACAGGGATAGAAATGTTTCATAAGATTCTTGAAGAGGCCAATGCGGGTGATCAAATGGGTATACTGGCCCGAGGAATTAAGAAAGATGATGTTCGGAGAGGAATGGTTGTAGCAAAGCCAAACTCTGTCAAACAAGTGGATCACATGAAGGCACAGGTTTATCTTATGTCTAAAGAGGAGGGTGGACGAGGAAAAGCCGTATCTCAAGGGAATCAATTGACCGTCTTTTGCAAAACGTGGGATTGTACGTCCTTTGTGAACGTGATAGGCAAAGACATGGGAATGCCCGGAGAGGATTGTACTCTTGAAATGAAGCTCCTTAAGCCCGTTATTATTGAGAAGAGTGGACATTTTACCATTCGTGATGGTGGCCGTACAGTTGGAACTGGAAAGGTAAGTGAGGTGTCTCTCAATTCCATTAAAGACATCACTTTTTTATTTTTATTTCTTTAGGTGACTGAAATCCTGCCTCCTCTCACTCCTGATGAAAAGGAATACTTGACGGCAAGCAAGAAAAAGAAGGAAAAGATAATGGCCAAGATCCAGGAAAAGCAGTAGAAGGACTTTTCCCTATATTATCCAACTATGATGTCCTCGTTACTTTTATAAAAGACAAAATAAAATACTACATTCAGATCTCAGAAAGCAATGGATCCTGTTTAAGATTATTTAACATTATAATACTGAGGCAGCAGTCTCAATTCATGTTTTCTAATAATATATATCTATATATATTTCATAAATTAAAGTCTTTTTTTTCTGTAACTTTAAATTTTAAAATTCATTATTACTCTTCAATGAATTAACAAATACAAATTATATTTATTATATTGTGTAAATAGAAGGGGTGCAATGGCGTTGTCGGCTTCGTCATACACGAATAGTCGTCGTCTTAATAAGGGTTAATCATCATCATCATAAAATATATATATATATAGAAAAATAAATATTATTATAAAATATTAATAATTTAAAAACATGCTTTTTGAAGTATGTGGCGGTAGTGGGGAAGAAGGAAAAAAAAAAAAAAAAAAACTGAAACGAAAAGAAAAGAAAGTGCTCCACTCAACAAACACTGCATTAAAGCCAAAAAGAGTCAACGTTCAATAATGGTAATAGTGGAATGTGATGTATTTTTATAATAATATAATTAAATCATCATCCAAGTGAAATGAGATTAAAAGAAGAGTGGTGTGATAAATGGAGGGTGAGATCAGGATGTTTATGAGGCTATTATTATTATTACTTACATCTTCATCATGGCGTATACTTCAAAAAATCATAAATAATGATAATAATAATACAACTTGGTGGGAAGAGGGGCTGCGGGAAGAAGAAGAAGTTAGAAGATTATTTAATAATTACGAACATAGACTTTATATATTTATAAACGATAATAACTATTAACAATTAATATATATATATATATATGTATATATATTATATTCATATATGTTATAACATTGGCTTGATTATCTCTTTTTAGGTGAGGGGTGTGTGCGTGTGATTCTTTTGTTGGAATTCAAATGTTTGTTATACATTGTCTTTGTATCAAATCCTTATGGCCGTATTAATAATAATTATCAATGATATTGTATATTACTTAGCAGTTCTCAAATTTGTTTAAAGAGTATTAAAATAATATATATATATATATATATATATATATATATATATGTAATGCACTTTGATAAAAAAAAAAATCTCTGAAGGAATCTTTAAATAAAAAATAAAAAAAAAAAAAGAAGAGAAAGATAATATCAAGGCACCAAAATTTATACTACACGTTAAAATTTCTTTACAACCTTTTTCTTTTGAAAATACTAAGATAATTTTGGACGAATACATAATTAAAAAGTATATTATTATTATTATTATGTGTATTGAGTAATAATTATAATTAATTTTATCTATGGCCACTAAAGAAAGAGAGAAGGGGGGGGGGAGAATTCTATGACAAACGGATTTTGGCTCAAATACATACAGACTTAATCATACTAACAAAGAAGGAGTCACTAGTCAAATAAAAGAAATCCCTTTAATAGAGAATAAATGCACACATGTCAATATAAAGATTCCCTTCATTGAAAGAACAATTGGAATCGCTTTAAGGCACGGATGTACTGTCATTATTAGTAATAATATTGGAGAGGGGAAATAAAGATTTAAGAAAAAAAATAAATATATATATATATATAATCATTATCATTTAAAATTGATTTGTGCCAGGCCGGTCCTTTGTTAGTCAGTTATTATGAATAACTGATCAATTATTTGACTGTATTGCTTGCTATACATGATTGAACCAGAAGGAGTCGTAGGAAGTATGTATGTATGTATGTATATAAATGCTTTTACCGTTTAACAGATGCCAATGAGGTCATGGAGGAGAGTAACTTTTTCTTAAGTTTTTTAGCTTTATCTTTTTTGGGAGATGGTTTGGGAGAGCCGCACATGGATAGATTTGGAAACTCTTTCGTATCAATGTCCTTATCCACATCGAAACTTTTGTTCTTACTCTTTTTCTCCTTGTTCTTTTTTTTCTTCTTCTTTTCGGAAGAGGAATCCATGGGAGGCTTCACGGCTGCAAACTCACCCATGTGAATTTCAATGGACTCATCCTCTTCCAACTCACGGAGTCGATCCATTTCAAGGCAGTCAACGATTTCATTTCTTTGTGCTACAACATACATGAGTCGAGAAATGAGGCCCTCCTCCTCTTTCTTTTGATCCTCATTCAAATTTTCCTTGTTCATTAATACTCGTATTTGATACTCCAAGTCTGCATGCTCCTCTTCTAACCTAATAATAATAATAATAAAAAGACAAAGCTAATCAAAGCAAGCACCCTATTTACTTAAATTACAAAAAGTCAGAGAGAGAGAGAGAGAGAGAGAGGAAGAAAGGGAAAAATAAGCTTCTTTTTATGACTTGGGAAAATAAATAAATAAATGTATTAAAACAACTCCTTGTATGCATGTAATAAGTAGGTACAGACATGCATACATACATACAAGAAAAAATGGATGATGAAGAGCAATTCATCATCCTTGTTATGGACTCTGTCATTGCTCATCTACTACGTACCTATGCTCTCTTTTCATGTACATGAGCTCTGTTTGTCTCCGAAAGAGCTCATTTTTCTCATTAACGAGTTCAAATAATTGAATGATCAAATCCTCAGCCTCTGGTCCTAGAGACTCTCGATCCTCACTGCTCGACCCATTTTCCTTCTGCTCAGAATCTTTTTTCTCACATAGTTCCCGAATGGTTTTCTCTAGTTGAACACCCTGTCTCTCAAATTCGAGCTGTTTCACTTCAATGTCAATGAGCTCAGTATTGACAGCCTTTCGTGGTATTTTCTTGACTTGTCTTTTGGGAGGGATGGGACGAGGAGGGGCAGGTCCCTTTTTCTTTTTCCATATCCCCCCATCTGCTTTATCTGGACTCACTGGCGTTAGGGGAACACTGCTGTTATTCTCATTTAAGTTCAAATTAGAAATTTGAGATCTTCTGTTGATGTTGTCCCTCTCTTTAAGGGATTTGGGATTATCTGAAGGAAGGAGAGGAGAGGGACTTAAATGGTTGTTTGCTCCTGGTGGCATGGGTGCCCGACGTTTTTTACGACTACGAATCGTCATAGACGAGGAGCAGGAGGGTGAAGGAGAAACACTTCGAAAGCCAGATTTACATCTTGAGTCATCTCCATCAGAATCCTCAAAATCACTTCCAAAAGGATTAAGAGATGCTATCACATTATGATGGGAAGCCCGAGGTGGTTTTGGTGGAGGAACAAGGGGCGTTAGTTCTCTGACTTGATCATTTTCTTCATCCTCAAAGTCACTTCCAAAAGGATTTAAAGAACCAGACTTTGACTGGTTTTCGATCTCTTTTATTGCTTTAGTGTTATCAACGACTGCCCCTGGATCTTCAATGTCAAAAGGATTCAAGTCTTCAGGATAATCACAGGGTTCTTCATCACACACTTTCTCTTGTTCCAGCACCTTTCCCTGAGAATCATCATCTTCGACTTGATTATTCTCGCTAATACTTTTTTTGTCCTCTCCAGTTTCATCATCTCCTTTACTTTCCTGAGAAGGAGCTGAAGCAATTCCTTCTTTTATTTCCTCTAGATCCTTTTCCGGGTCTTTTAAGGTTGTTGAAGTGATTTGATGGTTATCCTCCGGAAATTCATTTTGGTCTTCATTTGAATCGATATCCTCAAGTTTCCCTACTGATGGATCCACCTTTTCTTCAATAAGAGCGACAGGGTCTAAAGAGACTGCTCTACATTCCTCATCCTCATCAGAAGGAGATTGACTTTCCTCGAGAGAGATCTTGGTGGCATCAGGAGCCTCTTCTTCTTTGTCTTCAATTACACTTTTTGTACCGTTCACATCTCCGACATCTTTTTCTTCAATGTCAGATGTCTTTTCAAGATTGATACTACTCCGGTTGCTGCTACTTGGACTGTTACAAGCACTACTACCTTTAGAAGGAATTTCCTCCACTGTTTTCTCATTCAGGCAGGAAGGGTCTTCATCCTTTTCTGTTTGATGTAATTCTTCCGAGATTGGAGGGACCTTTTCCTTTTCTTGAGTGCTAGAGGATTCCAATTTCTCTTCATGTTCTTCTTTTTCATCACATGGAACACTAGATTCAGACTTTTCCTTGTCTTCTTCTGGTTCAATTGGAGAAGAAGATGTGACATCATTTTCATTCTTGATTTGAGGTGTTAAAGAAGTAACTTCTTCCTCCTCCTCCTCCTTCTCCTCTAATTCTTTCTCTTGAGACTCTCTTTTGAGTTTGTTGGTGAGAGCAAGTTGTGCTTGAGAGACCTCTTCATCAGGACAAATTTCACAGCAGAAATCTCCCTTCTCCGTTTCATAATAATTAGCTAAACTGAGCTGAGAGCCACAGCGTGCACATTTGAAACAGGTCCTATGAGCCATAAAGCCATTAATATTATAGCGTTCAAGAAGGAATAACACGGGTTTTTGGCAGAATTGGCAAGGACCTCCAGCAGAGGAAGACTCTCTTCGCGGCATGGGTTTAATAAATGGAGATTTGACGTGATTACTGACATGAGACCTTGTTGTTGCTCCCCCAAATGCTTGATAAAACTGGCTCAGATAAGTGAGAATGGAAAGACGGTCTAAAGATGATGCATGAACCATATCCGCAGGGTCCAGAAGAGCATTGATCCCAAGATGTTGCTCTGCAATGGTGAATGCCAGAGCATTGTTCTCGAAAGCATTTTCAGGGTTGAGATTGGAATAGTCTAGCAACTCGGGTCTAAAGTGATGAATCAGAGCGCAGAATCCGAGTCCGGATCTCCACGAAGAAGTCATATTTGTAATATTGACATTGGAATAATCCTTTGTCACAATTTGGCACCAAGCCTCAAGGGCTTTTGTCCCATGTAGCACTGCCATTGATGGAGTAGGGACAATCAATTGAAGGAGGAGGTTCAGTAAATGAAGAGAGAAAGTGAAGATAGGAGGGAGAGGCCGTGGGAAGGATCGATCTTGGAAGATGAATCAAAGGATGGACCCGCTCTCAATCCGATAGTCCCATACTTAAACTAGTTGCAGTATCTACCAATACTAGGCGATGAGTATCTAAATGCTAATATCCGGAGTGAATGACAGGGAGGGGGGAGAAGATGCGATCTGCAGTGAAGTGAGAGATGATAAGCTGCATAGATAGACAAGTAAGTGAACCTCTACAAGAAACGTCAGAGAATTAGAACAACAGCTCGGAAAAAAGAGAGAGAGAGAGAGAAAGAGAAAGAGAGAAAAAAAAGAACAAAAAAAATTCATTACAGTTGAGCTCCTGCAACGAGTCGAGACTCAAGCCAGTGTGTTGTGCTGTGTTAGTACTACTACTACACTACTGTCACTACTACTCCCTAAGCCAGCACTCTGCAGCTCCTACCAGGGCATCATACATCCTTTTTAATATTTAATGTATAATATTTTCATCTAAATATCGATGCAATGCAGAATTAAATGAAATGATGTACGTCTGTAGTACATTTATACGTAATAAACAACTAGGTACACACGTGACTCTGAGCAACAAATAGCCAGTCCAACTACAATATTCATGATGGATCGATGCATCAAGGGCCCTTGAATGAATGTATTGCAAAAATGGCAGTGAGGAATGTGATGAATGGTTGCTCAGAATTAAATTGCACTCGATTTTTTGAAATGAATCCTTATTATATTTCTATATAATATTTTTAATTAATTATTCATTTTATTCACAGTACAGAAAAAAAAACAACAACCTTGGAATGTAATATACAATTAACTCTTCACAAGAGATGCTAAAGTATTAGCATATTGAAAGTCCGAACTTTGATTATAGTCACAAAAATCCAATGCTATTTCACAGCTCTCGCGAACGATTGCGGGTACATCCTTCCCCAAGTATTTTTGAAGTTCAGAGTGAATTTCAGGCGTTCCAATGGATCCAAGTGCCTCAGCACACTCATGTCTCACCATGGGGTGTTCCTTTTCGTTTTGTAGGCTTTGAATAAGGAACTTTTTGGACTCAAAGCTTTGAATTTGTCCAAGTACATATGCAACCTCGTGTCTATTGAAATATATATATATATAAGTAGTTAGATTTTGAATGCATGAATCATTCTGAACTCCTTACCTAAATAAGGCACTTGATTTATCATGAATGAGCCCTGAACAAAGGGATTGAATGGACTCTGTATCTCCTTTGTTTCGTAGAGAAAACATGGCGCGGTAGCGAAGGAATAGATCTTCTGTCTCATTAAGGAGTATACTTTCCAAGTTGGAGGCATTATCTAATGGAAGCGGAGGAGCTGGATCAACAGAGTCATAGGGATTTTGACTTAAATTCGTTTCTTGATTTTTAAGCCAATCCAGGCGTGATAGAGCCAAACTACATGTCTCAGACACTTCAATGGGAAGATCCTTTGAATTCAGAGTTGATTCAAGTGCCTTACGGATATTTGGATCTTCTCCAAGAGCTCCTAGAGCCTCTGCAGCTTCATGCCGAACAACAGGCTCCATTGTAGGATCCGAGAGAATGGTGATCAAACCCTCTATTGCCTCAGCATCTATGGTTATTAATCACAATTCATAATTTTAGTGTCATAGCTAATCATTTGAACGTACCTTGCATTTGGCCCATGACATATGCGATCTCATGCTTAAGAAGTTCGGAATTATCGTCTTTGATCGTTTTGTGCATCCATTCCAAGGAACTTTTTCCTCCTATACTCCTAAGAGTAAAGAGTGCACGGAAACGCTCCTTAAGGGGACGAGACTTATCGTACAATACCTTTCCGACCCCATTTATATCCATTTCTACGCTTTCTTTAACTCTACGCTTAGTTTTCACCTCATGCAACGTGCCGATTCCTGAATTATATTTATTTACATAATATTTCTTTGATAAATATTACGTTAAATTACAAATTAAGAAAGTTAGTGACGTCACATTAAATAGTAAATGAAACATTCCTCAGTATGACTCACTACCATAGAAATAAAATTCAGGGTAGCCAGGTACTATTCATAAGGTGGAACGATCACTCAAGTCTTTACTTATGATTCTCTTTCGCATTTTTCCACCCTTTTTTTTTATTAATTATATAATGTCAATATTAAATTCAATTGCTCCAACTATTTAACGAGAACCTCTAAAACAAACCCTTTCCTTTTTCAGTAATTTCTTGGACTTTGTTTTGATTTCTTTTTTTATAAGCAAAGAGAAGATAAAACGTATTGAAATTAGAAAAAAAGAGAGATTGTTTAAGAAATTGGAACGGTTTTCCTGTTCGAATCAGGATGACTTAACCACAAGTTTTCAAACTAATAATATCTTCAGAACTAAAAATTGAAAGGGATTTCAAAATTTCTTTTAAATTGACTATATTTGAAAGATATTATCAGTAATATAATTAATGAGTGACACAGTATGACCAAATCTAAAATAAATAAGATTGGAAAAAATGAATGAAGAGCCAATAAATATGGAAACAAAATAATGCCTTTAGTGTTCTCAATTGCTTATCATTTTGTCGAATCAATACTAAAACAATCGTATGTTATTTATGTTAACATTAAACTATTTCCTTCAATAAAACACCCCTTTTAATTAACTTTAAAAAACTGTTATAATCCATAACTAACTTATTAGTGTGGCTCACGGGGATAATTTTCCAATATGGAGACAGAAAAATTTGTAATTTATAAGAAGGTTTCCAAGAACACATTAAGCTTATAATAGCAGAATAGCTTTGCGGCATTACATACAAAAATATGTGTATATGTATATATATAATATATATATATATGGAGCTAAAATCCAGACTTAGCTAACACATTATTTTTGACATCATGGCGATGTAAAGTTGTGATTTTGTCGTGTGTTATAAAAATGAATAATCGAAATATTGTGAAATAAAGTTTAGTGTTAAACTTGGTGAATTTACGAGTGTGACTTTTGAAAAGTTGAAATAGTTCTATGGGGAATATTAGTAATATTATATTACTTATCAAAAGCACAAGTTTTACGCCGGCACAAATCATTTTTGGAAAACTAAGAGCACGCTGAAGATGAACCTCGCTCAGGGAGACCTTCAAGTTCAAAAACTAACAAAAATGTTGAACGTGTGAGAGCTCTTGAACGATTTGACCATAGTTCCACTATAAAGATGATGAGTGAACAGTTAAATTTAAACCTTTTCACCGTGCATCAAATTGTGACAGACGATTTGGACATGCGAAAGATTTCTGCTAAATTGGAGTCAAAAAACCTTACAACTGAACAAAAGTGCAATCGAAAAAAACGGATGCGCTGATCTTCTTGAGACGATTGGTCAATAATCAAGAATTCTTCAATTGTGGGATCACAGATAATGAATCGTGGATATTTGAGTAGAACATGTTCTAAAAAGTCATCATTTTGGAACTCTGGAGAAGATTTAAAAGAGTGTGACCGATCAGTTAAAAGCCATACCAATTGAAGACTTTAGTGCAGCTACCGGGAGTGGGAACAACGATATGTTATATTGTTGGAGCAATAATATTATAAAAGCATTGTAATGCTAATAAAGTTTCATATGAGTACACAGTGGATTCACGTTTACGCAGTCAAATTGTCAAGGGTCGACCGGTCCACAATTAGAAAAAGGTTGGGGACCACTGCTTTATATTATTGATAATAATTTCTCTTACATCATTATAATTAGCATTTGTATGAAATTGACAAAGTACTTCACATAAATGATTAATTGTTGAGAATACATGACTTGCGTAATCATTGGCCCTGCCTCCAGGTAGTTCTTCTGCTCCTACAGAAACATAATTGTTTATTGTAGTGAGGGGGATTTCATTGATACGTATATCTTCTCTGGTGATTTCCTCAAAACCTAATGTGACATTAGAGCTTTTTATCACCGATTCCGCTACTTGTAGATTTGATATATTTCCAAGTTATCTTACCATCATTTCTACAAAGCCCTGCCTTGATATATTGAAATTATTGTCACAGTCAATAAACGTCTTCAAAAGATAATGTACGTTTAGAGTAGGAACTTAATTTAGTATGCATTCATACACTTTCAATCTCATAAGTGTACTAAAAGTCTTGGGTTGGAAAATATTGCTTTGACATGTACATATGTTCCGAGGCTTCAACGACTTCTTGACAATTCATGTTTTGTAAATATAAGTTTTCTCCCTTTAATTTGTTAGTTAAACCTTCTTTTTTCTTAAGTCCAATCATAGTATTTTACATACTTGCTCTTGATAGAGCAACTTATTTTTAAATTTGGTGCAAGTATATAATTGTGATTTATATTGAGTATTTATCGCACGATTAAATTTGTATTTGAATATTTCTAATTCTTTTTTTTAAGTCACTATCATTTGAATTCGTAATAACATTCTTCATGTGATTCACTTGTTGTTGCTTTTTATTGGAAGTAATTGTAATTTTACTATCCTTTAATTCTGACATCGTTTTTGACAATACTAGCTTTAAACCAGAACTTCTAGTATTGGAGTGCATAAAGACTTCTATTAAGAATTGAGGTGCTCATTTTTATACAAATTATTTATCAATTTCTAGTCTTAAGATGCTATAATTTGAATTTGGCTCCTTGTTAATGGAAACGTCAAATCTTGAAAATATGTTTCACCAGATATTGAAGCACTTGGTGCTTCAGAAACATATTCTCTATTGGACAATGATGTACTTGGTAAAGCAGATACATGAAAATTTGTTTTTACATAAGTACCAAGATTATTATAGCACAACTTTGAATAAATAATTTATTTAGAGATGCTCTAACGCTTGAGGCAGAAAAAAAAGTAACTTATATTCAGTCCCAAGAGGGGGGAGGGTAACATATCTAAAATTAACTCAATCAAATCAGTAATTTATGAATATATACGTTGCAGAAGTTTACAAATATATGTGGAAAATTATTATCATTTTTTGAGACATCAAAATGGTTTGAAGGATCATTTAACATCCTTCTGTAAGTTAAATTTTATAGACGTACATCAATGTGAGGGTAGTTTCGGCAGCGACTGGTCATCAGTGATAACTTATCACAAAATCTATACTGAAGAAAAAAGGCGTTATAGGAAGGGATAAGCCATCAAAGAAACTGTATTTTTTTTATAAACTAAAGTACCATCCCTAGTTAAGGGATCAGTAGCAATGTCCTTTATTTTATTCTCATAAATTTGTAATTATTTCATATATAAAAGTTGAAATCATACTATATAATCTTAAATATATAGCTTAGGTTGTCTATTATTAAGTTTTTAGGGATACTTTAATTTAAAAAATGAATGATATCATAAATGTTATATGCAATTTATGATGAAAAATTAAGGACGGTCACATATCATATTTTATGTTGGTTTTGGTATGAGGTAAAAATTAAAAACATGTTTTCTTAATCTCATACATATAAACTAATATTTTCAGAGACATACCCATGGACAACTTGTGACAGTTTCTCATCCAATGACAAATGCATTTTAAGTATTACATATATATATATATATATAGAGAGAGAGAGAGAGAGAGAGAGTCGATGGAACTTAAGTTCAGAAAAAATACAGTTTTGAGATTAGAAAAGAAGAAACCCTTGGTACCTATGATTCTTTATTAAATTAATTTCATTATTTGTTAGAGCATTGGGAATGAAGGATCAAAGGACAAATTCAAAGATTTTTACCGACATTAACTGAGTAATTTATATATGTTGAAGATTTTCCTAAATATAGTAGTAATGCAAGTAATATATCCCCCCCCCTTAATATCATTCATACAGGCAGCTGATTAATTAAGGCAGGGTATTAATTCTAATTCAATAATACCACGAGTCTCGCTCTCACCAGCTTCTCATCGCACTTTGCATAAGTCCCACTTCTGAAGTGTAAACGGAATATAGAAATAGTTTCATGAATTTTGATCAGAGTATATAGGGGCTCCAACTCAGGCGATACTAATTATGGATTATTTATTTATTTGGGGTTTTGTTGATTTTTTATACATATGTACATTATTCACAGGATTAGCCGAATCATAATTAGTAGACATTAAATCACAGTGTGACAACTTATCTCAGAGTCTATTCTACAAATCCTTATCTTGTCATGCAATTAATATAATATCATCAAGACTAAATCATTAAAAGTACTGTAATGAAGGAAATTGAACACTCTTTAAACATTAAAGGGTCGATAGAGTCTGTCCTTATTTGATAGAATCAGAGTGAATAAAGCGGTTCCTCTAATGGGACTTAGTATGAAGGTATGAGCGTATGAACTTCATTATGATTTATGAATCTGTTTACTCAAGGAGTCAATATTTACTTTAGGTCAATAATAATGATTTTTCCTTTATAGTAATTAAATCCCTCAGTAGGAATTTTGACAAGAGATTTCCAATGGTATTTAGAGGTAAAAAATCTATTATATGAATCCATTCCTCAATATAGCATTTGTGACAACCCTTCCCTTTATAACAATATTAAGGGACCGTATAGTAAATTATTCCAAATGATTAGGCATTATTGATTTAAGTATGAAAGGAATTTCTCTCCTCCCTGTTCCATGCATGCAATTACTTTGACTCAATCCGAAAAAAAGCTATTCAAGGTATAATTTAATTTCAATTGACTCTGAGTATAGTATAGTATAGTATAGTATTACATAAGTACACTAAAATAAAAGCTTCGTAAAACTAGAGTGCAAAATATAACAGATACTTAACAAGCAATTTACTTAATTTCTGTAAGAGAAATGAGAAAATACTTTATTCCTATTACACTATAATGATGAACAAAGTAATCATTGCAATATATATACAAGAGAGTCACATCCATCGTATGATTCTATCATATAATTTTAATATTGTAATTTGAATTTATACTTCCTATTAGAGAATATAGCGATTTTTAGAAAAACCTCTAAAGTACTTATTATCGGCATAGTCCGCTCATAATTTCTATTTAGAGGCGTTTGTATTTAAACTACCGTTTTGAAGTAGACTCATATTTTGAAAAAATGAATTCTTATCAAATAAACCAAATAAAGGAGTAGCAAGTGATTATTTATACACCCTAAAATAAGTAGAACAAGAGCTATTAATAAATAATTTCATTTGCATCTAGTCCGTTTAATATTATCCAATCATTGGAATAGGATAAAATGAACGGACTTAAACGGAAAGTATTAAATAAAACAAACACATCTTAGTCATTATTACATAATAATTTTATTACAAAATATATATATATATATAGATGGATAGACAAAGTCGTAAGAAAACGCATTCATGGGTCATAAGGTTAAAAAAACCAACAATTTGACGAACTATAATAATTATTAATAGTAACTGACTTCCTAAATTAGCACCTCTTTACTGATTGAATCGAAAACACAATAAATAATAACAATGATTACATACACGTCATGTGTATTTGACTACTTCAAGGCTTCAAATTGGAAATTGTTTTCAAGTTTAAAATTATCACATGAGAGTTTATCTATTAATATAAACGACAACCTTCTCGTTGACCATATAAAAGATCAATTTCTTTGGAGATGTTATTGCGAATGAAATGGTTTTGATGGCTTACTTGAAGGAGCTGCTTCTTGCTTTGTTTACTCCAAGCCTTAATTCCAGGACGATGAATCAAAAATGCGTTGCTTAGTATGTGGAAATCATAGTCTTTTAAACAAAGCTGATAGCCCTAAGGATAAAAAATGAAAGGAATAAAATAAATATTAAAATAATATGTAAAAAGACTTGGGAGGGATCAGCTAAGGACTATATGTTTAGTAGGAAATCAATTTTTGAGCTAGTCCTTCACCCCAAACAAAAAGCCTCTGGTGGATTAAAAAGAATTATCAACCTGAGTCATTTTATCTGAGCGTCCTTCCCAACTCAGTCTTTCATCATAGAGAGGCTCTTCATTCGTTCCAATGTATATGGGCTCCCAATGTTGAAAAGGACTTATCCGTTTCGCAGTATAAAATATTTTCATTTTATCTAGAGGTTTAGAGTAGGATTAAAAAATGAGATAAGAGATATGTGCAATCCTCGTTACCTTTAATAACGGATTTGTTTTTCCACTCCTTAGATTTAGGGATACTGTGACAAAGGGAGCACACCTTTTGATGAAAAGGAATGGCATCTCCAGTCTCTAGAGCATTTAAGAGTTCCACCTTTGTTTCTGGCATTTTCTTAATGTTCTTTTTGACTTCGAAGATTGAGTTTACAAAAACTCTAGGATTAGGTCTTTCCAGAGCAGGATCCGTGTTTTCCCGTATCATGGCCAGAAAATCAGGGATAAGACCAGGAGAAGGGTAAAGTTCCACGTCCGAAGGGAATATAAAATGAGTAGTTGCCTCTTGTCGAGCAATGTTTCTACCCACGTTCACTGGATAATCCAATTCATTTTTCTAAATGAGAATTAAAAATAATAATCAAATAATTTATTAAGAGTCAAGCTATGTTCCTAAGAATTACTTGTTTGTACAAAGTTAGATTGGATTCTAAAATATCCTTGAGGATGGATTCGCAGTTATAATTGGAAGTCTCTTTCTCGAAATCCTGGATAGGAGGAGAAGGTTGCTCTTTACTTGTAACCTCTTTGTTTCGAAGGGATGGTAGATGATCATAGTCAAAGAATAGATGAAATGTGACAAAGTCTCTGACAAAAGAGGAATTAACACAGTTTCGATAGTAATAAATGGACATGAGAGAGCTATAAAAGTCCCATCCAGGAGCATAAATGGTCATAGAGACCGGTCCATTCCATCTCTTCAGTAGTGGAACTAAATTATCATTAAATGTATAGTCTCCATGAGTAGTATACGTAATACTTTCATCACAAGTATAGTTTTTATTAGATGGACGAACATAATTATAAAGGACCCAGAATTTTCCTCTTTGCTCCCTACGAGTAAGAGGATATTTGTCTTGACAATTGAAGGATGGATTAAATCTATGGACATTATCAAATGCATTACCTGAAAAAAAATATATATATGTTCATCATCAAGAGTTGTTAATACATTTTTTAAAACTAAAAATTACCCTTCTCTGATACTTTAAAGGAGTCTCCCTTTTCTTTATCCAAGGAGGATTCTTGCATCTTAATATGATCTCTATCAATGGTAGTAGTATTTCTATTAAGCCATACAGTATAAAAGAGAACCATTAGAATGAAGGCAAGGAGAAGACCCGTCCAATTGACTAAGGATCGACTTCGAATAGCAGGGAGATACATAATATTTCAAATCCTTAATGCATGGAAGGAAATAGTGTTGCAAATAATATATAAGTTAGTATATTAATTAGTGATCCTTCCTTTAATACCATTAATTATAATGTATGACAAATAACATGTCCATGTCTTTAGTATCTAATAATACCTAAGTAAATATATCATTTTTTTTTTTTTTTGGTTTTACACTCTATCACATGGGTGAGCTGTACCATTACAATTTACTATAATTAATGATACAACTTTTGCTTAGTTATTATCACAATAAAACTGCAATGTCAAACTTGCCACGCAAGTGTATTTCCAAACACAACACGCAGTCCAGTCCCACGACCTCTTCTAACTCCTCCACAACTACAACTACTACTATTATTATTATTATTACTACTACTACTGCAAGAGAATTGTACTATTTATTATTCATTTAAATAGTTGTAACACGGCCCCTTGCTTCCTCTGCCTAGCTAGTGATGCTTACTTACTTATAGACGTAAAACCACCAAAGTAAACAGAATCATGAAAATTCTCAATTGAGTAAGGTATGCCGGAAAAAAGACGCCCAAATGACGTCAATGGAGCTATAGATGAGAAGAAAATGGAAATAAAATATATATTTCGGAGTACCCTGGAGAGTTTTAATGGCAAAGTATAAATAAATGTGTCTTTGTGGCACAGTGAAGGGTGACTCCGTTAATAGTAGACCGATGAAATATATTTTAAGATTATGCTATGGTTAATAAATAAGATATTACTTAATTTAACTACTCATCTCCGGGTAGTACATCACATTAATATTCCATTATTGCTAGTATCAGCCTTGTTTAATGAAAGCGTTTCTCCATGTTCAGAATTATTTTAATGCCAAATTTTTAAAACAAATAATAATAATAATAGTTAATCAAAGATAAGAGTATTTATCAGGTACATATTTTGTGGTCCTTGTTTGTTCTCCCACCTCTCACCCTTATGTGAGCCTTAAAGTTCTTGAATTGAGGCATATGGTTATTTAATGTGATGAGCATAACTATATGTATGTACATATATATTATAAATGAGCTTTTATAAATTTGAGAATTGATATATTAAAAAATATAATTAGACAACGTTGATTCTCTGCATTATAAATATGTAAATGGTTATCTGATCCCTGGTACATATACATGTAATCAAATTGCAAAATGAATCATATATTTTAATACATAAATTAAATAATGATGCAATTGTCGTCTACTTTTCTCTGAGATGATCTACCTATATTCTAATTTGCAATTCCTTAAAAATGACTAAGGGCATATTCTGTAGTCACGAACAAGCCAACATACATAATATACATTATACATATATCATCTGCGTGGCATTGTAATTAAATCAATCTAACTAACGCAGTCTTACAAAATAAATATGGTACACTATTTAGCAAAGTAGGTATTTGGTATAGTGAACAAATAAGTTATAAGATACTATAATTAATTATTGTAGTAAATATTCCCTTGTTTTTCTACAATTCCAGGTCCTAAGTATTAATAAATTTGCCATAGAAAAAGTACTTTTTTTGTGTGTTTCTTTCGGAAGAGATGAGGATTTAGAATTTAGCTGAATGATGATTCGGTTACTGCCATAATTGGAGAGTAAAATCACATCCAAGTACCCACTGGATTGTCTCAGATTTTATAGAATATAAAAGACCGGCAAGTTTGATATTATTTAATTATAGCAGTTCATCTGATAGCTACGCTAATTAATAAGATATGCCACTAATACAGTACATATCGTCTACTGTTCGTGGTGGTGATTCTTAAGATTCAATGGACTGGTAACCTCACTTGGGAATAATATTCATATATTTATAAAATATCGCCTTTAGCCAGGCAGGAACATGACACTATAATTATAATAGAAGTTATACCTGTAAATACCGTTAGAAGAGCATTGAGTCACTCAATGAACATTCCAATGGACCATTGTCCATTAATCATTACTAATAAATATCATGACTGAAGCCTGTTTCAAACAGCTATCAATTGGATCCTTCACACTACCCCCATCGAGGATCGACTTCATTATTTAAAGTTGGAATAATATAATTTTCATAGAACCACATACTATTACATAATAATTTCAATGCATTCGATACGATAGTCTGTATTCATACATATACATACATTGAGTACGTTGTCTCCAGAAATGGCAAATCATTATTTATTAAAATGAAGCTACATATTTTAATTTTATAATTTATATAATATTAATACGCTCGCCTTTAATATGATGTACATATCTGCTATTTTGGGCCGTCTTAGTTCAATATTGAGTGACTGAGACTACCAGCTAGTAACTGTATGTGGAAAGAATACAGACAGTATGTTCCTCCTTGCTGATGTCTTAAACTAATGGTGGAATAGCTCAAAACAGATTAATTAGAAGGAAAGGCCTATCCCATTTCTTTAGAGTTTGTTAGACATAATATGCTTCAATGAACCAAGGTTCTGAATCAAGACTCAAGGAGTTAATTGGAGACGATATCATAGTAAGTATTTTTTTACATGTATAATATATTTTGATACATTACATATTAATATTTATTATAGACTAGCATGATAAAGTAAACGAAAATGGAACATTTCTCTACACTGAACAGAGTTTACTCCCTACATTTGATACAATAATTAATATGTAATAACTTCAATATGTAATGTACATAGGATGTTTCCATACTCTTAAATTTCTCCATTCGTTCTAGAAACTTTATATTAGCTATACATAATAATAATAATAATAATTATTATTATTATTATTATTATCTATAAAAAACAGACAGTATTATATTAGCAATTATATAGCTATGATGAGTAATGAGCTCTGTCTTCCACTACTAATGATTTGGATTGTATATATTTCTTTATGACTAATTTACCCATTTTTTTTGGTTTTTGGTTTTTGTTTCGTACTTTACTAAGCTATGCTCACTCTAAACAAAGATTTTTATTTTTTGAATTCAAAGTAGCCCATGATATCCTTGATGAAAAGTCATCTCATTAATTTCATACATATTTCTATTTATACAGAATTAAAAACAAACAATAACAATAGCCGTCCTTATATGTTTACTTGATTGTATGATATAATTAATGAATGATCATCTTCTCAATCTATATTTTTAAAGGAATTCTTGGGACTACACATTAACATGCATCAAAGATAAAAAAAAATCTTACCGTACTCGAATTCAATCGTAGGTATCCTTTTTCTTCTTCATTATTGTGTAATTACGTAATTTCTGATCACTGCATTCATTGTAAGTGTATTATTATTTTTTCTGTTCTCTCAGCTCAGTCATTAATCACTACTAATTTTTGTTTGCTTTCTTCTTTTATACGAGAGTCTTCAAAGAACTTTCTCATGTAAGAGTTTCAAAAAAGAAAATAATATACTTAATGTTTACTTACTTACTATGTACCATCGTCGACACTAGATATTATGCGTACTCCTTAGTACTATGCTTCGATTCATGTATGTAATATTTGTGTCATTCAAAGATCTACATTCATCATATTTTTTTCCCTCTAGGAGACTCCAAAATGAGTCGAATAGGTCGGAGGATTGGGATTTCTCTCCTGATGTTGAGCAGTGTTTATTTCTTCATTCTCTATAGGGCCTACCTCTTCCCTTCCAATAAATTTCTTCCCATATCACCCTCATCATCTTTGCTGCAACAAGAAAATACAGCATTGAAGCAATTCCTAGAGGATGAGAGACCTGAGATTAAAGCTGCTAGACATCGTGTCTCAAGTGAATTGGATAGTTTTCCTCTGGATCAAATCCATTTGTTGAACCCAGAAGGACAGAGTTATAGTCCTTCGTGGTCAGATTTGTTGCTAGAGAAGGGAGGTCAACCTCTTCGTGCTCTTGTAAGAGAGTTGAGTCACATTATTAAATACTTTGTTCATAATCATCTATTATAAATCTATCTAGATTTTTACAACATGGAGAAGTGGATCAACATTTATGGGGGATATTCTCACATCGCATCCCTCTGCATTTTACCACTATGAGCCTCTTCTTCATTTTGGGATTCGACAAGTTAGAGAGAGTGAGCCCGAACTTGCCAATGAGGCCCTTCATGTTATCAAGTCCTTACTTAATTGTAAATATGATGATCTAGGTAAGACTACTACTATTATACCTAATTCGCAGATGGCAAGATATTCACATTCAAATATGTATACATTTATAGGAGACTACATTAACTTTGGAAAGAAATACAACTGGCTTTTTAATCATAACGAGAGACTTTGGGATCACTGTCTTAAGGGAAAGAACAAAGCGTGTTGGGATCCTTTGACTCTAAACAAAATATGTGCCGTTCATCCCTTTCAAACATTGAAAACGGTTCGATTACGCTTAAGTCTTGCACGATCCATACTAGATGATACAACATTACAAAATGTTAAGATACTTCACATTGTGCGAGATCCTCGAGGAACATTACAGTCACGTAAGCATAGGGACTGGTGTCCGGGAGAGCCTGATTGTGATCAACCTAAAAATCTTTGTTCAGATCTTACGTCTGACTATCACTCATCCAAAGAATTACTGAGAGACTATCCAAATCGATTCATGTAAGTGCACTTTCTTCCCTACACTCGGTTTTTTTTTTGTTGTACTTAATGAAATATTTATTACAGGGTTTTCCGCTATGAAGACTTCTCCAATGATCCCTTCAATAATGCCAAAAAAGTACTTGACTTTTTTAACTTTGTGTACCATGACAAGGTCAGGGAGTTTCTAAGGTCTCATACAGCTCAAAAAAAAGGTGGGGTTTCCTCAACGTTTCGCAATTCAAAGACTGCTCCTTATCATTGGATGAAGGACTTAAAAGCAGAGGAGATCCTTGCAATACAGAAGGAGTGCGGCGAGGCTTTGCAATTATGGGGATATGTACCCTATGAATTTTCATCTACAGACACAAGTTATATAAAAAGCTTTAATCCACTCACCAATTATACATTGGTGTAAAAAGAACGATCCGTTGTTCTTGAATTATTTTACATATTACAGAAACATATTATGTGTGGACTCAGTGAAATAATCACGAATGAATCATATATAATTAAATTATTTTCTTTTTATATTTTATAGTACATATATATTTTGCAATTTATATAGTAGTAATTGAAATAATAACGTTTTTGTTCAACATAATATTATTAAGAGATCTTGTACAAAAGATAAAATTAGTAAGTCATTATCAATCTGTATCAAATACAACGACTTGCATGATGATCTGAATTTTTTTAATGAATAATAATAATAATTAAGTTACGAATTAATATAGAATAGATATTAGTTCATATATATATATATAGGTAATATACTTAAAATAAAAGAGAATTGTGATAAAATAGTACATTTTAAGATAAGAATGACAAAATAAAGACCACAAAAATTTTTTTTAAAGTGGATGGAATGACTTGGACGGACGGACGGATTGGGGAAAAAAAAGTAAAAGTATTAATTATTATCATCATCACAGTGAGGAATGCTCAATAAGAATGGTGATTAATTAATTGGAGGTGTTTATTGAAGCGCCTTGTTCTTGTGATTTAATTCTTAATCTTCAATAGCAGAGCAATTTTAGTGAGTGAGATGAAATAGTAGCAAGCAGTGATTTTAATATTCGGTACACTCCCAACTAACTGCATTAAAAAATGACGCTAGCACTACGAAATCTATGTTCTAAATGGAAGAATAAGATGCTAAAGATGGATCAGACTTATTGTATATGCCTAAAACTATGCGTGTGTTGTTTCTCTTTATCGCTCTAAAAGCACAGTAGCTTCAGAATAATTAGAGGATGCTGGAGGAGCAGATAGGTTCCCACTACTATTATTACTGTTGGACGATGCCATTTCACTTTTTAATACAGTTAGCATCTCCTCGGACCTTTCTTTAAGTTTGGTAGCCATCTTATTTGCATGTTCCAGGGATCGAAGGAGTTCCTTGATTTCTTTATTTGGTTTTTTTTTTCCTTCTTTTTGAGTGCCAAGAACGTTATTTGGATTTGATGAGGACGCGGAAGAGGAAAAACCACCTTTCTCATCTTCAATATTATCCTCATCACCAGTTCGATCTGTCCACAAATCTTCAATTTTTAACTTTGGTATGAATATCCGTCGTTCGCCTTCTCCAGTTATATCTCTTCCATCTTCAGCAAATTCAGAATCTGCAAGAATATTCTCCCTGCTTCTCCGTTTTGTTAGTTTACTTTTGCGACGGCGCTCAAATTCTCTCCGGCGAATTTCCCTATCGTCCATACTCACATCTTCTGCTGTATCCTCAGAATCAAACTTTTTGCGAACTTGACCGATATGGCCACATCGTCGGAGAGACTGACTTTGTGAATGATATCTCGAGTGAAGAGGAGAGTTCAAGGGTCCAATGACAGGAGGAACACGTCGTGTTCCACCTGGTGATACAGGCGGAGAAGAGGAAGAAACAGCTGCAAAATGAAGACTTGATAGAGATCGACGAGATGAGGAAGAAGGAGGACGGAGATTACCCTCATCAACAACAAAAATATCGCCTGGAATAGCTGCTGAATTTTTTTTACCACTACTACTACGAGAATTCAGTTCGTCTTTTTTATTTTCTTGAGACACAAGCCACATCATTTCTTCCCTATGATCTTCAAATAAGGAACGTAGCTCATTGATGTCTTGATTAATCTGCTGCACTAACCCTTTTGGCTGCCGATTTGAACTAGGAGGCTCTTCCTCCTCCTCTTCCTCGGAAGAGCTTAAGTCTGTATCTACTCTTTTGATTTGTCTTTTGGAAGTAGAGGATTGAACTTCGTCATCATCTTCTTCCTCCTGAATGGAAGTTGTGGTAGAAGAAGACTCAATGATGGATGAGGAAGGATGACTCTTTTTCTTAAAGTAGTTGTTGTAAGGGAGTAATCGAGTACCATCAGCATTTTTGTGGCGATAGTGCGAATCCTTGGATCGAACACTCCTCTCAGAACCCGGACAGCACCCACTATCAAAATCGTTATTTTGTTGTCGCAACAAAATGTCTGCAATTTTGGAAACGGGTTTACTGGGAGTACTGCCAGCGTAGGAGGAGACTGAGTCGATTCGAGGTATAGGACTTCCAGAAGCACTTGTAGTTTTCCAATTTGATACTTTCTCGAATGGATCAAGAAACTCTTTTTGCTTTTCATCAGGAATGGGTGGAGCTTTGGGTTCTTTGACATACAACTTTTTGCCTATTAGTTTTAAAAGCTCTACCATGTCAGAGTCTGACTGAGAGCCTTCATTAACGCCCCTTCCTCTCTGAAATAGTGATATTAAATACATATTCATACATGATTCCATTTCTACCCCTCACCTGATTATCGAAGTTAACCAAGATATTATGAAAAGAACGCCTCACATCTTCCATGGCCGACTCTTTTTCCTTCGGGTCTAAAGTATCAGACAGGATTTCTAGACCGTAGAGCTAGAATGAAAAAAAAAAAAAATGAATTGATTCATAATAATAAAAATAATATGTAGATGATAGCCATTTCACGTCAATTAGAATGATTAAAACTAATGATTGTAATAATAATCTGTTCATCACGTCCATACTTTCTTTTTATCAATTATTATTTGTATCGATTAACTTTCTATACAGCTATAAAAAGTGACTACTTCGATAAGAGCTCAACATAAATTGTAGGTTGTAAGTTTAACTACTTATTCATCACCTGATCTTGAATATCAACGAGGGCTTGTTTTGTTGTCTCATACTTCTCCTTTTTGTTGATGGGGGAAGATACTCGTGGATTTGAGATAGCGGACAAACGATCCTCATTGTTGAGTTTGATACTACTGCTGTTGTTACTGCTTGTATTATGTGCGGATGTATAGTTTAAGAAATCCTTGGGAAGAGTTGGCGTAGAGGCTTTGTTAATTGATGAATTGGATGAATGTGTTGCAGCAGTACCGAATCTGAAATGACATCAAAAGATACAAAATAATAAAGGAGGAAATAACTAATAAGTGCATCAATATGCGCTACTATATAATGCGGGCTCATCAAGGTTCGTTTCGTCATAAAGGATTAATCATAATAATGGACATACAAATTGAAAAATTTTATCTTAGAAGCTCACATATCTTATACATAGAACGTGAAGTAAAAATAAAAAGGTTTAAGATTATTATAATTATTGATTCATACCTTAATTTATCAATGGTATTTTCGGCCTCAGCATACTTTCGTTGTAGTTTATCATAATTAGTTTGTAGTTGCGACAAAACCTTTTTGGCTTCTTGCTTGTCCCTTCTTTCATTTAAAGCAAGACTTAGAATGTTCTCAACATCGATGACAATTTCGTCATCTTCAGCTGCACTATCGATGACTTCTTCCATTGCTTCTTCGTCGCTGATGTTATCCAGGAGCCTGGATATCCTTGACGTATCAAATTTTGATTTGCTGTTTAAATTATCCGCGCTCTTGGTGTTGTACTTATTGACTGTAATGGTCATCTCGTCAAGATTGGCATAGCTCAAAAAAGACTTTAAATTTGAGGCAGCAATGTTGGAGGAGGATGAGTTGAGGTGGTGATACTGTCCACCACCCACGGCAGAAGTGGAGGGAAAATATCTAGACGAAGAAAGGTTACTCATACTTAAAGACTTCTTCCCTGCTTGAAATGACGAGAAATCATCCGGCTTTTTTGGTAGATCTTTAATACTTTTGATGTATGCTTTCACTTTACTTTGAACATGACTGTAGTCACTCTTGACAGATATATTTCCACTGCTATAAGACTTATTTTTATTTAAATTGCTAGAAGCGGATCGACTAAAGTTGGATATGCTTTGGCTTCGATTTTGACGGGTTGACAAAGGTGTGGAGGAGGATGCTGGAGGTATAACACTTTTTTTTCGCCTTCGCTCTAAAGCTGGACTATTATGGTAGGATCCTCCAGCTGGACGACTTCCACGAGCAATTTTACTACCACTACCACTCACACCCCCACTTCCTCCTCCTCCTCCTCCTCCACCACCCCCAATCCCTCCAATGATATTCTTTACAACGTTACTATTATAGCTGCTCTTTGAGTAGTTGATTGGAAAGGACTCAACAGATTCATCAATGGAACTACGTCTAGAGGAGGGTAATGTTCTGTTTAGTCGAGGGTAAATATGGTGGATGGCCGTAGGTTCGTTCCCAGACGAATTTGAAGAAATTTGTCTTCGCAGACTGGGAGGAGTAGCGGATTTATCAAAGGGAGAGCTAGAGACGGATGATGAGGGCGTAGAGACAATGATGGGACGATGAGATGAATTTCTACTATTACTATTAATACTACTACTATTATTATTATTATTGGGGTTATTGATATGATTATTTTTACTGCTACTCGTGTTAGAACTGTTGAGAGGAAGGATGAACCTCTGTTTAGACTCAACCCCACCTCTTCCTGATGAGCACTCAGTCACTTCCTCTATTTTAGAAAGGGATTCATCCCACATACGAAGAGAGGAATGATTTCCGCTCTCATCATAGATTGAAGGCACTTCTGAAAAATCCTCAAAATTGACCCACTTTTGAGTAAGAGAATCGAAGAAGCAAAAGTCCTTAGTACTCGGATCGATTATACCCTCTTCCTCCTCCTCCTCCTCTTCATCTCCAGAGAAATGAATGGACTTGTAAGGTGATGAGAGATCGTCTTCGATTTCTTCCTCGTTTTTATCCTTATAATGATGAAGTCGATGATACTTGTCTTGTTTCTTTTCTACTATAGAACTTAAAAAGCTGCGAACACCTCCTTCTCCTCTTGATGACTCCCCCTCATTCGTTCGCGACGATGATAAGAACGACATCATTCACTTGTGGTGTGGTGTGGAGAGTGTAGGTATGTATCTCAATTTCTGTTATCTAAACACCCCATTCCGCCACAGGAAGGCAACGAGAGAGAGAGAGAAAAGAGAGAAAGAAAATATACTTTAATAAAAGTTGTAATCCAAGTGAATAAGTAATAATATAATAAGCAAATAAAATAGAAACTCATTCATTTTAGAGAGAAAAAATAATAATAATAATTATTATTATTATTATGTTTAAATACATAATAGAAAGTAGAACATAATGATCAGATAAAAAAGTTGTTTTTTAAAATAAAATAAAAAAGAACCAACTATGAGTCCTAAAAGTACAGACCTATATTATTATAATGAATTCAACAATGAAATGACGGAATTAATTAAAAGGAAATTAGGAAGTTTACACATGTAATAACAATAATACATAAATGCAAAGATAGATCATGTAATGTGTGATTACTAGTGATTACAACAACTGCCTAGTCTCAAGTATGTATGTATGTATGTATATACAATAGACTTTGTTTATAAAAGACAAAAAAATAACATATTGAAGGTCGACTTGACGCAAGATGACTACTTTTATATATACATATATATGTGTAAGATTTTTTTTTTTTTTTTTTTTTTAATTTTTAAGAGGAGAACCCGGAAGAATTACCCACTCTCCTACCTACAACTACTAACTACTCCTCACTACATCTCCCGCTCAATATCTGGGTAAATAATCTTGAATTATTATGATTATCATTATTACCAACAACAAATGGTTGACGTTCTCTCACCATTTTCCTTTATTCCTCCCTCATCATATCCTTCCTTCCTTCCTTCCTCTCCTAGACAAAGTTCTGGATCCCTCACTCTAAATCAAAGGATTGATGTAATGCGAAAGAAAAATCACGAGTTCAATTTGTCCGTTAATTGTACACTCTCTATTTATAGAATCACTTGTTTGTACATATGTGTATATTTAACTTTGATCTACCGTTACTTTTAATTTCAAAAGGTTAAATAACTATTCATATTATTTACATACCATGGTATACAAAGTTATTTGGTTGGTTGGTTGTTTGGTTGTTTGGTAGGTACTGCATATTTGTGAACAAAATAAATAAAAAAATGAATTTTGAACAACTGTTCAAGAAAATAAGGAAAAATGAGATCGCCGATTGCAGTTTCATAATTCCTATTAATGATAATCATATTAATTTAATGAAAATATATAATTATGACACCTATTCAAATATCCAATATTACATAAAAGAACAATCGCAGTAGCAAAAGATAAAAGTATAAAATGGAATCTAATACACCCACGCATACTACGCATACTAACAGCAGCTGGGATCCACAGAACAGAGTTCAAAGGAGAAGGATGGGATGAGATGGAATGGTATGGAGTATGAAATAAGGCATAAATAATCTCCATTGACTTTTTTTTCTTTTTCCTTTTTTTAATCATTAGCATCTGACATTTCCAAATGTCTAATGAGAAACAAATGAGTTAGTCACTTGTTAGTCATAGGCTACTGTCATTCCAACTCCATGGAAGTGTATTCATCCATCATTTGGATTCCATTTGTAAGGGTTAGAGAGGGAGGAAGGGAGGGAGGGAGAAAGAGAGGGAAATGATCCATTAATGAGAGGTAAGGTTGCGTGAGTCACAGGGGGGGGGTGATTAATTAGATGAAGTGCTCTGACGTCAGAGTCATTAAAAAAGAAGTTCAGTTCACTTCTTTCTTTTCTTTTCCTTTTTCCTTTTTTTTTTTTTACACTAACTAACCAAAAATAATATACTTAAATATCTAATTGAGCCTTTCTTATTCTTACCCTTTAGAAGTGATCAAGAAGAAGAAGAAGAAGATGAATTCGGGAGGAAGAAGATGATGAAGTAGCTGGCTAGCAAACACGGAGACACATCTCCTCTTTTCCCTTTCGCCCTTTTTAATGAGAGACTCACAAACTATCCAGTCGATTTGATGGATTCCTTCAATAATAATAATAATAATAATTCTTTTTTTTTATTCTTCACTACTACTATGTCAGTATAGATTCAATTCTTGTATTTTTGTTGTTATTATTATTTTGTTTCCAATCCCCCCCTTCTTCCTGCTTTAGCTCCTTTTAGCTAGTAGACACAAATCCATCCAGTTTTTTCTCTCTAGTGAGTCCCTCAGCAGCAATCCCCGAACCCCACGCACTCTTTCTTCATATTCTTCTTTTTTTTCCTCGCACTCTTTTGAGTGACTACATGCTCCAAGCACTCTAGCTAGCTTCACTCTCACCCTCCTTATTGTAACCTTTTAGCTATTATTAGAAATAAGGGCATTAATAGCTAAGGATAACCAATGTTCCTCTTAAATACTATTATATATATATATATATATATCATTTCAACCCCCTTTTTAGCTACAAAGAACACTTAATTTACCACGACCACCTCATTACTAGTGGGGGAGAGGGTTCCTTTTTCTTTTCGTTTTTTCTTAGGATTTTCCTCAAGTGGGGGTCCCTGTATGTCCTCTCTTTTCCAATGAGCTGAGTGCTCTAGGGAGAGGAAAATAATTTGAATTATAATTTTCACGCGCAAACGTAGTTTCATCCCATTAAAATAAAACGTACAACTAGTACGCAATAAGTAGTAATAATTAATTCATAGTACTCATTATATGACATCATGAAAGTTCCCTCAAGACCATTACGAAGCGTCATAGCATTAAATATAATAACTTGAGACAGAGACTTCCTTTCTGACACACCAAACCAAGGAGGACCTCCTTCGTAAATCCAATAATAAATAATGAACCCCTTTAGTACTAACTAATATAGAAAAGGGCCTCTTCATTTTCTCCTTTCTTAGCTAATAATAACGTTTTCCTATGACTTGGGCAGAGAGGAATCTGACAGAATGTTCAAAATTCTTTGAAATAAAGAAGCAGAGGTGGTGGGATCCTTCCTTCCTTCTTTCCTAATGAGTAGGTGGATCAACCCACGAAACCATGTTGTCATAAGAAATTAATGGAATGGCTGCTAGAAATATGAACAGTAAAGTGGAATACATAAATAATGTATTGTATGATAGAATCCCCTAATTAAAATGTGGACAGATACAATCCATTACCATGTTTGGAAGGACATTATTTTCATGCTCTACTGTCTATAATATATATATATATATATATATATATAGTCTATGAATCATATTGGAAATAAATGGAGAGTGTCTCCCTAGATTATTATTTATTACTTATTAGCTAGGCATACAAGTGTTGTTGTTTGCTCCCCTCTCAATTTAGAGCACATTAAATAGCACGTAACAAACAGTGAGATAGCCTCGAGTGGTGATACTCATAGTAAAAATAATAATAATAATATTAATATAGGATGGAAGTTGACTCTTCTGACAGAAGATGCGTAACAACTGTTGCTAGATTTGCATTTGTGATCACTTAATTCTTACTACAAGCAAGTTAGAGCTCTTGGCATCATGAATGATAATAAATAATATACTATGTAATTATAGATAGATATACAGTCTCAAGTCGTCATTTCTCTATTAATACTTACTCCTTGGATCATAAACTGATTTCATTGCTTAAAAATCATTATGTTATTATCAGTTACCATTCACTTAAATACAAGTTGAGGCTCTTGAACTTTGTTTTATCTCTTCTTTTTTCCTAATCATAGCCGACCAGCCTCAATTAGGTGGACTTTGATAAGACTCATTAGTCATCACAAGAATTCAAATTCAAATTGTCTACTCCTATAAACATTGTATTTAAAGACTCGACTCCCTAAAAAAAAAAAACATTCCAGATGTCCAGATTTTAATTGTATTTTTCATCAAGAGCCAATATTATTATTATTATTGTAATAATACCTCAAAACAGGTCCTTCAATCATTTCTCTCTCTCTTTCTTTACTCCTCAAGGGAGGCCTTTTTTTTTTTTCTCTACAGTCGACATTTTTAGGGTGTGCAAATATTATAGTATTATATCACTCATTAATTAAATTATTCAATTCGAGAGTGGGCAGCTTCTTCTCAGATCTCTCAAAAAATGAATTAAAAACTTTGCAATAAATATTATATTATATTGTATTAGCAATTCTTTTTATTAATTATGATTATTTGCCCCTGATATATCTATCTACTTATGTATAGTATGTGACATAATATATGTACATATATTATGTTTATTGATCATTGATGCTCTGATGTTGTAATTTCATTTGGGTTCAAAGTCCTACGTATTTCAAAGAGTAATAATAATAATAATTTGTGAAAAAGAAGATTGCACTTTAAAAAACAAAACAAATTATATTATTGACTATATATATATATGTATGTATGTATGTATATAAAGTATAAAGATACTATTTGAAGGTATTTTTCTTATAATAGGGGCAGAGAAGAAAAACAGGTCTGAAAGAAATACCTGTAGCAAATCTAATAGCCCTATTAGCAATGAAAATATTCCAGTTTGTACGTTCAGAAGTACTCTCCAATCCATAGCTACATATATACTTAACTTATCCAACAAGGGATTCGGTTGCATAGTCAGGGACTCCTTGATAAAGACATATTGATATACATACATACATAATATTCCTTATCGTCCCCATGTACCGCCCTCGTTATAAATTACATCAAACTGTATAATACATTTATTGACTCAATTCTTATGAATTAACTCTTGTAATATGTGAACTTAAAATGATTTCTCTCAGTAGTGAGTAGCCAAACTATGATGCGAAATATATGTGCATATATTAATAACTAAGTAAAACACGATTGAAATGGTGTTCACAAGGCTAAAGAAAGTAATTCTCTTGACCGGTCGACTGACTACCTAGTTCATGGAGTATTATGCATGCATTAGAGAAAGAAATGACTTCTTTTTCTTTTCTTTTTTGCATCATTTTAAAGTTTAATGACCATACTTGTTAGTATTTCTTTCAACAATCCTTCTATTTTAAAAATAGAGTGTACATAATAATATTGTGTAGATATGTAATCGCCCGTATCTTTCACCATTCTTATCTTATCTTTGAACTAACACTATCGCAATTTCATCGCAAGATTATATTTTGTACATTATTTGACTTACATATTATTTGTATTAGGGGAACTGGGGACAGTGAAAACAGTTTTTTGATTCCGCTGGCGTAGGAGCGGTTCTAATATTAAAACACTCTTTACACAACAAGCTTTTCACTCAAATTTGATATGTAAAAAGGACTTACCTCATGTACGCAATCTGAATTTGAATGATAAAACGTCAAATGTTCCAACTGAGACAATTACAGAGAAATGAGGAATTTTCAGGCAAAGAACTAGAACCAAAATACATACATATACTATCTTAGAGTCAATTTTGCAGCCTAGAAATATAGAAAAGCAGCTTTCATATTGACCGGTGTTTCTCAAACTTGCACACCTCTACTAAGTAGCTTTTTTAGAGCATCGTTGACCCTCTGCCCTTCCCATGATGTCCCCTCTGGAGCAGCTTTACATACATTTCCCTTATGAAGCACGCCCACAAGTTTGAGAAGCCCTGATGTAAACTAAAACAAAAGCTGATTCAGTGATGTGTATATTACTATGTTTATTATATAATAAACGTACAGTATCATACACTTTGTTATTTACGTTGTTGCCCAGCCTTGTTCCAATGAAGACAGAGAGCGTTGGAATGCATTATATTCATCATACTTTACATATTAAGTATGAATACAATAATAATAATAATAATAATATTAAACAATGATAAACCCAGGGGTGAGATAAAGTCGTACTGGTTCGGCACTGCGCACCACTAAAATAGTCGAGTTCTAATTCTAATCTAAAAGTTATAATTCATCATTCATCCACTTCCTGCTAATGCAATATTTGTAAATCATATAAATTTTTTTTCTAATCTAAAAAGTAGACAATGAACACATTTAAATTTTCCAAAGTGGTAGGCCAGAATTTCAAAGGAAATTCTGGCTAACTAAAGTTTGGGCATCATTGATGTGTGGTGATTTGTATGATGAATGAGTCATCAACGATACTTCAATTCATTTATGAACAGAATGTAAGACACCGTAGACAATAATAAGGAGGGTAGTATCACGGTAAACTCAGTCGAATGAACTATTTTAATGTATTTATGGTAGCGTTTAATATGTTATGTAAGGATTAACTCCTGTCCTTCTGTAGATTTGGGGACGGCCCTTGAGGCACGTAGATATTAGAAGAAAAAGAAAGAGAGGGACTTTTGATCAATTTGTTTGAACTGTTCCTTTTGGCAATGACGATGATAAAATCCTTAACATATTAATATTACATTCTCTAAAGAACATGCTTTACTCGCTGAATGCAAATGAGGAATGATACCTATGGGCTTTGAAAGAAAGCAAAGCTTCCTTTCAAATTTGTACAAGTTTGTAGAAAATCAAATAATAGTTTAAAAATATTATCATTACAATGACAATATATATATATTTATGTATATAAATATAATTTCATAGTTAGTATACACACATGTGTTAATTTTATAAAACTACTTACTGGCTGATCTGTGATTTGAGAGCCTCTCTTTCTCTCTATTGCCTCCCCAATTTCATGGTGGAGCTAGCTCTTCAGAGGTTGATGAATGAAATTATATTTATGTATTTATAAAAATATATGTACATATATATTATAATGTATAGGCCATAAGAGTCGTTGCTTTTTCCACGTTGCAGAGTAAGCTATTATAATTTACGTAATCAACTTTAGGAGTCCATAAATTATGGCTTATTATTATTTATGGAACAATTGAATCCTAACAATAACAACTCTGTTATACAAAACGTACTTTTATATATATATATATGTATTATAATAATAATTAATTATAATTAATATACAAAAAGAGGAGAGAGGAAGAGACCCTTCCTTGTTACCTCCATCATCATCATCATCATCATGTTTAATTGTATAGAACTTAATCTTTGGATTCAGAAATCTTGACATGACTTGCTGCCTTTCTTTTCGTTCTAGGTTGGAATCCTTTCAATAGCACGACACACATATTAATATTAATGTATTGTTGTATAGAGTCCGTCCGTCAGTCAGTCAGTCAGTTAGAGAGCTCTCTTCCTCCTCTAACAAACTCTCACACATTTTGCTCTCTGTTCCCTTTCGTAAAAACAAAAAACAAAAAACAGAAAAGGTAAAAAGTCACAATCCTGTTGTTGTTGTTGTAGTTAGTGCCTAGTAGCAGATTATCGAAAGCACACTAAATGTGTTGAACCAGAAACTATCAATTCACATCACCAGTATGTTGGATTATTATCTCAGCTCAGCTATCCACCATCTCCCAATTTCCTCCTCTTCTTCATCATCATCATCAGCTAAAGACAGAGCCTGAACAAACACTCTCTCCTCTCCTCTCTTATCAATTCAATCAATTCAAATGTTACAAATGATAATGATAATAATAATTAATAGTAAAAGTAGACGTGCTAATACAATCTTTGTACAATCAAAGTAATTGAAGAATAAATGTCCCTCAAGCAACAATGATACTAGGAACCAGCTTCACGAATTTTCCAAACTCAAGTACAACTCAAGGTACATCCCCATCACCGCAGCCACCTGCTACGACAATATATCCAACTGAGGAAAAGACGTCCTCTTCAACATGGATTATTATTCTTTCTACACTCCTACCCGTCAGTCTCGTACTTTCTGCTCTCATTGCACTCTATTTCTACAAAAAATATTTCGCGATACGGTAATACTTCCATAGCGACGACACTATATAAACATAAAACATACAAACAAGAAAGGAAAAGAACAGCCATGTTCTTTTTTCTTCTTTTTGATGACGTCAGTCATCTAGTTAATCCAGTAGCTGCCCCCTGGCTAGCAAGTCCTCTTTCCTTTGGCCTCGTTATATCTAACAATTCAAACAGTAGCTCCTAGCCCGAACAAATGAAACCTTAGTGAATAAGGATATGTACTTAAAATTATCATTATATAACTAGAAAGGAGGCTTTGTTCGATAGGAGCTTGATTTAATTTATTTACCTATGTTATCAAAATTTTATTTAGCTAGATGTAATAGGAGAACAAACATCTGTATTTTCACCTGGTCATCACACTAATTTGAGAGTTTTATAATATATTATGTACACAATATTCTTGATCACCCTACGTACTTATTTACAAAAGAATATATTTTCTATACGCAATTCTATCAAATGTATCCAATGTAATGAATATCCTATTTCAGCCTTGCCAAACCCATTTCTCGACAGTCTTCTCACATGACAGACTATGATGGATACTCTGTGCCCATACCCATCATGGACTATAGCTCAGAGGTAGATCGTCGATTGAAGAGCGGTACCCTATCTGATGAGTTCCAATATTTAAATGAATACAGTTCGGAAGTCAATGCACTCAAGACTCGAACTATTGGAAATGATGAGAGTAATAAGAATCTCAATCGATTCATTGATATTATTCCTTGTAAGAAGTGTTTCTTCTTTATTTTCATGATAATTCCTTTAATTAAACTTATTTCAGTTGATGACAATGTTGTATTATTGGAGAGTCCAAATGGGGCTCCCTGCTCGAAATATATTAATGCCTCATTGATTAAAGGCCTATCCGTTTCAACAAAAGACTATATAGCCACTCAGGGTCCTAAAAGAAACACTGTCATAGACTTTTGGAACATGATTGTGGAGAAAAATGTTTCCATTATTGTATGTCTTACTAATGTATCCGAAGACAATCGCATCAAGTGCTTTCAATACTGGCCTGAAGTTGGAGAAATGCTCAATTTTGATGAAATTACCATTCACACCCTCAAGGAAAGATACAATAAGTCGACTCAGGAAGTGATTGTAAGGGATATTAGTGTCTTTCATGTAAGTTCCCTTTTGTTATACGAAATATATCAGAAATTTCCAATAGACGGACCTCCTACCATATCATTGTGAATTCAGGCAATAAAAGCAAAAGCAAAATACGCCCTAAAAAATAGGGCCTGTGGACCTCTGGCTTCTTGTAATTTATCTTCTGAATCCTTTAGATTTCAATTGAGACCTCCTGACCCGACAAAATCATGTTATTCATATCTAATTACATGCTAACTATTCGAATGTGCTTGGATATACATATAAGCGTTCATTACATTAACAGCTTTCAAATCACAGGTTCATATTTAATGACCACATATCTTTGACTTTTAGCATATTTTTGGCCCTAAAAAGACTCCAGGAGATACAATCTTGACTCTGAGGGATGAAGTTCTACAAGAAGAGAAAAGAATCCCTGAGAGAATGGAAACAATTGTTTATTAGTCATTAACATCTTAATAATATTATATGAGTGTGTTTCTCAAAATAATCATCAAACTACAAATTAACTTCTTCAATTGTAAATTAAAAAAAAATAATTGTCAATGATTAATTAATTAATTGAGTCATAATAACTGATGCTATGATAATATGTTCCTTCTCCGTTAACTCACGGGTTTAATTCCATGTTATTTCCTTTTTTCTCACGTCCTCGTAGTCGTGATGACTAGAATTCCAAATTGGAGACTGTCTCGATACTTCCTTTACAATTGTTTCTTTATCAATATCTGATATTTCATTGAGCCATTTTAAAATTAGGACCAAAATATTTTTGAAGGCAATATGCTAAATTTCAAAGATACATATGTGGATAAGTAATACGGACAAGTGGTCTGCAATACTGCAATGATCGCTCTGCAGATATCTAAGCGCATATTGTTAGCTAGTAAGCAATCACTAATTAATTATCATATACATACTAAAGTACATAATGCTACTTCTATTCATACTCATCAATTAATGTGTATTACAGGGAACTCCAGATTCGAATAAAAAAGGTCATTTTGTGACCCAAATTCACTTGACATCATGGCCTGATCATGGTGTCCCTGAGTCTACATTTCCTTTACTCGAAACTAGTCGTATTATTAGGTATTTAAGAAAACATTTTGAAAATGAATTTGTGGACCCGGAATATTCATCATCACCACTATGTGTACACTGTAGTGCTGGAGTTGGTCGAACTGGAACTTTGATAGCCGTTCATATGATTAGTGAGCAAATCTTAGATGATGGTCTCATGGAAATAGATGTACTATCCACAGTTAAGCATCTTCGGGAGCAAAGACAAAAAATGGTTCAAAGTGTGGTAAGTAGACAGAAATTGATCCTAAAATAACGTCGACTCATACATTAAGCCAAACCCATCACTTTCAGGCCCAATATACCCTTGTCTATCAGACCATCAAGGATTTTATCAATATGAAGTACCATAGCAGCAGCGAAAAAGACGAAGAAATATTATCCGATTATCGTGTCTTTAAAGAAGGTAAAAGATCTGAACTTGTTCATAACTTTGACATGACATTTTTCTATCATTCTTTAGAAACGGGTTATGAAAATGAAGGCTACGTAGAATAATCGAATGTAGTAGTACCTTTCGTTCGACAATTTTTAGTGACTGTGGCAACAACAGCAATACCAAGTCCGAAATGAAGAACTCATTTTTTATAGTATTATTTATGGCCTTATCTATTGCGCCAGCCATCATTATGAGCCGAATCCCTGAGGACGATTTTTTAAAGTCGAACAGTGTTTTTGACCGTTTTCAAGGAGCTATTATAGAAGCCCCTGTACCTGATGAATCGGAAGGAGCAGAAGAAATTTCTAACTCTAACGATATGGTGGAAAGTAATTCCCGCTCTATCCGTGAAGTTGTTCAAGATTTATTTCAAGAAACTTTTTATTCCCTAATGGAGGCTCTATCGAGAGCCTTAGCAGATCTCAGTGCTCGCTCTCGTTTCCGACGTGGAACCAATGAAGGAACGATGGAGGACCATTTAGAGGAAGATACAGACTACATTTTCCATTCTTTGAGTGTGGGAGTTGGAGCCTTTATGGATAAACAGAGCTGTAGAAGGAGACTCACTTGCCAAGCAACAAAAGTCGTTAAACGAAATGTCCCTGGACTTGAAATGCTCGTCATGCTCGTTGACAACGTTGTACCAGAGTCATGGAGTGAATGGTTCTCCACTATCAAGTCTTCGGCTGTTGATAGAAATGATCGGTGCTCCTTGGATTATGACTGTGATATTTTACCTGCTGACTAGGAAGTTCTATTTAAGAAGGAATTAAAGTCCTCAGCTCAGTGTACATTTTTATTCTTTTAAATGAGTTTTTTTACTTTCACCGAGCTGTGATTGAGCTTAATTTAACATTTTACAAGTTTACATGTAATTATTTATATATCTATAAATCCACTCTATCCACTCTATATCATCACGTACGAATAATGAACATAAAAGTCAGTTTTAAATAAGGACCAAACAATCTATTCAATTCATCTTCCTTTCTTTCATTCTTTCTCTATTTCCTTTTTAAAATGGCGACAAAAAACCCGGAGCAACAGTCTGTTTCGAGTGACGCTCTTACGAACATGTCACCATGAGGGTACTTACTTAGTCCTCTCGTAGGCCACTTTTTAAGCGCATGCTTGACTTTGAAATGTGGATGCTTCCTAACAATAGCTTCGATCACTCTCTCATTTTCCATTTCATATAGTGAGCAAGTCGAATATGATATCTTTGAAACGTTGGGGAATTTGAGCGCATGTTCAAGCATTTTAAATTGAAATAACGAGAGCCTTGAAAGACGATGTTCGACTGTTAAATCACTCAGAATACCTAAGAGAGAAATTACAAGATAAAAAAAAAGATGATTGATAAGGGTTACATACCTGAGCTACTACATGATGGGTCAAGAACGATGTATTCCACATCTGGGTAGTCGTCAGGATTGATCGTCGTAAAATCCCTATTACTCACTTTAATGAGGGATTCGGGAATCCCTGCACGTTCCAATGTTTGCCCTAGAACTTGTACCCGTTCCTCACCCCTCTCAACAGCGTAGACTCCCCCATTTAAACCCACATAACTCGCAATCTGTGTTGTTTTATTCCCCGGAGCAGCACATGCATCCATGACTATAGAGCCCTCCTTTATGTTAAGGGCTTGAATTGGGAGCATACTGGCTTTATCCTGTAGTATTATACTACCATTAATGTACAATTCATGGCTATAGAAAGCTGTCTTGGGATGGAAAATCAATAGATTGTCCACATGAAGGTCGCACATGAATTCATGTGATTCGAGGAGTTTCACTTTTTCCAAGAAATCTTCATACTCAATGTCTTCGTAATACTCGAGATACTCAAGGCCATCTTTTTCCACAAAATGTTTAAGAGCCTCATCAAAACTTATCTTGAATGTATTGATCCTTGCCCATCGAGGTTTTAAATTTTTGACTTTATGGGAGCAACCCATTTCCTTGGAGAGCTCTTTCAATTGTTTTTGACGCTAGGAAACACAATGAAACTGATTAATTATGGTCAGCGCACACAATAAAACATAATGACGTTTTATTTAGAGCATTATTAAAAGTAATTACTTTAAGCATAATTTCTAGGGGTCGACTGGTTGCAGGGAGCTTTCCTTTACCCCAAATAAGTTCAGTAATGAGAATACGGGCTAAACTTTGATTAAACCTCGGTTCATCTTCTAACAACTTTGATTTTTCCAAAAGCTCCTGCAACAAACAGATGTATAGAAATTAATCATCACGTTCTTCATCACTACAAATTCCGTCGCAATTCCCCTCACCGTAATCTCGTCTCGTTTAGCAACACACTCCGTTACTAAAGCCAGCAATGCAGAGACATTGGGATGCTTCTTCGTGTTGTGTATTAAATTTTTAATCGTTCCCTTACCTAAAAGTATTTTAGAACATTAATTTTTCATAAAATAATAATGCAACACATAAATTAATTAATAAGTTTAGTAAACATACCACTAACGTGATCCTCGTAAATACGACTTGAAACCTTGTACAGCCTCGGAACTCTAACGGAATGTTGAAATTTACTTGGCTCCTGCATTATGACTATATAATTAATAATATTATATATTTAATCATATAGTTCAGGTCTTATGAATTAATCACGACCAATGTGTGTTTTAAAAAAATGTGACGAAGAGAGTAAATAAATATATACATGTACATATATATATAGGGTAACAGCAAATTATAGTTTATTACTTTTATATTATTATCGTATATTTATTTTTTTGACGTCAGATACATATGTGACGTCAAAATTTAATTATTTGAAATTTTTGATACTGGGTTGAATTAATACAATGCTGTGTTCATGTTTGACTTTTTTTTCCCATGGGAATTTACTTCCAATGCTTGGAACGTACTAGATCTAAATCATATTATAACTATACTGTATTAATGATAATAATTTACTATTGCTATTGTATTCTAATCAAAATATACTACATACAGTTTTTTTTGTGTTGAGGGAAAAAACATTTAGGTATATTATTTATCTCATGAGAATGGGGTGGGTAAGGAAAAAATCAGTTAGGTATGTGATATGTATACCTTTCTATAGAATTGTTTAATAATAATAACCTTAACTCGGGATAAGAGCATCACGACTATAGACAAGAACATGAAGCGTACTCTGATCCGTACTCTGCTCATATCTTCCCAAATTGCATTGGCTCTCTCAATATGGTGCTATGATTGCGACTCATCCAAGGATTTCTCTTGTTCTGACAATATGGATAGTACAGAGGGTTTGAAATTCCTAAGTAATTGCTCGGATGTCTACAATGCCAAGTATTGCATTTCAATGAAAGGCGTATTTGAGGGGAAATTGGGAACAAAGAGGTGATGAGTTGAAAAATAATTTGAAATTCCTTGATATTTTGCTTATTTTTTCTTTGCATTCATTAATTTATATAAAATTGTATATAGATTTTGTAGCTCAAGAAACTGGGGAATCTACTGCGAATATATCAAAAGACCTGGAGACTCTCGAGAGTATCGTTCATGTATTTCCACATGCTCTTCGTATGCCTGTAATTTATAGATACTAATGTCTATTTAATAATAAAATATACAAAATACTACTACTACTATGAGAACTCTGATAACAATAATTATTATCATTCCTCGCATTTGTTAATTCATGTTCTCCCATTTTTTTTAAATTACATGTCCATGATAAAAGAATCATTATTTATTAGGGACAAGCTAAACTAAGGGATTGTGGAATATAAATACTATTTTCTCCAGTAATACTAGACATAACATTATGATTCCATGAGCTGGCCCTTGGGTCTTTAGATCGAAGAAGAAAGAATGAGCTCATATTATGATTTATGTACATAGGTATATCCGAGACTCTAAGCAACTAGAGTCTTTGAATCCTGCTATGTAATACTCTACAAATATATTATTTAGTTGCGCTTGCACCCAAAAGTGTAGCTATTAATTGCTAGCTAGCTATAAGTAGCATGGGCAACGTGAAACTGCTAGCTAGCTAGCTAGCTGCAGCTTTTCCCCTAGTTTATCAAAATAAATAATAATAAGCATTAAAGTCTGTCGAATAAGCAATAACAAGACTGTCTTGATTATTAAAGTCACTATTAATTTTATTATTGAGCTCTAACAAGGAGACACACTCATTCACTTACTCACACACACACACACACAAACACCGAATTATATTTCATTTGGGGCGATGACTTGTCCTCTTAAGCTTGTAATTCCCTTCAGTAATCATTCTCCTATCATAAAAATAAGCGACTCTTTACTCAATGTAAATGTTTCTTTATCACTCATAGGGACAAAATATAGGAAATGGAACTAAGGCAACGCTCTACTCTAAGAGGCCAGTCCATCTCCGATCCTCAAACCTCATCCCCCATGAGTAGCAAGAGCTCACATAGTAGGAAAATCACGTCCTTCCTTCTTCTCTGTACATCCTTTCTTGGCATTGGTATTCCCTTCCTCTACTCATCCTCATCCAATTCATCATCCCCATCTCCTTCCGTCAGATCGCAACCCTTAACCTCTGAATCTCAATCCTCCACTTACCTTCCCACCCCCTACTGTAATCTCAAGGTAGTACATTTACTTATTAGTAATTATTGAACGTAACCAAATAATGAACTCGATTTCTTTTGTAATTATAGACTTCTGATGCGATAAGAGCGATACGAAGGGCTAAAACACATCAATGCAGAGATCAAATATCCCTCATTGCTTGTCGCGCTCAAAATGGAACCCTCTACACGAATAAACCTCTAAAAAATCAATGTCCAAATAAGATAGATTCTCAAAAGGCTGGAATGGAATTAGGATGTTTTCTTGACTCTGTTAATAATCGTATTTTAAATGATAAGTTTTTTAAATTTAAGGATGATAATAGCCCGAGGAAGTGTATAGAGGCATGTACCTTCTACGGTTTTAGTTATGCTGGTGTTCAATATAGGAAGGAATGTTTTTGTGGTAATTCACTACCTAGGGATTCTTCAAAAGTTTCAACCTGTGAATTACCTTGTCCCAAACAAGAGGAGGGTATTTGTGGAGGGTATCTCTCCATGAACATATATCACACTGGTCTTATTATAACCAACTCCAGAGATGATAATGAATTTAATTTGAGTGATCTTGGTGATGAGGAAAATCGACCTGCTCGAATTGTTTTTCTCCTAACACTCTCTGGTCGATCCCTCAGACAAGTCAAGCGCTTAATTAAGCGGATTTATAGTCCTATACATTATTATTTCATTCATGTTGATTCTCGACAAGAGTACCTGCATAGAGAACTGTCCGTCCTAGAATCTCAAAATATAAAATTAGTGCCTAATCGATTTGCAACCATTTGGGGTGGATCATCTCTTTTGCGAATGCTTCTTTCATCCATGGAGGATCTTCTCCGTAATCATTATTCTTGGAAATGGGACTTTGTTTTAAATTTGTCGGAATCTGATTATCCTCTCAAACCAATTAGCGCTTTGACGCGGTTTTTAAGTCGCAATAAAGGACGGAATTTCGTCAAGTCTCATGGCAGAGATTCCAGCGTTTTCATACAAAAACAGGGACTTGAAAGAACTTTTTATGAGTGTGAAAATAGAATGTGGAGGATTGGAAATAGAGAACTTCCTAAAGGAATTACTCTTGATGGTGGATCTGATTGGATTTGTCTCCATAAAGACTTTGTATCACATGTAGTTGATAATTTGGAGAATGACCATCAATTATCGAGTCTCAAACTTCTATATAACTTTACACTGCTTCCGGCAGAGTCTTTTTTTCATACGGGTAAATTTACTCTAAGAAAATTTGAGTTAATTTTATAGTATGTTTAATATACCTAATTTCAGTGCTAAGGAACTCTGAATTTTGCTCAACATACATAAACAACAATCTTCACTTAACCAATTGGAAGCGTAAGTTAGGATGCAAGTGTCAACATAAAGCCGTGGTTGACTGGTGTGGATGCTCCCCTAATGACATTACTCCTTTGGACTGGGCAAAAATTAAAAGCTCCATTGGTAAAGAATTATATTTTGTTCGTAAAGTTGAACCTATTGTTAGTCAATCCATTTTGGATTTGATTGACTCTGAGCTTCTTGGAATAAGTGACGTTGTTGACGATCGTTATTGGCAAAATTTGTATCATGACCTGGATGATATTGGGGGAAAGGATTTGGTGGAGGGAAAATTAGCCAAGTCCCTTATTCCCAAAGAAGGTCATCTCAAAGAAATAACTTCTTTTCATAGGAACGACACTTTTCAAGGAATTTTGATCCTTTTTAATCTAAATGGTCAACTAAACGAATATTGCATACAACCTCCTTCTACATCTGTTAATATAGAACTGGAGGGGTATGGTTTTGTAAAACTGGAATTGGGTAGTGAATTCGATCCCAAAGAGCTTATTTTCCGAAATTTTTTTAAGGCATATGGGAATGCTTCAAAGATCGGAGTCAAGATATCATATCGAACGTTTGAAAGTAAGAGCTTAACATTTCTGTGGATAGATCCCTTAGGTTCTGTTGTTAAGTTAATTCATTCCAAACTTAATAGTACTACGGATCTGTCACTGCCACTCTTAGTACAATATGAGGACTTTGGATTTCCCGACATGGGTGGCCTGTGGAGAGTCATTCCAATCATTGATGGGATATTGACAAAGGGTATTTCATTTATGGTTACTCTTAATGAATCTCACATTAAAATGGACCGTGTAAGATCCGTACATCTATCTGAAATGCTCAATAATAAGAGTGTATCTGAGCTTTTACGATTAGTTTTTCCAAATGAGGAAATGCATTTTGGCCAATGGACACTCAGTCAATCTGTAGATTATTATAAATTGATAGATTCTTGTTTGGGAGTCGATAATTGCTCTTCTACCTACTGGAGTTCCTTAACAACTGACTCCAATTCGGACCTGCAGCTCCTACTCTAATGAATTTATTCAAATATAATCTGGCTGTGATTTTTATACGAGACTTCGAAATATTATTAGTGCTGTCATTTTAATTTATTTAATATACATTCATATATTTCAACACTTAGTTCTGACCAGACATAAGGAGACTCATCATAGGTACTCCGTTTTAATAAACTTATAAAGTATATTCGAAAATTGAATTTATAATAAAGAAATTATAATCTAGGCCTCCATAATTTTTTGAATCAAGGACTCTGCTAGCTTATTTCTAAAGAACCGAGGGCTACCATGGCAACCTTTACACTTCTTTAGTGCATCACTACAATCTTCACAAAGGGTGTATCCACATGAGCATTGATAGATGGCCTTGATCATGAGGTCATCGCAGTTAGGGCACTTAAGGAAGTCAATTGCCTTATCATACTTGTGCATGTCCTTCCATATTTTAGCAGTACCCTTCATCAGGGCAAATGCACCCAGATACCTAGATAGGATATAGCCACATGAAATGCTTCCCTGAGTAGTGGTATCCCATAGTGCCAACAAGGCCAGTAAGGTATGGAGCAGGCCTCGTTTAAACGAAATACTCATACACCATTCATACACGCCAAATAAAGACAAAACAAGGTTGGCAAAGCCAGTATTTATTGCCATTTTGAACAAATTTAGCACATTCTCATAGTAATAGTTTAGAAGGGATAATGGATATTGAATAATGATATGCCATTTGTTAGCTGTTCAAACAGTTTTGGCGGGAAATTTTCTCTTCTCACTCCTTCTCTCTTTTCTTCTGTCTTTCTTTCTCCCCTACCGCTATGACGACGTCGCTTTCTTTCGACCATAGGAAGGGACGCCGACGCCGACTGGGAAGAGAAAGTTTTCTGATGACGTCATAGGACTTAGGCGTCGTCAACGCCGCCGCCGCCGTCGAAATTGACGACGCGTCCTTGTCTTCTGTGTATTAGTGTTTAATGGACTTAAATAATATACATAGCTTTTAATTTAATAATAAATAATAAAGATGGCGACGGCGCCGAGCGCCGTAGGTAGTGAATCCGAGATCATCTTGAGGGATGATAATGTGACTCCCTTGAGTGAAGAATTGACTAAGCTGTACTCCCAAGGCTTCCTGACGGATATCACTCTGAGCACTGAGGATGGTAAGAACTTTGAGGCGCATCGCATCCTGTTGGCTGCCCGGAGTCATTATTTCCATTCGGTCGTCCCACGTCTCAAGTCCGAACCTGTGATATTCCTCAAAGGAGTCAAGGGTACTATCCTTGACAAAATACTGAAGTACATTTACGGAGGATCTGTGGTTGTGAGCAAACACCAGGTTCGTCCCCTCCTCGAAGTTGCCAAAAGCCTACAAGTCAAGGGACTCCAGGACCTTGTTCCGGGACAATTGAGTCAAAAAGCTCAGCAGCAGCAACATCGGTTCGGTCGTCTTTCTCTCCCTTCCACAGTCGATAAAACAACACTCACCACTTTCAAGCCTCCAACCACGATTCCACGACGCTCTGCTCCATCAGCAGCATCCAATCCACGCATCAATCCTTCCGTCCTTCAAAATGGGTCTACCAACTCTGACACTGAGGATAAAGATCCTGCCAAAGATGAATCAGACAACGAGGGAGAAACTGCTCCCAAGCCCAAGCGTAGAAGAGGAAGACCCCCAAAGAATGCAAAGGTGGAAGAGCCTCCTCCTTCCTCTAAAGACACTAACAAGCGGAAAGATGCTTCTGATCCCTACGATTTTGAAGAAGAGGACAACAGTGCGGATCGAAAAGACAAATCTTGGAGGTCCTCTGGAAAGAAGAAGAAGAAGGGAGGGGAGAATGAGGATGCTCAAGAGGACGAGTCAAAGGAAGAGGACCAAGAAGAAGATTCCTCCAAAAAGGAATCCTCTATAGTATGTATTTTTTACTCAATACTCATGAGCAACTATATTATGGCTAATTAACTTTGTATCTTTTCAGAAGGGAGTATCCAAAACTGCTGGCTCCTCCATCAATGGAAAACAAATCATTCCTGTCAAGTGCAAGGTGAGAGAATGGACTTAATCACATAAATGTCTAATGTCTAATTCATTGATTCTTTCTATTCTATAGGGACAATTAGCTGAATTACACATTTCTCGATTCGCCAGTGGAGTTAAGGGATTGAGTATACGTTATAAGGATCAGTGGATGACTCCTCAGAACTTTGAAACTGCTTGTGGTTGTACCTCTAAGTATTATTTGGAAAACATACAGACGGACTATGGACCACTCAAGACTTTAACAGCCTCTGGAATGCTTAAACCACATTCTAGAAAGTGTCGATGCTCCCTCTGTAGAGGCGAAGATCCTCCATCTCCTTCCCCTCAGGAGTCTAAAGATGAAGAAGAGGAAGAATCTCAATCCATGAAGCAGAAAAAAGATGATTCCGATGATGATGAGGATGATGATGATGAAGAAGAAGACGATGAGGAGGAGGATGACGACGATGATGATGAGGAGGAGGATGAAGAAGAGGAAGAGGACGAGGAGGAGGATGAAGAGGAGAAGCGTAGAATGAAAAAGCGGGAAGAATGGTCTCGTCAGCTCGAGGCAAAGTTGAAGAGCGAGTACGATGATTCTCCTCCTCAAATAACTCCTCAAGTCACAACAGCGATCCATCAACAGCAGAATCAGACTCCACAACAACCTCAGCCTCAACCACCACCTCAAATCCTCTCAACTTCACCCCTTGTGATTAGTAATAGTGCAAGCATTGTGTCTGGAGCTCCTCCCTCCACATCATATATTTCTATACTCGATCAACCTCCTAAGATATCGCCATCTATTTTACCTGGGGGTGCCAACGGTGGAGGACTTCAATTACAACAACCCACTCAACCCGAAAGAATCGATACTCCGCAAACAGTGTTTGTCATGTCCTCTCCTCATCCCCACATATCCGCTCCACCAACTCCACAACATAACCCATTTGCCAATTTATCTCATTCCATGGCGACTCAGATCTCTCATCAACAACCCACAGTAACAATGGCCATCAATGCTTTACCTCAACAACAGCATCAGCATCAGCAAATTCCACAACAGGCGCAACAACAACAGCAGCAACAAATGCAGCAGCGACCTACTCAATCAAGGATCGGCTCCGTGATGCAAGTACGTTGTAAAAGTACAACGGCCTTACTCTATGCAAACAAGTATGAGTCAGGGAGTCGAGGAAAATGCATTCAGTTAGGAGATGAATGGCTGACTCCAAATGAATTTGAGGATCGTGCGGGCTCCAAGGCAAAGAAATATTTATCCAGCATCAAATGTCTGGGTAGACCCCTAAGAGTGTACGTGAGTTCTGGTGAGCTTCGTGGAAGCGGGAATGCACATCATGCTAAACTCTTGAAGGACAAACTTAAAACCCCTCAGCCCATTGCCCCTGCTCCTCCAGCTGGAGCAATGGGACACCACAATGGTATCCACGCACCTCCAACTCCAAGTCACGTTTCGGGATCTCTACCTCCAAATCTCAATATGATGATGGCTGCAGGAGGACAACCTCCTATTCTTATTAATCAAACATCAATGGCATCATCCATTATGGGATCGCCGTCTATCATAACTGGTCCGATGACTGTAGCTTTAGGCTCTCCTCAATTTGAGGTACGACCCTCGCAGGCCATGTGAAACGAGGAAGATGATGGAATGGTCTTTTTCCTTTCCTGACACCATCAACCTCATCGTCACTGCTAGTCCAAAACGTTTTCTGGATGCCTTGCTTCTTGAATTCACTACTATTTGCATATACATACTCGACAATATGTTGAGAACACAAAACACTCTCTCTCTCTCTCTCGTGGTGGTACAAAGCAAACCGTTAGTTATCCTTCATTATTAATAATTTAATTACTTATGAAAATGTATGTTTGTCTCCCCACTGATCACTCTGGGCCTCCTCTTCTTCATTTATTTTTTATCTTCTCTTTAGTTGTTAGTATATCATTCATATCTACCCCCCCCCCCCCCGTCTCATTTCTGGATCTGAGTATCTGACAAGTTAATTTATACATACTATGTACTTATTACTATTATCATATTTACTGATACTACTATGTTGTAGTATTCTCTATCATCATATTCTTCACTTCACTTTGTACGGAAAGTTTAGGTTCTATTTTTTTATGTTAATTATATAATATATTATGTACTATCCAAGCTTTGATTCATGAATATTCATATGATTTAAATGAAAATATGAAATAAAGATTTCGCAATTTTTATATTCTTATCATATCATGCCGTCACTCATATTATATTATCATTGGTCTACATATCAAAATGCATGGGAAGAAGTCCCTTCTTCAATCAGAAAATATATATTAACTGTATGTTCTTTTTTTCCCTTTCCTTGAGTAATAAATAAGTCTGAATGAATAATAATGTCACAAATTTTACATAGTAAGTAAACACAATAAGCTAAACTAGGAATACAAAAAAAAAAAAAGAGAGGAAAATAGAGCCCTTTATTCACTTGGAGAATAGTAGAGACCTGACATTGCTTCTTGCAAAGCCCTGAAGCAGGCTATGCTTTCCATGTAGCCGGCAGCTAGCTCAGATGGTCCAGCAGATCGGATGTGTCGACAATAATCACGGATTTCCTTATCGTTTCTAGGTGGAGAGGGTCCGTCAAATACTATGTTTGGTTCTGAGTAAATATAGGGTTCATCAGGTACAAGCTCTGGAAGGAGAAGTGGCCCTGAGTTATTGATTGTTCGTGATTTAATATCGATCCCTGTAGAAAACTTGGACTTGACACTATTAAAAGAGTCCACAATGTCATTTGCATCCGTTTCTGAGAACATAAGTTCCTGTATCATTTGCTCCTTGACTCTTTGTTTCTCTAGTTTGGTGGAGGCCTCCTGTTCCTGAATTTCCTTTCTCTTAGAGAGGGAGTGCTGTTCTTCAAAATGCAGAATATCCTGGATTTCCATGGTTTCTTGAGATACTTTATGTCGATTTCTCGTAATGCTATCCCTGTTTTTCTCCTTATAGTCATTGATTCGCTTATTCGTTTCCAGAATGTCAATATCATTGCAGAGATTAAATATAATATCTTCTATGGACTCGAGATAATCATTGTAGTCGCGAAGGGAATCAAAGTCATCACGCTTTTTGTTATAATCTCGTAAAATACGTCGTCTAATATCCACTTCGCGATCTACAAAGGCGTCATCAAACAATTGAACTCGAAAATTGACCCTTCGCAATGGGATTTGACATTCTGGGCAGGATCCAGAGCCTGAATATATATTATATATTTGATAAGGAAATTATTAATTAAAAAAATAAGCACCTTTGACAAACAGAAGCTCTACACAAGAGTCACACAAGTTGTGGCCGCAATCATTGACCATCAATTTCATGCTCGGATTCCGATAGCGCGTTGTTTTACATTTTGGACACACCTGGTCATCCATAGCGGAGGAAAAGGGACCAATAGAAAGAATAATATACCGGATCTGGAGAAATGGTGATTTTGTTTGTTAACAACCCTAAGTTAATGTATTATTTGTAAGGATTAAGCTGTAGCCCCTGCATGAGCAACAGCGGATCTTGCGCTTCTATATGTACATTAACTAGCAGAAATAAATTTACTCATAGATGGCAGCACGTCACAGGGAGATTGGCTGGGGGCAGAAATACTCCGTTCTTTATAGCACAATAAAGCACACTCCAGCTGCTACACTAAATTCGATTAGCCATTAATATTAATAACGTCATTAGAGAAATTAAAAATTGAATCACAGCAATATTTTTCTTGAATTAAATATGCTTATGCAAAATATTTCTCATGGAGAGATGGAGTTTTAGACTTCAAATATAACACACTAATTAATTAAATTTTGAATAATCTATTATTGTCTTTACATAGTGTAATGTACTCCTAGTTTTCTAGACCAACCAATACCTTAAAATTCTTTATCCTCTCTTCACGAAGGGAGTTTCTGCTTGTATTACGATTAAATGCAGTCTTGGCTAGTTTTCTTTTATGCTCCTGGAGAGCGAGTATTCTATCCTCAATTGAGTTATCCACAATATATTTGTAAATAACAACGGGTTTTTCTTGACCAATGCGATAAATTCGATCGAAGCACTGATCCTCATCAGCAGGATTCCATGCAGGATCAAGTAAGAACAAATGATTGGCAGCAATTAAATTAAGTCCAATACCTCCCGCTTTTAATGATAAGAGAAGTATTCGAGGGGATCCTCTATTGAACGTATCAAGGACCTCTCCTCTTTGTCTCATACTCATTGTTCCGTCCAATCTCACAAAATCGTAGTTTTCACGCGTCAAAATAGGATGGATCATGGAGAGAAAGGAAGTAAACTGTGATACAATGACAACTTTATCTTCAGATGGAATGGTCTTTAATTCATCAACAACAGCCAAAAGCTTTGGAGAAACACTATTCGTTTCCTTCCCCTCAATTTGTATATCAGGTTCATCATCCTCTTTCAAAATGATGGCCGTTTTTTCAGGCTGGATCTCTGATCGACACAAAGGACAAACGGATGATTTTTTCGTAGAACTAAAAAAGTTTTTAAGGCATTTAACACAAAAGATATGCTTACACTGAGTGATGGAAGCCGTGTCCTCAGAAAGAGCCTCCAAGCAAATGGGACATGCCTTTTCAGGGTCCTCTTCATCATTTAATGCCTCTCTAAGGACTTCATTCAACTCCGAAGCAGTTTCTAGGTCCAAATCATCTCCAAACTCTTGTACAACATCATCAGAATCTCCCATTTTAGATAAATGCTTCTTCAGTTTCTCTCTAAACTCCAGAGACAAGAGTTCTGGATGACAACAGTATTGGCGCATTTTCATAAGAAGTGCAAATACATGTCCAAAATTTCTATTCAAATTTCCTTTTTTAATCAATTGCTCAATGAATTTGAAGCCTACGTCTCGTAGAACTTCATGAATTTTGGCATCTTCTCCCTGAAAGTTTACTCTTCGCTCAAAAAACTTTCTGGGGGGAAGTTTGACCAAAGGTTTTCCATTTAATCTGTCATTTTTTACCCTCCGCATACATATGCTAGTCAAAAGAACTTGAAGTCGAGAGATTCCTTCTTGCGAACCATTTGTTCGCTCTATAATTTCCGTCCAGGTCTTTTTACTATCTTTGAAGGGTTGAATTCCCAGCCAGTTAACCAAAGAGAACAGTTCCTTTAATTTGTTTTGTATAGGAGTTCCTGTGAGAACCCATTTACGCACAGCACTCAAAGACATGACACTTTGTGTTACTTGGGCCTTGGCATTTCGAATCAGATGCCCTTCATCTAGAACCACTCTCAGCCACTTGACCTTCAAAAGTACTGATTTCGAGGAGTCACCATGGCGATACTCTGTTGAAAGCGTTCCATAGGTTGTCACAACAACATCATATTTCTCTAGCTCCAAGGATGACACCTTTGCTTTGTTATCTCCATAGTACATAAAAATACTAAGTTCCACAGATTTATCCACATGTTTATCAAACTCTGAAACCCAATGTTGGAGCAAACTTAGAGGACACACTATGAGAGTAGCTCTAGAGCCAAGTACATATTTACTTGGCTCTTTGGGAGGTATGATAAGCTTCTGAGTAAAGTTCTCATCCACTTCATCCATTTCCACTGAGTCACCCAAAGGGGACTCTTCAAGATCTATCTTCAATTTTTTAGACTCTTTTTCCTCACTCCTTTCCTCATTGAATCGAGTCCTTTTTCCCGGAGTCGAAACAACTTCTTCCACACTCACCGACGTGGAAGGAGACTCAATAAAAATATCATCATCGATGTCGAATCCATCCTCCTCTTCCTCTCCTTCAGAACTAGACTTATCAAAGACACTAAAGACATTAATGATCCCATGTTTCCGTGAATTTCCTCCAGAGGATTTGTTCCTTTTTTTGTTTTCAATATTATTGAGCTTAAAATTAAAATGATTTCTAAGACAAGAGAAGGGTTTGCGCTGATAGCCATAAATAGGACGAGCCAAGGGCCTCCCATCATGAAAGTTGGTCATGATGAGAGCAATAATACTCAACGTTTTCCCCAGACCCATATCATCAGCTAGAATTCCTCCACTCACACAGACTGGAGGCTTATATGGTGATGATTCCTTAGTCAAAAAGGAGTAGTAAGAGCCATTCTCTTTTTTGGTCCAAAAGGGAATAAGAGGGGGGTCATTCTCGCGATTAAACATCCAATTTAGGGCAATCATTTGATGTGGATGTAGTTTAGTTTTGATGGCCTGACAGCCCTTCATGAGATTTCCCTTTTCCTGAATGGAGAGGGACTCCTGAAAAAGAGAATTCATTTCATCCGGAAGAGGAGGAGAAGTCAGCTCCGTCTTGTAAACTATATTCTTTATCTTGAGAATGGTCATCAGTTCCTTCTTATGCAAAGGATTTCCATAGAGAGAGATTTCCAATTGTCCATCGCTATTATTAAGAGTTCCACACATTTTACTAGGATCGAAAAAATGGCCAGAGACGGAGGCCAGTCCCAGAACAAGGTTCACCTCTTCTTCCAAGGAGCCAATCTAAGTAGCCGAAATTAGTACAAAAACAAAAACATGTTAAGAAAAGTTAAAACCATTCAAAATGACGAACCTTTTCTCCCTTTGGATTCAGGAGAATGAAGGAACCCAAATCCATAGGATCATTCTTAACTAATTTGATATCAATAGGTCCTTTGGAATATTTATTGAAGCCCTCCATAAGGGCTTTGACTATAATTACCCCCAAAAATGATGAACCAACTCCTTCCGCTCCCTCCATAATTTGATTATAAATAATTTACAATAATATTATTATTTTGCTGTTTCTTTAACTTTGTTAGTCCTATTTCTAGCTCTAAATTCCTATATTTAGCCATATTTGACTGCGCTCAAAATTAGCCGCCTACTTCAAATGTGGTTGGAAATATCGTATTTCTCACTAATTCAATCTATCTATGAAATAAATCTTAAATGATCAGAATCTAAAGAAATTATCCATCCATGTTTTCACATTCATAAATTTGCTTTTAAAAAGTGATGTCACGCATTTTTAAACATGCATATGCCAAGTATAATGATCAAAATCGAAAATAAGATTCGATGATATGCTTCCTCTTTTTTCTTTTATAGATTTCTTAATTAATGGTATTCAATGATTTCAAATTAGAAGACTCTACCTTGAAAAGTAATTTATAAGTGAGAATGCTTTTTCCGGAGGGGAACTCTTTTCATGGACTCAAATTTTCTAATCTTTAAATACTCTCATCTCCTTTGTTAATAAAGATATTATTTTAAAATTTTGTTTACACCCTCTATTTCTACAAGTTTATAAAAGGGGTGCACAAGGGAATCAAATCTGTAAGATAGGTTTACAAAAGAAATAAAAATATGATTTCATATTATTCATTTCAATTCTTTTATGTACATGAATGTGAATATAACCACACAATTCACCATAATTGAGGATCAATAGACACTTGATAGTCACATTAAAAAGAATTTTATTTCATTATTTGACCTTATTATGGTGGGCAAGTCTTCATTCCTTGGGTACCGTACTGAGTCCGATAGGAAACTTCTGCCTGGCCTTGGATTGCATCGTTTCCCTAAACCCCCAGTTTGACATCACAATTGGATGACCCGTTAAATTCTTTCATAGATCCTTACATCTAATTTTGTTCTTTGTTCCCTTCATTTTGATGAAAGAAATTACTTTCATACACCCAAAGGAGAAAAAACTAAAGGACTTAAAAAGAATTGTTATTGTTACCCTTCAAATTTAAAGTGATTTACATTTTTGTTGATTGATATTTCACATAGGGCTACGAGGTGGATTGAAGTTGTACCTAATATTAACATAGAAGTCAAATCGGCTCCTCATGCATTTGTAGGAACATTAATTTCTCTATTAGGAGTTCCCTTGTACGTTGCGGAGCTCATTTCGATTCTGAGTTATTTCAACAGCTTTCTCGGCTAGTTGGATTTCACAGGATACGCAGCGAGTAGAACGGCTTGTCGAGTATCATCCTCAATCAAACGGAATGGTAGAGAGACAACATCGAACACTGAAGGCTGCTGTAATGGCACGTCAGGAATTCTGGATACCTGCTTTGTCATTAATTCTACTAGGAAATCAGTTAGCACCTAATGCAAATAATATTTCTCCATTTACAGCTGTTACAGGAACAGATATGAGGGCTCCTCATGAATTAATAGATACATCGCTGAACCACATCAGATCAATTTTCAACCATTTCCATTAAAGAGTTTTCGAATTTTTTTTCTTTATCGATTTAAATTTTACAGTAGATTCATATTTTATCTGCATGTTGTACAAACGGTTTTTTTTCTTCAATATTTGATGGATGGATATATTTATGTGTCAATTTGTTTGCAAATCTCATGCTTTCATTCAACTCTTCTAAATGAGGGAAATTAGAATTTTCTATGATTATATCTTCCAATGGACTCAAATGCGACTCTACCGGGTGTCCAAATGGCATGATCCCTCATTAGATTCCCAAAAAATGTTTTTACTTTTTCCCTTCTTTCATGGATACTTTGATTCCTTGGAATATTCAATGATCTTTCGATTAACCCATTTACCTCATAATGATCATGTAACCTTATAAAGAACGCACTTTAACAAGCATAATGTTTTTAAAAAAAGGTATGGTACATAAAATATAGACAATTATCTGAATTATGTGAACGGAACTTTTAGAAATTTTGTTTATAAGTAGCAAAATTTAGAATAATAAAAAAGTCATAGTCTTCTCCTATGAAGACTAAATAGCTAGCAAATGGAAAAGACTCTTATTTCCTTTTCTTGTAATTTTTTGCCAGGATCGTTTCCATGAATCATCTCACATATACAAATTTATTGAAAAACAGCAAAATATCAAATCCTTGCAAAATATAATATAATTTTAATAAAGATTTACATTTGAATGACGATAAAGCCTCAAGTCCTTTTATATAATTAGAGAGCCGATGCAACTTTTGTAAAGAAAAATAGCACATTAATCATTAGAAAAAGAAAAACCAATTAAAAGTATGTTAATTCTTCTTTAAATCGTTGAGTTGCCGACACCCACCATTAAAGAGTGTGCAAATTCCCACTTACATTTTGTAGATTTATTCGACACATCATTATATTTTTAGCTGGGTGCTGAAACACTCTTCAGTGACATTGTGAAAAGTCTTCACAAAGTCCCTATGATGACACGTCAAGGAACACTATTCCTTTCATTTGATATCCATGACCATGGCATTCTACTCTTTCTTCGGAGTTGTCTTGTACTTAAATAGAAGCTTAATGCTTTTGAATTTGGCTGCTTTCAGCTGGTTTTGTAATCATTCTGTCTACTACTTCAGTCTATTGGACTTTTGGTTTTTTAATAGCTCTACCGTGAGTCTTTGATTTATATATTTAGATGGACAATTTCTTCTTAGTTACGGATTTTTTTATCTGGCGCTTGATATCTCGTTTGAAAGCTGAGGGTCTCAGCTTTTGAATGCATTTCTTATTAATCCATTTCATGTAATATTCAAGAAATTATTTAAGTACAAACGTTTTGGCAAACTTTTGGGCCTACTCCAACCGCCTACGCCCCTAAGATCCCCCTTAGGTTAAAACAAAGACTGAAAATGGAATTTGCATTAAAACTCTAGGTAATCATTATTTTTTTAATGCACAAAAATAGTATTTTTCTAAGCTTAAGTTGAAATTAGAAAATGGGCCAAAAAAGCTAAAAAAGGAGGGTCCGATTTCTCAAAAACCGTTTGACTCTCGGAAAAAAAAATACCGACTTGAAATTAGTGAGCTAAACTAAATAACTTTTATTATACTTATACCCCTTAGGATTTTTGACATTTCAAATTTATTGGCCTGTGTTATTAGAATGATAACATTTGCAAAATTAAAGAAAACTAACCATTGACGGCGCCTTCGGCGCTTATGGCGAGGCCTCCGGCTTTTTGAAGCCAGCCGTTCAAAACAAACAAAACAGTATTGATGCGTAGCGTAATATTCAGTTTGTCAAAGTTGACGACGTCAGATCCAATCCTTTTTTATGAAAAAAAAATCGCGAATTTTTTTTTTTCGATTTCTCGAAATTTTTTTCCGTAGAAATCTTCCATATGACGTGTAGATTACGCATACAAAATTTCATGACCATAGGGTAAGGGGTTCCGGAGATACGAGGGGTTACGGACACACAGACAAACTTGAGGATTTATTATATAGATAGAAGGCCTGTAGATGGCTATATCCTCACTCGCCCTTTTCTTATTAATGTGACGGACATTGTCACTGCAAGTGCTAACAACATAACAGAGTTTGTAGTCCAATGCATACTAACAAATCTAGGCACATAACTTCGATGCAAATCAATTTAAGGTGTTCGTCACTGCTCCATATTGTAATTGAGCTCGTGAAGATATCGAGAAACACAAGACTTTTCACAGATTAATCATAAAACCTGTGTGGCTTGATTATCTCATTTGTTACAATTGTAAAATTTTTAAGGCTTGAATTACAGTTTTTGAGCTATTTATTTAGGAGAGGGAATGAAAATATATTTGGTTATCCAGTAATTTTAAAGTCTTGATAAGCAAATATAACTTCATAAACCATTTTTTTAATAAAATATTTTTCACTTTGTTGACAAGAAATTAATTTTGCTGGCATGAATGGGTTAAAACTGAGGCAACCACTTCATGTTTACAGCCCCATGCTGAAAATAACTTCCAACGCGCCTGCAGGATATTAAAATTACATACTGGATCCCGTCTTGTAGAATTTTTATTATTAGTAATAAAGAAGGATAGTGATAATTTTTTTATTACCTATCCCCGCACTTTGTATTATTTCAGCTGAAGCTTAGCTAGGTAGCTTCTTCCGACTAGTTTGGACCTGTTGATTTCGGCTCAACCAACTATTTTAAGTGGCAATTCACTCAGTGTAGAGATTCAATTTTCTATCTTTTGAGCAAGGATGAATACTGAACAGGGGGATTTAAGTTCTCTGAATCAACATCTTGAGGTTGTTGATCCAGAGATGTACGGTTTGATTTGCCAGGAAAAGTCTCGTCAAACCTCTGGTCTAGAGATGATAGCCTCTGAGAATTTTACATCCCTCGCTGTCTTGGAATGCATGGGCTCATGTCTCAACAACAAATACTCTGAGGGACGCCCCGGAAAGCGCTACTATGGTGGAAATGAGCTCATCGATGAAATAGAGAGCCTTACAGAGACTCGTTCCCTCAAGGCATTTGATCTGGATTCCCAGGAGTGGGGCGTAAATGTTCAGCCCTTGTCAGGATCTTCTGCAAATCTTTCCTTGTATTTGGGGATTGTAGGTCATGGAGGGAGGATTATGGGGTTAGATTTGCCAGATGGAGGGCATTTGACTCATGGATATTTTAGCAAATCTAGGAAAGTAAGCGCCACTTCAGAGTTTTTCGAATCATGTCTCTACAAGGTATGTTAATCTCTAGGATTCATTAATCACTATTACTATTTATGATAAATCAAATCACTGTTTTGATTATTTCGTTCCTTTCAGGTTGAAAAAGAAACCGGACTCATAGATTTCAAGGATGTCGAAGACAGGGCCATGGCTTTTAAGCCAGATCTCATCATAGCTGGTACGAGTGCCTATACTAGAATAATTGATTATAAAGAATTTCGGAGGATTGCGGATAAGGTGGGTGCCTATTTACACGCAGACATGGCTCACATTTCCGGATTAGTAGCAGCTAAAGTCATTCCCTCTCCCTTTCCTCATTGTCACTTCGTTACTTCCACCGTTCACAAAACTCTTCGAGGACCCAGAGCAGGTGTTATTTTCTTTCGAAAAGGTGGGTTCTTTCTTCATTTACATTATAAATTAATTCAAAATATTTATGTACTTCCAAAACCTCTTATAGAAGTACAGAGAAACGGTGAGAAGATCAATGCAGAAACAAAAATACACCAAGCAGTGTTTCCTGGTCTTCAGGGAGGACCTCACAATCACGCAATTGCTGGTGTTGGAGTTGCCATGAAATTAGCGTCTACTCCGGAATTTGCTGCCTATCAGAAGTCTGTGGTCAAAAACGCAATAGTTCTTGGAAAACTTCTTAAAGAGAGGGGCTATAGTCTTGTTACAGATGGGACTGACAATCATATGATTTTAGTCAATTTAAAACCTTCTGGTCTTACTGGAAGTAAAGGAGAAAAAATATTGGAACATGTGGGGATCTCAGTTAATAAAAATAGCGGTAATCACATAGTCAACATTTTCCCTTAATTGGATTCCTACAGTAATTCATATTTTGCAGTACCGGGTGATGGCATGGTAGCTAGTGGAATACGGCTTGGCACTCCCACACTGACTACTAGGGGTATGGGGGAGAATGAAATGGTGACTGTCGTCAATTTTATTCATGAAGGTGATTTGTTCAATCCTTTATTAGTCTGCTATTCAATTATCCTCTATTTGTTTTTAGCTTTAACTATTGCTGTGGAAGCAAAAAATAATGTAGGAACGGATATTAAGGCATGGAATAAAGAGCTTGAGGAAAATGAGGGAATTTCAAATAAAATCAAAGATATGAAAACGCGTATTGAGACTTTTGCTTCTCAGTTTAAGATGCCAGGACATTTAACTCAACTTTAACTGTAGACTCATAATAAAATTTTGACCTAAATTGCTTGAGTAAGCCATTGCTTTCCAAGAAACCAACTTGAAAAATAGATAGCATTATACATAAATGATAGAAACATGAGTTGAATTGTATTTGCAAAGGATGCGTTGATCGATTAATAACTTATATTCCATACTTGAACTTAATGTCTATATCCAATAAATAAAAACGACTACATGATATAAAGGAAACAATTATAACATAGTCAGCTAGATTTGTAAATTAGAATATCACGTGTTATTATGACTCTCCGACTCTGAGTTTGAGGATTTATCCTCTTCTTCAGGGATCAAGGACAAATTCAAAGTTCCTTGAAGAACTTCAAGTTTGAGGACGGGACAGGGCAAATGGTCAGATGCTTTAGAGCTGGGATCAATTTGAAAGGCTTGATGGTGAGACGATTCATCCCTAAAAGAGAAGTCCCCTTGATTGGCAACTGAGGAAGAACATGCGAGTAAATGAGTGTGACTCGAATTAATGTATTATAAGAAGAGAAAGACTTACTTTGTGGTGAGATATTTATGTGCTGGGCAATAGCATTGATACGGAAGTTGCGTTTCTTGTAGACTTTAAGAATAATCTCTCCTTCTTCCACCTGCAAATAAATTATAAGTGGATGAGATTTTTCTAAAGTTAAAAAAATAATGAACCTGAAGAGTGGAATCTGCCGTAAGCTGATCGATAGACACATTGATGGTCCCCGTTTTAACTACTGCAGTGATGAACCCCTCATCTACGCTCACAATAATATTTCCACTCTCTCTCACGAGCATGTAGCTCTGATTGTTTAAATGCTTAACATATATATGACCATTCCGAGTGTAAAACTGAGAGACGTCACTGTTCACACTTCCAAGGACATTGATGTCTCCATCATCAGTCGTAACAAGCAAGGAAGGGCCATCCACATGGGAGGCAAGAAAGTCGCCATCGTGATTTGTCTCCACAACTACATGGCCCTCTAGATTTCCTTCGCACATGATGTCTCCCATTTGAGAGGCCAAACGAATTTCTGGACAAGACAAATCTCGAACATTAATATTTCCATACTCTGTGTGAAGGCCCACAGAGTCAACTTTGTGTACTAAAGTAGAGTCCAACTCCAAATGTGAGCCTCCTTCTCCCTAATAGAGGAAGGAAAAATATAGGAGACAAATAGTAACAAATGAGTGGAGCAAACGAATTACTTGGAGGTAGATTTTACTCATGAGGGTAGGAATAAGAAAAACGGTCTTTAATCCACTATTTGGAATATCAAGGATGTGCTTCGGACAAAAGACCTTGAAACTCGAGGACAAGACTTCATCCGGCGTCATTTTAGTGGAGTCAAGGAGGTGTTTGAGTTTCTTACCCAGCAATTCATTTGGATGCAAAGGAGGAGTGAGTAGCGTAAAGAGACCATCGGGGACAAGGTTCGATGTGTCCATGCTATGAATTTGTTGGTTGAGCATGGACTCGGCTTCGTCAAAAGAATTTGCGTCTGTGAGGTAAAGGTGAGTATGTTGCTTTTGATTTGCATCAACAATTGAGTAGGAATCAACCCGATGATGTAATCGGCCATAAAGGAGAAGATGAAGAGGGGTAGTTTTGGGAAGAATGGATTTGGATTGGGGTAAAATGGACTCAAGTGTTTGTGAGAGCTTGTCTATGATATTGCTGTCAATCGAGTTCGTTGAAGACTCGGGTGAAGCAGGAACCTTGGGGGTAGGGACAGAGTTATCTTCACTACTCTGTATTTCACTGTAAATTTCGTCATAGACTCGCTTATTCTTGAGGCGATCCACATTATTCTTCTTGTCAAAATAAGATCCTCGAACCTGGAGAAAGGGGAGAAAACTGTGTTTATTTACAAACACTTATTTACATCAGGTTTGAGGAACGAACCTTCACATTAAAGGGACTACGCACAATGAGGGATCCATTGGAGATAAAATGTTTTACAAACTTGTCGAGGAGAGTGGAGGCTCCGCTGGAACCTCGAAGACCCCTTCCTCCTCCACGAGATCCTCTAAATCTTGTTCGACATCCTCCACCACTTGAATGAAATGATCTTATTATCCATAACCGATGTGCATACGTCCACATCTCCGAACTGATCGGAGGTACACAATGTGAGATCCGTCAAACTCTACCCTTAAAGATGAAAAGCAATGATATATGATCACGTGATGTTGGATAAGAAAAATAAATATTATTATGGTACACAGCTGGTCCGGCCGCTAGCTCAAATAATACATATATAATATTAATTTATATAGCTAGATGTACATAAAGTCATCACGCAACCATTTACAAGTATATATAGTTGTGCAAATTAGGAAAGATTATAATTAGACTTTCATTTGAAATAATATAATTGATTTATATGAAACATACATAATATTATTAAGAACATCAAAAGAAGTGGAAATTTTGAGTTGCACACAACTTCACATTTTTGGCCATCCGGCTCAGCATAACATAATGGTTGCTTAAAAAAGTAATTTTGATTTATTTTTGTAGAAATTTTTTTTGCTAAAATATTTATTCAGAAACGATTGCCCTAGATAGGGTAGACAAGTTCAGTTTGTCATAAACACAATATATATTGATATAGTTTATAACCTATCTAGGGTTTTTACTTAAACATCTTATTCTATCACTATCAAAGTAATGACTCACGAAATTCTCACGTCATCGAATATGTATAATTATGATTTATAAATTATGATAGAAGCAGTGTCTTGATACGATTTAATTGATTCAATAAAAGATTGATCGATATGGATTTTTTGGGGCCTATAGGAATTATTTGAGGGTTAAAAAACTGATAATTGATTAATCAACCGATTTCTTTTCTAGAAATGAACCTTTGAGATCCCAGACAATAACAAAAAAAATCCTCATGACCACGTGGTAAAGCAAATCTGTCAAGATTTTGATAAATTACTTTCCTACCTATAATTTTGCTCCTTCTGAAATTGAAGATTTAGTTTCATTCTATTAAAAATACAATATATGTACTTCGCAGGGTTTGATGCAAGGTTTAGTTTTTAGACAATGCATGACAATTAGAAATAATGTGGGTGAGTAGATAAATTTTTGGCTTTTTCTTGTCCAACTGCAAAAATAGGCATCAGCTTTAACCGTCGACTCTTGCAAATTGACAAGCATTATCCTGACCATAATGGATATTTCAAATCTCCTTATGATATTTCGTAGTTTGCATGAAAGAGAATTTAATACATTAATGCAATTCAACAGTCCCATTGAGGGAAAGGATCACATTGATTTAGATCCAAAAGTAATGGATTAACATGGAATTATTAATATCTACATACTTGCCCTTAATTTATCAATCAGTAGAATATTTTTATCAATTTTTTCCTCTCCTTTTATGACTATATAAAGCAGGAAAGGCCTTCAGTTCAAATGTCAACAACAGCAAAAACAAAAAGTACACCTTCAATATAGAATTAATAAAGTTGTCTTTAGAAAATAATCTTAATTTTTAAAATTATAGTTCAAAGTTTTGTTTTGAAAATAAAAAACAAAAAAAAAAAACATTTGAGAGTATCGAGAATGTCGGGGTTTTATGGACTCAAAAAATAAAAAGACTTAAGTTCTAATGATGAAATAACGTTCAACTTAAGATTATTAGTTACCTACATCCTCTTTTAAATAAGAATGACTAAAAGAAAAAACCATGGCCTCAAATAACTGCAGAGTCATGTATGATCTTTTACCTATTGTACAACAATTAAGTTTGATCTCTAAATCAAATTTTTTATTTTACATATAATTTTATATGTATGTAATATATTTCTGTATCTTCATGGGCTACCCTATAAATACTTAACTACTTAGTAAGTACTACTTGCTAAGTAGTACTTACTTGCCCCTACAATTTCAATTAAGGTGAGCGTTTTCTTTCACGTCACAGATTGAATAATAAACCGGAAGCAATGTTTTGCACTAATTGGAGGCAAAGTTGGTTACTTATGAGTTATGTTATATGTAGTTGTTAAACAACAGGGATTAATTGATTAAAAAAAATCTTAATGATCCTTCATGCATCTCATTGCCTTTGAAATAAAACAAAATGAATAGGGACGGACCGAATAAACTTGAATAAAATCAAACTAATAGATCGCAAAGATCCCTTCAATAATATAAATATGAATATTTCTATCCAACTTATTTTTAATACAATGATAAGGTCTGGGATATACATAATGAAGTGAGATCATTAATGAATTGACAAAAAAATTGCTGGACAGCTAGATTAATATAATTCAGTGATGATTACGTCAGCAATTTTTTTATTACTCTTGTCTATATTTTAAATTTTTTCGTCATGAAGCGAACAAATATGTAAATGTATATTCATTAGTTACAACTCCATATTTTTTTTACCAACTCTTGGGTCAGTGGTATGCTAATTCCCTGAACAAAAAAATAAAATAAAGTACCCTTAAAACCCAGTGTCATTTTGTCAGATAGCCGATAGGATATTCGTCAACAAAGTTTATATATATATATATTTTGTTTTTCTTGCTTCGTCTGACTTTAAGACAAAACTTTTGTTTTTGGTAGGAAATAAAGACGAAATGCTTCGTCTTGTGCAGGAGGCTCAATAAGTATATATTGGAACATAATATATACACACTTTTTTCCTAGGGGTTTTATATTATAATTTTATAACTTATGAGAGTTGGATCCTGTGCCTCTAAGCTATGTCCTAGTGTATCATACTCTGATCAGACTTTAGCAAAAAAATAAAAAATACTTTAATTTATACCAAGTGGATAGTGACACATCTTATATCTTATACAACTACATCCTTATTTTCGTCACATTTTGTCACGACAGAGTAGGTAGGTCCACATTAATATATTGGTCTCGTCCTTGAAAAGAATCGGTTCATTAGTTCAGAAGATTAGGCAAGTTTAATGAAGAAATTGTATGTTTTTTTTTTGGGAGGGGGGAATGTCCGTTACAGTATCAAAAGAATATTACTTTAAAGCCACTAAGAAAACAATTTATTCCAAGGAAAAGCTTTTTGGGGGTATAGTTCATTGGGTACGCTTCATTCCCAATACTTTATCCGCTATTCTGAGGAAAGCAAAAAATCCTAAGTCAACGAACAACATTTGACGAAATTAACAATAATTAATAATTCGCAATTTTCCTTCATCAAAAATGTAGCAAAGACGTGCTTCCCCATTCATTTTGATCATATGTACGTCTTCTAATATCCTTACCCAATAATGACGTCGTCACGATAAAAGGCTCTTTAACTAAACTATATGTCTATATATAAATTAAAATATTCTATATTGGTATACCAATGAACAACATATGGACTATGAAGTGAGTAGTATATGAATATGTTTATTATCATCATTATTACAATAATTAATTATGTATGAAAAAATGACTAGAAATTGATTCAATGTTCACTTTCGTGGAGTGATATGATAGATCATATATGTATTATTATGTATCCTGTGTAGATATATTTTTTAAATAAAATGTTTTGGTCAGCAAATTTCGTTTCCTTTTAACTTAATACTTTTCCATTTGTGGAGAGAGTCGTCCAAGATTAAATCATCTGAATGCATACTAATATTAGGTGTAAAAGGCTTTTTTATATAGGGATAGCTTACAAATATTACACATCAGGAGGAAAAAAAAAATGAATAGGATATGTTTGTATAGAGTCATAAACCAGATTGTCTCTTTTTGTTATATTTTGGATTTAAAAAAAAAAAAAAAAATGATATAATATCCCAATGACGACGACCCTTTCTCCATTGAGAGACTTTAAAAAAAAGAAAAAAGACTTGAGATCAGCATCATCATAATCATCAAATATTGAAATTATTATTCTGCTTGCACTTATTTAGGAATGATATATCATGAGAGGGACTATATCCAAGATTCTTCCTTTGAAGGAAGAGATGTATCTCTTGGAATGAGGGTCTCTCGCTCTCTTCTCTTTGCCAGCACTCAGTCATCAAATCTCTCACTTCCCGAGGACATCCATATGGAGTTGGCAGATGAGCCAAGGAGACACCGTGTTGATAAACACTAGAGAGACTTGCAATTACTTTATCATCACTTAGAGATTCAAAGGGCTGTTCACGTGCAAATGTTAGGATCTCCCAGAGAGTGACGGCAAAGCTCCAAACATCACTCTTGGTTGTGAATTTACCCTAAATAATGTAGAATTGTATGAGTAAAGTATCGTATAAGCATATGTATGTGACCCTCCAGTATAAATTATAATTGAATAAATCATTTTGTAAAAGTGAGAATAGATCGGCTTCATATCCATATCATATCTAACTTAATAACGTTAGCTTTTATTCCTATACTACAAATGACTCATACCTGAGCCATCATTTGCAATTGCATATATTTCTTAGCTAGGAGTGAATCTCCGTGCTAGAGATATAAATTCCATTTCCCCCTATTTCTATTCAGTATAAATTTATGCTAGAGCGTCACAAAGTAGGGTTGTAGTTTTTTTAATAAAATAATACCATGAGAACAGATTCCCAAGCCATCCATCGAATAGGAAGAAGGCACCCAGCTTGACTCTTGTAGTAGTCATTTTTGTACATAGATCTACTCATCCCAAAGTCTGATATTTTGAGGACTATACCACGAGGGGTTACATCGACAAGAACGTTTCTAGTAAAATTAAACAAAAAAGGGGTGTAATAATAACATTAATTAATTCAATCCTTTAAGCACATGTAAGTTTGCTTATCAAACTACCTTGTCGCCAAATCCCGATGAACAAAGTTCAATGACTCAAGATACTTCATTCCAGACGCAATTTGAGCAGCTAAATAAATAAGACATCCATAACTGGAAAAAAATAATAATATTTTGTCTCTTATTTAAAATGAAGGGGACATATAGAAGTATACATACCTAAGTGTAGGAACACCAGGTGATTTCGAGAGCGTAGTTTCCGCCACATGATCCTGAAGAAACTGATACAAATCACCACGCTCAGTATACTCACAAATCATGCAGTAAACATCGTCTTTAAAAGAAACACCCAAAACTCTGACAAGGTTAGGATCAGTAAGCGTCGTCAGAATACGGGCTTCATGCTCAAAATCTGACCTCGTGGACGTATCACAACCTCCTTTTAAGGATTTCACAGCAACTAGTTCATGCTTCCATTTACATAAGTGAATCTCACCAAATTGACCTTCCCCTAACTTTTCAAGAATACAAAGTTCAGATCGCTTAATTTCATTGAGCTCGACATTCAGAGTGTCCACACTTGTTTCTGGTCTAGGCGACATTGTGCTCCCAACAACAAGGGAATCGTTTTTGTTGTCGTTTATTTGAGCATAGAGTTTGTTTAAGTCTGGAAGATTAAAACGAGGAAGAGCGGACGCATTAGGCGTTGCCGTGTTTTCATCGAAACAAGACTCATCTCCCTCCGTAACCGTATTATTAGACGTTGTTGTGCTCGTGGGACTAATAAATTTTGTTCCTCGATTAGGAGGCGGCCTCTGAAAATTATCCACCATATTTAGTACGGAGTTATTATTATTTTGAGAACTCTTTGATTTTCTTCGACCATTACTACTGCTACTACTACTACTACTTGTATTTGTAGTTGTAGCGAGATCCCTATGATCTCCAACCAAGAGACCACCAAGTTTATTATTAGGACTGAATCTGGAGGATGTAGATGGAGGAGTATTGATGTTTGGATGATGATTATTATTACTTTGGATGCTTGTATTTTGAAGAGTGGAGCTAGAGCCTCCGGATGGACTACCAGGAATTTTGGAAGTAGGAGAAAGAGGTCTAGAGTAATGACTTATAGGCAAGCTCACGGGTTTGACAAGAGGTCTAGATGATAGAGTATCATCATTTCGAATCAATGACTTCTTCGTTAAAGTAGTTGATGCATAAGGATTCTCAGTTACAGGAATAAGTGCATTTGGCTCGGCATAGTCATCACTTCCATCTTCCGAAAGAGGATCAGTGCTAAACTTACGATTTAGACTTAGAAACCCAGCAGCAGAATAAAGGGCAGAAGGCTCCTCATAAATTGTATCCTGTCTGACTGGAGGAGTCTCAACAATGCGTTGATGAAGATGTTGGTGAGAAGGGAAAAACATTTTATTATTATTATTCCCACCTCCATTTCGACCTCTTCGTCGACGATCAGCTGCTCCCTGAGAGTCACTGGGCCCAAAGAAGTGATCTGCAAACTTGGATGATAGTATAGGATGATGAGTGGGAGTTGTTTTATCTGAGTTTCTACGAGAGTTTCTATAGGACACGTAGGCTATACCGGCCAAAAGAATAGCGATGAAGGTAACGAGGGTTCCAATTAAAATTCCAGCCTGATCTGTTGAGGCATCCGTGGGAGGAGAAGAGGGAGACTTCTTATTACCGTGATTGCTAAGATCAAAGTCTTTACCCTCAATATTTAAATGAATTTCGTCTCTATAGTCATTTCGATGATGAATATCCTCATAGACTTGAGGAGGGGGCTCAGTGAACAGGATTTGAGCCCTTGGCTCGGACTTAAAAGTAACTTCACTGATTAGGATCCATTTTTTATCAAACGTTAATTGAATCATCACATATTGTCCATGCTCTCCCTTGAGATTAATGGAGACATTTCTAGCATTTTCCAAGACGACATCTGGCATGTATTTAAATTCCACGACGCGGTCATCCGCAAATTTCCCTTCTTCATTGGAAAAATAAATTTTTGCTTTTGAGAAAACGGAAATATCCTTAGTGAAATGATTGTTGGCATGAATATCCACAGAATGAAAGGTGCGCATCGTATCGAAATTAAACATCATGTTGAAGGAATTTCCTTTTTTCTTCCAGCCAATCCAGTCATAGCCCTTCATATGCCCATTTTCCCCAAGAGACTTGAAATTGTCATCCCCATAGCGACCATCCACGAGTTGTCCGAGTCCACCGCTCAGCTCTCCTGTAAGAGAATCCTCTTGGCCATCATATGTATGATCCATAAGCTCTAAAACACTCCCTCGGACCATTCCTTGGGGAATGGAGTAGGCGAGGACTCCCTCAGAAAAGAGACAGCCTAGGAGCTCAACTCGCATACACACAGTTCGGGTATGCTCACTATAAGGGAAAAGCCGTATTTTATCCGCAAATATGGAGGGTAGAAGAGTGTTATTTGCAACATTGTAGGTATTTACATTCCCTGGGAGAATCTGTTGAAGGAATAAGAGTGGTGTTTGTTATTCTTGAAACACGGGTCATGCATGATGATGATGATGGTTATTATTATAATAATTAATTGATTTAAGAGACAAAGTTAGTTAAACTGAAATTACCGTTCTCCCAAGACTATCCCGATACTCTTTAAAATCTGTCATTCCAGCTCGAGTATAGTGTATTTTATAAGCCTCAGCATATTCTTGTCCACGCCCATTTCCAAAGCGACCCTGACTTAAAATCCCAGTAATAATAGTCAAGGATCCGAGATCTATTTCAAGATACTCTTCACCGATTGTTTCCTGACTTATGGCCCTCTCAGGACACCAGGCTCCACCACCAGAGTCGGAATGAAGTCTGTAATAATAGAAGCATACAATATATTATGTGTCTACGCAAGTATGTATGTATGTACATATTTAAGAATTCCTTCCTTCTCATAAAAAATGATAGAGTCCCCCCCCCCCCTCAACCCAGAATTCCCCGAGTTCCATGTTCCAAGGTTGTGTGTTAGATTAAGTAGAGTCATTTGATTTCCACGTTTAAAATATGTGTATTATGTACATTGTACAAGTATTAATTCTGAATATATGTACATATTATTTATACACATACCTACAAAGGAGGTTTACGACTCACTCTACTTATGTAGTTTCAATATACAGAATGTACATAAAATATAGAATTCGTGTCTAAAGAAGGTTTTATTTGTTTGTGTGTGAGTACTTTTCTCTAGATACATAATATTAATAATACATATATGATATAATATAATATACTACCTAGCTAGCATAAGTATAAAATAGAGAGAATCCCTTTTTTTTTTTTACCCTACTACTACTACTGCCTTTGGTTCTTTTCTCCTTAAGAAAATTGACCTACTTAGTGTGAAGAGTACTTCTTCCTCCTACCAAATAATATTTATACAATATTCAATATTATTATATTAAGCCTCTTTTGTAAAAGTACATATACATATAATGATATGAAACAAATGATTACAATACAACAGTTGCGCAGAAGAAGTTGTTGTAATCTCTTTATTTGATCAGACAAAAAAAATTAAATAAAAAAACCCAAAAACACGTTTCCAACCCACATGAAGAGACTCCATCATCAGTACCAACAACTACAACAATCACCATCACGGAGGATACGTAAAGGCACTTAAAACAGTTCAACTGTATTTGAGTCCCCTGTATTTGAGTCCCTTCCTTGATGAAGCTTCTGAAAGCAATTAGCTCTTAAATCAAATCGATATTATGTATAGTAGTAATTCAAATAAAAGTATTACACATAAAATAAGTCAAATAAAAGTCATACATATTTCTAGATATATATGGGATTCCTCGCATCCAAAAGTTCAACTCTACTACGAACATTATTATAAATAATATAACATGGTATACATAGATATGTGCTGATAAGTATGTTACTTTTTACCTTGCATTTTGAGGACCAACAGAGGGTGGATCATGACTTGAGCTTGCTTTAAGAGCTGAGTCAGGGATTCGTCCATCCTTTAAACCCAAGTTCTCATGGCATAGATCTAAAAGGAAAGGAAATAAAAATAACATTACGTACGTCAACATTACGATGTGCTCAAAACAGTTGTGTAAATTATAAACATAATTAATTAAATAACATACCATAATTGATCATTTCATTTAAAATTAATATGAAACTATAGAAAGAGCATGGTATCATTTATGACACTCTAATATGTACCTAATACATAACAGTTCAAACAAATACGTCTTTTAAGGTGTAATAGTATACATATATATTATTATAAAATTATAGTATGTAATGCTCCGAGATTTCTACTCTTTAAAAGAGAGAGAAAGTTCTTGTTCCTTCATCATAAGCCTTGTAAATTGTAAGGAATGTGAGCATTGCTGCATAGGTACTAGGCAAAGAGGGGTCTTTTCATCCCCCTTGCATATATGTATATTATAATTTATAATATAAAGAAGTTTATTCTTTTTTTAATAAATTATACATTCAAGTAATTATCCTTTCATTTCACGAGTATAATAATATGTACATAGTGTAGAGAGAGAGAGAGTGAGAGTCCGAATGTATGTATTATATTTATACAACTATAAAACAAGTACAATATCCGCCATGTTTTATTATTAACAGGGTGTTGGAAAAAGTAAAGGAAAAAGAGAGGGAAAGGAAGAAATGAGTTGTGGATTGATGCTGGTAGGAGTAGCTGTTTGCCGTTTGCAGCTGTTCCTTGTACTACTTTGCTCTCGCACCAGGTTGTTATGTAAGAGCAAGGAAAGGGGAGAATTAAATAAAAGAGAGACAAGAAGAAAAGGGGGAGGAATCAGGGGAGCATGCATGTTTCATCACGATAAAACAAGACATCTGCAACTGTATGTACATAGTTAGAGAGAAAGAGAGAGAAAATGGGAAGAAGAAAGAGTCCCCTCTCAGTTTCGCTCACATTAGATATAATGTAAATTAAGTGAAGAAAGAGGAGGGCTGAAATGAAAAAAAAAACAAAAAAACGCAATGCATTTTTCTTAGTAGAGGCACACAGAGAAAAAATAACCATTTTTAGCTGTACGTTATCACCGATTCCAACCATGAGTGGGTAAACACAAGGGGCCAGGAGTAAACTTCGGTAGATGACATTTTGGTATCCTATCATCATTTAATGAGTCGACATTGAAAGTGGGCTCATGCGTGCATGGAGAGCAAGACGAATCTCCTCTACTAACTCTTTGCCCTACATGAATTTTTAAACGATTGGGAAAAAAAAGAGAAATACAGAAGGTCTGTCTTAAATAAAAGACTTGATGTGGATTGATGTATACATATATTCAATATTAGTTATTACTGTCTATTAGTAGTTTTGAGAAAAGCCATTTATCTTGATTGACAAGAAAGGAAATGAAGAAGCAAGAATTAAGATTGTCAGGCGTATGTTTCTCACTCACACCCACAAATTGGATTTTCATGAGTTGAATCAGAACTTGGGAGGGGGAAAAAGAGAGGGAAACTTGTGTTTTTCCATTCATTCATCATGAAAGATGGGCAGGCATTGTCACTCATTGCCCATTGGAAGTATGAATGTAGACGAAACATTTGTTTAAATGAAGAGAAGAAAAATATCAGTTGGTACCCAATACTGTAGCCTCAATAATTTAAAATAAACCCACCCTTTTCCTTCCTCTTGAATATATTTATTTAAACAGGGGGACCACATCACACAATGGGACACCTTGTGATTGTCTTCCACAAATTTTCCATCTCTAATCATCATTGTCCATTGGTCATTGTAGGTTAAATATTTGAATTTCCAACAGCATTTTAAAGAGAGAGAGAGGATAAATCCCTGAATTTCGAACACGTTTTCAAAATAAACGTATTTAAAATTTAGATAACTATACATCAAAAAGAATTAGGCCCAGTTCGCTGGAGTACAATCTAATTGGGTCTGATAATTCAGATAGGATTTATTTCTTAACCAAGTGCGTCCTGTAGTAATACATACTTCATGATTTATCTATCCTTACAAAATGACTTGATCCTGGACTAATAATCTAATTCCATCAATTTCTTTCTGAGTAGATCCCACAGAAGATTAATTAAAACTGCATTTCTGACAAGAAAATAAATAATAATAAAACAACGCTAAAATAATTTTAAATGTACAGACATATTTGATATGGCACTCTTCGTTTCTTGATGTATGTATGTGTAAAAAACAAGCTTGTAGAGGTAAATGATATGCTGTTGAGTCTTAAGTAACGGGAGGAGGACTAATATTATGCTGTTTCATCCTGAAATAGCTTTTATTTAGCACATTTGAGGATATGATCCCTAGGCTAGTACAACGAGGAAGCCATTTACTTCCCTCAAAATAGTGACTCTTGTTTCATTGCAAAGGATATGAAGATCATTTTCAAAGTCATTACACAATTCAAAAAGAATGAAAACAGTTTTACAAAATAAATCCATGTATACGTATAATAACCTTTGACAACTAACATAATTTTGGAATGATCGACAACTCGCAGACAAGAGCTCACACCTTAAGTCACGTCATAGGTAGTAAATGAAATTTGCCCAAGGATATGTATGTATGTATGCATGTCTTTTTTTTTTTTTTCATAATTAGAAAGTCAAGTCGACTTACGATCTAAAACTATTGTAAGTACCGATATTTTAATGGAAATGTAGATGACGCTAAATGTGATTTGAAGTGAGGAAACGTCAAATACATGACTTCATACAAAATGACTCATTTTGATATGAGACCCATACAATTTTGATTCCACTGATTGAGACCAATTAAATAGCGGTCAAATGTATGAAAGCTATTAAATTTCGATCAATGATCTGAGATTGATTCTCGATCAAAATCGGAATCTATATGGATCTATACGGAATCATTGAAGACTAGGCAAAAAAAGTCATGAGCAACGCGCATATAGAACGTTTTCAACGACGTCACAGAAAGCATAATGTTGATATATTTATTCAATAAAATGAACAAATTTCCATCAAATGGGATTAAAAATGAAAAAAAAAAAAAAAAAAAGAAAAGAACAACAACTACAACTGAACACTTGTACATATAGAATACAACTTGATGCCAAATATTTATACTGATAATATTTATCCCCCTATGAAATGACTAGATCTAGGTAAACAATTAAGTTTGCTCTGGATGAAAGAGGGATCAGAGCAAAATAGGAAAAGGATCTCGCCTAAGGTAACGACAATTTAATTGACAAGAATCCGGTAGTTGGACTGTAGATACCTATTTGCATTTGATAGGCAGCAAAGGTTCAAATGCTTTTATTTGTGGGATCAACTGTGACGTCATCCTCATGTAGAGAAGTAAGGAATCCACCTTTTTCCTTGGATCAAAAAGAAACCCGGTCTTCTCCATAACATTATTTGATTGCCAATGATGACGTTAACTATTATCCAAGTAGCTACATCGACTCGACTCAAGTCGAGACAAGGCTGGACTTATACAATGAAATATCAAACAAGGAATCAGTGCATAGAGAAAAGAAGAAAAAGTATTTGATCCCATGATAAGTGCCTATTTACAGGGTATGTAAGTTTGTAGGCAGTACAAGGACCCTCAATGTAACAATATATATATATATGTATATATATATTGCTCTATGAAATAATAGTCGTAAGAAAACCAAATCATGCATAGGAAAAGTAAAGTAATACAAGCATGAGTAGAACAATAAACGCCCCTGTAATTTACAAGGCAAGGTTAGTGTTGTTGTCTGTGGCGGTGGTGGTGGTGGTGAAAAGGAGGACTGTGTATGGGAGGGGGAGGGAGCAGAAGAAGAAGAAGAAGGTAGCAGAAAGTCCTCCAATTTTGACGTAGTAGTAGAATGAATAATAAAAATAAGGAAACAGTAATGAAAGCAGTGGACTGAGTTGTTTTTTGTAACCAAGTTTTCATTGATTAATATTTCAGCACATGCAATCTTACTCAACTTTGCTTTTCCTTTTATATATATGTATTATGCACCTCAATTAATGTTGTATCATATTTAAATACATATTTACACCTATATATATATATATATATGTATGAGTTGACATCAACTTTCACATTTCTGAAAGACTCTTAACAAAATACCTAAGTAAGGAGCATAAATTAGCATAAACTCCTCCTACAACAAAAGTATGAGTGAGCCGATTTGTAGTAGCTTTAGACTAATCCATAGCTAGCTCAAATCCCAATATGAGCAGTAATGTCCATATTTTATATCCCCAAACAAATAAGGTTCAATTGTTTATTAAATTAAAGACTTTTTAATTACTTAACAGCCATGGAAAACCCAAATAACTCACCTTTTTTTCACCTATAATACACATTTTCGACCCTGATAGTAAAGTCAATGTAATTAAAACTAGCCGTAAATCCCATCTCCGACCACAAATTAAAATAAAACAAAATCTAGTTATTTTACTGTGACATTTAAAAATAAATAAATAAAAATATGGATTGATGAATCGATTACGGACTCCTAAATAAAAGGCAACAGTCCCAGAAAATCCATATCACTCGAACCCTCTAATAGATGCTCCTATCATTTGATTTGCATCCATTAAATTACATATTTATACGGAGGTACAAATGTACCTGTTGAGGAGTGAAGGGCCCTTGGGTAAAGAAAATGATGTCTTTTGAGTCAAATCTATGCTTTAATTATTCATTTTTACAACAGATTCAATTCCCTACGAGTGGTAACACAGCTTGAGGGCTCTAATGTCTCGTAAAACAACCTTGCTTCTCAAATAGCCTTGCACTGAGACCCATATTTTCCCCTTCAATCCAATTTTCTTTTTTAAAAGTAAAGTATTACATTTTGAAATTTGTATATCTACCCGATAGCAAAACTTATTTAGGGGGATTTTAAAAATAGTGAATGGCTTATTTGTAACCAGCTTACTCAACAAACAAATCCGATTACTCCTTGAAAACGGATTAATCGACAAATGTTTAATATTATACAAGTTGTACTCGGTCTCTCTGGATAAAATCTAGTTCTAGTTAGATGGTTCTTCATTATTACTATGTACAGGAGATACAAATCGAAGATGTTTTTATCAGGTTTCTACGTCCCACCTCTTGAGAAACACTGCTTTTAGAATATGTGTATTCATCCATGAGTAGGTACCATAGAATCATTGAATAGGTACATGATGGCTCAAAAGGACTACATACACATCAAAAGACCTCATAGAGTATATGTATATTTCAATCATTACTTCAAAATACGTATTTACGTGCCCTGAAACGGTGGACCTTGTGATCCATGCATAGAGTGCTACACATGATTGTTGGACTTCATGGGAAAAGTCCATGATTAACTTATGAAACGACCCCATGGCATTATCCATGTCCATTATATTTCTAAATATCCTTCATTTTAGTACCTTGATAATGATTTGATTTACCAATAGGGACCATTTAGGAGTGAGGAAACTGTGGGCTTAAAACATATTTGATGAAATCCTCATACTTTCCTATTTCTCATGGAAAAAATATTTAAAATCACTTATTTTATAGGATATTGACTATGTAATGAAGTGTGTTCTACCATTGAATTAAATCAAACCACCCAATATTCATGCTGAAAGTCCCTATGAAAAGGCTAGATAGATTTCATAATTTTGATGGATGAGGAACTAGAAAAGTTGGGTAATTGGAACAAAATATCAAATCCTGCCAAAAAATAAAAAATTAAAAAAATGGACAATTGATTGTGACTTTAAATTATTAACATATGTATTAGGGTCTTCTTATGTATTGAATATAATGATATGTAATAAGGAGAGAGAGGGGGATTTTTGAATGAGAGTAAAGAAGTCTTTTTTTTCTTCTTTCTTTGTGCACCCCACCTTGACTTCATGCTACAGTAGTTTACCATTTATGTCCTTACTAACAAAAAATGGTCTTCTCCAAAATGCCTTGCTGCTTCACATCAATCATACCACTTTGTCTCTCTAAACTCATTGGGGGAAGCAGAAGTTAATAAATAATTCTAATTTGAAGGGAAGGTTGTGCTACGTCACACATGTGACGTAGTTAGTCATGGATCTTCTTATCAAAGACTCTTCATCATTCATTATACACAACTTGCGAAACGGAATGCTTCTAACATTAGGTAGAGACTGTACTCAATATATATATATACATAATTATCCAGTGAATATTTTTAACCACACACTTCTTTAAACTCTTTCATTAGGTATTGTTATTATTTTCTTTGACCTACTTGCCAAGTATTTCATTTTATGTAGTATGTACTACATGAATATATTTTGTATGTGTGTGAAAAGAGAGAGAGAGAGAGAGGGGGGGGGAAATATTTTCCCTACTCTCAACATTCGCTTTGTTTTTTCAAAAAAACAAAAAAGAAAGAAAGAAAAACTTATTTGCTTACATTGAACTATTCTACTTCATATATTATTATTATTATTATTATTACTTCAAGTACTTCAACTCTGGAATAACAGCAGTAAGACTTAACGCTACTATTATTATTATTATTAGTGGTTGAGATTCTTATCATGTATGAAAAACTTCCTAATCTCTACGGACGTAATTAATAGTTATGACGTCTCCGAACAACTTTTACTTGTGGTAATCAAACTCAGACCCAGACACTTTTGTATACATACATATACATATCTCAGTTCAGTCTTAAGTGATTTATTTATGCTGGACGGACTCCTCGCGCCTGTTACAGTTATTGTATCTCGGAACCTATCCTCCAGGTAAGAAAAGAGAGGAAGAGGCCAAAAATCAGTTGGCTCATCCATTCCTACCAACTCTAGAATCATTCCTCCTTCCATTAATTAATACTTTATAATTCCCTGTGAATAACATAGAATTCATATGTAATCCATCAACGGAGCTCAGAATACAAATAATAATAATAAGAAAATCAGAGATATCTACCACAGCTAACCCCAAAATACAATTAGGGTTAGGGGTGGTGCCTGGATTTCCAAAATTTTGAATGCAACGACAATGGAACGGGAAAAACAAAAGAGCAAAAACTCTTGGACATGTATCATCAATCCTATAGAGCTCAAAAACTTTGTGTGACGTCATCGTTGTGATGCTTCCTCATTTCAAAATACAAAAATCATTTCAGCCCAGTACCGATTTTTACTGACCCACATAATTATTCTAGTAACATGTTGGATGATCAAGCGTTCTCTACTGCCCAGACATAGCACATAAAACCCATTTTTATAGTCGGGACAGCTTCTCTGAAGAGGAGGAGAACTACGCTTTAGTATTTCTGTCCTCTGCACGGAATTATCTCATTTTCACCTCCTTTCAAGAACGTCTAGGTCCTTTAAACCATTCAGGAAATCCCCGGTTTGATGTGGCACGAATAATGAATAATAAAAACTTTTTATACAAGAAAAGAGAAATCAAATTTGTTTTTTTAAGGGCCATTTCTCATGACGAACCTCCCCCCCCCCTCCCCCCTCCAATTGTGTCCCTCTTTTGTTTTGGACATCAAGATATATTTAATCACCTTAACATTCTCATAATGGTCAATATGCTGGTCTATTTTTTGCGACTAAGGTTTTTGCCATTCCTAGTATTTAAAAAGATGTAGACCAGGATTTGGATATTTTGCTCCAGAGCATAAATTACTTGACAACCCCTCCCACTATACACTTTTGCTCTTTATTACATGTATGTACATACTCTGAGAAACGTTGATTTGTTAAAAAGAAATTATTTTTGGCTCAGCAGTGAATTTCATAAATTCATAAGATGAACTTCCTTCCTTCCCCTTTGTTTCCTTTCTCTTTTTGAGGAAGGAAAGGTCGAGAGAGTCGATCAAAGTTACTATAAATGTACAAGACTCAATTGTTTGATGGAACTTCCGGACCCAGTTTCAACACTAAAATATTATTCATATAATAATCTATGTAAATGTGAAAAAATGAAAAAAATGTCAATTCTTTCTCTTTTAATAAAACTATGTGCCCAAGAGAAACACAAAATGAAAAAACAAAAAAACATAAATTGATGACCCGTGATATGAATTTCACAAATGACGCGATAAATTAATTCTCCACCCCATATTCCTCCCTAAGTATGTATGATAAATCACTTACCAATATCCACTTGATCCGTAGTTTTGACCCAGAGAGTCAACAGCGTCACGATTGATACAAAAACTCTCATCCCGGTGATCCTCCAATCGCTATACAAAAGTAGTCTTATCAACATGCTCTGTAGAAGCTACATATATTGATGGGGCTCAACTCACGTCACGTCAGGACGTGGATATTGCTCCAAATGAGGGGGTACTACTTTATTTACCATGACGAGGAGAAGGATCTCATTTGACTACATCATTCTCGTATCCTTGATCCTTCTGTCCATGATATGTATGTATGCAAATGGAAGTGAGAATTATCTGAAAATATAAAGAAATGAGGGATGAGAAGAGAAGAGAAGAAGTGAGGACACGACTTTGACCTTGGATAGCCTTCCATTCAAACATGATTGACTTTTTAATATCTATCAAGTCACACATCACAAGGAAGTCTCTCCTCACGTCATGAACAAAATATTAAAAGAGATTATCCATCAAGTCCCATATTATTAATGTATATGTATATACGTATAAGGTGATGGAATGGACAAAATATTTCATAATATAAATAAATGAGCCTTGAAACAAAAAAAAAAGAACATGAATACAAATTTTGTGTGTACATACATACATACGTACATGCCTCTATAGGAAAGTATGAATAATATAGGAACCTTAATTACAGGAATGAATAAGCAAAATAAAGAGAGGGACAATTATTACAATATGTATGTATGTATACCTAGATTGTAGTCGATGTACATATATTTTGTTATTATTACATATTTACGTAAGTATGTTTATGCCCTTATTATGTGTGTATTATTTCCGTTCACTGACAGACTTTATTTTAGATTTTTATTTTTATTTTAAATACCTACATACTTATCTATCACCGAACATATTAGAGCTCCATTCTATCAGAGATGATTGCAACATAACAGGAAGCGAACCCATGTTGGAGCCCCATAATCCCTATCCAGTGACTTACATACATATGTCCTTGACCTATGTAGCTGATGCGTGTATTCAATAAAATGAACAGAGCAACAACAACAGAAAAAAAACAACAAAAAATCTTGAGGAAACGTCATCTACTTTAAAAATGAAAAAAACAAAACAAAAAACAAACTAAAACAACTCACTAAACACTTAATAATATGAAATACAACTGATTGATGCAAAAGAAGAGTTGTTCAATAACATTTGAAATGGGCAAGTATGTACTATAGAAATGGCTAATCTTAAAGCTTGCTCTGTATCGGTGAAGAACCAGCAAAGTTGGAAAATATATGATTCTATCAAAAGTAAACCTATGTAAAGCAGCTTATTTTTTAGTCATACTATTAGGGGCTGAGATACATATATATATATATATATATATTTGATAGAACTCCTTTAACTTCCCGTTCCTTTGGGAAAATATCACCTTTTTCCTTAATTTAAAAGGAATAAAGGTTTTTATATTGGATAAAATTATTTAATCCTTATAGTTCTTCCAAGATGGCCAACATCATCAAGTGGAAATGCTCTATTCTGGTCACATATCCTCTCAACTCTATAGGTAACTAGCTCACCAAACACTTCATTTCCTCCATATATGTATTGGTCTATTTTCTATTGTGTAGTAAGGAATTGTTCACAAGTTATAAGCAAAATCCAATTAGAGTATTATAACCCATCAACGCTGCTCAGAAAACTATCCTTGCTCCTAGAATCTATGAGTCAAAACCTTGATAGTTTGTATAATTCCATTTAAAAAATGATATAATAGCATGTAATAGCTCGTACTATGTAAAAGGATTAGCACATTTATTTGTGCCCTATACATATATGATTCCTTTAGAGTAAAAAACTCACAAAAATATTTTTTTGTAATCTAAAAATCATACACAGTGTGTCCCACAGGCATAGAGAAGGATGATAACCCAGTGTTTCCACCGTGTTACGGACACGCTCAAAGATGAGATCTGGACATGACTCATGAGAATTAGAAAAATGGACAGCTGACTTCAAAAAATAAAAAAAAGTTGTTAAGGTTTTGGGGGGTGCTAAGGCTTGAAAGAGTCATGAGCAGGCAGATGGCCTTTCTCCTTATCCAGCAAGAGTAATCTAATAAAGGACAGGAGCAGTAGGAAAATTGACGGCTGACCAAAGAATGCGTGTACATTATTTTCAAGTTATTATTAGATGGATTAGACCATTGATATCCCCCCCCCCAAAAAACATCTATGTATAATATTTCTGAGTCAGCTCTCGATTTTCTACTTCTCTTCCCTGACTCCTGTTCTGAATATTGATTGGCTAAGCTCGAATTATCTCTTATTCAGCGGTTCCATTGTTATTTAAGAATTGGGTAACCAGTAATTACCACCCAAATGATTTTGGGGCCTTTTTTTCAATGTTCCGTTTGAGAAAAGAGATGGATAGAGCGAGAGAGAGAAGGAGTTACTAGTGTTTTGAATAATTACGTTGATTGGTACACCTCAAAATGTCTTTTATGTATAAATATGTCAAACCCTGTACGATTCCCTACTATTAACAAATGAAGAATGGTCCAACTACCAAAGTTGTTTTCTTAATATTATATATTGCATGGATAGGTTTGATGTAGGTCGATCATACATATTCCAAACTACAAAACAGATATGTCATCAGTACCATTCTTTTAAAGTGGATTTGAATATTTGAAATGGAAAATATTTATGTATGTATGTGTGCAAAGATATGCCATTAGTTACATGTATGTATGTATGTATGTATGTATTGTATAATAAGTATATAAAAGCAAACGGATCATTATTACCTGTTCTGTCTTTTTATTTTTGTTTTGTTTTTTTGTGTTCCTTTAATAGGAAAGAAAGAGCACAAAGGATTGAATGGATAAGTACATATGACGTATGAATGTGTGTGTGTGAAATTGCAGAAACACAGAATATTTTCCTCACAGGGTACACACCATTATTTTCATTCTATTATAGATTAATGATGGAAATTCACATACTTCTAGAATACACAAGCAGAAAAATACAAAACCTTTTAATAATGCACATCTCTTAATTTAATTGTATTATTTTCTTGTTAAAATGCAGTTGTATGTAGTAAGTTTATTGAACTTTCTTTCTTTCTCTTCTCTCTCTCTCTCTCTCTCTCTCTCTACCCTCACTACTCCAACCATATATACATATAGTATTTATGTACCATATATATGAAGACATTACATCTTAGTTTGTAAACCATAAGGTACCTTTTCATCCGTATCCCTCATTCTCCAATCAATCAATCAATCTATCTATCCATCTATCTGAGCATCAATCAAGTGCTGCCATTCGGTCTATGTAAAAATCCTACAAAATATGGTTTAATTCGGTTTCCGAACCGATACTAAGATAAAAAAGATTCATTTCATGAACCACTTAAACCTGGACTGATATTTTAATAATCTGATTTCAAAGTAGCAAACACTACTTGGGTACAAGGCGTCATGTAAAGTGACTCATTTTGGAATGAGATCGCTAATAAAATGTTATGTGGTTGAGAAAATGGATTCAAGGGTCTGAGACCCATGATGTTCATCGAAATATGTGTACATATGTTTATATTATTTAAACTGGACCATTCAACTTCAAATACTTTAATTTGTATGCATTTGTGGGCCTGTAAATAATCGATTTTGTTCAATCCATCAAACGCTATTCAGAGCACAAGGAATCAAGGGAATGAATTAATAGATACAAAATCAGGAAGGAGGGAACAACAAAGGACTCAATAATATGTAATTGATGGCCGGAGTAACGCCGCCCGATCCTCATTCACATTGGCATACGTACCAATCTATTCCATCATCATGCTTGAGATCCCTTTCATCCTTTCTTTCTATGACAAAGAGAGAGAGAGAGAGATTTTGCTATAAAGGAGTCATGATGCGTAAGGACTCATTCACTTGACGAAATGGTTCTTTCATCATAGATATATGTATATGTACGTAAGTAGATAAATGTATCTAAAGAGTCCTATCAACGTAAGTATGTGAATCTAATAGAGGACTCACTCAGGCATGTAAGTCAATTATCATCGAATGACTGATGTATTTAATATATATATATATATAGTTAGTTAGTTATTTAGTTAGACATACTTAAGTACAGAGTCAAGAAAGTAAAGGAAGCCCTCGTTCATTCTCAGTCTTAAATGACATTTTCTCCTCCTCATGAGTAATGAGTACAAAGACATACTACAACATACTAATATAATAATCTATGTAGCTAAGTAATAACTAATAGAAGTAATGAATCATAGTCTCCCCCCCCCCTCTTAATAGAAGAGTATTTAAGGTAGCTATCAATCCATTTATATACATACATACATACATACATGTAGTAGTGATATATGGACCTACATATTTACGTAAAAGGTGAGGGAAGGATCCATATCATATATATATCTATATATATATGATACGTAAATGTAGAAATCAAGAATTCATTCAGTTATGGAAATAATATGTATAATTATATATGTACTATGTATAGAAACCAAGAGGGCCACCTACACGATTCGAGAATGGCGTCTACATATATGTAATATGTAAGGCCAATGACAACAACATCCCCGGAAATATGTACAGTTACATATGAGAATGAGAATTGAATCAATTTATGTGAGTATATGTATATACATACATGCTATTAAAATATTGTGTGTGATTTGGCCTCAGATAAGTTCCACTTACTCCTTCTAATCTATACATACATACATATTGTCAAAAGGAGATCACTTAGGAGAGAGAGAGAGAGAGAGAGAGAGAGAGAGAGATTATAAATACAACAATCATTACATAGATTTAATGCACATCCAAAAAGTTTTCACCACCTTGTTGTCTCAATGGTATCATCATCTCCTTTATGGTTCAAGCAAGGTAGATTGCAAGGAACAGATATTAACATACTCATAAAGGGGGGGGGGGAGAGGGGAGAAATTGAGTGTCTTATACATAAATGTATGTAGCTACAAAATTAACTTGTGTACATACATCTCATAGGAGAGAAAGGAATGACGACTTCCTTTAAAGGTCTTGTTTAATATAATTTATGATTTCATGGATTTAAATCATTAAGGGCTCTTGTAATGGGTAGTTCTTTATATATGTATTTTATATTTATCATTATTCCTAGTGTTCGTAGTGATATACGTATAACCCCTTTAGATCTCCTCCACCCATCTACGGAATCCTTTTTTGTAAATATCTACTATATTTTAACTTCGAATTAAAGCTTTTGTTCCTATATAGGTAATATAAATATCATATTACCTATATGTATAGTCAGTGGATAGACGCAAAACACATGTTCAGTGTTTGACTTTGTTAAATATATACGTAGACACATTATTTTTTTAATTTATGTACACGGAATATGTTTCATCTCAAGGAGGATTTCTTCCCAGCCATTGTCATACTCTTTAGTTTAGTTTGAAGAAGTAGCCCTCACTCACTAGCCCGGGAATGAATGACTCATACGCAGAAATACACAGAAATCCAATGGAATTTAAAATATCCTTCTCCTTATCAAATATATGAGGAAAAGTATTTGTGGAATGATGTACATAGATTCAAATTTCATACACACACAGATAGAATATTAATAATAATAATAAAAGAAATGGAAAATATGGTAAAATCAAAAGCAAATCAAAGCTACCATCAAATCGACCACTTAATTCTTCTTACCATTCATTGGTGGAAAATAGAAAAAGCAGCATACATATATATATATGAAGAAAATCCCATATGTCACAATCACTTTTTTTTTATGTATAGGAGAAGAATGGGAAGAGAGCGAGAAGGGAAGGGGAAAAACACACACACATGTACAAATCCATGTACAAAAATATAATGGTATAAAAAAGTCACTCTGAATGATTGTTGGATGATGATGATTTTATTCCTATTTTTTTCTTCTTCTTCTCCTTTTTTTCCTTATTATTATTACATAATGAGACTATGAAATGAACTCACACCCACCTCCTACCCTCACTGATCTCTATAAGCAACTGACAAGTAAATACAACAACGACGCAGGCGCGCCTTACACTGGAAACAAAAGGGGCACCCTTTATTAATAATAATAATAATAATAGTCACAAAATATAGAAAATTCTTTTTTCCACCATTGAGCGCACGCTAAAGGGAGGGAAAAGAGCTGCTGCTGCTAGCTAGCTGAGAGAGAGAGAGATCAGGGAGGGAGATATCAACTATGTTACTTTATTATTATTATTAGTACAACTATACAACTTACATAGCTATGCTATGTATGTAACAGCTAGGGTAGAACGGAAGAAGAAGAAGAAGAAGCTGAGAATGCCTCCTTTTACTCTTCTTTTTCTTCTTCTTTTCCTACTTAAAATATATATATATAAAAAGAAGAAAAGGAAAATACCAATTCTTCTCCTGCTGCTGCTCCCTCTGCTGATTCCAAATCTTCCCCCTTTTTTTTTTTTATTTTTTACTTTCCTTTCATTATTTGTTTTTGATATGTATTAAGTATGAATATTTTGGTACAATTATTATTATGATTATTATTAGGTACTTAGAGAGGTTCTACGCAGTGAACTGCAAAATGATGCGATTATTATTAAAAGAGCCAAAATGAACATACATAGACATTTGTACTCATGACAGAATATCTTCATTTGAAGTCTCGTTATGAATCATGCATATTACCATGGTGATGACGTATGTAGAAACATTTTGGAATTTATTAATTCTTCCTATTATTAATATTATTATTATTAACATGGAAGCTAATAGTATTTAATTAGAGTCAAATACTCATGTGTTTTGAAGGAGAATGTATGTAAATACAATTATCCAATATATGTATGTATGTATACCACAAGGGGCCCCTCAAATTCATTTAGACATCATTTATTATATAATAACTCTATAGCCACAATTATTTAATTGACACAATTCATCTTTATTTATCCGTCATAAATCCTCCACTTCGTATTTGAATAAATTTACGACGCTATGATAAATATACATTTCTTCAATTAATTATTCTTTGATGGAATTTGCAAACTTGACCTCATATTATATTAATATATGAATGCATATATGTATTTATATTATTGACAGATTTATAGGGAGCTCATAACTTTACTATGATTGACATTCCTTCATAAATCGCCTGAACACTGATGTAGCAGTTGAACATGGCGTTTGGAGGGGAGGGAGAAGATGTGGGGAAGAAAATGTTCTCTAGCTATTGGATTTGTGATTGCGTCGTTCCTTCTTCTTTGTCACCATCATCGTGATGTGATGATGGTGACAAAGAAGAAGGAACGACGCAATGCCGAGAATGGGTGAATGAGGAAGCAAAGACATCTGTTCCACCATAACCCCCCTCTCCCTCTTTTGTTTAGTTTTGAGGGTGCTAATTGAATTCATTTCACACAATAGGGATTTCAAACACATGGAATTCCTTCAATTTCTCTTTTGAATCCCTTTAGGGACGCTCCAGACGATTAATTCGTATTGTACATATAATTTATAAGTTATAACATGCATGTAGGGTTGAATTAGTGATGGATTTAATGTATGAGCTCGTAGATGCGTTCTCTTCATTTGCTTTAGTGAGGTGATTTTGATTTTTTTTCCTTCTAAAGAGACATCTTTAGTTGATGCATTAATCAATTATAGATTGGGGCCTGACCTTCATTACAAAAGCCTAGGATGTACTGTTTTTACGTACCTGATTTGCATTCATATCCACCGGAATTTGAATCCCACTTATCCAATCCACTTACCTTCCAACCTTTAAAGTTTGCAAAGCAGGAGTCACTGAATTTAGTTTCACCCGTGGGTGGAAGGCCCAACCAACGGAATTGGTGTTAACCGGCACTATTGTAAACTTGTACGCACAATGCGGTCAATTACATCATCATAATATTCTTACGTGGGTAGGTCAGGCAAAAACACAGAAGAATTCGTTCAAGTTTTATCTTATATACAACAAACCCTAGAGAGTTTGGTTTTGTGTAAGTTCAAAGGAATTTTGATTGAATTTATTTCAAATGGAATTAGATACTTTTTTCCCAATAAACAAAAAAATACAGTCATAAAAAGGATTTTAATGGGCGGGAGAAATCTAGCTTCAACGGGAAGGCGGGAGACCTTGTACAAAACCGGGAGTCTCCCGGTCATATAGGGAGAGTTGGAACATATGAATCCAAATTGAACTTGCTATCCTTAGAAACTGCCCATAAAAACTAATAAAAACATATTCAGAGCAAAAATGGTTTTTGGCTCTCTTCATAGAGGGAGCCGATCTTATGGCATCATGGAAAAATCCAGAGAAATAGAGGGTTGTAGATAGACACCGACCCACATCTTCCCACTGAAACATCCTGGCTAGTGATGTATCAAATGTGTACATCCGTACTACTTCTAAAAGTTGATATCCACATTATTGGATATTTATACTGTATTATTATTATTATTATTATTCAGTCCATCACTAGTTGTGTGTACATATATGAGACAAAGTTATTGTCTAGCATTCCTTCCCACAAGTCAAAAGGAGGGGATCCTTCTCCAATAATGACAAAGGAACGTGTCTCTTTTTGGTTTTGTATACATAAAAGGTCTGTTCACCCAGATGGAAAGGTCCTTCTTTGATTTATGATTATGAATATACATATACAATACATACATATAATGGATTGTGTGTTTAACTCACGGTGATTGTACATATGTCAGTGACGTCACATATTGTATGTATAGTATAATGTGCATTACAATTATTATTATTATTATTATGAAACAGTCAAAAGGAAGCTTCATCTCTGTGAGAAAAAAAAAAGAAAGTTGCTTATGCCTCTTCCAAGATGGTCTCTTGCAAGCACTCTATAGCCTTCATTACCCATTATGCCTAGTTTTCATAGAGTCATAGCTTTTAACGGCCTTTTTAGTGTGTATCCGGGTCATAGATTCTTTTTTCCTTGTGCGTCCTTAATACCAGCTGTATTGTTCTAGCCCCAGTAACAAGGCAGCTGCCATCTCACACTTATATATTCCTTGGTTGAGTTTTGTACTCTTACATATTGATATTATACTGTTTAATCCTGGATGTACTCCAGAATGGGAGCGCCAAAAGATTTTGAGCAAGTAGGTATAATAAATTTTGAGCAAATAAAATTAAAAAATTAACTACATTTCCATTGTTGGAATGAGGAAGGGAGGGAGGGAGACAGGGGCAGTCAAAAAGTTTGAGAAGCACTGCTCTATGCATATACAGTACAAGTATGTAAAATCTTAAAGGGAGTTATATATGCAATTTATGACTCAAAAAGGTGTCCTTAAAATGTGGGTATCTCCTTTGTCAGCCATTGAATTGACTCCATCTCCCGGGGCCTTATTAATGTTCTAAGGGATTAATTAATTAATTATTATTAGATGTGCTTAAACCTACTCTTTTTAACAAAAAAAAATTGAGAGAGTCAATGTATACTATTATTGCTATATGAACAGCTCATAACTGATTAAAAAACAGTTAGTTCTGCATCAATACAAAAATAAAAAATATCGACTATCAAACCATGGGATCTGTCCAAAATAATATCATTTCCTATCTATGGTAGATTAACGTTACTGTTTGTACTCCCATTTTCATTTTCCCATTTTTATTTTTTTTAAATAATGTATGTATGTATTGTATAGCTGTTCTGAGTCTGAGCTGAGAAGGAGGAGACCCCAGTTTCATATTTAGCAACTTTAACGCTATTACTTAATTAGTTTTATTAATAAAGCTTTGTAAATTAAGTATTCTGGGGTCAGTTTAGAAGTGAGTCCTGTAGATCAGTGTGTCTCAACAGATGGGCTGTAGAGAGTTGATCAAAGATAAAAATAATCTTTCAAATTCATTTCCGTTACAGTACTCCAGGACTCTCTCAACCTCAATTAAAGAGAAATAATAATAATTAGAAGGCTTAATGAATAGATAACATTCACAATTTAAATGGACACAAATTCAATTTGACTCACTTAATAGCGAATGAATGAGATACAAATTCCACATGTCAAGGTCAACACAAAGTTGATAATAAAATTACTTGGCTTAAAGGGCATTCAAAAATGAGTCAGGGCAAAATGGCCATTAAGGAATGTGGGTCTACGAGTAAGAGGAGTTGAGATACTCTCTACTGAAGATGATTGGGGCCCGTTCATTTATTTAATAATATATGTATAAGGCGAGGAATGTCGATGAGGGTAATTCTAATGGACTTACAAGGGCGTTTGCCCTTTGAAAAAATTGAGATCTTCTTTAATATATGTACATATAATATTCATTCTTGTTAGTCTTTACCGTGAACGGTAAAGACTTTTTATCACCGTTTTGTTCTTCTTCCTTCCTATGTCTCTCTATTTATAGACTTCCTGGACTTTAAGTTGAAGTCTATGCTACATATTGAACATATATCCAAACCATTGGCCATTAGTAATATTTATTTATACTTTATTTATAATTTTGAAGCGTCTTCGAATTTCTGTGAATTTCTTCGGATCTCGAATTATAACAAATCAGTGGGCGTCAAAGTATTATTTCCTTATTCAAAAACCTTAGAATATCGCATTGGAGGCAATTGCAATGATGTTTATGAATAACAATTTCCAACTTCCTGTTTGCAAATTCCGTTAAAATACGATGCAAATTATCAAATAATAATCCATTGCATTAAGAATACTTACATAATTTTAAGGTATAGAAGGTGATTGAAGGAGGATCATCATGTGTCAAGGGAGTTAGGATGTAATTGATAATTAAGGGCAAGGTCTAGAAACAGAAAACAAAGCAAATAAAAAACAGAACGAAAGTGAAAGTGATGGTGGAAGTAAGATATCTAATCTGTGCCCAGAGGAGAGTCCAACGACGTGTCAAGGTCCAATACACATCATTTAGTATAATTTGATGTGCCGAAAAACACGAGCCCTAGTTCGGCCAAGAACTTGAATTTATGTAGAAATTGTAGAACTTGATCCCCTAATTCCAAATATGGCCTTAGCTTTTCTCTCTAGGGCACAAATTATTCAAACAAAGTTCATGATAGTTTGTTTTTTTGTTTGCAGTATCTTTTTAAAGGTTTGAAGCTTGGTAGATAAATCAATCAAAGCCTCAGGTTTTCAGATTCCTGAACCGTTTTGATAATGTATGGAGCATGTTTTTAATTATAGGGGTCTTTGTTTAAGTAAGAAAATTGATGGTTTGTATTTATTTGAAGGCTCATTGCTTCAAAAAGAATTAATTAATTATAAATATTTTATTTGATAGCTGAGAGTTTGAACTATAATTTTTTCGCTCATTTGAGATAAAACTGTAGAAATATTGTAAGACTAAAGTTCATTTTTGGATAAACTTAATATATATTATAGAACCATTGAAAAAAGAGAGAGAGAGAGAAAGTGAGTGACAAAGCTCAAAAGACGAACAAAAAACCGTTCATTCTCAAAGTCCTCTCAATCTATCTAATTTTTTCTTTTCCATCATTTCATCAACAGTGCATTTAACAACATATTAAACATATAAATCCTATGCACAAATGCAATTTCACATCCATTTGTAAAATAAATATAAATAAAAAATAAAGCAATTTTCCTTTTCGCACAGAATTTAAACAAAAAAAATTAGTAATGATGTCATCAAAAAAGACTCCGTACATACATACATGGGATTGTAGGTAGGTAGAGCCATTAAAATACTATAGTACAAACAATGGACCAAGTATATGTATGTATGTAATTTATGAAGTCAGTATTTTATGTAAGTATTACATATATACATGTACATATATAAAATATTATAAGATCTCAATCTGGTTTTTCACAAATTTACATTTCTTTTATGCGTGACAATTATGATTATGGAATCATATCTCTGATGAAGAGATGATTTTTTTTTTTTTAAAGAAATGTGACAAATGAGTGATGATAAATCATAGAGAAAGGTTATTATCATCTATGGTCGGACCATGGACTACTACATTCATGTATGCAGACTTTCACTACTCGTTAATACTTGATACTTGACTCATGATCAAAGACTCGTAAACAGTTGTGCTCTTTTATGATCCCGTCCATTGAAAATTGAACTGCAAAATGTCATAATTTGACAAGTCATTTATTATTATTATTATTCTCGTTCGTGTGTCTCATAGAGGCACCAGCAGAGGGGGTTCCCGTTGCTGAGCTGAATGAAAAAAGTAAGGGGGGGGGGGGCAGAGTGAATTTTTTAATTGCTAAAGTGTTACATCAGTTATCATGTGTAGTGTAAATAGTGATAAACGACTTCACTCTTATTTTGTCATTTCTCAAGAAATTTGACTAATTTCAATCTTTTTCGGAAAGTTTAAAAACCTGCTCATGATCAATAGAAAGCATCCTGCCAAGTTTCTTATGCACAAAGAAATTACTATTATTTATCAATATTATTTTTTTAATATACACAATCGATTTAATGTAGTATTTAAATTATGAAAATTCCAAATTTAAAACTTAATTTCCCTTGTTCTTAAATGGGTCCATGCAAAGGTCACAGTATCCAGAGATACAGAGTTTGTAATATCTTTCTCATATGAAAGTAGCATAAGGGATCGACTCTTAAAGGATAATTAAATCTAATTCTAGTTTTGATAGTTGTCAATCGACTGAGTGTCATCGCATATTTAGACACAATGACCGTAAACGGTTGGAGCAATACATACATAGAGTCAAGACTTATGGGTCAAGAAAAATGCTATTTTCTTTTTGAGTACAAGCGTAGCTACATCATTAATTGTTTTTCAAGGAATTGAGTCCTTAACTGATTCAAATTGTAAGAAAAAGTTGGAACTCAATTGAAAATAAATTTGACAAATAGAGGGAATTGTATAAAAATTGACAATAAATATTTTGTCAGTGGGGGGGGGGGATTTTAAATTTAACAGCTGGTCATGACATTTTTGAAAAAAAAAAAAAAATACTGAGAGGATTTTGTAGTGAAGAGTGTGGGCTCTTTTTTTTTTTTAATATTTCGTCTGATTGCGACTTTGGGTTGAGGTGGAGATAGATGCAATATTTATAAAAAGAAAATCAATTGTTAAATTTATATTCTGTCAATTTCGTCAACATTTTTTTGATTTGACTCCTTTAGAATCATATAAAGAAGAGTTACGACTTAAGCGCCACCTTATGACAAAAAACGTCTTGGATCAAAACAAATCGATTGTATTAAATAAGAAGCTAGTAAATGGAATCACTTGTGCATGTAAATATAATGTATAATTAATTCACACTTAGTTGCAAATTAGCATTTACTTTATATAATTAATGACTTAAATTATACAACTTTTTCTCTCATTCTCATACTTGTACTTTTGAATCCAGTAAAAGTATTCTTTAGTTCTTTTACAATGCATACTTCTTATGCAAAATAATCGAGGTATGAGGCAAGTCAAAATTTCATGGCACCGTTGAATAATTTCTAAAAAAAGGTTGAACTTTTTTCACTCTCATATCTGTAATAGATTTTTAAATTTTAGTCATTGTTTTAAAAAAGTCTTTGATGAACAATTTAAAAAATAGCTTCAACTTTGCAGAACTCTTTTAAACATATCTTGGATCCAAACACCCATCCATTATATGATGAATAATTTAAAAATGATATCAAGGTATTCCTTACAATCATTCGAGGACTTATCTTTGTCAATAAAGAAAGTTTTGTATTCTTAGAGTGAGCATTACACTCAAAAGTTTTTCAAAGACAACATCCTATCAAATAAGCCACAAAATTCATTTAAACCAAGTCTAAACTATGAATAAATATAACTTTAGATTCCTCGTGAGTTTCGACTTCTTAAGAGAGACAAGGAATATGGAATTGCCATCTTCATAACTTGAGTCTTGCTTTTTATACAAGAACTGTATGAAAGTAACAAATTTTTCTTTAGTTCAATAGGAGAAGAAGAGGTTTGATCTTTGTATCTCACTTGTGCAAAAAGGCTTTCTACGCAATTTTGAGTAAATTTGGAGCCTACATAGTATAAATGAAGACCCATGTGAAGAGATCGATAATTTTGTCACGTAAAGAAAGGAAGTAAAAGGATAGAAAAATCCTATTCCTTTTTGAACCGAATAGCACTTACCGAAGTAATGAAGTTATTCGAAATTTTCTGAATTGATAAATAAATTGATATTTATTTAGAGAGAGACAGGGCTGGAGTCTGAGCTTTAGATGGTAATAGGATCTTGTAATGGTTGCAGTGTTACTAAAGAGGAAGGCAGCTTATATTTAGTAACAAATGTGGAACATCTGCAAATACGAATATATCATTTGATGAAGAGACGGAACTAGAAATTCACGACTTTATTTCTCTTGACTAAAATTCCTAGTCATACGTACTATGAGTTACTGTCTAACCAGGCTAATGAGCAGTAGCAATGACACCTTGCAAGATATTACCCACGTCCTTTTGGTTGAAGATGTTTGCTTCTTAGATGGTAAGTAGCGATCCGTTTCCATCGACTCTTGAATGTGAAGCCAACTCATCACTGAACGACTGAGAGTGTCATAACTATACATGGTCAAAATGTTGAAATAGTGTTGAGTTTAAGGAAGGAAGGAAAAATAATCAATTGGGTCCACTACCTTGAGCATCAATTTGAATTCAATCTTCTCTGTATCATTCAGGCACAACAACTTGCAACATTTATAAATAGTTCAATTTAAGATTATTATGAAATGAAGCTCTCCTGGATTTTTGACAATTCCATTCACTCCTCAGAAATAGCTCCTATACAAAGTTTCTTGCACTTGTGATCCACCTTCTTCTTCTTTTTTTTTTTTTAAACTGAATGTCTTGTAAGTATCAGAAAGAGGCGTCCACGTATCTTTTCATAGTAAAATTATATTGTTTGTGAAGATTTCTCTTCTTAAGAAAGGAAAAAAAGTGACAATTATTTGGTTCCTAAAGGAATAAGTAGAGTTCACAGTACACCATGAAGACATATATTACTAAAAATCTTATGTCCAAGCTTGAAAATAATCTTAAATAAGTGGGTATTACATTATAAACAACTTCATAAGTAATAAATGTTTTGACCAACAATTAACAATAGCATAGAATCAGCTGAATTCTGGCCGATTAACTCTTGTTACAACTCTTCTTATAAGGCTCTACTCTCCTCTATATAGAAAGGTGTTAGTTCACCAACATAAAAATTGACTCTGTATTTTGTTTTTAGCTGTCAATTTGTCTACTTCTTTTGACCCTTATTCGTGTTCTGAGCAACATTGATGGATTGAACTCATATTAGTTCTTGTTATTAAGCTGTGAACAATTCCCAATAGTTATATGAAGAATAATTCCACTGTTGGGAAGAATTGATTCTGTTCTACCAACGGATTTTGGGGATTTTCCCCTCCCTTCTTTTTGAGAGGAAAGGTTGGGAGATACAACTAAGATAACATTCTAATAGTCACGTCGAGCTTTTTTGTTCACTCGCAACCTCGACTGACAAAAGGGAAAGGAAAAATTTGTAAAAAACAACAACTGGTAGCTACTCTTCTGAATTTTCCTTCTTGCCAACTTTTTTATATTGGACAGAGTTATTATTTAGATATACTATACATTTAAAAAATTCTCAAAAAGGGCGCACAATCCTTGATTTAATATATAACATATTTATGAAAGGATAAACAGACTATATTTCTTTGTTTCTGTTTTTGTTTTGTTTTAAAGTAGACTGAATCCCCCTCCCGTTTTGACAACTATGTCTGGGATATATCTTTGAGGCACTGAGATGCAAATCCCCTGTACCAAAAAAAATATAATAATAATTATTAGTATATTATTTGAACTTCAACCTCTCCAACACAAAAGGAAAAATTTTATCAAAAAGTAAAAAGTTTTTTCGTCAGTCAAATTAACACTGTTCACCTAACGCCAACTTTAGTACAGAAGGAAGCAGTGATATTTTAATTCAAGGTAGCACCCTTCAGGCATTGTTTCACAACTTGTTTCATTAATGCCACGACTCCATACCAAAGTAGAAGCTAATACATAAAGGTTTAGTTTGTCTACTTCATTTTTTATTTAAATTTTAAGATTTATCTACACAATAAAACGATTGACTATGATATAATTTGATGATTTTGAGTACGGAAGCTCTTACTTATGTGACAAATATTTTAGTTTTCTAAAGTCTGGCTAAACTCAAGGCTGATCTGAACATTTTATTATAGTTATATTTTAATGTTAAATAGCAGACATAATAATTTATAAATATGCCATGAATATGCAGTAGGATAAGTGGGTCTGAAATGGATTTGGGGGTTTGTTACAAGTATACAAAAGGTATCTATAAAGTGTAATTTGCATCTAATAAATTCATGGGTTTTGGCTGCCAACTCTAATGTAAGTACATACATATACATATATATTAAAGATAATCATTACAAAAAAAAAGGAAATATCTTGGGTCTAAATCCAATATAGATTTTTGTGGAACCGATACCAATTACTCGGGGATTAAAAAAATCCAGAACCGATTAATCAGACCATTTTTCTTATTTTTCATATTAAACTTTCATATTCCAGTCAAAAAGTCCCTCTATGGCCACTGTATAGAGTAAACCCTAAATACCGTAACAGATGTTCAAACCCAAATTTATCATTGTAAAAACTTCCATGGTAAATTATTATTGAATAATTGTCTACAAAGTTTATTTAAAACACGTTTTTGCGATCCTTCATTTACGACAATGGAAGGCAAACTACTGCAATCGTGAAGCTTCACTACTTGGGGAAGAGCAATCCGGACATCTTTAAGGCTCTAAAGGTCATAAAGGTGAACTGAACATTCATAAGACGTTCGTAGATAGATACAAGGAAATAAATCGTATCAAAGATGCTCGAAGTGGAGTGGCAACGGATAGTACGGACTACGAAGAGAATTAAGATCGTCTGAGAAAATATTCTACGAAATCCAAAGAGGAGCCTCTTTAAAATGGTCAAGGTATGAGTCATTCTACTATGAAGAGATTTGTGAAAAATGGCCTGAAGATTCTTCAATACCACAACCAAGGGAAAGATAGTCAGCTTAAGAAAGAAACTCCTCAGTCTGTTGAAGTCGGTCATGGCTCCCAGCATTGTTTTTAGTTCTCAAAATGATTGTATTATAGCCAAAAAAGGCTCTGATGCACCCTGTAAAATACATCAAATACAAAAACTACAATCAACTACACATGATCTGAGGTTCATTCAGTAGGGCCGGAAAGGGACCCTCAATATTTTCACCATCCAGGATCAACATTAACAAACATGAGTATGTGAATGCCATTCTGGATAAATGGTATCCTACTATGGGTCAACACTCATTTTAGGGTTTAGACCATACAACAGGATGGTGCTCCTCCCTTTCATATCTCAAATATGACGCAGAGATAGTCCTACTCATCTTCAATGCTTCTGGAGCCGAAAAATTTAGCCTCCTACCAGTTTGTATTTGAACAATATGTACTTTGGAATGTAGTCCATCTCCGAAGACTGGGCCTGCAAGAAGTCTCTTCCAAATTTGGATGCTCTGAAAGTTTCACTAATTAGAGAATGGAACAAAATTCCTATGGAAGTGGTCCATGCCTCCTCTAATGCCTTAAAGCTGTCATGTCTGCTAAAAGAAGACCCTTTTAAGTAATTTTTTGTCAGTTACTTATAGGAGAACCCGTAGTATCATGCAGACTTTTAACATTCTAATTGTATAAATAAAAAGTTACACAATATATTATTCAAGGTACGGTATTTATGGTCCACCCTTTATAATTTTCCTCACCACAATAGCAAGGTAAATGAATAATCTGTTAAGATCTTGAGAAGTTACATCCTAGAATTCTTCTTCTGATAAGTCTTAAAACGTGTTATAGTTTACTGATGGTCTTAGTATAGTTGGCCCCAAATGATTTGTACATGAAGTAGAATATTTTGTAGTCATATAGCAGTTATGGGAACATGGACTTGAGTCCATATTTTGAAATCTCAATCCCAAAAATATTTTAATTTTTCCACTTGAAATGAACTACTCTTTAAAGTATCTTGACTAGGAATAAAACTTCAACACCAAGCAATTGCATGGAAACATCCTGGAATTCTAAACATTTGTGGAAATATGTAAAGGGCATAGCGCTTCAACATTCTGGACATTGCAACGAGTATGTTGATTGAACCACCTCCTGAGGAACCTTTTTTTAGCAACAATGGCATAATACTACGTCCTCAATGACGGATATAGCATTTGGGAAATTTTATCTTTTGAAAGTGTAATCCCCAACTGATTACTCTGTCTCTATTTTCTCTCAAATCCATGATTATTATAAGTTGAAAAATATATATATCCCAAAGATGAATTATAGATTTTAAAGTTTATTATTGTAATTGCATAAAGTAGGAAATTAAAGCATATCCCAATTAATTAGAAAATAACAACTGATGAAAAGTATCAAAATAAATATGATGAATTGAGTGTTGATGATTTTTAATTCATTATATGTTTATAAATAATAATAATAATAATTAATATTGAACTCTAGAAAAAGCTTTAAGTCTCAAATCAACAAATAAATCATGTTGGTCTTAAAATGAGCTCAAAAAAATATAAGGACACAAACTGGACTCGATAAAATATTTAAGGACTCAACTTGGACTATTGATGTGTGTACTTATTTGGATTTTACTAAGACACATAGTTTTTATGATCATTTTGATAAACTTGTACATGTTGTACATAAAATAGATTGTTCAAGTTGCTATCAACAAAATGGGATGAATCATTTTTAGATGAGGGATACAGAGTCTAACATATGAATTGTAAAATGCAATGAAAACAGTGGATATTCGTTAATATATGGATATAAGGAGTTGTATTTGATTATTTTAGTTAATACACTAATTATTATGGCATATTCAATGGGCTATTGGCTCTCCCGTGGATCCTTAGAGTTAAATAGATTTATAGATTCTCACATAAATGTGAGACAAAAGGAGTCAAAAGAAAGAATGATAATTCATAAATAACCTACATATACATATAATGAAATAGTATTCGATAATCTTAACTCTATTATTCTATATAGAAATCCCTTTTTGAAAATGTTTTTGATTTAATATATATGTATTTATACACATATATCCGTCTGTTCCTGGTTTATCATTTATCAATATCATATATCCCTAGCTAGTAGACGTTATAGGGGGAGATTTTGAGACTCTCTCTCTCTCTCTTCCCTTCTTCATAATATATGTAATATATCGATCTTCTTCTACTCTACCCTGTTATATGTTTAAATAGCTTTGGTTCCCTAGGGAGCATCCCTCAAGGATCCCTAGAAAAATATTCAAAATCCATCAAGGAGGGAAACTACATACATACAACACCATTAACTTCCAAACGCACTTGAGAGTATGAAGAGGAGTCCGTACATGGAAATTGAATGAGAATGTGTGTACGAAGATGAAATAGTTAGTAATAAACATCATAGCACATATGGTAACACTGAGATAACGCATGTCAACTCCCATGCTGTCAATTCCTTGGTAAAGAAAGGCTGTTTTTAATTAGTACTTTGTCCGTCGTTTCATTGTAAAGGGTATGAAGATTCATGCATTTGTAACTCATTTGCTATGTCAAAACTTGTGTATACTAAACGAAAATGTGCACTCTACAATAATTGAGATAGAATGATGATTGTTTCAAAAATACATAAATAATAGTAATTCATTATATAATACAACTTGCCAACTGAGACGATTTTGGAGTGCAAAAAGGCTCACTGCGTAATTTTTGTTTGTATATCTTTATCCTTGAGAACCTACTGACAGCTGGAGCACAAGAGTCTACTTTCTGAAGAGTACAATACATATATGTAGTAAAAAAGTCCTTTGTTCTTTTTTACTTCTTTAAGGGTACATTTATGTCTACATGGGGAAAACAAGGGAGAGTTGACACGGTGGGAAAGTTGATACAGCCCCTCTCTAGTTCTCATTAATGAATATTTTCATCAGTTCCACTCATTGATAGATAATAATTATGTCCTTCTTCATAATTCATTTGGTTAAACTGTTTGGATTTCATAGAAACTTCTTTTTATTCATTGTAAAAACATATTGAAAGAACTAAAACTCCAAAGAAATACTTTAAAATCATAGAGTAACACATAAAATAAAGTGTAGAAATAAAAAGCCAAAGAAAAAAAAAATTATGTATAAGTCGACTATTTTTCAACCCGATTCAAATGAGGAGTTGATTTTTATGTTAGAAAAAATGACGCGTCAAGTTCTTACATATATACATAATTGACTCGGCTTGGTTTTAATTTCTAAATCTCTTATATAATGGCTAAAGATGTCCATAGAAGACGCCAAACGAAGGCTATAAAAAGTACTGTTTCACCCCTACTGAGTCTTTCTTTTCAATTTTGACCGTTGACACGACAAGCTTATTTCTGCACTCGACTCACAAAAAGGAAAGAAAAAATTTGGAAAAAACAACAACTGGTAGCTAATACCCTTCTGTAATTTCCTTGTTGCCAACTTTTTTATATTGGACAGTGTTATTATTTAGATCTACTATACATTGATAAATTCTACCATTTATATAAAATTCAGAAATTCAAAAAAAGGGCGAGCAATCCTTGATTTAATATATTTTTTTATACAATATCAAAATCATTCATAAACAATACTAATACACTGTTTGAGTTCATAACACGTAGAATCAACTGAAGAAAAACAGTTGAAAGGGAGAATACAGTGTATTTTTATTTATCTCAAAAAGTTCATTGCGTAAGCACGTCGAGCTTTTTTGTCCACTCGCAACCTTGACTCACAAAAGGGAAAGGAATAATTAGGAAAAACAACTGGTAGCTGCTACTGTTTCGTAATTTCCTTGTTGCCAACTTTTTAATATTGGGCAGAGTTACAATTTAGATATCCTAAGCATTCATAGATTCCATCAATATACAAATCAATCGTTAATACTTGTATATCAAAAATTCAAAAAAAGGGCGCGCAATTTAATATATTTTTTATATATCAGTATCATAAATAATAAGAATATCCTTTACGAGTTCATAGCACGTAGAGTCAGTTGCTTTAAATCAAAAGAGTCAAATGATGAAAATCAGCTGAAGGGAGAATACACTCTGTTTTTTTTTTATCCCGAAAAGCTCGTCATGAAGAGGACGGAATGGTAGATGTCAACAAACTTTTTCCTTTCCAATTTCATCGACTCAAGTCAATCCTTAATAACTTAAGTCACACAACACTACTTTATCCCTCTCCACCAAGAAAAAAAGAATAATTAAAGGTGTGAGGTACAAATCTCATCAAGGGATGTTGATCAGGGATATCATTAGTTATAAATAAATAAAAATTCTAAGTCGTTCAAAGGTAAAAACCCTTTTGTAATATGCAATTAATTGTTGTTGATTAATTATGGAATTTCTGAGCTAGCTTGCGGACATTATATGTGATGCATGGAAAACATATTTTGAGTCAGTCTCTCCTGTATTTTAAGTCATCTGTAAGTGTGCATACCTAAATGATATCTTCAGTTGAGATGTCATCACGTGTGTGAAAAAGCGATACTCCTGGTGTGTGCAAAAACCTGAATATACTTATTTACTTAATAAAAAAAAGTGTAATTGCGGCCTCCGTATGATTTTACCCTGAATGGGTCTACATGAACCTTTTCAAAAAAAAATCCAACGAAACCTTTTGCTGACGTCACACACTCAAATATATACTCTTTGCTTTTCTTGCAATACTTTGTTGAGATATATGTATGTATATCAAAGTTTGCAGGATAGAGACCGTTTAATAAAAAAAAGAAAAGAATAAAGAAGTCAGATGTATGAACTCATCCTCCCAGGAGGGAGAGTTGATACGTCATTCCAAAATAAAGTCAGAGTGGAGTAATTATATCTTTTTATTAAAGTATATATTAATAATATTTATTCCTTTACTTTTCTATATATGTAGATAAAAAGGCCCTTTTTCATTTTTGGATGAGATGCTTCTGCTCCTTTTGTGCTCCAAGTTTAGTGCCTTTGCACACTAGACGCATACTACTCTTAACACACACAATAACCTATTATCATCTTGAAATATTATTTTTTCGTCATCGGAGGGAGAGTACATCCGAATCAACTCAAATAAATATACCTAATTGAAAATATGTACATATATATTCTATAAAAGCTGTTGAATTGTTATAGTATTCACATTATTATTATTATTATTATTCAGACTCCATCCCTATTGTGCTCCCCCCCCCCCTCCCCCCGAGTTTGGAGTGCTTCTCCTCAGATATACATATATATCATATCAATATGTAGATCTAGTTACAGGACAGTGCTGACTCAGACTCCCAATCTGGCCAGAAGGATATTGAAATGAAGAGACGTCAATATTAAATGTGATAATAAGTGGGACAAATTTGACTGCTCAAAACTCTTGTAGAATGTTGTAAATAACAATATGTTATGTAGCTATGATTGTAGATTGTGCACGTATCCCTTTTGAATCCCATGAATCAAATTGCCGCCACCATGTACATTACTATGTACATATATAAGTATTAATGTTACTTATAAAATGTTATATTGTACGTGTCTGTTCTTCCATCTAGATCTTTGATTTCCCACAACAAAAAATAGGAGAGGAGAGGAGGGGATCGGAGGAAAGATGAGATGATTAATCACAGTACAGCTTAAGATGCTTCTAAAACACACACACACACACACTCGCTAGCTAGCTAGCAATGGATTGGATTGGAATATGTATGTATTAAAAAGAAAAATATAATCATAGGGTATAAAGAATTTAATCCATTATTGTTATTATCATGAGATCACACAAGAGGGGGTTGAACGCCTTATGTGATTTGACTCAAATATGGGTCTTATTATATGTACATATGTACATAGCTCTATTCACCTCATAACATATTTTATAATCCTATATATAGGCAGATATCCAATTACTTTTTGTATGAATTATTGAACAGTTTGATGAGAATGTTTGCTCAAGTAAGACAGCGCCTTGTGTCCTTGATATCATGTCCTTACCTAGTACTTGAATTGAATGAAACATCTTAGTTATAACTAAAAAGACACTTTGAGGGGCAAATAACTTGAGGGATTCTGTATCATCTGTAGGACTTCCTCATTACTTGAAAAAGTAAGGAATTACCACTTAGCCACTTTGACAAAAAAGTAAGGCCGTTGATAAATCTGTTTCTGAAGAGCAAAAATAACGGGTCCCGTACATTGGGACATTTGGGACTACTACTAATACGTCGTGTAGTTTGAATTTATATTTTTTGGGGGATTCAGATTGGGATAAATGTTTTTTCGTTTTTAAGTTGGCACACCTGTCATTCACATCTGTGTCAAATTACACGTCAAAATATTCATTTGTGTTGGGGAATCGCGTCCTTTTGATAACAAATCAACTCGAATTTTTCGTTGTTTCAAAAGTCTGCAAGATGATGACTAAAATGAAATTTAAGCAAATTTTGTTGCAAAATCAAAAAGGGTAGAATGGATATTCCAGACTGTTGTATGTATTCTTTTGAAATTTTGAGAATCCCTGGTTAATATTTGTTGAGATACATAACCTATAACTATCAAGACACGGACCATCCGATTTTCCATTTTAATAGCATATATTCAAACTCAGAAGTTATTGTTCTATAATATTATTTACATACTTAATACAAAAAACAATGTTGGCACATGAGCATTGTATCGGGGTATTACTACTTTGAGGGGATAAAAATGAATTTGATGATTAAATAAAAATTGTTTGACTCCCCATATTTTTTGCCCATTATATGAATATACGTCCATGTAAGCCCTTTTACACATCACGACATTGATGGTCGACATCAAGAAGAGAATTGCCATGACTATACAAACTTAGGAACTTGTTGATGCCTGCATGTCCTTATAGTAGCGTCTGAAGCTTTTAATTGAGGCCAAGGGTGACTATACTGAAGAAATATTAAATTTATATTTTCGTCTATTTTAACTTTCATTAAAAAAAATAATTATACATAGTTCACATCATCATTGTTGTTCTTGATGTGGCGTTAAATTTTTTAAATTTCTTGAGTAAATTTATCGTGAACACTCTGTACTATTGTATAAATTAATTACCTTGATACGGTTGTAGCTAGCAATAAGTCAATTAATCATAATAAGTGTTTGTCAAATTATATATGTATATATATATATATTGAAATTAGGGAATAAACATCGACACGGTTCGGTATATATATATATATACCTCTGTGAACTCAAAAACTAGGGTATATTTGTCATTTATAACTCACGGGCATTAAGAAGGCAGATAACTTTTTTTTTCCTAGGTAGGTAGGACTGCTTAAAACAATTGCCAAGCATCTGCTTGTCAAAAGGTCTAATTATCCCCGAATGACACTTGTTTTTGTAAACAATCTAAAGTGAAATTACGATTTTTAATATGGATGATTTTTGTGTAGCAAAGAACTTTCATAAAAATTTTGTTTTCCTGACGAATATTCTTGTGCAAACACATTGAAAATGTTGCAGAGGGCCTTTTATGATCAAACTATGGCACAAAAAAAAAAGTTTATAAGCGGTACAACGAGTTCAAAGCGGACCGAGTCTCTTTAATGCATTCTTCCAAGTAATATTCAAGGAGTCATTTAGTAGAAAGAATTTGACCAACTTTTGAGCCTACTCCCGTCCCCTAAACCCCCCAGGAGTCCCTTTATGTCAAAAAAAAAAAGAAGAAGATTGGAAATGGAGTTTGCATTAAATACACTAGCAAATACAAATCATTATTATTTAATGCACAAAATGAGTATATTTCAAGGCTTGAACTGAAGTTGAAGTTGGCTACAATTAGCTCAAAAAGTAGGATCCGATCTCTCAAAAACCGTCGGACTCTCGAGAAAAAAAATTACAGATTACAATACTGAAATACTTTTTTTACACTTATACCCCTTTGGATTTTTGACTGTTGACCAGTGTTATTAGATATCAAACCCATGGTTGACCTGCTTATGCACTTAATTATTATTTATTTGTAGATTGTGTAAGAGGGAAAGAAAAGTAATGAAATAAGGTACTTTTTATTGAAAAAGTAACTTTTGACGTTCTTCCCATCACTGGCTCTGATAAATAAATAAATAAATAAAGTATAAAAGGAAGAATCCCGTGACCAAAATGCATACTATCTACATACATCAAGCACATTCATACTTGGGCCTTACAACCAAATAACAGTGAGTGGGAGCATGTGTCACATAACTCTTGAAGAGTACTCTCCCAAATATGGAACCTATTTTGTGGGAAAAAAAAAACGACACACGATTATTCGTACAATGATTCGACCATATGTACCTCATTACAACTTTGTCATAAGAATAGTCATGCCTATATTTACTTACATATGTACAGAAATAAGAAACATATGAGGGTGAATTCATTCATCACACGACCTCATACGTCATGAAGAGTCCCCTGTGTAACTGTACATATTCCTCAACTTGCCTCAAAAAAAAGAAGAAAAAAAGACCCAAAATCAATTGGTAAATTGCTGAACAACTTTTCCAACAAATATGAAATTATTCTTAATTTAATAGCTTAGGGAATTGTTCACGGATGAGCAACTGCTAAAAATAGTTCAGAACACTAATTATAATTATTATTAATGGGCGAAAAGGGAACACTGACAAAAAAAAGTATTGGGTAAGATCATATAACTGATATTTTAAGTTGGCATATGTTCTGAGTTTTTGAAATCCCTGTTACTCGTCCATGAAAAACGTTCCAAATTTTGTACAAGCGCCCACTCGAATGCATCATATTCAATAATATTATTATTATGAAGGACTTCAGTTTCCCAATAATATCATTCACTCAGAGAATCTCTATGTATTTTTCTTGAATGGATAATAGAATCACTCTTGATTCAGGCTTAATTAAATTAATAATTATTATTATTCTTACTAACATTGGACTTATATCACGCCGTTACTCCACGCTGCACAACCAAATAACCACAGTATTTGGTTGTCAGCCATCCATTCTTCCAATTTTTTTCTTCTTTGCAAATAACAAGGAATTAGCTAACTTCTAACAACTGATTTTGAGTCTTTTTTCTTTGTTCCTCATTGGAGAAGAAAAGGTTGAGTTAGTCAATAAAGATAAGATGATGCGTTACTTAAGCACTCCCAAATATTATATCTATATGAATAGTGAACGTTTTCTTGCTATTTTTTGACTTAACTTTGGCATCAGATAATCAGTTTCCTGAACATTGAACTTACTTCGAATTAATTTTTTTTTTAATCTGTCAATATCACTACAATGAGCTAAGCATAAATTCAGCAGTAGTTTAAGATAATTTTTCCACAGAATAATGTATTTACTTAGTTACTTAGTATTTAATTAATTATTAACAACTAATTTCAGGGCTTTTTGTTGTTTTTAATCCCTTTTTTAGGAGGAAAGGTTGAGAGACGCAGTGTGATGATCGAGCCTTGCGCCATCTAGAAACTTAATTATGAGACAACATGCAACTTAACTATTCACATATGTACATATCTAGCTTAGTCTTGTAAATAATACAATCATTATCAGTAATGCGTAGTTTGTAGCCTATGCATTAATATTCTGCAAAAATATACAAACAATTCCTGTAAATTTGCTAAAGATAAGATGGACCGTAGAAGTATCATCAGAAAGTAAAGAAAAGAAGTGCGCAATTAAATGAATTTAGAAATTGTTAATATTATGTCAATTTGGAAAGGATTCGATTATTTTATTATGCTCACGAGACACAGTTATTAAATTATTTAAAAAAAAGTTTAGTCATTGTGGAGCTACACACCTTTTCTTCTATCGTTTTATACATACATTTTGTTATAGACGCCCTCATAGTATTTGATAAGTGATAGCTCATTCCAACAAATACTTAAAGCAATCTCCTTAGATTTAAACGGTACTACTACGCCTTCCTATGTAGTACCTTAGTTAGAATCTAATCAATTCCTTATAAAAAAAAGAAAAAAAAATAGCCAAAATTAAATGTATCCATCAAGGAGACGACTCAGCTATTTGATAAACTATACATATATATTTAAAGTGAAGCATATCAGGAATATTTTTAGCAGATATCATGGAATACACAATATATATGTTACATATTTATATGAGAAAGAACAAGGTAGGTCCGAATACCTAAATTCATAGTCAATATGAACAGGCAAAACAAACGTATAATGGAGTCTCCTCATCCCAAATAATACTAATATGGGTCCTTCGAGAAGCTTCATTTAGGCACTATTTAAAATACAGTATTTTGTCAATTAAATTTAAATACTACTACGGAGTAATGATAGCAACTCACTTGATTACTTCGAGCACAGATCCTTAGATAGCCTATATAGATATACCTATCTCACCTTCCACTAAATCCTACATATTACCTTTAAAAAGAAACATTTGTGCTTATTTATTTGATGATTTAAAGGTAAGACAACTCCCATTTCTTGATTTTTGCAAATTAAATTTAATTCTTTTTTATAGAATTCAGACTTGGAAATAACAGAAATATTCTTTAAAACCTCGAATAAAACTGGATAAGTTATATTTATGTTAAAAAACACCAAATAAAGTTTTATTTGTATATATATATATCTATATGAAAAATGTTTCATTTACTAGAGCACTTTGTAAATAAAGTCCTATAGGCTTCATAAGTGCATAGGTATTTTTCATACCTATTAGTGTGTTTTGAGCAAAATTGAAATGTTTAAGAGTGGTACTCGCGGTACAACTCTTGTTAAAAAGTTGTGGCGCGAACAATGATCCGCCAACTATCTATGTACATAGTTACTCCCAACTATGTTTTTGGCCTTTCTCAGTTTCTTTATGGAGGGGGATGAAAAAAGGATTGCGAGAGTCAATGAGGAAGTATCTTGTTGCTATATATGACTAGGATGATGAATGTTGAACAGTTTCACAACGACCAATGATAAAAAGAAGCAGCTTCTAAAAATCAAATATATTTAAAAACCTTTCAAACAGTGTACGTAAATTTTTAACAAATCAAAAATCATTTTCAGTATTTGGTAAGAAGCTAAATGTCAACAACAATGTTTATTTCTACCTACATACATACTATAATAGTCATAAATCCTTCTTTTTTTCTTCTTTTTTTCCTACCCAACTTTTAAAACACAATATAATATTATTTATCATTAAATAGATGATATTAATAGATGCAGTACTACTACAGTTATAATAATAATAATAGTATGAATATAAATAATTCATCATCATCATTGGTGGTGAATTTCACAAACACACACACAAAAAAAAAAAAAAAAAAAAAAAAAAAAAAAAAAAAAAAAAAAAAAGGTGGGGAAGGGGTAATTATCATTACATCACATGTAGAAAATAAGTAAAGAAGATTGATTAAGAGGGAACCGACCGACCTAATTAAGGATATATATATGTATGTATTTTCTTTCTTGTACAAATAATTAATTAGCAGGGTATTCAAAGATTAGATTTATTATTACTCCTTATTGATCAGGGCGCTTACGAGTTTGAAAAATGTAAATATTTGACTAGTCATTGCAAAAAAGAAATAAATAAAAAAATCATAAATAATTGAAGAACTCACTCTCATTGGGTATACTCATTATTATTAATATTATATATTATAGTTATTCATACAAAATATGGCCGTTATGAATCATACCTAACATCCATTTCATGTTATTTAATTATTCTATATTGTATAATTAACGTTTAGGGAAGAGCTCAAGGGGAAAAAATAAATACACAAAAAAAGGTCGAATTGTCTTACCACCTATCGAAATGAAAACTTAATATAAATCAAAATGGAATGTTTGTTCATAGTTATGGTAATATCTATTAAGTAGACATTCGTAGTGTGTGATACTTGTAGATTGCTGGATTGATAGAGTGGATATCATGGATTGTACATATATATAGATATATAACTACTTCCATGACACGAGGAAAAAAAAAAATATATATATATATATTTAAAAAGACGAATGTAATTAAAAAATATAAGTTGTATTTTTAAAATAAATGTGTAAGGTGAAGAAGTGATTTGAAACAATCAGAGTAATTGTTTGAAGAGTTTTTTTTTTCTGATGTGTTATTCTGTTGTAGCTATTGTTGTCATTTCTGTACGTAATGTGTAAATGACATCATACTATTTTCATCATCTTTACATTTTAGATCGAGCAGCTTCAACATCTTGACCTTGAATATTATCCACTAGTCCTGAATTCATGGCTTCATTATAAGTGGGTGGATGATCAGATGGAGTGGTCGATGTTGATTCAGCAGCAGCTTTACTTTGCATTTCTTCAATGGAGGCCCTTTTGAGTTTTGAGGGTGAGGAGGAGGAAGATACAAAAAAAAAAAAAAAAAAAAAAAAAAAAAAAAAACATTCATCATTAAAATCCCATGCATACAAATTAGGATATTTATTCATGCTTCTACTCCTGTTGGAGAATGGTGCAGTAGCAGCAGCAGCAAGTTTCTCAATACATAACAGAAGATTTGGAAGACATGTACACAGACAATACCTGTATTTGATTGAGAGAATTGCAATAACTACCCACCAAAGCATGGATAAAATATACATACAAAAGGACGACAATAATAATAATAATAACAACAACAACAGCAATAGCAACACTCTTCCTAAAACCCTTATTTTCACCTTTTCCAGGTATTTACAGGTTTAAGAAATGAATTTAAATAGCCAAGGAAATGCATATCTAGAGGGTCATGGAGATAATACATATACATACATAAATAATAATAAGTATGTATGTTGATAAAGGAAAAAAAGGGATGAAATAAATAAAAAAAGTGAACGAGTAGGATGATAAAACACACACGTATCTTCAAAATTATAAAACATGATTCATTTATTGGTATTAACGTGACTACTACAAGAGTTAGTTAGATTGTCTAGGGGATAGATGGATAGAGTGCTAAAAAATAGGAGAGGACATTCTTTAATGATAATTATTGATAGGTATTGATAGGTATTATTCACCATTCACCAACATTCACTTATTAATAAATGATTAATTAATTTTTAGTACAGAGATGAACGGAGGAAAGGAATAAAGAAGAAGAAGCTAGAACCAACATTTCCCAAGTAGTAAGTCCAAGTTTTGATTATCTCTCTAAATAAATTATAAGTATTAAAAAATGAAAATAAGAGAATTTTGAATCCGTAAACAAAAAGTATTTCTAAATTTCTTTTTAAATTGGAATGAAAGATAAAACGAAAGAAAAATCAAGGGAATAGATAAATAGGTCATTCACAAATACAAGGAAAGTGGATGGTGCAGTCTGCTTTTAGATACGAAACAAAAATTTAGTGTTTGAGCTCTTCAGATTATATTGACTTTTTTTCTTTTTCTTTAATTTTTTTTGAAATATGATTAAGTGTAACCCAGGAGTGGCAGTGAATAATTATTTAAAAAAAAACATGTACAAATGAAGTAGGTAGCTATTATGAGTAAAGTGTCTGATTAATGCCTGCCAAAAAAAACAACAACATAAGGATATAAGTAAAACTAAGGGTATTGCTGTTCATCCATAACTGCAGATTCGTCTCCAACATCAGGAGCCATTGGAGCAGCATCAGGTGGAGAAGATCCCCTAGACAAGACAAGAAAATATATGCGTGTTAGTAAAAAAAAAAAGAAAGAAAGAAAAAGGTTAATTTGTACACAATTGCCCCAAAAAAGCGATGTAACATAAATATATTTATGTACAAGATACATATATGCATAATATATGTATCTGAATACATCATGGGCTCAGAACTAAAGTCCCTTTTCGTCAAAGGTGCTCACATAAAAAATATGCTAGTTTAGTCATTATTTTGACAAAATGTACCCTAAAGTCACCAAAATGTAGCCCTAATTCAAAAATACCTTGTAATAATTAAAAATACACAATATCGTTTCGAATTTGAAATCTCTATCCCTCAAAACAATGTCAATGTTAATACAATTGAAAGAAGCACTTCTGATCTGAGCCCACAACATGTGAATAATAATATAATATAGTTATTAGACAATACAATTAGAAGGAAATGAAAGAAATGCATCACACGGAAGAAAGAAAGAAAGAAAGAAAGAATGATAAGTGGATGGATGTAACTTAGTAATTAAGTGAAAACTTGTGATTGTAAGCAAAAGAGACATGAAAAAGGAAAAGAGTCACGTATAAGTATAGAGAATATAAATAAAAATCAAACGTGTGAATATGGAAATAAATAAATAAATAAATAAATATGTACATAATGAATTTGATCTTACTTTTTACCAATTACTTGCATCCCATTTAATACAGAGGCAGCAAAAATGGCACCTGATCCAATAAGTGTGCTAACAGAGAAGCACATACTAATCGGGGGAAAAGCCAGGCTTCGAAAGAGTGCAGGAAAAGAGAAAAAAAATATATAAATTAGCTCACTTTTTGCCCAAGAATAATAATCCATTGAGAGAGGCTAGAGCAAACAGGACTATTGATCCCACAATAGCTGTTGTACTCCAACACATCAATAGGGGAACGACTGAAACACTGTATTGTTATAAAAGTATGAGAAATTAATTAATTAAATCATGATGATGATGATTATATCATCAGAGTGACTAGAAACGTAACGAAAAATATATGTAAAATAATTATTGATAAATGTATTGAACTCTCTGTGAATAATGAATTGTGTAATATTCCACTAACTAATAATCTAAACTAATGGAATCTGAAAGGAGGAGACTTACACAAGGTAGAGAGCAGCTTTTTGCCAAACGGGTCGATTTTCGACAAGACTAGAAAACTTTTGAACAAAGTCAAGAAAGAGACAGCAAAAAGGGGCTTCTACGAGGATGACGAGGAAGCCAGAGGATATTTGCCATATGCCAGCTACTATACAGAATGGACTAAGGGTGATACAAACCCAAAAACCAAAAAACATGGCAGCTGAAAATAAAAAATAAATAAATACCAATGGAGTGAGAATAGGAAAGACATGGATGGATTCTCCATGATACAACATACCAATGCCAGCAGCAATGCCTATTCCTTTGGATCCATATTTGAGCCACCATGGAACGCCATCGTTAGCACCTCCCGCAGCATTTCCTCCTGTGGGATCCATTTTACTGAAAAAATTCTGCATCCTTTTTTTTCTTTTTCTTCTTTATCTCTTTTGACGTTTCCCAGGATGATTCTTTTTACCTATACAGTTCCACAGCTCACTACTCCTCTAGCTACATACACTCTAGTCTACCTCACTCTTCCACAATATGCACGTAGTTCCCAGCTATGTGATCCAATGACTGATCTTCTTTTTTTTCTCTTTCTCTCTCTCTCTCTCTCTCTCTTTCATATAATATATATGTATATTAAATAATCGACTCGTTGGTGGTCACAAGGAAAGAAACAAAGAGGAAATATTGGTGCTTTGCTCTGAGTTATCCAGCTAGCAGCAGCAGCAGCGACATCTCGGGAATTTCAAGCGAACGAGTCCTATTCAATTTTACCAAGGGCACCAAATACTTTTTGGGCTACATTCACATTATTATTTGTTTTTATAAGGAAGTAGTCTGACTATTATTGTTATACCTGTGACGGGATTTAAAATAGGATATGATTCGAATGATGAAGTAATGACTTGAGGAGGGATCCTAGCAGGTAAAAAAGATGCTCCCGCTTCATCTTCTCTGTGTAAAGAGACCGGCGTGTAGAATGATTCGTTAAATCTGTAGTAATCAATCCTCAGTCCCTCTGTTTCGCCAGGAGTTTAAATCTATTTTTTGATCACCCTCAGAATTATAGAGTTTAGGATTGGAGTCTCCTTGAAACGTCGCCGTTGTATTAGTCAAGTATGATATGAGAGAAAATGAATCCTGCACTCCTTTTGAGCTTGCTCTGTGTGTCTGCAATGAACTCCAAGTCTCTGGGTGGAAAAGTTGATATTCTCCGAATCTCATCGGGAAAGGAGGATCAAGAAACAGAAGTGATTCTAAGGGAGGAACACCAGAATAAGACTTCTACCCTGGATCTCTTGAGCCGCCTTCATCATCGAGGGATCCTTAATTCTAGTCATTTCTCCTACTCTCTCCTCCCTCCACCTCCTTCCGCGCCCTCCTCCAAAGTATTCCCTATGTTCTCCATTTTGAGTAAAACCTCATATACGACCACTCAAGGAATTCCCCCCTCTCCCACAACTCCTAGAATTCCCCATGAGGAGACAAAGCACAAGCCTTCAGAGGAGGAGGAGGAAGAAGAAGAAGATCAAAAGATCCATCTAGACAATCCCTCACATCATAATAATCATTCTCTTAATTCCTCTCAACCGATCAACGGCACAGGGGAGTACTCAAGCCCCGTTTCGGAACCTGTCTCAGAGTCTTTTTTTATCGGATTAAATAAGACGGAATTAGCCGTCTCTGCTGGAGCTCTACTCCTAATACTCCTCACATCAGTTGTCATATTGTTAGCCTATTTCCTCTGTCGAAGTCAGTTTACTCGGAGAAATATCTATACCACCATGGATGAGCACGAATTTAATCCTGTAAGCTCTCATTTCACGAACCCTGGACCTCCAATCATATTGGATCATGAGCATAGAGGGTTAAAACCAAAGAGAAGATGAACATTTTTTGAGCTTTGATTTCACGGAATTCTCTATTTATTCATTCATTCATCTTGAAGCTATACCCTCTGTTTCCACAAGATTTCTCATTTTTTCTCAAAAAGCAATTTATTTTAAAAATCCTTGTTCTGTGATCATATTTAGCTTATACTCTTTATACACAAAACATACATATATTTATCAAAATAGAGTTTCTTATTATTATAATATTAATGGATCTTTACTTCGCTTATTCATCTCTTATCGCTCCTCCCAGTAGCTTCATGTTTGAAGGTACGATACAAAACCTCTCTGTTGTCTTGAGAATGAATAATAATTCTCATTTCAGAGAAAATAACATACGTACTCGAAGTTACTATTTTGCAAGTACATAATGCCTAGTGGATTGAGACTCTGCTATCTCCTAAATAAAAGTATGTCTTCGTATCCATCATTACATACATAGCACCACGAGTCTCTGTTGGACCGACCCTCGCGCTCAGCTAGAGGTAGCAGGATTCATTCCCCACCCACACCCAGATTGGCCACATTTGGTACTTTATGCATTGAATGTTTTATCTTAAGAATGTCAACCCGACACACACACTCACAGTTAAAATATCCAATCTGCACCCCTAGTAATGACGCCTATAGCCAATAACAAAATTTGCAATACAAAATACTGATTATTTCTTTATATTTTTATGGATACAATATTTTCTCTAGAATCAAATTTTCTATTTTGCCAATTCCAGATTTCCATTAATGCAAAACACTTCTTCCTCGTTCCGATTGACTGAAAGTGTTATTTTAACCGTCCCCCTGGCAAGTCCAGCAACTGCATCCGATACCTTTGGAATAGTAATCTTCGCTATTTCACCTCCATACTCTCCAGGTTGGAGTGGAAAGGCACATTCCTGACCCTCTGGAAAAAAACTAGGACATAGAAAGTCACTATATTTTTGTACGATTTCCTCAAGGTTATAGTGGCAGGATCCCAGGAAGACACCAGGTCTAATCTGTAAATTTTGAGTCATTCTTTTTTAATCAATTCTCAATACCTTCAATTTATTTATTTATTACCTCAAGGCATGGAATGGGAATATTGACAATACCGGTTTTAACCATTTTGATTTTCACATCGACATCCCCATCTAGTTCCTTATCCAATTGAAAGAGAGCTTTAATATCCACTTGAGTTCCTTCAACGACAGGGAGAGGATACGGGTTTATATCGATGTTCCCTTCCCCCCAATTGTCCGGGTTGCATGGCTCAAATCCCAAGTCATCCCTCAATTGCAGTGATGAGGCGAAGGATGTGCCAATCAAAAGGGCACAAAAGCTTATTAACAGCTTCATCATTTTTTTCCAATAACAGAGAAAACTTTCAACTAGTACATTCTTAGGCAGGGGTGACTTTTATATATAATTATGTTATCTAACATATTTTGTTGAATAAATAATAATTATTATTATTGAACAATGAATTCCGTGATATTGATAGGTATGTTTAAAGTATGTAGTATTGACCTTGTTATTTCAAGATTTAATAAAAATTTGTAAACTAATTTACATATTAATGATTACAATAGCTAGCTATTATCAATCTAGATAAAATTCACGGCGCATTTTGATAGATATGAGCACATATAAATTTAAATAAAGTCAAATCCGGATAAGATTAACTATTTCTTAAAAACAAACTTCAATATTGTTCAGTACAACACTACAACAAGGAGGAACGTTAATATTATATTATAAATTATCCGAATAAGAGCGACTTTTAACATTAACCACTCATAAATTGATAAAATATCAACACATACAACTTAATTATGAACACATTAATAAAATGTATATGATCTAACTAAATATTTATTGTTAAATATATATATGTATATACATATATATCTCATGCTCTTGATCTAAAGCAATGTTTCCGTTGAAACTCCTTTAAACCTCCTTTAAACCAGATTTTGTTCTACATATCAATGATTTATTTATCTTTTTTTAAAAAAGGTCCTATAAAACAATCATAATTTATTAATAATTTCCTCTCGAATAAAATAACAATAATAATAATTAATCAGCTTAAAAATTCAGTTCCCTATTATAATTTCATAATTTGTCGTGCGCATAAAAAGACCCACATCGTTTTAGCTTTATTTATCGTCAAGAAAAAGCCTCTGTTTAACATCGACTACCCGTAGATCCCTCTTCCCGACAGAGGAGACTTTCATAACCATGAAAGGACTCGTAGGATTCTTTATGGAAGAAGTGGTTAACACGGCCTGTCGAAGAAATTCGTTGGACTGGCTTGAATCAAACCTATTTCTAATATTGGAATTACGAGTTAACATACATATTTATATTATGTATTATAATATTTGTATTAATTAAAAAGCTCATAGCATAACACCCCCATCTAAGGTATCACTCAGCAAAGTGAAGTAAAGGATAACATTGTATTTATTTAATAGAAGAAGAAAAGTTTATTCAGAAGAAATAATGTAAAAAAAAGAATACAGATTTAAAATAATTGAAATATGGTTAAGATACTAAAAGGAAAGTCAATCATCATCAACTCAATTCACATTTAATATTTTAAATTAATCAAGTGCAAAGAAGTGAAATTATTTCATGGCACGACTATTATTAGGCATAGGAACATACAATGGAGGAGATGGGGGTGTTATTCACTCAAAATAAATCATAGTTAAGCCATACTCTCTTGAGAAAAAGAAAATATAAGAAATGACCTTTGTTTCGGAGAACGAAGGGCATCTTCTGGGGGACTAGAGGGTCTAACAGGACTCCTTATGTTAAAAAACCCTCCATTAAAGCTCTTGATTGCTGGAGTTTGCAGACGAGAAGGGGGAGAAATGTCAAGTAATTTCATTTTGGAATCCCATTGACTGAGCTCCCGTTTCTTAGCTGCCTTAAAAGCCTTGAGATCCTTACTACTCACTGCCTTGGTGAGTTTGGGTCTATTACTGTGGCCATGAGATGATATTTTTCGAGGAAGAGAGGCTGTTGACGTGCTGCCACCATTAGTATGTTTTGAAGCTCCGTCCACGTGAACTCCGCTTTCTACATTATCCAAATATTGAAATTTTTCGAGTATCCCTTGAATTTGCACTTCAATCATTTCCCAAAAGCCCTGAAAAATGATTGTTGCTCTTGTTGAATCAATGGAAACTCTTGATTAATTACGTTAATTAATAGAACGCACTTGAAGATCAATAACTGTCGTCTCTTTTTCCCCTAGTCCGAGCTCACAGTTATCCACTAGATTTTTGAATTGAGTGAGTCGACCCCGCTCATTAGATAAAATCCGCGCTTGTCCCACCACAGATCTAATTTGCCCACAAAAATTTTCATCATAATTGACCGATCCGCAGAGAAGCTTTTTCTCCCAGGAAGAGCAAAGCTCCTCCATTTGAATGCGCGTCTTTTGAATTAGCCCACGGAAATGAGCCACACTATATCCACTCTCTGGGAAGGAGAAAGTTCTTTTTAAATGTCAAAGAAACAAATTGGTCGTCCATAAATAATTTATTACCATTCATTTTTTTAGGGAAATCCCTGGAGCTCTTCCTCCTCCTACTCCGGCAAAATGGCTGACGAAATGAAGTGAACATCTACAGGGAAACCTTTGACTTCAACAACAAACAGATAAAAATACATATACTCAAGTAACCTTAATTATCATTTATTCAAATGATATTCATGAGCTTTTACTCAAGGTGCAAAGTCTAAATATTTCATCAAACCACATTTATTAAATAGGAAACCATTAAATAAATAACGGCAAGTATAATAAAATATAATATAATACCTTGTTCATATCCCTATCAAGGAAACGTACAATGAGGACGCACTGTTTCCTTTCATATTTAAAATAGATTAACTGGTTTTTCCCCTTCCAAATAATATATAAATTAAAGTACATACGTCATATTTTATTCATAATAGGTTGGGTGTAAGTCATTATTTCTATCATATATTCCGTGTAATTTAATAAGCGGACAACATTTTATTCTTGTAAAAAAGAGATTAATTAATTATACATATATTGTTCATACATAATAGTTTCAAAATTGATGTATTATCCGGCCTCAATTCAGTACTGAATTAGCATTTGATATTAATATTATTTAATAAAGATAAGTAATAATCATATTATATACATATATTTGTGGAACTTTTGCTTGTCTTTCTGTTATGTATGTAAAAAATCCAAGGCTACTAAGGATGACAAGAAGCCAGAACTTCTCCAGTGGCTACCTTTTTCTGCCCCAGTGTATCTAGTTTGAAAAAAGAATGAGTTCTCATGGCCTTAATAAGTAATTTCTAAAATTATCTATATCACATAAAGTTAGGATGACCAACAGTCCTTTATCCCAGGACATGTCCTCTTTTTGCATCGCCTCCGGGGACTTTATTGTAAATTCATGAAATGTCAGATTTTTAGTTTAAAGGATGGCTTAACTACTCTACATAGTTGATGCAATGCTATTTATAATTTATGTTAGTATCATTTAAGGCATGATATTTAGACACACTGTGAATTGTTCTTTATTCACATAATATCTCGATTTATCTGGTTTTATCTTAATTATACGCATGGAAATTTCTTTATCTTTATAATATTCCTCTTCTTTTTTTTATAAAATTCAGTCACCTTTATGTTATTTATAGAAGAGTAGAGTTGTCGAAACGCAGACTTTCACGTTGACCTCTCAAACATCTTGTCAGTTAGTAATCTCCAATATTTTTGTATTAGTTATTATAATTATTGAGACAAGTTATTGATGGTTGACCAACACAACAAGATCCAAGATATGAATCAAAGTTTATTAAATTCAAAATACGGAACTCTTAATCTCTCCTTAAACCGACATGGATAGACCCAATTGTACTCTTTTATGGAAGTCAAAATAGGATCACTCCAATACATATACTTTTATACAACTTTTTTTTTGGATAGGGTTGTATGTAACAGGGAGTTTAATTGACCAAGATTTTTTAAGAAAAGCCAAAGTTGTACAAAAACTAAGTCAGTGGATCACTACTAAAAAAAAAAATGACAAATTTCAATAAACCAAATACCTAAATACGCAGTTATGTTTTTACTTTCCAATTTTCAGGCTGATCTATTCGCTTTTTTACTCTGGAAAACAAAGTGATGATACCAGAGGCTTACCCAAAGGACAAATGCTGCATTTTCTTCCCGATCTTAAAAAAAATTCCGGTATCATTAGTATTTTTGAACTAAAAAGTGATTAGTAATAGCAATAAATGATTTCATACGAATAATATACTATTGGATTTGTATTTCTTCTGTCTACTATTAGAGCCAGAATTTGAGCAAATTACATAATATGTAACTCTTCAAATGAAAGACAAATCCAAGAGAATAACGGGAGTTGTCAAATTTCTTATTTTTCCGATAGAATCTTATTTATTCAACACAAAATTACTCCTCTTTTCTTTATGGATGATATATGTATACATACGAGGGTTTTTAATTATTTTAATACAATACACATTTGATATAATTAATTAGGTATATTAATTTATAATATCACTTAACTTCAGTTTTGATTAATTATTCGTATGACGTCATTTTTTAGGTAATAAAATGTATGTTGAGCCATGGAATATTATCAACTTTATATTATTTGAACACATGACATAACATCTATTACTTGATTTCATAATTGGACTTGAAATGTACAAAGTCATTCTTAACAGGTTACTAAATTATTTGATTGTCCATGCTCTATTTAATGGAAAACCGCTGTAAATTTAATTATATTTTATGGATTTCAAAAGGTTAGGTTGCGCGACATCGCAGAGCAATGTGTCTTTTCAAAAGGTTTAAGTGACGTCATTTTATACGTTATCAGCTTGTATACATAACATTACTGTTCATATGTTATTGTTATTTTCTCGAGTACAGTGAGGCACTTGGCAGAATATAATAAAAATTTCTACTACTGCTGATATATAATTATAATTAATGATTATTAACACAATTCATTTATGAGTTATTACTTTTTTTAAGTATTGATATAGTTGTGAGAGGAGCTTTTGATTGAATGTCTGGGAATTATTATTTTGTAATTGTGGGCCATCATGATAATCCAATATTTGAAATGGAGTTTAGTCCAGGCTCTGGTAAAGAGCTTCGTGCAAAGGAGGATCATCGTCATTTAAATCAATTCATCGCTCATGCGGCCCTTGATCTTATTGATGAGTACATGATCAAAACTCCAAACATGTATCTCAAAGTTGTTGATAAATTCAATGAGTGGTAAATGTTAAATAAAATACATTCTAGGCCATTAGCAAAGTTAACAAATACTCAAGTCGTTGTTAACTAATATGAACATCTATGTAACTGTGTTCTGTTCCCTTTTAAATACATTTTAGGTATGTTTCCGGATTTGTGACAGCGGGTAGAATGAGATTTGTGATGCTTCACGACGTGAAGAATGAGGACGGCATAAAAAACTTTTTTTCGGACATGTATGAAACATATATCAAACTATCCATGAATCCATTTTATAATATCAATTCATCCATCAAGTCACCGACATTTGATCGTAAAGCGCAGATTTATGGAAGGAAATATTTGACGAGCTAATTGGGGAAATGAATGAGAATAAACTCTTGGGAATGGAAAGGAAAAGGATTTGCAGGGAAGGGATGGACTGTTTTTAAGCATTATTATATTATAGCGAATATTATTATTTATATACCTAGATTCATTTGTTTAGTCAATAGATGTATATTTATTAATTGTAGTCATCATCTATGTCTTTCTATCTTATATATATGGTTTTCCTCCAAATTGAATGATATGTATAATTATGTATAATTACTATTTTCAATCATATAACTTTTTGCTTCTTTTTTTATTTCATTGTTTGGACATGATGAGGATGATGGTACTTTTTCGACTCTGACACCTCTATACATTATAATTTGAGTATATGACACTAAACATATATATATATATATATATATTCTCTTGATAATCAATAGGGAGGAAGAAATTGTGTGTGTGTTTTGAACACACAGTCCTGATGGTGGCTTTCACATTTTCTTTCTTCTCTTCTTTCTTCAAAGAAGAATAACTTCTAATGAAGAATAAATGTGTACAAATATATGTATGTATATACGTACATTGAGAAGAAGAAGAAAAAAAGCTCAAAAAATCTCTCTTTTCATAATATATATATATATAGAGGATATATTTATGTAACTCACTGAGAAGCACATCGATTTTGTATGTATATTATAAGAGAAAGAGAGAGTATGTATATGTGAGTTTGTGTGGATGATGGTCTGTTGCTGAACACTCTGTGCGAGAGAGAGAGAGAGCTTCAATCTTACAGCCTAGAAAGGAAAGCAAAGCAAAGCAAAGTTGCAACCCTCTTCAATTATTCTTGTCTTTATCAAATCTGACCAGCCCCAGTAGTTATGTACGTAGATAGTAGGGAGACGTCGACTTTCATATCTTTTTGCCCCTTTTAAGACGGAGAAAAGTAACATGCATATGTTATAAAAACCAATCCTTGGCCCCTCTCTCTCTCTCTCTCTTCTCCTAAAAGCTCTTTTTTCTTTCCAAGTTCCTCCAATACGAGGATTATCTCATTCTCGTTGAGCCAAGGATCAGGCTTTGGAGTGAGGGGCTATGTTGTGACCCGTAGGTAGGGATAAAAAATAAACTGCCTACAACTTGAAAAGAACTTATCCAGGTCCTGGTCGTTCTTGTTCACTCTTCTTACTCAGAAGAGTGACCTTGACTGGCAGTTGTATTTTGATGACATCATCATGGTCATAAGATTCAATGGAGTCAGAGCGTATACGAAATGTTCATAATAGGGCATGAGCATGATTATAATTTATACGCCAGCTTATCGCTTCCACCAACTCTTTTCTGATGCTGTGCAAATGATTCCTGAAAAATTTCCATTATCTAAATTAAATAAACACCATTACGTCATAGAGGTGACGTCAAGGGAAGTGAGGGCTCTCATAGAGTATTTTATCGAGGCCCTCCTTTCAATTTTATGCCATGGTACTCAAGTTATATGAATGTAATGTAATACTAATACTATATAGTAGCAGCTTTTAGTCACTACTTACTTGTATGAGGACACCTTATTTTTTTAAAAGGAAGAATTGCCTCACAAGGAGTTGGGCTTAAGAACTTGTTGCGCGTCCTCCCACGCACACACCCCTCAAAACCGCCCCTTTTCTCTTCCATTGCTAGACCCATAGGATCCTACAACCGGTTTCGTAGTAGTATATGGCAAACAAAAATGAAGGGGAAATAAATAATAATGTCAGGTTCTTCTCTACCGAAGCCAAAAGACGTTTCATTGAAGTTAAGCGGCTTAATTCAGTGTACTATGCTCTGTTAGTACTATTATTATACAGTCAATATTATTTATTATATCTAACATGAAGGGAACACTGCTATACATACGTTATTATTATTATTATTATTATTGAAATAATATGACTCTTCGGGCAGTTTTTTCATCAACTTTTCCTACAGCCTCAATGAAATAATAACAAAATGCTGGCTCGTCTAGCTGTCAAAATCCGCCAAAAAAAAAAAAAAAATTGCGTGCGCTTATACATCGTTCCATGGCCACTTGATCGTCACTCAAGTCAATATCATTATTATCAAATATATATTATTTATATATATATATATATATATGGTATAAATAATAAGTTTATGACACAAATAAGATTATATTACAAGATTGGTCCCCTACTAAAGTTGTTTGAAATCCTGGATGGGATCATTAGGACCAACTCTAGAAGATGCCTTATTATAATGAAGGATTAGTACTTGGGTTTATTTTGATAAATTTGAAGAGTTGGCAGTCTGTGGCTGCTGAAGACAGAGTCTTGGAGAGTGGTAAAGAGAAAAGAAAAAGCTTGATTTATAGATCCAGGTTGGGCAAGGCGTGCGAGTAAGAGTATATGTTTTATTGAAATTGGCTGGATTAGGCCTTCTGAGCTGCTCTAGAAAGGAGAAGCAATTAAGAGGGGGAGAGAGAGAGAGAGAGGAAAAAAGAGAGAGAGGAAAAAAAGAAAAAAAGAAAGAAAAAGAAGTAGACTGGGAGCTATTTCCGTAAGAATGGCTAAGAATGGGGTCATGTCTCATCGTCTTCTCTTCTATTTAATTTAAAATCTTAGACTTCAAACTATTTTTTCAAGTTTTATAATATCTTAAGTTGAGTTAGAATAAGAATTTTTTGTTTGACGTGACTTGAGTTAAAAACATTATACTCCGTATCATATTTAGAGAGAGAGAGAGAGATTCAGTTAGTCAGTCAGTCATTTTAGAATAACTCTATATATTTAGCCACTATAGTTGCGATATAGTAATGGAGTGGTGAATAGAATTTGGGTGGTGAATGAATGGGAAGTGAAATGTGAAAGTGTGTCTGTGTTCTAAGGCCCGAGTGTGAGAATAGAGTTTTCCAAGACAAGGATCATTGAACTACCGTGAATTGTTGAGAAGGGGGTTGAATGTGTGACTTGGAATGTACCACAGAAATAAGGACTCTGTTTCAAGGTCTCTTGATAAATGATGGAGAATTCTTCTTGGAGAGGTCTGGCTCTATCACCCCCTAAACCTGGAGGAGATAAATTATCCTCAAATTCTTCTTCCAACTCCTCCATATCGTTTTCAGCAACGGCTTGTCCTAATTCAAACAGCAGTCTCAGTAGTGCTCTCAATAATAACAATAATACATCTTCCAAAACGACGAGTAGTAGTAGCAATTCCGCATCTCCGTCTAGCGGTGTCATTATACCTAGTATAAACAGCAGCAGCAGCAGCAGCAGCAACGCTACCTCCTCCTTCTCTCTTGAAGAAGAGAACGGAGCTATCCACAAGAATCCGTCTCTCACAACCAAGGCCTGCAGTGTCAAGTTAGTGGACATCTCTCTACAATCCACCGCATCTCCATCAACGCACTCTTCCTCCCCAGAAACATTGACTTCCTCTTCGACCTCCATCAGCAGTAGTCCACTAAAGAGGGAATCTCCGTCTCCTTCCTCCTCTCTCCACGAATCACCTTTCAAAAAAGTGAAGACTCCTCCATCTTCTTCAAGTACGCCGACAACGTCAACTGTAGGAGTAGTATCAGCTTCGACAAATCCTCCTTCTGTGTCTAAAGTTTCGATCTCACCCCTAAAAGACTTTTCTCCTCCTGTCTCCCCCAACACCAACACCTCTGTCACAATCACCAAACTATCACCCGAGTCGGGTAAAAAAAATAGACGTCGTCCCTCCCCGGACGAAGGATCCTCCCTTAGATGCTCCAAGTGTCGAGAGGTCTTCTCTACCAAAGAAGCTAAAAGACTTCACACTTGCAATTCCATCCTGGACCAACATTTTCTTATCGAATCTGGAGATAGACTTAAACCAGAACATCATTCCAAAGAAGATTTTTCTTCTGCCTCCAACTCTCCAACGATGCATCCTCTCCATAAGAAACCAGATAGCCGTGTTTCATCTCCCACTAGCTCTCTTCCTAAGCTTAAACTAGAGACTAAAAGGGATAAGTGGATTACCTCTCCTGGAGGAGGTAGTACCCCTCATCCTCTAGATAATAATAGCTGCATAGGGAGCCAAATTAAGGGAGGGGGAGTTCTTCCCCCTGAAAGGACACCTCCTTCCTCCGAAAATAGTCAGGATTCAAATCCCACGAACTTTACCGGCAAAATTAGGATCAAGTATGGAGGCCCATCCGAGGATCCCATACCTCCGTCTAAGCAGAGTAATCAAGATGGCTATGCCTATGCTTTCACTGGGAGACCTTCCTACTCTCCGAGTCGTATTGAGTCGAATGGGTCTAGTGGAAACGTCCAAGATAAAGGTAGGAATAGTGTTTCTAAGTATCCCGTATTTACTATTTGACTAATTTAATATGGAATACGTAAGTCAACACATGTTCCATCCGAACTCAATCCCTTGTTTTTCCCTCCATCCCTTCCTCAAAAAGAAAGTCAATCCGACCCTTTTGTCAGTCAATTTACCCTCCCCCCCCCCCCCTCTCAACTTTCCTCTCAAAATGTAATGATAGTAATAAATATGTAGTAGCTATAATCCCCTTTTGAAGTGACGTCGACGGCTCTTCTTGGTGGCACACATATGTACATACCATACTGGAAATAATTAAATACTTATATCTATATATCTGACTATACATACATATAATATTCCTCTTTTTCGCGTCCGCTATTTTTTGGCCTTGAAAGTGTCGTAGTTTTTCCCCTTTTGAATGCTTGTTTAGAAATTATAAGTAGTTGGTTAATATGAAGTCTAATAAGTACTTCTTATAATACATCTATGTATTATATGGTTGCAAAAATAAACACCCCTAAAAAAAGCACGAGTTCCGGGTTGTGATAATGGTGGTGAAGAAGAAGATGTATGTACATTAATCCATGTCATTTGAGTTGTTAAATGGGCTGCAAATGATCTGCGTAGATATCCACATAGAAAGCTCCTGCTTTTCTTCCCTTTTGAAAAACACTCATAATATTCATTTATTTGCGAAAGGTTATGTGTTCCTAAGGAGAGGAGAGAGAAAATTGTTGCCGAGAGTTAGTAGTAGACTTTGTCAGACTGCTGCGGACTCGGTTGTCAAAAATAAATAAATAAATACTAAACTATGTACATCCTTTGCCTTTACAATTGACGATGATGTCGAAATCATCACATCAATTCTTTGGCCCTCTACAGTGTTCATCATCATATATTGTAATAATAATTATTATTATTATTGTGCTCTGTCTTCCTTGAGAAGAAGATACACAAACACGTATGAACATGTATTCAGACTTGAATGATATTGATGTCACACTGACACAGTAGTTTCTTTTCTTTTAAGAAGAAGCAATTGCGTGCCTTTTTCTCCTCAGAGTAGTAGTAAAGACAACGACATGCGTGCCCGTGCTCCAAGACTTTTCAATAATACTAATAATAATAATGAGAGAGTGAACGCGCACGCCAATCACAGACCATCTTACTGTATGTTAATAATAATAATGTTAAATGTATGTATGTATGTATGGATGGATGGTATTATTTAATAAATAAGTCGACGTCTTCTCTTCTTCTTCTTCTTCTTCTTTTTCTAATGGCTATGAAAAAAAGGAGGAGAGGGAGGGAGAGAGGGAGGGAGGGCGAAGGAAGAGGAGAAAAAGAAGAAGAGATTGTGATCATCACCTTCATTCCCTTACGTCATTCTCTCCCAACTCCTCCTCAAGAATGCCGTATATTTTACTTGCTTAAAAATTAGGACCTGTTGTTGCATTAAGAGGAGGAGTAGGACTAGGTCTCTGATCAATAACGATTAATCCTTGCCCATAAATAAATATGTTTAAATATAAATATATATATATACATATACATATATGTATATTAAAAAGAATCATTTGACAAAATAATTTTTCATTTTATTTATTATATACACGTTTTGGCATCGCAACATGTCCTTTTTCTTCTCCCTTTTTCTCCCTCTCCTTTCCCTCTCCCTTTCCTGTGTGCGTCTTTTTTTTCTTCTTCTTATAATACATACACTACTACATACATACATACAAATTTATACATACATATAAGTATAGTTTTTTTTCAAGGCCAAAAGAAATGCTGTTATCACTTGACTTTTCCCCTCTCTCTCCTTGCTAAATAGTCATACTTCATTTCTTTTAGAATTTTGACTTTTATCTCATGACCTCCCTAAGCTACTACGCCTGTTGTAGACTACTTATTGACGTTATATAATAATAATAATAATAATGATGATGATGATGACAAGGGTGATTTGTGTAGCTGCTGTAGGAAGAGGAGCCCTAATATATACGTACATACATACATATATTTAATATTATTTATTCCGTAGAACTTGATTCATTTTTTTTTTATTTTTTTTGTAAAAATGAAAGAGAAAAGGAGAAAAAGGAAGAAGAAGTAAAGGGAAAAAAGGAAGAAAAATATGTACATATCTACATGAAAGAAAAAATAGAGGGAGCTAGACATGAGTAAAAAGACGAAGGGAAAGAGAGAGAGAGAGAAGGAGAAGAAGGAGGGAGGGAGGAAGGGAGAGAGAGAGAGAGAGAGGGAGAGAGAGAGAGAGGAAGAAAGAGGGAGAGAGAGAGAGAGAAAAGTAACACATTATTAGTTAGTCCATACATACCTACACAGTAGTCTGTAGAGTGTGTTTGTGATGCGAGCTTCCATCTAAAATATTCTCAATATTCATATTTTATTAATTTATTTGTTTACTCCGATTTTAACTTTGTTTTATGTCTGTTCCTTCTTCGATAGAGTCTCCGAGAGATGCATCCAATAAAGACTCCCCTGCAAGTCAAGCGGATTCTGGCGTCTTTTCCATCGCTAGTTCCAATAGTCCCAGTAAAGGAGATGTCAACTCTGTGGCAGATGGGACAAGTCCGGATAGCCCAAATAACAGAGAAAGATTAAGCTACTCGGATCAGGTCTTTAATAATCGTGATTTACAATGTAAGTGTTTGTTTGTAGCCAAAGAGTGAAATAATATTTACATATATCATTTAAATTGTGTGAAATTTTAACATATTACAGGGAAGTCGACTCCCGTGCATTCCACTTTTTCGTCTTCGGACTCGTGTAATTTGAGGAACAATCCTCCTCCTCTGCAACCGCCTCCTGGTAGCGCATCTTCCTCATCTCCTATGACTTCTTCCGTCGATAACAATAACGTCATGACACCAACAAGCTCTTCATCGCCCATGATGGGTAGTAATCCATCTCCAGCCTCATCCCTCTTGTCCAATGAAAACAATCCTTCCTCTTTGAATCAAGATCAGCAGCACATTCAGCAACAGCAGCAGCAGCAGAATATGCGGATGAGACATCAGCAACAACCACATCCATCAACTATGAATCACCAACAACAAGCTTTGCAGCAGCAGCAGCAACAACAACAAGTTGCAGCAGCAGCAGCTAGGAGTCAGTCTGTTTCCATGCCGCCTCAGCAAGGAACGCCCCAAGCAAGAACTCAGCAACATTCCGTTCAACAACAAATGCAAAATAGAATGAATTTCTCGCAAATACAGCAGCAGCAGCAAACCCAACTTCATCATCAACCCCAACACTCTTATAATAATCCATACCAAATGGGTGCGATGGGAATCCCCAATCAACAAACACAGCACCATCACCAGCAGCAGCAGCAGCAACAACAACAACAGAGGCAAATTCAACAACAACAAATCCGTGACTCGAATCAATATGGTGGACAACCTCATGATCACCGACAGTTTTCTTTCGCTCAAAATTATTTCAACTTTAATGCAGAGCCTCCAGCAGCCAAGAGGAAAAGAGGAAGACCTCGCAAGAATCCGAGTAAGGATCCAAATGCACCAAAGCGATCTTATTCTAGAAAGAAGAAAGGTACGGATGAGGGAGGAGGTGGTGGTGGTGGCGGCAACGGTGGAGTATCTGGAAATAACTCTGTTTACAATTTTGAAGAAGAAGAGGAGGATGACATTTATAAAATGAAGCAAAGCAATAGTAATAATAGCACTGTTGCTACGAGAAAAAAGATTTCCTTTGGTTCGAGCTCTGATGAAGATACTGTGAACAAGGCAGCAGCGGCGGCCGCAGCCGCTGCTGCTGCTGCATCTTCTAACAATATGGTTGGGCATCATCCACATCATAGACTTCCTGGTGGTGGACCTATGGGCTATCATCAAGGCATGATGCCTCAACATACCAGGAACTATATGCCACATCAAGGATATCATCCTCAAATGCAGCAGCAGCAGCAACAACAACAACAACAGCAGCAGCAGCAACAACAACAAATGATGAATCAACAACAACAGCATCATCAACAGATGCAACAAATGATGCAGCAGCAGCAACAACAACAACAACAATCTATGGGAAACAACATGCATCAACAGCAGGTTATGTCAATCCAACAACAACAGCAGCAGCAGCAGCAACACAGAGCCATGTCAGTGAATAATAACTATAATAATCGTCCGTCCAGTACACATGGTAGAAATCCATCCACGGATGAGCCCATGTATAGTAGTGAAATTCTAAAGACAGGAACTGGCATAGGTATTAAAATTAAAATTAAAACCAAGAAAAACCAGGAATCAGAGGGTGCTAAAAAGAGAAAAGTGGATCCTAGTGGAAGTGCACCTTCAGCAGGAGGAGCAACAACTACTAATTCTACACCTCCTAATCATGCACTTGGTAGTAGCAATCATATTCACCATCAACAGCAGCAGCAGCAGCAGCAACAACATCACCATCAGCAGCAGCAACAACAACAGCACCACCTCCACCATCCTCACGCACACCATCATCATCATCAGCAGCAGCAGCAGTCCTCTCTTGCTTCGAAGCCCTCTACTGTGACCTCCTCTTCTCTCCAACAACAACAACAAACGCATCAGCAACATGGCAATTCATCAGCTCCTCCTTCATCTACCTATACTCCTTCTGCATCTTTATCCTCTCAGCATACGATGAGTCAACAGATGCAAATGCAAAGACCTGGTAATCCCTCTGGGCCTTCAGCACAACACATGATCCCTCAACACCACATACAGTCTCAACTTCAACAACAAACTCCCAAGTGTTCAGTATCTAGTCCATCACCAATCCAGCAGCAGCAGCAGCAGCAACACGCTGCAAGATTTAAATCCCAAATGCAACAACAGCAGCAACGCCCTGGAGGCCCTGTTTCACCTGCTGGAATGAGGCCCCAAAGTCCCTATGTATCTCCCCATGGATCATCACCCAATTTCAGTGGAAATCCTGCTGCCGTTGCAACTACTTCGACTACCAACAACAACAACAGTAGTAGTAGTAGTAGTAATAGTAATTGCAATGTTAATAATAGTAGTAGTAATAATAATAGCAGTAACAGTACTAGTGCTAGTGCTAGTGCTAATATTAATAATCCCTTTAAAATGAATGGACCCACAAACGGTATGAACAACTACTATTCTCACAGAATGAACTCACCCTTCCACGAACAGTCGGCGCAACAGTTCTACCATCAAGGCGGCTACAATAGTTACAATAATCAGGGAAATCATCGCTTTGCTGGATTGCAACAACAACAACAACAGTATTACAATCAGCAGCAGCAGCAGCAATATAATCAACAAGCATTTGATTATAATAGTCAGCAACAGCAAGTGCAAGGGATGTTTCAAGGTGGAAATGGAAGCAGTTATGGAAGTGCATCCAATATGTACATGAATGCTGCTCCGGGACAAGGTATTCAAACCAATTCTTCGCCAATGCACCATGGAAGTAACATGCATATGCCTATGCCTGGTGTAGGTCTTCCTCGTGTTAGTCCTTCAGTGGGAGGTCAAGCTCGTAGTAGTGCGACTCCTCTTGTCTCACCCTCTCCTTCCGATCATTCTCCTGCCTCAAATCACAATCCTTTAACTCCGGCAAGTAACTATGGGCCCACGACACCTCAGAGTTGTGGAGGTCCTCAAACTCCTCAGCATTCACAAAATCCTTCCGTCCCACCTTCTGCTCCTTTAGCAAGTCCTATGACTCCTGTTGCACCCAAAACACCTCAAAGTGTTGGGTTTCCTCTATCTAATAATCCGCCATCATCTAGCGCTGCCAACACTCCTTTGCCGCCTCCAGTAAATCAACAACCTTCTCCTCTCTCAAATGAGTCGGATCTCAAATCTCCATTAGCTAATATGAAATCACCGTCCGGAGGAACTTCGTCAAATTTAAGAAAAATACGTCGACCTAGTAAACAAAAAGATGAGGAACCCATAGGTGGCCCCTTATCTAACAAGGCCACTTCTGAACCAACGCAGTCAACTTCTCTGCAAAATTCCCCTGCTCCTGTTAAGACTTCTACACCTTCTTCCCCTGCAATCAAGTCAGAACCTGATCCTCCTCCTCCTCCTCCCCCTAAAGAAACACCAAGAGGAGCTGGAGGAGCTCCCAAAGCAATTAAATCTCCAATCTCTCCAAAGCATGATGTGATAAAAGAAGAAATCAAAGAAGAAGTCGAAAAATCCGATTTTGTTGCACGGTGGGCTGAGTTGGATGAAAAGGTTTTAAAGAACATTTTTAGTTATGGAATTGTTAATGATGGATCATCTTTCATGGTCCGGGTATCCCGTGTCTGTTCATCTTGGTTTAAAGCTGCCACCGATCCAGAAATTTGGACTCATCTAGACTTTTCAGCTGGAAAATTGAAGGAAAAGTATAGAAACGATAAAAAACTTGAGATCTTTCTCAAGAAGTATCCCAATGTTCGTGAACTCAAGTGTGGGAATTGGAGAAATGCTGTCGGCTCTTCTACTTTGAAAATCATTGTTGCTAATTGCCCGAAAATAGTATCTCTTAGTTTCAATGGATGCTTCAAATTAACCAATGAGGATTTGAAATTTATCGGCGATAACTTTGAGCATTTAGAGAGGCTGGATCTCAGTAATGTTTCGGTAAGTCTAATAATAGAACTCCTTATAAATATAATAAGTACTATTTTGTGTCCATCATTATAGCCGTCTTCAGGGAGTTCGCGTAGTGCGGTTTCGAGTACGTGTTTGTCAGAATTCATTATCGTTTTAGGTAAACGTCTAACATACCTCAACATATCGAACAATAAAATGGCTGGACTGCCCTTCGTGTTTAAGGCTCTCTCCGTAAGTTTGATGACTCTGAAACTGAGATTTAGGATGCTCCAGTATACATACATACTTATTATATTATTTTATTTATTTTATTATAGTCAAATAGTTCGAATTTACGTGAGCTGGATATATCAAATATTACAACAACCTCTCGTGATACAATACTGATTAATATGGAGAAATTTCAGAAGGGATGTCCTCTTCTACGGGCCTTGAACTGTAACCATACTATGATAAGTTTATCAGAGACTCCAATAAAGGAGCAAGTGCACTCCCCTGGGTTTCCATTATTAGAAAGACTGCAAATAGCTGTGGATTCCAGGGGTTACTTTGAAGGCATGGATGATTCACAAATAGAGAGGATTCTTAAAAAGTCGGATAGACTTCGCCATTTGGATATACGGGGTTGTCAAAGAGTTTCGGACTCTTGTCTCATTCGATTACCAACATGGGATATTGAAAACCTTATACTTAGTGGCTGTTCAGCTGCATCCGCTTCTGCAGATGGACTCGAGCTTATGGTGCGAAAATGGGCTGATAAATTAGTTGAAATGGAAGTTAGCAATACTCCTGGTGAAAGAGCTGTCAATTATGCGGTGGAGGCGTTTGTTGAAGCCGATACAACAAAGATTAAGTACGTTGTTTGTCGCTACGAGTTTAAAGTATTTTATACTTTTTCTGTAGTTGATTCTTATTAAACATATGTATAGATGTAGTACATACACACACAAACACACACACACATGTTGGAGGGACTCCCCCCCCCCCCCTGTGTGTGTGTGTTTGTGTGCACAATCGACATTTTATACTTCTCTTAACTCCTCTAACTCTACATTTTCTTTCTTTTATTTTGCAGGAAGCTTAATTTGAGTTGTACAGCTGTGAGTTTGAAGCCATTGACTAGATTATTGAAGAACTGTCCCTCACTTGAATACCTTAACTTATCCTCTTGTCGGGGTCTTGCTAGAGGCATGAAAAGGTTATATCAAACCAGACCGGATATTATAAAACTAAGAACAGAAATCATTGAAGGAAAGTTCAATGACAATGACGATAGCGACGATTAATCATCATCTTCTCTATTAGTATCCATCACTAGTGGGTGAACATGCTCCTACTGATTATTCATTACCTATTTATTTATTTGTTCTACAAAAGGGACTCAAGTAGGCATCTACTACTACTACTACTACGACGACGACAACAACTATTATTTTTTTTAAATGAATTTTGTGAGCCAAAGTGGAACACGTAAATGAGGCGGAGAAAGAAATTAAAATTATAGTTTTGTTATTCTTATTCTTATTATTATTATTATAGTTGTATAATTATCGGATCGGAATGATAATAATCGATTTGTTATTATAACTACTTCTACTACACCACCACCACCACTACTACTATTACTACTACTACTTCTATTATTATTATTATTATTATTATTACTACTATTATTGATGAAATGATATTTGTTATTATTATTATTATTAAAGAATTTTAATGAAGAAGAAAGGATAATGCTATTTTCTACATGATACAAAAATGTAAAAAAAAAAATCGAACAAATATTATTTGAATGTGTTTTAAAGATTTCTTAATATTTTAAGAAGACGAATTTATTATATTATTACACTGATAAATAAATATAAAATAAACTGTTATATTCTATTTATGTAGTTCACTCAATTATAAGCAAATTCTGATGATGATTTCTACAAGTGTGAAAGGAAATTGAGAGGCATCGAGCATACAGTTAGTTCTTCGTATCTTCGCTCCTTTCATTCCTTCTTAATGAAGGCGTAAAGACTCTACGCATATATAATTAATTATTATTAATTAAAATAAAGACTGATTCGATATTATTTCTTATAGCTGTTATATCTCTAGGTCAACCGTCGATCACCTTAATAACGTGACATGAAAGGTTTCGAAGTATTGAACGGCGATGTTTGTGTCAGAAACTACGTCATGTAGAATAAAATCTATTCATTCTTATTGTCTTATGTCTGTTCATCTATAAGTAACATGCATGCCATGGAAGGCCAGAATTAACATAGAAGTCTCCATTGATGACATATTTATGTACGTGACGTCATTTCAATACATAAAACATCAAATTTACGAACGCTCTTCCGAATATGATTTCTGGATAATTATTGATTAATATACAAATTACTTCCGTCTGATATGGAGTCATGAACCATTTACGCAAGTTCAAGCCTTTTCCTATCCTCCGCACTCCTTTATCTCCTCCTACGAGCGGGAATTTAAGCCGAGTCATTAAGGATGTTGAGAAGCTTCGATCCATTTGTCGTCACGGAGGAGGCTCTCGGGGAATACAAAAACATGAAGGAGTGAACAAAAAGGTTCTTCCTCGTGATCGAATCACGGCAATCTCATCAGGAAAAGGCTTTTCACTGGAACTAAGTGCTACGGCTGGGCTGGGTCTTGAGTATGGAGATGTTCCTGGTGGAGGTGTTCATACTGGAATCGTTCATATTCGAGGATGGCCAATTATGGTCATATCCAGCGATGCGACGCTCAAGGGTAATTACTCATATCCTTCTTTCTCCTCCATTTCCACACTCATTTCTTTATATGTACTTAACTAGGGGGAACCAACTACCCTATTACGGTCACAAAGAGTCTTCGTGCCCAAGAAATTGCTCAAGAAAATCAAATTCCTTGTTTGTATATAGTTGACTCTGGAGGAGCCTTTTTGCCGTTGCAGTCAGAAATCTTCCCCGATGTAAAGCATGGTGGACGCTCCTTTCGGAATCAAGCTGTTATGTCTTCTGAAGGAATTCACCAAATGTCTATTGTTTGCGGACATTGCACTGCTGGAGGCGCTTATACTCCAGCCATGACGGATGAAAACATTATTGTCAATCGGATCGGAAACATTTATTTGGGTGAGAACTTGCCTCAAATCAATTGAAACTCTTGATTAATTAATAAGGATAATTATAATATGTACATATACCCACGACCACTAATTACCCTATCCACGCCTATGGAATTAGGTGGACCTGCACTTGTCAAAGCGGCTACTGGAGAGATTGTGAGTGGAGAGGAATTAGGAGGTGCGAAATTGCATTCCTCCATCAGTGGAGTGACGGATCACTATGCATCATCAGAGGAGGAAGCATTTGAAATCATACAGGATATCGTTTCATCACTCAATTTAGGGGGAAAGGACTTTATAGATGAGGAAATCACGGAAAAGGATCCTCCTCTAAGCAGCGACATTGATGCATACTTAGATGTAGTTCATCCTTGGGATAGATCTCACATCTACGGGTTTTTAAGTAATATATTGGATGGAAGTCGTTTTCAGGAATTCAAGACAACTTTTGGATCTGGACTCATAGTGGGCTTTGGTTTTATTCATGAACAATTGTGTGGAATCGTTATTAACGATGGGAATTTAGGTAGACTCTCTCTCTCTCTCTCTCTCTCTTTTAAAATACTACTATCAAGCATATTTATGTCATTTCCTAGGATTATCATCTAATGACTGCCAAAAAGGATCTCATTTTATGCAAATCTGTGATGCAAGGCATCTTCCCATAATCTTTTTTCAAAATGGAGGATCGGTTAGCTCATCAGCCGTTGTCAAGAGCTCCTTGAATGATGAAAGTACTCTCAAGAACCGGTCCAAATTCATTTCTGCACAATCCACAGTTAGTGTTCCCAAAATCACAATCAATGTAACTGGCGTTTCAGGGGATGAAAACTATACTTTATGTGGACCAGGCTTTGGGCCAAGATTCTATTTCTCCTGGCCAAATGCCAGCATTACCAAGTCAGACAGTCTTTCCCTTAAATTGATAGAAGATGAGAAGGAGACTTTGTCATCAAAAGACGGGGGCTCGGATTCCAAGAAAAGACCTTCAATTTCCAAGTTTTCTTTTCCATCTAATAGTGCACAATTTGCAGCTTCTAGACTAACGAATGACGGTATCATTTTACCCTCAGAGACTAGGAATGTGCTAAAAGAAGTTTTATTACTTGTGTCCCGACAGCTGGATCTGAGTCCAAAGAAAATGAAAAAGCCAGTGTTCCGAATGTGATGGGCCATTCCTTGCTAGCTATCTCTCTATGATTTTTTATTATGATCGAATCAATGCAATCATATTTATTTCTTTATGTGGACTTTATCCTTACCCACAACACCACGTAAACACATACAAAACATGTTATTTATTAAAATGCTTAGTAGTTGTAGTAGTTATGAAGGCAGATATGAAATATATACCTGTGCAAGCAATGCTCACTTTTCAGCACCACCTATTATCTTAATTCACATCCAAGATATGTACATTCATATGTATACAGCATAGAAACTCAAATTGCTATCAGTATACATATGTTGAGACAAAAACTTGTTCCTCATTCCCCTCCCCCCATAATGCCTACACTTTTTGGATGTCTCCATCATCAATCAAGACAAAAGTGACTTGCAACTCTTTCACTCTGGGTCCACGATACCTATATACATATATTGTACGTGTACACCAGGGGTACTCGACTGGTCTTGCACTGAGACACATATTTCCACATGGTCAATTTGTCTCACCCATATTTATTAAATGTTCATGCCGATTGGTAGTATCATTGTTCTAAATATTTTGGCCCATATCAGTGTTTTAATATAATTGAGTCTGATAGGTGTAGTATACCATAAACTACACTTTCCATATTGACCCCCCCCCCCCTAGTTTGAGAAGACCTAATATTAGTTGATGTAATTTACATAATAAACGTACAGTGCGTTTATTGAATTGTATCATCAAAAAATAGATTTAAAGTAGTCATTGAATTGATTTCTCTGACATTGGAATCGATTCCCAAGTCTAGTGTAGAAAGTTTACTCAAAATTTAGAATCACCCTCATCTCAGACCTATTCATAAATCATGACCAATCTAGGTTAGAAAATAGATCTGTTTTGACTCCTACCAATTCAACAGTACTATACAAACTCATTTCTAGATTTAAAATTACAATATTACAAAATAAGATCCCAGTTAGATTGTGCTCTAGGTAACTGGGCCTAATTCTTTGCAGGGGGATCTTGCAGTACGCTGGGGGTACTGAGATGGTCATGAATGTCTCTATAACTAACTATGCAATCTAAAACATGATAAATTATGCAAACGGGAAACAAATACATACATATCTAAATTTATGTTGTCTTGAAGCAATAGAAAGCTTACAAGTCTATTTTGCCACTTTGTTTTATAGCTTGGATTTCAGTAAGTAATTTTTTTTTTTTTTTTTTTGGTGATCTCCAATTTTTTCAAAAGTAAATATTAAATCAAATTATCACCGAAATGAATGCATGTTTTCTATAAACTCTTTGTGTGATTTGCATCCGTTTTCTCTTCTAATGCATCACAATCTACTTCGAAACTCTTTATTCTTCGATTGTGGAACTCTGGGTACATTGACTTAATAAAAATTAGATCTACTATACCATACAACAACACATATGTATATAAAATTATTTATGAGCAGTCTAATTTTTTAAGGTCCACTTGTATAAAAAATTCCAGCAATCTTCTAATTCATAATACAAGTTTTTAGACAATAATATCATGTATCATGACTTTTTCATACTTCAATGGAATTGACCCAACTTGGACTGTAATGAATCATGACTTGACTTAAAATGTGTCCTTATATTTGAAAATAATGATACAAAAATAGTTGGAATAGTATCGCAAAATGTCTGTTTGCAATATAAACTTCCTTCTGAGACAAAATAATTGTCAATTTATAATGATGGATAATATCAAACAGTCGTGAAAGTAAATTTACATGTCTTCTCTACAGGACCGGCGTGAATGAAAATGACTTGACGTTGCCCCTCATACATCATTATAAATTAATGATGATTGTTCACTTTCAGAGATCCATGTGTTGTAGGAAGCTTTCATGTTGAAACTTTTAATTGACTAAAAAGATCATTTGAATTTCCGAGTCTGATTTTGTGTATTAAAAATCTATTCAAAGTTGCAAAGTTGACAATGATTGGATGTTAGAAAAAGTTATAAGCATAATTAATTTGTCTTAATTGCTGTTTATTTATTTTTTAAATGTCAAGCATAAAAAGTAATGTGTCACGATCTAAATCGTTAATTTACCTAACATTTATTTTGATCATAATCAAATTATGTAAATAGCTACAAATCGTAGATTGACTAATTTTGTCAACTTTTTTTCAATCCCCTATCTTGGTATTTACCTATTAAGTCTAAAATCCATATGAATATTCCTGATAGTCCAGGTGATTCATTCTCCTTTTTATAACTTTGCAAATAAATCAAAATTTCTTCCGTACAAATATTGGTATCCATAAATAGGAATGTAAATCATATGCAATTCGGGCATGTTATAAAAAAAGAAAGAGAAAATCAACCTGGCAACCCTGACAATTTAATGAATATCGAGGGGGGAAACAGCTTGAGCTGTCATGACGTTTTACTGAGCTACAAGCTGCTATTCTCCATTATATATACAACAATAAATAATAATATAGATGAGAGGCATAAAATTAACTGAAATTAATGTCAGGAAATTATATATTTTTAACTAATAATAGTTATACGAGGACTTGAGCCCTTTTTGTTTACATTTTATTTGCTTTATTAAACTTAATGCATGTATTCCTTCATGCGACATCTTTACTATCGGGTAGATGTTCTCCCCTCAGAAATAAAGGAAAAATGATAACAGCTTCGGAAAACAAAAAGACCTGTTTGAAGAGCCAACCCCACTTTTTTATCACACGCCCGAATTGCATATGATTTACATTCCTATCCATAAATTTATTATTTTCTTCACTTAGAATTAGATCATTACTCTTTGTATGAGAGTCTTTTTTAACAAAACCTCCCGTGCTGGTCTTACATTTCAAACGTAAAGGTTTTTGTAAAAATCTCACAGAGTTACTACAATCTCGTTTGGGTCTTGAGTGTACTTTATAGAGTACCATGGGTACATATTGAACAGAGTCTTCAAACTCTTCTCTTACAATTTCCATTCTTAAAAGAGCTCTCCGTTTCGTAATATACTTTGTTCCAATCTTTAATCTACATCAGATTATTTTCCCTCTTGGGTTTTCTTCAACCAAGTCCTCAACTTCTTTATACAGTTCCATTTTGACTTTTTGTTTATATAAGAGGCACTAGTGTTTCTTCGTTTTTTGAACTTTTGTGCACTGATTCCTAGGAACCATTTGAATCTTCTGAGCATTCTCTCCAAATCATTGCCAATAGCAACATTTATTTAATCAATTGTTCAAAGTGTTTTATAATTCCTTCAAACTCAAAGTCTTCTTCTAACAAAGGGATCACATTCAACTTTTTTAAATATTAGGTCTCTTGATACTCGAGGCTAATGAAATTGGGCAATATAATCAGTGTAAAAATTCTGGTAGTTGCAAGTATTTTTTATCATGGTCCCTCAAATCATATGAGACCCAAAATTATCAGGTCTTGCCGATTTTATCACCTTTGATTTAATTTCAAATGTGTCCTGTGATAATGTTTTTAAGTGATACACAACGTTCCTCATTCCTAAAGTTGAAATCTTATTTTGATTACAGCACCACAGTTATTTTCAACCTATTGAAATCCTGCATCATAATAATGGACATCTGAGCAAGACATAAATGTAGATATTAATCGGCGATAAGTGTTGAAAAGCTACTCCCTCCTTTCATATCACAACGAACAAAATTTCCACTCTTGTTCCAAAACCTTACAATCAACACCTTTTCTAATTAACAATTATTGATGAATGATTTTCTCTTTGGGTAGCATAGAAGTAATTTAAATATTAATTTATAGACGTTCTCGCATATATGGTAAACAATTTAGTATTTACCTCAACTCTAAGAGCTGTCAAATAGAGCCATCACGTTAGCATCTCCACAAGAGGCGCATATCTCAATATACATATTTCTTTTACTCTCCGAACTGGCTATAAGTGGAACAATATTTAGATGTTATTATATACTTATATACTTTGGTTCTTCTCTTTAATATTAGATAATGTCATGTTACATCTTCAGAAACATTGTTCTTCTTTGATCTCTTCTCGATTGACTCTTTCCCTGGGCTTGCTGTCCTTTGAAATATATTCTTGTTCTGGGATTTCGGACTTGATGTAGGCTAAGGAAAGACCTCTTTCCCTTTTGTATATTCTATTTACCAGTCTTTCTAAGGCAAATAGCGTTTAAGGCTTTGAATGTTGAACCAGTGTCCTCATCTAACGTCGGTTCATTAATTGGCGCATTAATTTCGTCTCTGTCAGAAAGCATATTCTGTATACTTAAATGTATTTCGGCAGCCTAGATCCTTTCCACTACGGCAAGTCCTTCCGGAATTGTTGAGATCTCTTGGCTTGGATAATCTAATTTTAAATTTCTAGAATAGACTTCTCCATGCCATCTCAAGATTAAAAGGAATGTTCGTTCTCTTCATCTTATACTTCTTCCATAAAGCCTACCCTATTTTTCCTTCCATAATTTACTTCAATTTCAGGTGATCAATCTCAGATCCATATTTTAATTTTTATTTTAAGAGGATCCTATTACATTTTCATCCTTTTCAGGCCCCTTACACTAAATGAACGACCTTGATCTATATTTCATCGTTCTTTTATGTGTTTAAAATTTATAAACAACCCTAGATATTTTTGATATATTTTCTACTCAACTATTGAAATAATGATGAGCTTGAGTCAAAAATTAAAAATTCTCTAGTGTAAATGAACTAAAGGATTTATCATGTACAGCTTCAATAGGCTATAAAAAAAATAACAAAATTATACGGCTATTAAACCTGAGCTAAACTTTTTTCACTTATACGTACATGACTATTTTTTATCTTTAGTATTTTGATTGTATAAGGCCATAATAAATTTAACTCCCCATGAGCTCATCAAGAATGTAGGTATTCTAGTTTGAAGTGATGATCAAGAACATACTGAAGTCTTCTTAATTTTCCTACATATTTAAAAAATACCTCCTTCTTTATTACGGGCCCTCATCGTCGTTTATTAGCCCTACATTTGATGTGATAGATTTTTAAGTAACAGTAGTTGTTGAATCTTGTTTGAGTGGTTGTAGTAACTCCTTTTTTAGTTCCTTCATAGGATCCAAGTATGGGGGAAGTAGATGAGATAATTTATAACAAAGTAGAAACGGAATTGCATGGACATGCCTCTGTTTGTGCAAGGAATAAGGAGGTCCTAAACAGTGGATTTCTATCAGATGTGACCTTCTTGGTTGGAGATGAGGAAATCCTGGGTAGATGTCACCATTGTTGAAAAGTCAGTATCCAAAATTATATATACATAATATAAACTTACAAATATTTGGCAACCTTTTTTTTTGTGGCGTCGTACTGACTTTTCAACAGGGAAATTTTGAGTTTCCTTCAGACTCTCAAGAGAGATTTTCTGCACACAAGTTAATGCTCTGTACTGCAAGTCCTGTCTTTTGTAGTATGCTCACGGGAGATTTCTGTGAGTCAAGAGAGTCTCTCATAGAAATTCCAGACGTAAGCCCCTCAGCCTTTAGGGTCATGCTCACTTACATCTACACGGATGACATACATTTGAATCCTCAGAACGTTGCATCGACACTCTACTGTGCAGAAAAGTATGGAATTCCATTCCTAAAAGACAATTGCATCGGCTTTATAAAGTCAAATGCGAATAATCCCAATGCTTGCCTTCTTTTCTCTGAGACAAGACGCCATCTTGTTGCCGACTTTGTACCTTTTCTTAAAAAATCCCTCCTTTTCAATGCAGAGGAAGTACTCTCTTCCGAATCCATCATTGAACTGGACCTAGAATCATTGAGAGAATTACTCTCCTCAGATGATCTCAACTGTAAGGAAATCATTGTTTTCCGTGCTGCAATGCGTTGGGCCTCGGCTGCTCTGTTCAAGAAAAAAAATCAAAATGTCTCAGGAAGTGTTCTAAGAGAGACTCTTGGCTCTGTTTTTGATTTGATTCGTTTTTCTCGTCTCACTCCATCACAATTCGTGAACGAAGTGGTTCCATCTGGGTCACTTAAAGACAGCGAAGTCCTAGACGTTCTTCAAAAAATTGCAAAAAATAAAAGCAAAAATTTCATTCACTATACTCGAAAGCATTCCCTTCAAGTTGTGGGTCGATTTGATTCCAAAATCCTTGTCAATACGTCCGTAAATCATCATTCCATACGTTTTAAAGTCAACAAAAAGGTGAAAATCCATGGCTTTGGTCTCTTTTTCTCCACGTCCCTCAAGGGCTCTCAGTTCTCTGGAAAAATGTACTTGGACTCATTGGAGCCAACACCAGCAAGACTAGGAGAACATACATTTGAAGTGACTCCGACTCATGACTTTAAGTACGGAATCTCCATGCAATTCTTTCAGGACCCTCTTTTAATTTATCCTAGTCTCTCCTACTCTGCTTCTGTTTTGTACAATGTTTCGGAGGGTGAGGAGGAGGAAGAGAGTCACTACTTTTATTGTGGACTCCATGGAAGAGACAAAATCAGAGTTGAGGACGTGGAGTGGACTTTTGAGGATAGTCCAGGGATTGATTGTGATGATACGTGTGTTGAGGAGGGTCAGATCCCTTATATCTACTTTCAAACACTCCCATGACTCAATGAGTTTTATCTTCACTAATTCTGTTAAATTATGCAACTATCATTCTTAATTTAAGCATCAAAATAGGTAAAAATCTTAACTCCGTCCCTAATTTCAATGCTATCTTTATTTACGGTATATTTATTTACGAGGCAAGTTGCGTGGGAGTTACGTAGGTATGACAATACTTCTTTGTGCTCTAATACGGTACTTTAAGCATCACAAGTGTGCATGGAATACTTACAAACAGTTTGATTCACTCACTTGTTGCTACTTGAATCATCACCGTCTTTGCATGCCTTATAAACAGTGTGCAGACATAAATAGATAGTACCTGTTTTTAGCTAGACACTGTTGCTTTTAGCTCTAAATTTGAACATCTTTCATTGAAGGTGAAAAGGAGAAAAATGAACAGTTATTTTTTTTTTAGTATGTCAATCATTTTTTCTTTTTGCAAAAATATACAATGACATTATCAAAGTATACTTACTTATTTAAGTAATCTCGGGGAACTATACCTTTTCAAGTTCAATATGGGAATAAACGTAAAGATTTAGTTGAATGCTTACTTTCCTATTAGTCTTAAAATTTACCAATCTTGTTTCTGGACGAGATAATTTTTATTCTCCATATTTCAAGATCAATGGGTCGTTCATCACATAGAAGCAGATGCTTTACATTTGCAACAGCTTCTAAAGGGATCAATTTTCATGTTATTGGATGTATTGGTCCCTTGGCCTTGTTCATCATGAGGTGAGACAAGGAAGTTTCAAAGAGGATACAGCAATGGAGTGGGTGCGTGAATGCTTAAGAAAAGCGAAGGATGTATATGGAGGGGCCAGTAGTACTTGGTATTGATAAGGCTCCGGCTCACTCCAGCATTGAAGATGTTTTGAATGAAGATGAGTTTTCAATTTACAAAATTTTAATACTTGGGCCTTACAGACCTATGCTCAATCCAATTTTTCTATTTTCATTAATTATAAAATGTATTACTATGTTTAATTTCCTGAATATTGTTTTTTATTATTTATTCTCATATTGAACTTGAAAAGGGTATCAAATTTGTCTTGACATTTTATTCAAATTCGTTAGCTCTGATATACTTACAGACATAATTGTCAACCAAGAAACATATTGTAAATATTTCTCAGAATATTCATACCTATGTTGGGACATTGAATGTGTTTTTCAAAGATTTCCTAAATGTTTATATACAAAGTATGTCCTAATGAAGTTCAATAAAGAATTTTAATAATAAATAATAAATTTTCATTCAATTTCGAGTAAAAATTCGCTAGAAATCTAAGACTCACGGTAGAGCTACTTAAGTAGTAGCGAGCAGAATAATTAAGAAACCAGATGAAATCCTTCTGGGCACTACTAATTAAGTAGCTCTACCATGAGTCTTAGATTTCTAGTGGACTTTTGCTCTACATTGAATGAAAATTTACACATTTAGATGGTCGATTTCATCTTAGTTAAGGTCTCAGCCCTTGAATGCATTCCTTATTCATGTAATTTTCAAGGATTTATTTTAGTACAAATGTTTTGGCCGACTTTTGGGCCTACTCCCTTCCCCTACGCCCCTAGGAGTCCCTTTAGGCCAAAACAAAGACTGGAAATTGAATTTGTATTTAATACACTAGCAAATCATTATTTTTTAATGCCAAAATGAGTATCCTTCTAGTCTTAAATTCAAGTTGAAAAATGGGGCAAATTAGTTCAAAAGGTAGGGTTCGATTTCTCAAAAAAAAAATATTATTTACAGATTTGAAATCAGTGTTCGAAATTGAATAACTCTTATTAAACTTATAGCCCTTAGAATTTTGAAAGTTCAAATTTGTTGACCTTTGTTATTTTGCTATGTATTTTATCTCTATGGGTATAATTGACTATTTGGTGAATGATTGAAAGGGGAGCAACTTTAGCTATCATTAGGAATGTCAATAATATGCAAATCGGGCTTGTAATAAAAAAAGAAAGAGAAAATCATCAAACTGGACACTCTGACAATTTGATGAATGTTGAGAGTGAAGCAGCTTGAGCTGTCATGACGTTTTACTGAGCTACAAGCTGCTATTCTCCATTATATATACAACAATAAATAATAACATAGACGAGAGGAAGAAAATTAACTGAAATTAATGTGGGGAAATTATATATTTTTAACTAATAATAATTATAAAAGGACTTGATCTCTTTTTGTTTACATTTTATTTGCTTTATGAACCTTAATGCATGTATTCCTTCATGTGAGATCTTTACTATCAGGTGATAAAGGAAAAATGATAACAGCTTTGGAAAACAAAAAGACCTGTTTGAAGAGCCAACTCCACTTTTTTATTACAAGCCCGATTTGCATATTATTTACAATCCTAGCTATCATGACGATTTACAATATGAGGTACAAGCAGCTATTCTCCTTTATATAGCTAGGTGAAGACATTTATTTTATGTGAATAAAATGAGATGAGAGAAAATAAACTCAAATTGATTAATAAAAATAAAAAACCCAAATGTAATATTCAAAAACTCAGGTACTTCAGCTTTGAATAAATGAAAGCTTGTTATTAACAGTTGAAAGTCCAGATAAGGTGACATCATAATTTTCTTTGAAAAAATAGAATTACTCACGTCGAGCTTTTTTGTCCACTCCCAACCTCGACTGACAAAGGGGAAAGGAAAAATTTGGAAAAGCAACTGGTAGCAACCCTTCTGTATTTTCTTCGTTGCCAAATTGTTAATATTGGGCAGAATTTATTATTTCGATATACCATATATTTATAAATTCTACCAATTACAAACCAATCGTTACTACTTGTAATATATTTAAAAATTGAAAAAAAGGGCGCGCAATCCTTGATTTAATATATTTTTCATGCATCAAAATCAAAAATAATAATAATACCCTTTTTTGAGTTCATGACACTTAGAGTTAGCTGCTTTAAATCAAAAGAGTCAGCTGATGAAAAACAGATGATAGGAGAATCCGGTGTGTTTTTGTTTATCCCAAAAAGCTCGTCGTGACTCCGTTGGTTTTCAAAATAGGAAAGTACTAGAGGCATTAATAGTACATAAAATGAAGAAAGAACAAATTCACTCAATGAATGTCTTCTACGCCTCTTATTCGAATTTTTTGAAATATTTGTGACAACCCCTATTTATAATAATACTACTAATTATCATCATTTGTTGATCATAATTATGAATTTATATGGAACTAAGCCGTAGCAGTATCATCATATTCCATTCATCTCATTCACTATTCGTTTAAAGCAAAAGGGTTTCAGTGAACATGATCGAGATCAATAATAGTTTATGCTTGTTATATATTTATTGTTATGATTTAATCTATGTATGTACATATAGATTTTATAACTTTGTGTTTATATCATAGAGTTAGATAAAGACATGCATTTAAATGAGTGTTTAAATAGAGTGGGTTCTGTGTTCGTCTGTGGTCATTGAAATGAGTACTGGTTCCAAATTTTTGACGTCCTTGGACGAGTTTTTTGTTCACTAGAAACCTCAACCAGAAGGAACCTCATTTTGTGCATTAAAAAATAGTGATTCGCTATTGTATTTAATGCAAGTTCCAATTTCAGTCATTGTTGTGACCTAAAGGGACTCCAAGGGGCCAAATCCTTTGTACTTAAATAACTCATTGAATATTACATGAATAAGGAATGCACTCAAGAGCTGATACCCACAGCTTTCAAATGAGATGTCAAGCGTCCGATAATAATCCTTGATTAAGAAGAAATCGTACATCTAAATGTGTTAATTTTCATTCAATTTAGAGCAAAAGTCCACAAGAAATCTAAGACTCATGGTAGAGCTACTTCAGTAGTAGCGCCCCGAAGGATTTCAGCAGATTTCGTAACCGTTCGATAGATCGTTTAGATAGACGATTTCTTCTTAGTTAAGGATTCTTATCGGGCGCTTGACATCTCAAAGATCAAAGATCTTTGTAATGTTTTGACATTACAAATGAGGTGAAATAATGTCTAAATTATATTTATAACCTTTGCATTGAACACAACACATACCTAAATACCTGGCTACTATGAAGAATTAATTCTTCGTGCGATGGCTTTACATGAGGTACAGAAAAGTCAGTCTAAGATAAAGTACATTCCTTCCCTTAATTTAAGACTCGAACATCATCAATTGATTTGACGTAATCTTAGGAGTGGTTTGTATATACAGTGATCTATTTTTCATGTCTATAACTAATTAATGTTGTCAATGGCACAAGAAACAGTAATCAATCATAAAAATAAGTAGAATTTCAGGGTCTTCAGAAAATAAAGTTTTTATTTTCAAACAAAATATGTAAATCTTTTGAGTCTCTTTATTCTGGCTCGAGAGAGAGTCAATTTGATTAATTACTTTCCAGTACAGTTAATGAAAAGATAAAAAAGAATTGACTTAGTTTTGTATTATTCATAATATTAGAGTATCCATTTTTGTGTCTTTGGTTTTTAATAGATTTCATTCATAACTTTTTTCAATGGGATATTAGACTATTTATTTTTAATTTAATTGTAGATGATTCTTCAGTCTTTAGGAAGAGCTAATTTGAATTCTACTCATCAACATTTATATAAAACACTTATGAGGGAAAGAGAAATAGAACAATCGATAGCTGCGAGGATAATACTGTGCGAATTTTTATATTATTGGGATAATGCCGTGTGGAATAATTGTCTATTTTTTAGTATCCAGGTAAAACAACAAAAGATGCTCAAATTTTTGCTACACCAAGTATTTTACTGTAATCCTAGTGAAAAGGATTCCATGCAGAGGGTACTTTAAAATTTAGGACTCTTTATACGGAGAAAATAAAGGGACGAGATTGGATAGATCCGAACAGAACACGGAATGAGAAAAATTGTATGTTCCATATTCAGAATCAGATGAACCCTAGAACTCATTATGCAACGAAAATTTTTAGATTTTCTATTAATGTATGTATGTACACATTTTGCATTTAGACATATTCTGAATCCCAGAGCTAGAGAATCGAACTCGAGCTCAAGAACTCTGAGACTTGACTCGAACATGTAAAAATTGCCTCATGAATAGTGCAGAGAGACGGTGATTTCAGAGTCGACTCAGATTCGAAATTACAAATTTGGACTCATGAACAATATTGAGCAGGGACTCAAGTCTCATTAAACTACAACTTTATGTAGAAAACCTTAGACTCGACTTGGTATCAAACTCAAAAGCTAGACACTGGATTCCGACTCGTGTCTTACGTAGATTATCTTTTTTTAATAAGAAATAAAAATAATATTTGATGGATTGTGAGACGAGTAACTTATTAAGAAGTCACATCCTTTTTGACAAAAGTTTGACGATCATGAAATGAAGAATTCACATGCAAGTTTGATGATTTGCATATAGTTTGTACATCCATAAAAGATTAGTCTTATCTTAGTAGCAACATTTACTTTGGAATGACGTCAATGGAGGTTTGTGAAATCTTTTCTTTTTATCACTAAGTAAATACTTGAGTGTGATCGAATTCTTAGATTAAACAAAATGAACATAAATTATTAAGTTATCAGGAGAAATGTTACAAAATCTACAAGGGTTGGCAGGAATTTTAAAATAATTCTTCTCTTATATATAATTAGATGCTAATGCTGCCCACGACAAGCTTTTTGGAATAAACAACTGTTTTTCATCAGTTGACTCTTTTAATTTAAAGCAGCTAACTCTAAGGGTTATGAACTCAAAAAGGGTATTATTATTATTTATGAATGATTTTGTTATATAAAAAATATATTTAATCAAGAATTGCGCGTCCATTTTTTCAATTTTTAAATATTATACAAGCTTTAAAGATTGATTTATATATTGCTTGAATTTATAAATGTACATATAGTATATCTAAACAATAAATTCTGCCAAAGATTAAAAAGTTAGCAACAAGGAAAATACAGAAGGGAAGCTACCAGTTGTTCTTTCAAATTTTTCCTTTCCCTTTTGTGATCAAGGTTGCGAGTAGACAAAAAAGCTCGTCGTGGCCACCTCAACGATCTAACAAAGAAAGGACATAATTTCTATAAAAAAAAGAACAGAATATCAATCTTAATTCTTTTCAAAATTATAAATGTGTATTTTTCTCTACAAAAGTCTCATATATTCGACTAGCTTTTTTGTCTACTCGCAACCTCGACTTTTATAAAGAAAAGGGGAAATTGGGAAAAAAAAAACCATATGACTGTTTTGTATAGTTTTTTGATACTACTTTACCCTAAGGGTTGTAGATAATTATACTACTGTCCTTATAAATTCATAAAAGTTTCAGATTCACTGGCTTTAAATCAGTAAAGAGTTATCTGATGAAAGCAGCTGAAGAGTGAAAAAGCTAGTCGTGTTAATTTATAACAATAGACAAATAAGTCCTTCATACTCTTTGAAATTTGAATCCTTAGACAACTTATTCTTTTCTTTAATTAGCAAACAGAACTTGATTAACGATCAATAAGATAATTTCCCAGTGTTTTGTGTATATTTGCATAATTACTTTTATTAAGATTATTTCACCGACCTTAAATTAGTTAATGCCAAGGTTTCTTTGAAAAGCTTGACTTTTCCCAATGTCTTTTTCCAAACGAAAGTATCAGTCCTTTTCAGAATATGGTCTGTACAACTGTATGAAAGAGCTTATTATATACTTTTTGTTCTGTAAGCGGTAAGGACTTCAGTAAACTTCAGGATACCTTAATGTACATAGAGTCAAAAACAAGGGCAATAAAGTTACAAACCATCAAAAGTTCCATTGATGTTTACCCTTGTCATTCTTCAGTGGTGTAATAAATGACAAAAATCCACTGTAAGTTATCTAAAAAATATACTGGTGAATCTGCATGAGAACTAACTGGTATAATACAATTAAAACATCTGCTATTAGTCTGATCTGTAGACTACCATAGCCAATGCTTGGATAGTTTCAAAAAAGATGTTTTGAATCAAGTAATATATATTTATAGATAGATTATTTTGTCAATATCTGTATTTTATAAATTTAAACTAGTATTTAAATACTATATTTAAATCTTCAAATCTCATAGTAACTAGGCACGTAAAGTGATTCATACTTAATTAATTTAATCTTCGATTAAATAAATTAGCATAACATGAATTAACGATAAGATAATTTTCCAATAATTGTATAAAAGCAAAAGAAATGAGTGGAGCATTCACATTTTGATTAGGTCTCAATTCATCATTACAAGAATGACAAAAAAGGATATAACAGTTTCAAGTCGGATCAAGGAACTATTGAAGCCAAAGCAGTTTTTTGATGTTACATTCCTGGTAGGAGAGGAGGGGGGAAGAAGAGTCTATTGAAAGGATTTCTGCCCATAAATGTATTCTTGGATCTGCCAGTCCTGTATTTGAACGGATGTTCACTGGAGGCTTTAAGAAATCAAAAAAGGAAGGCAATGATCTTGAGATTTAGGTTCCCTCTGAATTCAGGGAGTTGTTAAGATGAATATACACGAATGAGGTGACGTTGAGTTTCGAAAACATGGTTCCGCTCCTCTATTGTGCTGAAAAGTATGATATATCCACTGTCAAGGAAAAGTGCATTTCGTCGATGGAAAATGCCCCCTTTTAAAGATCTTTGCTCCCTCTTTTGCTAATCCAAATTGTATGATATAATCCATTTGGTTCTTTGGCTTGAGGATTGTATTATATACAATCCATCTCTGACACTCTCCAATGAGTCCCTTAAAGATATAAAAGGCAATTCAGTGCTAATGAACATTTTTTCATTTGAAACACTGAACCTGGATGAAATTGATGTCTTTAAAACTGCTTTGCAATGGGCATCATCTCAGAAAAAGGATAAGGACTTGAAAGAAATCCTTGGGCCTGCTCTCTATTCCATTCGGTTCCCTCTTTTATCTCTGTCTCAACTTGTGTATGAAGGAATGCTTCCATCAGGACTACTAAAGGATGAAGAGATGATGGATATTCTGAAATACATCTCAAAGTCCAAATCTGCCCTTTTCCCAACTAGCTTTTCCATTCAAAGGAGAGAACGTTGCTTTTATAGATATGAATCAATTGATATTGATGTACCACTCTCAACCCTTCATCACTTCACTGGATTTAGTGTGGATTGTCCAATCCAGATCCATGGTTATGGAGTTTACATTCCTTCAAAAGAAGGTTCATACTTGTCTGGAAGTTTGCGTTTGGAAAAAGTGGATCCCATTCAATAGGAAGAAGAAAGGTGCACCTTTTCAGGAAAATTGTATGAAGAATATGTCAAAAATTCTACAACTACAAGAATTGACTTTGTTGAGCCCATTGAAATTGACTCAAAGACTCTTTATAGAGCTTGTCTTGAATATGACGAGTCGTCGATGGACGTGGATTGTTGGTGTGGAGAAGGAGAAAGAAAGAAAAAGATAGTGGATGAAGTAAAGATTGAGTTTGAAGATTGTTCTGATAGACGTGACAATGAAACAACTGCACAAAAAGGGCAAATTCCACATATTTATTTTAAACGACTCCCTTCTTTATAAAATATCGTAATATTGCAAAGAATTTGATACTTCATTAAACTATAAAAAATGATTTTTTTTTGTATAAATAAAAGTTTGTGATTTTATTCTAAGGATATTCCAAATATCCAAGTCTCTCATTGAAGGCCCCAAAGTCATATTCCTCGTGACCTCTCCCAAGCCGCTCTATCCTCTTCTAACATCCAAAAAGACAGTGTAGAAAATAATAAACCTTCAGTACCAGATCCGGACTCAACGTTTGATAATATCAATGTATACATATAACATATATCCACATCTTTGGAATCCTAAGATACACAAAATTAAAATGGTTCAACCCGATTTTTCTTTTGTGTCACGCATTTTATGCGTCAATTTATGTACGTCTATATCAGACATTATGGAAAATGCAAAATGTGTTTAGAATTGTGTCTTTTGTTGCACTGTTAAGTCATTTTTTTTTTTTAATTTAAAAAATTTATTTAATAAAAAAATAGTGTAAATAGTACAATATAATAAAATTTACATCAGAAATACAACTAGTATTTTTTTAAATTTAAATATACACGTCTTTTTATTTATTCTTAAAATTTGAAGTTATGACTGACGAAACAAATAATATCACATTAATTTTTCGCCTTTCGTATACTACTTATTAAAACTTGCAGTCGAAAGAAATACAAGCTTTTTGGTTAATAGTGCAAATACAATGTTAACAATTTAGGGCTCAAGTCCATGTCCTCATAATAATTAAAATTAGTTTACGACTTATAAGTTAAAAGTATATAATTTTCTGACATTAATTAGAGTTAATTTTCTGCCTCTCATCTATGGTATACATAATGTGATAATCAGTGATGTATAAAAAGGGTCCAGCTGACATGGAAAAAAAGGACGGTTGTTGGCAACATTTGTCTTTTCAAACTTCTTCCTCTTTCTTCTTCTTCTTTTATGACTCAGTTCTATTCCATTCAAAAACAACAAGTGTCATTTTTAAATTAAGTTAAAAAATGCCTGAGGATTTGACTCAGGAACTTGGGTCGCCGACAATGGAGGTAGCAACGCTTAAAAATTTGTCCAGGATACGAGTGTGATGGCATTCCGGCCATGCTATTTCTCGACTTCTTCTTGAAGAAATTTCCGATCATGAGACTTTCAAATCGCTGATGTCACAAGAGAAATCCGGATCCATTCAATAAACATGGTATTAGTAAAGATTTAGGTACATTTGATTTCACGCCTGACCTATCGTAATTCATTGCTTCATGTATTATCCCACTTTCAGTCGAAGGACATCAAAATTGCATCCAATTTATACAAATTGGAGCTCTTAGGTCGAGTCAGTATTTTCAAAATAAAACGGGAAATTGACGAAAAGTATAGATTTATAACAATGGACGAGACTAAGGACTTCAAGTGTGACAATGGTCGAAAAGATATTCCACTTGAAACATTCAAAAGTGGATAGTTTAAAGAATGCCTGATGCATCCATTTGAAGAATATTGTTGCCGTGATAAGCATTGACTTGAAGAATTTTTACTTGTACTAAAATACTCTGATCGTCAATTGTGATTCTGAGAGAGGCTTTTGCATGATGAGGGGGTGTACTTTTATCTAATGTCATAATTAAAGTTTGGCTCGTCTTGTGTATATTGGTCTTCATGAACTTTATTATTCCATTTTTATGGAATATTTTTTCATTTATTTATTTGTTTTTGATGTTTCTAGTTCTTTTAAAACATATGCAATCGATTCAATGACTTGTTATAGTAGTCGATTTCAATGTAATTAATTCCCTGACAATTATTACTTTTTTTCTTTTAAATTATATTTGAAAAATTTAAAATTGTAATTATAACGTATATTTTCATAGTATTATCCATTTGATCTATTTTTTTTGTGTTTATTTATGAAAACTTAAATTGGAATCACATTGGTTTTCGAATCAATGTTTAGTTTTTCTTGTATAAATATATATATATTTTTGAGATAATCATTATGAAATTTCATCCTATTTTATTTTTTTATGGAAAAATTTAAGTGATTACAAAATGTGTTACTTTTGACTGTTTGAAGTTTTTATAATAGTTTTAAATGATAATTAAATTGTTGAATAAAAAAAGTAGACACTATATGGTTAAATAAAATCATTTCATTTAATTGTATTGTGTTTCTTAAATATGTAATATGAATTATAGGATTCACTTATGTGTAAAAGTGTAGTAATTTTTAGGTGCAATTCCGACAGACATATTGAGGCTTATACTATATTAGTATTGATTAAATAATAATTAATATTCGAGTCAAGTCCAAGTCCATTCCAAAATGACTCAGGTCTCATGCTATGGCATTAGTTGCTACAATTTTATGGTTCTATCCTTTACAATTTTTTAATGCCACTTAAAAATAACAATAATCTACTCCTAAGTAAAACATCAAAATAATAAGTTACATTCCACCCCTTCAAATTTAATCGGCTGAAATCCTGCCTTACTTCAAGGGTACCATATTTATTTATGACATCATCTCGGGCGTGCGTGTCAGCTGGACCCTTTTTATACATCACTGATATAAATATATAGGAATGTAAATAATATGCAAATCAGGCTTATAAGAATCAAAGAAAGAGAATATCAAACTGGTGACTCTGACAATTTGATGAATGTTGAGAGGGAAGCAGCTTGAGCTGTCATGACGTTTGACTGAGCTACAAGCTGCTATTCTCCATTATATATGTATACAAATGAAGACATCAATAATAAATAGTAACATTATGTATGCCATAGATGAGAGGCAGAAAATTAACTGAAATTAATGTCAGGAAATTATGTATTTTTAACTAATAATAATTATTAATTGGGGGACCTTTTCTTTTCTTCCTCTCTTATTCCCAGTAAATAAATACATAGATACATAACTGATCCAACCTAATAAATGATAATCAATGATGTATAAAAAGGGTCCAGCTGACATCCACAAAAAGGACGGTTGTTGGCAACATTTGTCTTTTCAAACTTCTTCTTCTTTCTTCTTCTTCTTCTTTTATGACTCAGTTCTATTCAATTCAAAAACAACAAGTGCCATTTTTAAATTAAGTTAAAAATGTCTGAGGATTTGATTCAGGAACTTGGGTCGACGACAATGGAGGTAGCAACGCTTAAAAATTTGTCCAGGATACGAGTGTGATGGCATTCCGGCCATGCTATTTCTCGACTTCTTCTTGAAGAAATTTCCGATCATGAGACTTTCAAATCTCTGATGTCATAAGAGAAATCCGGATCCATTCAATAAACATGGTGTTAGTAAAGATTCAGGTACATTTGATTTCACATCTGACCTATCGTAGTTCATTACTTCATGTATTATCCCACTTTCAGTCGGAGGACATCAAAATTGTATCCAATTTATGAAGAAATACGCCGGTAAATCCGTCTCTTCTTGTTTTCTCATAACCCAATCATTGGAGCTCTTAAGTCGAGTCAACATTTTCAAAATAAAATAGACGAAAAGTATGGATTTATAACAATGGACGAGACTAAGGACTTCATGTGTGACAATAGTCGAAAATATATTCCACTTGAACCATTCTAAAGTGGATAGTATAAAGTATGCCTGATACATCCAGTTGAAGAATATTGTTGCCGTGATAAGCATTGACTTGAAGAATTTTTGCTTGTACTAAAATACTCCGATCGTCAATTGTGATTCTGAGAGGGGCTTTTGCATGATGAGGGGGTGTGCTTTATTTATCTAATGTCATAATTAAAGTTTGGCTCATCTCGTGTATATTGATCTTCATGAAGTTGATTATTCCATTTTTATGGAATATCTTTTTATTAATTTGTTTTTGATGTTTCTAGTTTTTTAGAACATATGCAGTCGATTCAATGACTTGTTATAGTAGTCGATTTCAATGTAATTAATTCCCTTACAATTATTACTTTTTTTCTTTTAAATTATATTTGAAAATTTTAAAATTGTAATTATAATGTTCATTTTCATCGTATTATCAATTTAATCTATTTTTTCGTGTTTATTTATGAAAACAAATTGGAATTACATTTTCTTTCCGAATCAATGTTCAGTTTTTCTTATATAACTATATATATATTTTTGAGATAATCATTATGAAATTTCATCCTATTTTATTTTTTTATGGAAAAATTTAAGTGATTACAAAATGTGTTACTTTTGACTGTTTGAAGTTTTTATAATAGTTTTAAATGATAATTAAATTGTTGAATAAAAAAAAGTAGCCACTAGATCAGACACGGGCATTGTACGGCCCGCGGGCTAAATCCGGCCCACAAGCCCACTTTGAGTGGCCCGCGAAAAATTGCTTGGACTTAAGAAAACTAACAAAAAGTAGATTTTAAACTTTTGGTCTGGCCCTCCACAATATTTTCTGCTTATCATTCGGCCCTTGAAGAAAAATAATTGCCCACCCCTGCACTAGATGGTTAAATAAAATCATTTCATTTAATTGTATGTGTTTCTTAATTATGTAATATGAATTATAGGATTCACTTATGTGTAAAATTGTAGAAATTTTGAGGTGCAATTTCAACAAAGACATATTGAGGCTTATACTCTATCAGTATTTATTAAATAATAATTAATATTTGTGTCAATTTCAAAATGACACAGGTCTCATGCTATGGCATTAGTTGCTACAAATTAAGGGCTCTATCCTTTACAAATTTGTAATGCCACTCAATGATAATAATAATCTATTCCTAAGTAAAACATCAAAATAATAAGTTACATTCCGCCCCTTCAAATGTGATCGGCTGAAATTTTGCCTTACTTCAAGGGTACCATGTTTATTTATGACATCATTTCGGGCGTGCGTGTCAGCTGGACCCTTTTTATCCATCACTGGTGATTATTTATTAATAATCAGTGATTATCAGTGATGGATAAAAAGGGTCCAGCTGACATGCAAAAAAAGGACGGTTATTGGCAACATTTGTCTTTTCAAACTTCTTTTTCTTTCTTTCTAAAACATCAAAATAATAACATGCATTCCGCCCCTTCAAATGTGATCGGCTTAAATTCTGCCTTACTTCAAGGGTACCATGTTTATTTATGACATCATCTCGGGCGTGCGTGTCAGCTGGACCCTTTTTATCCATCATTGCTTATTATTGATGTCTTCATTTGTGTATATAATGGAGAATAGCAGCTTGTAGCTCAGTAAGACGTCATGACAGCTCAAGCTGCTTCCCTCTCAATATTCATCAAATTGTCAGAGTTACAACCAGGTTGATTTTCTCTTTCTTTTTATTTTACACACCTCATTTTCATATTATTTACATTCCTAAGAATTGTCAGAAATCCAGGAGAAGGAGAAAGGGGGGGGGGCTCCCTTTTGTCAACATGATTTCATAATAATCTTAAATTAAGCTACTTATAAATGTTGCAAGTTGTTGCCTAGTGGATTCAGGAGTCAAATAATAATTTAAAACTAAGCTTGAATTAATTATGACCTAATTGTTTATAATATGTGCATGGAAAATTGATTATATTTACCTACTTCTTATTTAATGCAATCGATTTGTTTTGTGCCAAAACATTTTCACGCAAAGTGGCGCTCAAATCTGTCGCCACAGCTCTTCGTATAGAGCTCAAAAGTAAATTTGAATTGAAATTGTGAAGGAAAAATAATTATTTTTTTAAGTTGAAAAAAAATATGTAAATATCGTAATATTAGAGTGGCGTGGAGAGGGAACTATGTCTTTGAAGACTCTTATTTGAGATAATGAAGGAGTAAATCAAGTTGTGGAGAATAGAGGGAAAGACATTGTTGGAAGACTTGGATTTTCGGAGAATAAATAAATGAAAAATCATAGACTTTTCTCATTCGTAATAAACTTATTACTTTGATGCTTTTAAAAACTCAAGATAAACATCAATTTTTATTGTGCCATCTACTATTTACTATCAAAAACCTCATTTTTGTGGAATATACTCCCACACCTTCGATTAATTAATTAACTATTGATCACTTACATAGATCGATCTTTATTCAATGATGTACTATACAAAATCGTTGGCCATTAATATTTTTTCAAGACATACATATGTAGATATATGTACATATATCCTAGTCCTAATAAACAAACATGAATTTTCCTACAAATTCAGTAATAACTTATATCTGAATTACTAATAAGCCCCTATTTCTTCTCATCACATTGACCCTTGTGTGTCAGCATGTATCTATTCCTTCAAAACATACAATTAATTATCAACTGCTTCTTTCAAAATCAAATCCTCGAATTTATTGGGTCATTATGAAATAATCCCATGACTTGTGTAGAGGGGAGGCCCAATTCAACGATTCAATACGCTGCTACGTCATTTGCTCGCAATACTCGTAGATGTTGAGGCAATAATTAAATCCACCATGTGAAGAAGAGAGGATACTTAAAGTATTTATGACAATCATGACAAATAGACTCATCTTCAACCATAATTTACTCTTAATCCATTTCTACTGTAGATTGAGCTTTAATAGCAGAGCAATGTTCCATGATTAGGGTTGGAACTGGATCAAGGCTTTAATTTGTACTTTTAGGTCTTATTGTAAAAAAAAAAAAATATTTCTTGTTTAATGTGTTTTTCATATACTTAGGCGTGTACATATATTATGATTTCAGTTAGAAGGATATTGAAAATTTGATATCCATTTTTTTTTCTTGTAACTTCTTTTGATTTTGTTGGAAAGGGACATCTAAAAAACCATATATGCCCTTAATGTTTTCGATACATTGACTTAGACATTCTATCACACCCTAAAACGGACCTTCTGTATTTTCCTTGTTGCCAATTTTTAATATTAGGCAGAATTTAGTATTAAGATATACTATATGTACATTGATAAATTCTGTCAATATACAATCAATCTTAAAAGCTTGTATAATATTTAAAAATTGAAAAAATGGACGCGCAATTCTTGATTAAATATATTATATTTATATCAAAGTCATAGATAATAATTAGGAATGTAAATCATATGCAATTCGGGCGTGTTATAAAAAAAGAAAGAGAAAATCAACCTGGCAACCTTGACAATTTAATGAATGTCGAGGGGGGAAGCAGCTTGAGCTGTCATGACGTTTTACTGAGCTACAAGCTGCTATTCTCCATTATATATACAACAATAAATAATAACATAGATGAGAGGCAGAAAATTAACTGAAGTTAAAGTCAGGAAATTATATATTTTTAACTAATAATAATTATACGAAGACTTGAGCCCTTTTTGCTTATATTTTATTTGCTTTATTAAACTTAATGCATCATATATTCCTTCATGCGACATCTTTACTATCAGGTAGATGTTCTCCCCTCAGTAATATTGGAAAAATGAGAACAGCTTCGGAAAACAAAAAGACCTGTTTGAAGAGCCAACTCCACTTTTTTATCACACGCCCGAATTGCATATGATTTTCATTCCTAATAATAATAAAAACCTTTTTGAGCTATTAACACGTAGAGTCAGCTGCTTTAAATCAAAGGAGTCAACTGATGAAAATCAGCTAAAGGGAGAATACAGTGTGTTTTTGTTTATCCCATTAAGTTCGTTGTGGGTCACGACGAGCTTTTTGAGATAAACGATTGATTTGAATATTGATTGAATGTATCAATGTATGTATAGTATATCTACATAAATAATAACTATGTCCAAAGTTATTAACAAGTTGGCAACAAGGAAAACACAGAAGGGTAGCAGCTACCAGTTGTTTTTCCAAATTTTTCCTTTCTCTTTTGAGAGTCGAGGTTGCGAATGGAGAAAAAAGCTCGTCGTGTATGTTTATTTTTATGTTCATGGAGTAACGCTGTGAATTACTTATTAACATTTCTTTGGAATGTAGAGACAGGCGGGAATACTATTCGAGCAATCATGTCATCCCAGTCATTTCAAGAATCTTGAGATTAAACTGCTGAGAAAGTTGAAGAAAGGTCCACAAATTTGCACCCATAAAAGATATTTTGAATAAGGGGGTGATTCCTTCCAATGATGTCGAACTCTGGAGTGGAAGTTATAGTTGAGGAACATCTGGTTCAATACATGCCAGATAAGCCTGGAAAGTATGGAAAGCAGCTATACTTGGAATCTTCAATTGTTCTCTTGGAGTACCTGAAAAAAAGCAAATGTGTTTCAGGTCTGAATGATCATAATATTAATACCTGTAACAATTTTTTTTCTAATTATGATTTAGCATAAGAATTTTTGAAGAGAAAGCTAACAATGCTAACATTCTCCTTGAATTGTTATACATACATTAACGATACGAGTCCTTCTTCATCAAACTTCGACTTTACCCTTGTTCCTTTTGTCCCAACAAAACGAAAATATAAAATTTTTCACGTCGAAGCTTAACCATGATTCCATTTTGCTATTAAGAAGTAATAAAAAACCTCTTAAATGAGGTGTTGATCGTCTGGAAAAGTTTACTACTGCTAAATACACTTGCTAAATAATGACTGAGAGATGACTACATGCTGAACATCTCTGTCTAGAAAGCTTTTTTCACTTTGACTGGGAACAAATAGACATGAGAAATATGTAACTTTTTCAAAGAGTCTATATATTCTTAGATGAGCTACCGGGCCTCAGAACTAAAAATGATAACTTTATCTAAGGTTATTTTATAATTATAGAGGGAATTAGAAATAAAAAATGAGCAAAAAATCAAGAATAAAGATATAACATATATGTTACTTTTCCTTATGAGTTAGTTGAGACGGTTGAAACGTGTCTGATTTATATATGATTGTCTGTATATTTTTATATCTCCAAGCTGTGTCAAATGAAATGTTTGTAAAAGGTTTTATCAAATGATTCGGAGTATGTTTAAGTCACTGTGATGAAGGATTTCCCCATTCCATTGAGTTAAAAAACAAAACAAAAAAACACCATCATGAATTCATGTAAGATCATTATGAAATATTCATGGTGTAGGATGGTTACTGTGACAACTAATGTAGGTAATGAATGGCCATGGAGTGAAGGGAGGGAGAGCAAGAGAAAATGGATTAATTAATTATGTATGTATGTATGAACTTAATTTCCTTCTCCCTTTCTACAAAGTATTTATGTACCTTGGAGAATACTTGATATTGATACCTACCTTCTGGCGTCTTTCATTATTTGTAACAAACTAAGTAAAGGAGGATGTGTTGCTCGTGTTCTCAGCATACATAGAGTATAAATATCATAAAGATCATAAATATCAAAGAAAAGAAATGAGGATCCCTTAAAAATGGGCTGTGGTGCCTCCCATTCAGACTCTATTTACACCAATGAGAGAGACAAGTCTCTTCTTCTACCAAGCAATGGTAAAATTGAAATCACAATTAGTCGGTCTGAAGATGAGAATGAAGATACGTTGTAGGAAGGTGAGTTTTTTCGAGTTCCCTTCAATATATCAGATACAGCAAGGGAGCGAGGAATAACAGATGAGGGATTTCCTATAAGCTCCTTCCTTGATGAACGCGATGTTGGTGTTGAAACAAATGAGGAAGAATTGATGGCCTCGTTGAAGCTGAGCAGGCCGTTTAAAGATGAAGGTGAATTTCCCATTGGAAAGGCGCTGGGTCCTTCTTGGGATAACGACTCATCCATTTATTGGGTTCGACCATATGAAACTTCCTCCAATCCAAAATTGTACGTGGATGGAACAAGTCGGACGGATGTCATTCAAGGGACTCTTGGTGATTGCTGGCTTCTCTCAACGGCTGCTACGTTAGCAAAACGAGGGGATCTCATTTATAAAGTAGTGCCACAAAATCAATCTTTAAGCCCAGAGGACCCTGAATATAATGGAGTCATTCGTGTTCGGCTATGGCATTTTGGAAAATGGATACAAGTGTTTATTGATGATCGACTTCCATCAAAAAATGAGAGTTTTATCTTTGCCAAGTCCTTGTCTGAGGATGAATTCTGGATTTCAATGCTAGAAAAGGCTTTTGCAAAGATTTATGGAAGTTATGAGGCCATTGAGGGTGGAATGCCATTAGAGGCAATGATTGATTTAACTGGAGGAATAGCTGAGAGATATGAATTGAATAGAGAAAATATTGATCGAATCTACAAGTGAGTGGTTCCGATGAGATGTAATCCTGATTGATTCTAAGAATTTTACTAGGTATTTGATACGATCCTTTGTGCATCAATCTTTCATTACTTGCTCAAGGAAAGGTGAGTGGAGAGCCTCTAATATACCTGAGGGAAATGGTTTAATTAGGGGCCACGCCTACACCATTACTGGAACATACACTGTAGTCTATAATGGTAGAAAAGTATATCTTTTACGCATTCGGAACCCATGGGCGGATGAAAACGAATGGAAAGGAGACTGGTGTGATGGCGATTCTAAGTGGGACAGTATCTCGAAGGAGACAAAGAGGTCAATAGGCCTACATAAGCGATATGACGGGGAATTTTGGATGGATTATTATAAAGACTTTTTCAAGGAATTTACAGACGTGACTATCTGTACTTTAGGGCCTGATCTCGACAATGATGGAAGTGTAGATTCAGGGTCCATTAGCAAACTAATTTATGGACAATGGCTCTCGGGGATTTCAGCTGGAGGATCCAGAAACAATCTTGTATCCTTTGCTACTAATCCACAATATCTTCTCACTATACATGATCCTGATGATCAAGACACTGTTTGTCAAGTAATTATAGGACTCTCACAGAAATATCAAAGATCTAAGTCCAAGCTGACTCAAATAGCCTTTATCCTGTACAAAGCTAATTCTGATGAACCAGGTAGACGATTGAATGTGTCACATTTTTCATTAAACTATGACGTGGGCTCATCGGGAACATATATTAACTATAGGGACGTTTTCAAACGCTTTGAGCTTTCCCCTGGTTATTACGTTCTTATACCAGCAACCTTCGAATCTGGGGTTGAAAGAGAATTCATGATTCGTGCTTTTGCTGGACAGGATTTTGAGCTTCGCAAAATTTGATTCTTTTTTTTTGTCCTTGCATTTTTTTTTTGCATCACATATAATCACGACGTTATCTTTCTAGGATTTTGCAACCTATAAGAAAGAGAGAGAAAAGGCCCAAAATCAGTTGGTAGAACTTAGTCCATTTTTCTTATCGCCTGTGGAATTATTATTCATTTCATGGTAAATAATTGTTCATAGCTTCACAAGAGCTAATTCAAGTTCAATAAATTATCAAATATCAGAACACGATTAAGTGTGAATTGCTATGTTAGTGGGAAGAACATGAACAAACTAAAAAAAAACGTTCGCGACCCCAAGATGGTGTCAAGATACTGAGTCTTAGTAAACACCGCAGCTCAGCTTATTGAAATATCGGATGTTTTTAATTTATTTAGTATCACGTAACCTCGAGTGTCATAATATGTGCATAATATGTATGTACATACATTTATATCAATTTTATTTAAAGTTATATTTATTTAAGCTAACTTAACTGATTTGTACAATTAAATAAAATTATCTAGGAGGACCAAATATGATCATAAGTTATTCATCCTCAACAATGACCACATCTTCATCACCCAAAAATACTCCACTCAGATTATTTTCTCCAAGAGGACAACGTGTGCTCCAACTTGAACTACTATTCAAGGACGTTGAATTCCCCTTCAGATTAAACTCAGAGCCAATCCAGTCCAAAAAGCAGCTGGTGCGTGTGTATGCTCCAGGATATCCTGGTTGAGCACACCCAACACCAAAAGAAACAATCCCTTTGAGGATCACGAAAGGTAAAAAAATCTTAATAAAGATAAACATGAATAGAGGACGGAGCTCTTACCAATCCATGAGTATCTATTACTGTTTCTTTGTCGTGCCATGAGAGGACCTCCAGAGTCTCCTTGACATGAGTCACGACCCGATGCCGCAGCACAAACGAGTCCTTTTGGAAATTTGAATTCATCCCTATCCTCACATGGAATAATATCAACTTTAACATGTTTTGCCACGTTGGGAATGGATCGAACTTTGATTGGTGTTCCCTGTTGCAATGAGAGGAATGAGTCAACAATGATGTAATTATAAGTTTTTTGAGGAGAGATAATTATTGGACTCACTCGTATAATCCTGGTTTGTGTTACACCCCATCCGCTGACAATGACGCTTTGGCCCATAAATGACTGGTCCAGCTCTGGTAAGCAAATGGGGTACAATTTCTTGCGCTTCATTTTCCCTTGAAGGGAGTTCCCCTCAACCTAATAGTTTGAAAAAGGATTTCCAGATGTTCTTACATCCCCAGATTTAAAACTTCATTCTATACCTTATAAATGGCAATGTCATGGCCTGTTGTTGAGGCCCTTCGATACAAAGGATGCACAACTACTTCAACAACTCTTAGAAGGACCTCATATTTATCTTTTCGTCTCAGATTATGCTCTCCACAGACAATGGTATAGGGTCGAGGACCGGCCTCTATATATTGCAAAAAGATAATCGTAAAACATGAATCTAAGATATACATACTCCTGTATCGTACTTTTATCGTAGCAATGCGCCGCTCCCACGAGTATGGTTTTGGAAGGGGGTCCTGAAATCAGTGTAATTCCACATATATGAGATCCTCTGTATCTCAGAGAGCAGAGCCAGGGGTACTCATTCTCCCGAATATCCTTCCCACCAATGATCCGCGTGGACACTCCTTTCTCTCCGCAAAAAGGAAAGTTTTTTAAAACTTGATCGAGTATTAATGAAGGAGTGGTTGTTGGGGATGAGGAGGTTGTTCTGCGTGTGGTGGAAGTGGTTCTCCTTGTGGTTGTAGACGTTCCTCGTGTAGTAGAGTCTAATGAGAGTGATTATAATGTAAAATAAGTAAAGATGAATTATAAAAGTAGGGCTCACGAGTTGGTTGAATTAAAATGATTTGGCTGTTGCTTGAATCGCCACTGCTGCTGCTGCTGCTGCTACTACTCCCAGTTCCAAAAATATCAAATGGTTTTTTTGTGGTTGTAGTGGTCGTTGTCGTTGTGGATGTTGGAAATATGACGGATCCGGCCACAGAGCCTAAAAAGAGTCCAACTGGGAAGGCTAGGATATCCAACTGTCTATTCTCCGTTACATGAGTTGAAGAGGTGTCATTCGAAGCATCATGGATTTCTAGAGCCAAAGAGGATGAAATATACAAGGATCCAGCACAAAGCAGGAGCCAGGCCTTAATTCTCCTATAACCATTCATGCTGTGAACTTGATTTCAAAGACGACATCCTTCTTTCCTTCATATTTTCACTTTTTCCCTTGATGTCAGTGTAGTAGCTCCCCCCTTTGGTCTATGGTTGTATGTATGTACATAATTTATTCATTCGGCATTTACACTCAGTCATACTCAGGTAGAGATTTTTCTTTTCTCCATACAATATCTATGCATTCATGGTCATTGTCCATGTGGGCCTTGTCTATACATACATAAAGAAATGGACAACAGGACAAACGAACAAAAACATAGGCATGCTTCCAACCACCCAGCACCACAAACACCTCCTCCTCCTTCTCTAAAGTCCTGTTGAAGGAATTTGCAAGACCTTGGCCCCAATTAACTTCCTCCAATCATTCATTTATTCTACGTATGGATATTACATCACTCGGATCCTTAGTAACAACAATGAGTAAATAGGGTGGAAATATGCGTATGTGGAGGAGGCCTGGAATTCATGGATGAAATCCATTTTATATGTATGTACTATATCCATTTCGACCCATAAATAAAAATTAGTTTTATATCATGCTCCGTTAGGTTTTTGAGATAAATATATGTACATGCATACATATATATATATAGTTAAAAAATTCTTTTTATAAATTGGGAAGGAAGTGAAAGCAGTGAAGAAAATACATATATTTATATACATACATACATACATAGAGTAAGAGAAAGTGAGTAGTGCGTATTCTTTCAACACTTTTTTTTTAAAGAGGAAAAAAAAGAAGAAGAGTGTGTGTACATGAAAGAGAGGGAGAGAGAGAGAGAGGAGTTTTTCCCCCGTCTTCGACCTGTTTTACCGAATTTTACTATTAATTGTAATATTATTATTATTAGTAGTAGTAGTAGTAGTACGTCTATTACTAATATTATATTAGTATATTAAATATACTACTCATTCAGCGTTGTAAAAGTCGACGGAGAGTGAACGAGAAGGACTTGATTTTTTTTTTTTTTTGATTTTTTTTTGGCACAAATCAAAGTACGCGTTAAGATGCCCACTCATAACAGTGGGCATACATTAGCAGCAGATTTAAAGGCTCTAATAAGGGATGTCTCAAATCATTATTAGCCCTAATAATAGCAGTATTGCGTTATTCCTGAGGGAGAAAGGATGTGGTTGTATATGTTCTTAGTAGACTAATACATATATACATATAATAGCTAGAGTGGATAGGGGGATTGTACGTTTGTTAAAAAATAAGAAAAAGAAACAATCCGAAAAAAGAGTTTGGCAAACATCTAATTTAATTATTTTTTCGTGAATAGGTGTGTGATGTGAGTGTATTATTAATTATGATTTCCAAAATAAGAGAGGGATTAGAATCGAATAATGATGATGATGATGTTAAATTGAATCTCTAAATTCATTGGGACTCCTCTTGACTCAAAAGTGTATCAATCCATCGACTTGAAATTAAAAACTATGTGTATATTGGCTGTGGGGTTAGAATGGGATGTGGACAAAGTTCTTCCTTCGCTCAAAACTACGGATATAACTTTTTTCGATTTCGGAACAAGGGTAAGGCTCTTTTTCTTATTTGTAATATTTTTTTCACCATAAGTAGACGACACATTATTCAAATATGCAGAATGATTACTACGATTTACGCCGTTTCCTTTCCATCCTCTAAATACTTTAGGAGTTCTCTCAGATACTTCTTTGATACACCAACAAGACACAGGGGGCTCTCCAACATCAAATCCTTCATCCATGGAGCATGTATCTCAGTCACAGATGATTCAACGCCATCAACGTCTCAATCAGGAAAGGAAAATTATTCGGAGTAAAACGTAGGATCCTTAAGTTTTTGGGTGGCTTAATAATAATATGCGATAATCATAATTATTATTATTATTATTACTGAGCTACTTTTAATTTACTAATGAGATGAATAGGTACTCATTCAGTAGTTGATTCAAGCATCATATTATTTATTGACTATACATAATCAAAATATGGTGTACATACAAACGGATTTTTGATTACATCACATCATTTTACTTCACAGGGACGTGTCTTCAAGTCAAATCAACTTTTTCAAAATGCTCGATGAAAAAATTGAAAAGGTATACACATAGTGTTGTATTAGGAGCAAAATGTGCAAAGGATTATCCATATGTAGATAATAATTTTTATTTTTAAATTGATTTTATTGAAGGAGGAACCTCAAATTCATTGCAAATGTACTTTTGTCCCTCCTTGTTGTTTAATGAAAAATGATTTTTTGTATTTCTCCTTCTACATTTTTTCACTCTTTTTATTCCCCAGGGTCTTGTCATTGACGAAGAAGAAGAAAAATGCAACGACAGGTTTCAAGATAAAAACTTAAAGACTTCTAATTTCTCTTTACCTCAAAATAATCCAGTTTTTCACACGGACGAAATCCTTCAAACAAGGAGCTCTTGACATTGAATCTCATTCTTCTTCATTTCCTCATCATCTCTGTGCTGCAGTGTACGAATCAAGGGAATATGACTCTTAATTTTCTGCATTATTCACACCTTCCTCCTTACTACTAAGAGCCAAATTTAAGACATGCCATTGAATCTTTAAGACTCTTTTCTTTAGTGTATTTATATTTATCTGTCTACATGTGGTTTATTTGATTTTGATTTCTAGTGTAATTCCAATAAATTATATACAAATGTTTCTTTTAGACTACCAATTCTTGTCAAGTCCAACGTCATTATTTTTTTTAAAAAAACCTATCTCCCTAATAATTAATTTAGAACTGGCTCTGTCTTGCGAGGTGTGAAAAGCCATGGGATTTGCATAGGGAGCCCCCGACATTGACTCAGTTTTTATATTCATTAATTATTAAAGTTTTGTTTTGTATAAATCGAAATATTATATCATTCAACTTGCAAACAAAAAAGTTCCATTCTTACATATAATTGCTTTTAGAGGTAATAAATCATTTATTTCAAGAGATAATATCTAGGGGCCCTCTTCATTTATTAATCCCATGTCTCTTGCCTTGACTTAGGAATTGTTAATTGAGAAGGATGATGGCTTGAACTTTTAGTAGCAGGGATATAGGCAGCTGTCGTTTCCTATTATATTAAAGAGAATATATAATTTATAATACGTATGTTAGGAGGAAACTGTGTGTGTGGTGTATGATGTGAAATGAAGCGCTTCAAAGTAGTCCTTCATTTGGGTGAACTATGTAGTAGTGTAGACACTATTTAACTAGAATAATAGCAGAATAAGACGTAAAATAAGACGTAAAATAAAGTTATCTAATGAGCAACAATTGTTGTATACATATAATACGCAAACTTCATTTAGGTATATATTAAAGAACTGTTCTATAGAGATAATTAAAATTATATAGGTGATAATAAATATTATTAGGTAATTTTGGTTTTGGTTGATTTTGTGTTTTTCATCATAATAGCAATAGCATAATAACTTTTTTCATAAGAATAGCTCTAGATACTCATATTATATTATGTTAGTATTAACATTGGACGTGTCACATTAAGGCACTGGAGGAAATCTTCTTCTCCTTTCAATTCCATCAAAAACAGCAATTTCTCAACCAACAATATTAGTTGGAATAGATTTACTAACTTCCGCAATTTTATGAGATCGATGAGTTGATCCCCCCGAGAAGCCAGGCGTATCCTTGTTGACTTCCTCCTTAGCACTAAGAGATGGAACACCTTTAATACACCATCCGAGAGCAAGTCGATCAAAACCAGTGGTGAATAAATTGGCTTTACATTTCCACTGGTAATCCATTTCAGGATTTGTACAGGCCCACTTAGCGGCTGTGACAAGACGATGATGTGATTTAGAGAACTCTCGAGGTAGACGGAGTAACTTTTGGCTTGGAGTGTTAAGATCGTAGAGCACAATGTGCCGATTGTCATGGGGGATAGCAATAATGCCTAAATAAGAAAATATTAAATAGGGTCAACAATTGCTGTATATATGCTTTATGCTAATATGAAATGAACCTGAGCTGGATACTGAGAGTCTATTGACGGGGGATGAAGTTTGAATATTTATAGTTGGAGCTCTCATATTGCGAAGATCCCAAACTTTTACTGAACGGTCATCAGATCCAGAGACTATCTGATCCGAACGCGCAAAAACAGCACAAGTAACAGACTCTGTGTGTCCCTAAGTGCAAAATATGTAATATGTACATGTCTGTGGGATCTAATCAAAGAGCATGAATAATTTCACTCTAACCTGAAATACGGAGACAGAATGAATTGTTTCACGAAAATCCCAGAGGCGAAAAGTAGAGTCTCGACTAGAGGTAGCGATAAGACGCTTTGTAGGATGACAAGTGACATGCGTTAGCTCATCATCATGTCCAGCTAGACTTTGTATAAGAACGCCTCCCGCATTGATATCATAGAGGTTTCCCGTACGATCCCATGAAGCAGTTACGGCTTGACTCTCCCCGAACCATTGACATGATATTACAGTACCAGAATGACCTGTTAATGCCATCACCGGATTTTTGACGATGCTAACCAAATAGAACAGAAATGTTACTTTTAAATTAATGCTACTCTCATAAGGCGAAATTTCCTACCGATTATGGAGGGACGTCAAAGTGAAAGGACCTTCATCGGATGATTCTGAATCATCTCCACTAGAATAGACAAAATACCCGGAAGGTGGATTTGAACTGTTGACGTTATTGTTATTATTGTTGGAGGAGGAGGAAAGAGAGGGATTTCCGTTTCCAATGCTTCTTCGCCATACATGTGCAGTGCCGTCACCCGAAGCAGTCATAACAAGATCTTGATTTTGATGAAAGGATATTCCATTCACTGAGCCGTCATGTCCATCATAAGTTAAAAGACATTTCCCTGACTCTACACTCCAAACGCGAGCCGTTTTATCAACGGATGCAGTTCCAATGACAGGGAAGTTATTGAAGCACGAGACATCCACATCCCAGAGACCATCACGGTGTGCCTTAAACTTCCCAATAAGAGAACAAGAAACGGAGGGTGTTTTGAAGCTTGATACAATCTTGGAGGTGTGAGCTTTAAGCTTATGACGCGTTTTAAAAGCCGTGTTTTTAGTGAAGGACTTGAGAACATTATTCTTGTCATCAGGTTCTTCTTTGTCCTCTTCATAAACACTGCTACCTGTGTGTAAAGATTTTATAATTAGATTTAGTCCGAGTGATGAATCATTCCTTCTCGTCTCACCCTTTTCCAACTCGGAGACCTTTTGTCTTAGAGACGCATTCTCTATATAAAGAGCATCAAACTCCTTTTCCAATTCCTTGAAGAGGGAGTAGAGACGGGCCTTTGCTTTAGGGGGTAATCCAGGATAGGTCTGATGATGATGATGAGTGAAAGAAGAGCCTTGATTCTCCATTTTGAGTCATGGATGGATCGGAGAGAGAAAGAGGGAGCACCAAAGATATTCAAGGCTACTTCACTTGAGTTGCTCTAGGGTCGAAGAACTAATCAATTTATCAGCACCGAGATACATAGTACAATTATTATAAATTATAACTATATTAGATAACATAATAATAATAATAATAATCCAAAAGGGAGGACACGCACACAATAACGTTGAGGAGAGCTATTTTATAATATTAATTATATGTGTTTATTTATTAATGAGTTATATGTATATGTATTGTAAATACTAAAAATATAATTATAAAAAATAGAAGCAGTCAATCGACCCTCTCTCGTATCCTGTCCAGCTAGCTGCTAGCTACCTACTAGCTCCTTTGTATCCTATTATCGACCATGTAAGTACTACTTCATTTTTATTCTTACTTGACATTTAATAAGTTCTCACCAATGACGTTTCAATCACGTTGTTACTCACAAAGTATGTACAAAAATGATTCAATCATAAATTTATTTATTTCATTACGTATACGTACACACACATCGAGCTTCTCTGGCTACTCGCAACCTCGTTTCTCTGAAGGGAAGGGACAAATTTAAAAAAAAACACACACACACATAATTTTGAACAGAGTTATTAATTTAGTATTTAGATATTCTATAATTAATGGATACATTTTACCAATATCAAAATCAACAGTTCATACATGTATTTATAATACTCAAAAATTGAGTTTAATAAATATATCAAATTGATAAATAATAATAATACCCTTTTTGAGTTCATAAGACGCAGAGTCAGCTGCTTTAAATCTAAATATATAATCAATTAATGAAAAATAGCTGAAAGCGGAGCTAGATGATTATATTATGGTTCTATTACATCTGGAGGGGCACCCATTGTATTGAAAAAATCTTGTTGGCAATCTAATATGACGTTTGTACAATTTTTCATCAAAAATAGTTTGTCGTTTTCTCATATAATAACTGTACCACGTGGGTATTTCAAACAATCCTTCCATTTTGAGGTCATATATAAAATCCTCAAAAATTATTTCTGAGCTAATAATATATATATACTCACTGAATATGTTTAGTTTAATGACCCAAGTTAACCTTCTTTTAAAAGTTTTCCAATGAAAATGCTTTCAAAAATTATTGAATTTATTACTTAAGCTAAACTATTTAGTTCTTTGTAATAAGTCGTGGATTTTAATTCTTTTACAGATTCATAAATCCAGTTATAATAGAACTTAATTGAAAGACCCTTTAGTTTTTCTAATCACTAGCTGCACCTCAACTTTATAGTCTCTGGCTGTGATGCAACTTTTCAACTACTTACTCCGTAGTGGACGATGCCTCAAGAGTCCGAGATTACTACTCCTGAGGAAAGCTTCTTCTGCTCCAGAACCTGCCCCTTGTGACAATGACTTCAAACTCATTTATCGGAATCCTTTTATTCCTCTTGCGAGATTCTCGGTTCGACTCAAGATATATCAAACGGGATTGACTCTGTGCCTTGTTCCTCCCTACTGGTACGGAGCGCTAACAGGATCTATTCATCCAGAGAGTGCTCTGGCTGTGACGTCCATTTCGTTCGCAGCCATTTGTCTTGTATTTGGCTTTGGTGAATATTTCCGTCGTATAATTGGGATGGTATATATCGATCAAAAGGATTTTTCCAGGCATCTGATATAATATTTAGTTGAATTGAATTGTTTTAATTTGTTTGTTCACGTTATGACTTGACTTTTATAGTTATGTACATGGATTGATGTTCAAGTAGTGAGTGTATTGGCAGTTCATTGCTACACTCTCTCTCCTTATTTTTCTAGAAAAAGTACACAAATTAGAGCATCTCAATTGATGTAATATTATGTTAAGTGCCTATGTATGTGATTTTTTTCATTAATCATTAGTATCAAGATATCACACTTATCCCTCATGGGCTACCGAAATAATTTCATCATTCCACGTGAAGAAATAATGCCAATATCCGAGTCTGGTGTAGACGTTTCCAGGATTATATGGAATGTTTATTTCTATGATAAAAACCATAGACAAATGTTCATTAGTACACAAAAGGGAGGAATTAAGGATAAAGAACAATTTGAGTTCGTGTTTGGAAAGGACTCTAAACTTTAATGTCAACGAAATTGTACTCATTAGTTGTTATAATATATTTTAATATATGTAGACTGGGCAATCTGTACGTGACGTACAGACTCCAAAAGTGATAAATGGATTAAGTTGATTTTTTGCATGTAACCTCCTTGGGACACTACGCTGAACTTATGATTTATTTATTTTTTTTGCCTAAGGCATCAGTCGATCCAGTTTTTGTTTCCCTTAGACCCTTCTGTAAAAACTTATTTTATACAAAAATCCTTGCCATGTAGCATTAGATCCTTGCTTGGACTTTGAAGAGTCTAGCTTAAAAATTGATGATGGAACTTTTTGGGGCAGGTATTTACAACAAAACAGAGCATTTTAGAGTGTTCTAGTATAAAGTACAATATTTTCTTGATACGCCATGAGTATAACACAGTAAAGTTGTTAGAAACTGAATTTACACTCGGTTCAAAGATGCCATGACAATTGGGGCTGAAAAATAGCATCCTTCACGGCTAAATAGGGTTTGTCAACAACAAAAAAGTTGTCTAGTTGATCGTTTTATGCACTGACTACTAGAAGGCTAACATGCTACCCCTTGCGCATGGAGCGGGAAAATATTTATGTAATTTATACAATTAAATTATGTAAAAAAAAAAAAAAAATTTAAACTCTAATCTATTCATTTGACATGTGCAAGACGAGCAAAGCTGGAGGTTTCCACTACTTGTTATTGTATTTTGATAATAATATTATTGTTGTTTGAAATAACAACAAACATTAATAATTATATATGTAGGTACGTTAAGCTTTTACGATTTTAATGACCCCCCCCCCCCCATATATGTCTATGCCACTACTCCTCATTCTGTTTATTTTTTATATTGGCGTGCAGATCATGAATCTAAGATTTTTTTCTTCCTACAGTTCTGCAGCTACCTGTTGCAACGACTTCGCTTGATGTTTAGCATAGGCAGCATACTGCATAACCGCCATGAAACATGTAATGAAATAAAAGATGAGGAGGAAAATAATATTTTATGTATATGTATTATTTTCTCCAACATAACTGAACATGATCCTAGCAGTAGTTCAGTTTCTACCTTTATGAATCAGTAAAGGGGCTCTTAAGAAATTAACACTAGATAATAATCAACGTTATACATTAGATAGTGATTGTGTGGTTTATATCTACTATACATAATTCAGCAAGTGTACGTTGCTGGTGTGATGTTAGGTAGACCAACAGATTACTCATTAGTTACTTTATATTCTTTCTTTTCACTCGGAGGAAATAAATAGAAAGCTTTCTTGCTTCGAGCAGTCGTACAACTTGCAGTCTGCAGACGTCTTTCATCCCTCTTCTTACTGTCCATATCGTTAGCTACTCTCTTGGTACTCCCTCAGTGTTTCTTCTTTTCTTACTTACTTAAAATAAATAATAATACGATAACGATGATAAAGCTACTACTAAAGAATAGAAGAGTTTTTCAAGAATTTCTATCGTTCCTCTACCCATCAGTGTCGTAGTAACCAAGGAGGATTTTACATAAATGTATATGCATCATTATTCACATTCCTATTGTACATAGGTAAGGAGCAAATCAAATACCGGCAATATGTACTGTTGACTCACTAGCCGAGTTGCTTGCTGCTCACATTGATATATCGTATCATTATTTGCATTGCAACTTGCAATGTCATGATCTGAATTATAACGCATATTTGAAATAATTATTATAGAATATTTAAGAACTAATATGAGTTTTCTCATTCCTTGTAAGAATGAATCAACGCATATTTCCAAACTTTGACGGATTCAAATTCAACTGTTCACATATGACTATCATTATTTTCCATTTAACTGCATCTTTTTGGATGGATGCCTAGTTAGGAATATCCTTCAATACGTTGGATTAGCAATTTTGAATCAAACGTACAAGTCCTTTATATTAACTTAAGTACTTCATATATTCGACATAATCATGTTCGTCAGTGTATATATCTCTTAATATCTGTCTACGCGTTTTATTGTTCAAACTTACTTGTGTTAGACTACAAAATATAAATTATTATTAATAATAATTATTATTAGTTACCTACGTCATTTGTAAATTGAATTAATTCAAATAATATGTTTCTCTTTTACCCACCTTCTACTCCTTCTAATATCACTACTTCTACACGTATCAGAAGAAATGATTTGGTGTTGGAAACTAATAAATTAATGATCCATCGTAGTGAGAGAGAGACGAGGGGCCACTTTCGGAGGGAAAAGGGATACGTCATTTTTATCTGTGTTCATTAGTGTTTTCTCTCTTGGACCATTAATTACCCAAGTCAAAATGTCTGGAAAAGGTAAAACTGTATTGGTTACTGGAGCTGGAGGGTATGTGGGCTCGCACTGTGTTCTAGAGCTTTTACTCGAGGACTACGATATCGTTGCCGTGGATAACTTTGTCAATTGCGTCCCAGGTATGCTTTCATTTCTCATACAGAATTATTTATTCATTTAAAGAACTTGAGGGCAAGATCAAGTCCTTCATTCTTAATTATTATGCCAAAAGAAACAAAGTAATTCTTAGAGATTAATCTTTAAAAACCAAAGGTTTTTTAAAAAACATATATAGAGAGAGAGATTTAAATGTAAACTCCAGATTTTGTCCACTTTTGCTTACAACGTGTCGGTGAAAATATTGAAGGAGAGTCTATATTAGACACAACTGTCTAATATAGACTCTCCTTCATAATTTATATTAGTCATTCATGACAATTTTTTTAGTATTTGAATTGATGAATAATAATTTATAATAATTGAATATTGGATTTATTTTTTAGAAATATGATATTTTAATTTATTTCTATTCCCTTCTAGTAGAAAATACCTCTTACCCCGAAAGTTTATCCCGAGTTGAGCTGATAACAGGAAAGAGCCTTTCCTTCCATGAGGCTGACCTCACTGATAAGGCCACATTGGTCCCTGTCTTTGAAAAAGTAAGATTGATTTATTCTCATTTGAAGTGACGTTCTTCTACTAAAGATAATTTATTTCATTTTCTAGTATGACATAGATTGTGTTATACATTTTGCAGCCCTTAAAGCCGTTGGAGAATCATGTCGACTCCCTTTGATGTATTACTCCAATAATGTGACGGGAAGTGCAAATCTTATGGATTTAATGATGGAGTATGGAGTCAAAAAAATTGTTTTCTCTTCATCAGCCACAGTATATGGAAATCCGCAATATTTGCCAGTGGATGAGATGCATCCCGTTGGAGCATGTACAAATCCTTATGGGAAAACCAAATATTTTATGGAAGAGATCATGAAAGATGTTTGTAGTGCCAACAAGGTAATATAAAAGATTGAATATTATTTCATTATCCATTATTCATTTATTTTTTCATTAAGGACTGGGGAACCATGATTCTACGCTATTTCAATCCTGTGGGTGCTCATCCTTCAGGTAAAATTGGAGAAGATCCTCAAGGCATTCCTAACAATCTTCTGCCTTTTGTGGCCCAGGTAAGTTTTTTTTCTTCTTTTGGCCATCATTGCATATGGATAATAAAATCGATCAAACAATTGCAGGTTGCAGTAGGTAGAAGGGAAAAATTGACTGTGTATGGAAATGACTACGATACAGAGGACGGAACCGGAGTAAGAGACTATATTCATATAATGGATTTAGCCAAGGGGCATGCATTAGCTGTCAATGAACTCCTTAAACCAGAGCAACGTGGAGTCTCAATTTACAATCTTGGAACAGGAAAAGGTAGACCCTTCTATGTCATAGCAATAAAAATGTATATAGCGAGTTATATCTTTGTACTATAATTTAGGATCCAGTGTTCTTCAAGTGATTGAGGCATTTGAAAAAGCTTCTGGAAAGAAAATTCCATTTGAGTTCGCTGACCGAAGACCTGGAGACGTTTCCTCTTGTTATGCCAAATGTGACTTAGCCAAAGAAAAGCTCAATTTTAAATCAAATTATTCATTATTTGACATGTGCAAGGATATGTGGTCTTGGCAATCTCAAAATCCTTCTGGATACTCCCATGATCCAAACAATTAATTCATGAATTTGTTTATATTATTATTAATAAAAAAAACTAATCATGTGAGGCCGGTAAAATCTTGTTAATGTTAAGAATCAAAGAAAAAAAAACCTAGCAATCAACCTGTGATGATTTATATATGTATTTGTTAAGGCTCCTTCAAATAATAAATACAGAAAACTCCGTGTTTACTTTACTAAAAAAAATTAAAAAATAACAATTTGAAGATAGTCATTATAATGATAGGGACAATTTAAAGTCAACAGTACGTATTACCTGACGAGGCTAAAAATAGCAAAAAAAAAAAAAGGGAATCATGAAAATATTTAGAGCAGAACATCTATTAACACAAATATATTTATTCATTATAAAAAAAATGAAATTAAACTTTATAATCTATACATTATAAAAAGAATGAATTAGGAGATTGGAAAAGCCAATGAGAAGTGAAGAAACTTAGTCATCGTCTGACGAATATTTATCCTTAAAAGGATCAACCATCCGAGTTTCCAAACACTTTTTAAATTGATCTGACCGTTCTTTGTGAATATGAGCCATTTTATTCACCAATTTTGCAAAAGTATTTGGACTCTCAGAGTCCAAAATAGGATTGTCCCAGTCTTTTTTATTCCAATTGAGCGTACGTCGCGATCGTAGATTATATCCGTGTCGGTCAGGTACGACAGGCATCCCCGATTGCCTCTTACGTTCAGAGTTAGGAACTTCTTCATCAATAGATTTAAGATCATTTACATAAGACTTGGAGAGACTTAAATCTCCTTCGTAAATTGATATCTCCCCATCTCCCAATTCAACTTCTTCCTCTTCACATGCAGTATCAGAATCTGAGAGATCAATGGCCTTAGACACATTGAAAGTTCTATCCGTTTCAAAAGAATTAAAACTATAAAGAAGGAAAACAAAAGCTGCGCAAATTTTGAAGAGACAAAAAATATATATTTTTTTTTTAATCGAACCTATCCACAGAGGTATTGTCATCCTCTTCGTCATCATAGCATTTCCCAGAAAAATTACTTTCATTTGAGTAAGGGATCAAGGCATTGTCTGTAGTATCAGTCGTAGTGTGAGCAAAATTAATGCTTCGGGACTCCATTAATTGTTTGAGCTCTAGATTTTGTCTCCTAATATCCTCGAGCAATATATTATTGATTCTATTGTAGTCTTTGAATTTTACTGCAAAGTAAATGAGGGTAAGCAAGCACATGAGAGAACAAACTTTCCGGACATTCCAGACTCGCTCATATAACTTAGTACTCAGATCTTCTCGAATCTGAGCAACGAAGTCCCCATTGGAAGGAAGACTCATACTTGTGACTGCTCGTTCAATTCCGAAATTAATACTTATAATAAGGAGTAACCAGAGACGAGCCTCAGCAGTTCGTTTGGTGGCAGTAAGAACATACACAAAGAGAAGGGATCCACCATAAAAGACTATAGCATAGATCCAAGACACTTCACTTAAAACGAGATTCTGCAATTGGGATACCCGATCAAATATCTCAAAAATCATGGAGCGCTGTTCATCCGTTGAGGATCGGAACTCAGCGAGCATATCTAGAAAAATAAAGACGGCATTAAATGTGTTACCATCAACTGAAATTTAAACTGGAATTACCCTTGACATTTGTTCTAGAAGCTTCCAAAGCCTGATTGAGGAGAGTTCCATTCTCCAACATGGAGCGTTGAAAGTCGAGATTCTTTTTTTGCACCTCTTTCATATCATCTGAAAAACGTTCAAATGTTGAAATGGCCTCCTCAGAGGCTTCTCCAAGATCCTTGATCCGATTTTCAGTGGATTTATGCCAAACCTGGCTCATAACAAAGTAGCACATTGAGCGGCAATGCATGAAGAAATTGCTATAGGCCGTAAATGCGTTGTGGTCCACATTACGGAGGCATTCTCGAATGGGCTCCTCATCAGGACATGGGTAAGTATTAAGACCCGCCTTTTCTAGGAAGCAATTGGTGAACTTAAGGGCAATGCGACTCTGGATCTCATCAGTGAGAGTCGCGCATCCGTTGTGAAGATCTTGAAGTGCGTCTAACCAGCATTTACCATATTTCGGGAGTTTGGCTCCAGATTGAATAAGCTCATATTGCAATTTCCCTTCTCGCATGAGTGAATCAACCTCTCCATGATCTCCCAGCATGAACTCACCACAAATGGCCAAAGGAACCAAGAGCAAGGAGAGAAATGAGAAATAAAGATCCCTCATATTTCTCATTTCTTTGATTAAATTTCAAATTGAATTTCGTCACTTGAGCATAGAGCCCCATAAGCTACCTTTGAACCCCTATTTCTACGTACGTGTCCTCGAGATATATTATATTATGGTACTTTTGAGTTATGTTTGTTAGCTAGAGGACCCTTTGCGCGAAACAGTTTCTTCCCTCCAATCAAAGCTCTTTTCTCAGCTCAAAGATCCATTACTTCTATCTGCGAACTCCTTGACTTGTGTACATAGCTACACATAGTGACTCTAATCATACAACCCCTTTATCCAACAGGATCGGATCCTTTTGACACTTTTTAAGAGGAGTTCTTAAATTATTATAAGACCCTCTTGTCAGTTCCTTCCTTGGCACGTTACTTTAATCAATGCCTGCAAATCTTACCTATCTTTAATTTGCAGCTACTCTCTTTGTTTCTTGTTTGTTGCGCCGCGTGAGGAATTGTAGAAAATAATACATACATATGTACAGCACTAACTAACATAAGTACAACAAAATATTAATATTAATATGTGAGATGAGTGGTATCCACCGCACGTACATACGTGTCAGCGGCTTTTCATATGCTTTAAATGTGCCTACTCTACTATCCAGCTTCGTCTATCGATTGTAGCAACTAAAACAACTTATGATATTTAATAATATCATAATATGAGTGATTTAATACAGAACATTCTACTATTTTATGCACATCCATTTGTACCTAATGAACCATTGAAATGATTCACTTCACAGGGGATCGATCTTGAGTTCGATTCCAAAGAATATCTTCCCTCTAAAGGGATAAATGATGCATATTTTCATCATTCTTGTACCGATTGTAGTGGGTATTATACTTGTTAATAATAATTAGTAGTAGTAATATTACAATGAGAGGCTGAGTCATCGTTCAGGCACATTTTAAATTCAGCCATATCTTTTTTATTAATTTTCTTAGAGGAGGTATGATGATGCCCATACACCTAGCTAGAGATGTTTAAAAAATTCCATTTTAAAAACAATGGGTCATTGTTTGATTGAAATAATGGTCGTACAGTATTTTTCGAGAAGTTTTGAGAAGCAAAAGGAAAAGCAGTACTCCTCAACTCTCGCACATGTTGGGCAAATCATAATTTATTTTGATACATGAATGATAATGACAATAATAAAATTAAATATATGTAAATAACTTACATATATATATATATATGTATATATATAATAGGTGATTATTGTATTTTTTATTTTGTTTAAAATTAAAACACTATTTAAGCCAATGTTATATTTGAGGGACTACATAGTTAGGATTTTAGTTGAGTCTGACCACATTATTATGATTCTACAAAATTGTATCATTTTTTTTTTTTTTTTTTTTTTTTTTTTTGGGGGGGGGGGGGGGGGGGAGGAATATTTTGAAATTAATCAATTTAAGATTTAACTTTGTTTCTAGTTTAGCTTAGAAAATATATTTTGGATGAAAAGATAATTTAACATAGGATACAAAAAAAAAAGGACGGACTGTACTCAATTTGAATTTATTTTTTAAGTAATATGTACGTTGATACAGGAAGATCTATAATTAATTAATAATTATATATGTTCAAAATATATCTCCCTGATTAATATATATTATATAATAGGTCCTTCTCACTTGACCTTATCAAAGGCTTTCTTTGCGCAGAATCCATGAGTAAAATCGATTTTCCCCTACTGACTTTATATACATTCAAGTCAGATGATAAAATAATAACATCTTGTTCCCCACTCGAACAACATGAGGATTTTAATCTTATTGAGCATAATTTATCTCACGGAAGGAATTCAGGAGCATGGAAATCTTGGCTTTAAGAGGAAACTTCATCAAACGGATGAAGAAAATCCATCAACAGTCCCTGACGAGGGACCAGAGATAAAAAAAGAAGAAGTAACTAAAAAACCAGAGGAAATAAAGAAGAGGGAGGCCGAGAGTGGACCATTGAGCTTCTACGATGGACAATTCTTTGCCATGCGAGTGGACAAACCCATTATTGTTTCCGTTTTCACAAGAGATGGAAAAAATGCAGCTAGGTTTGTTCTGAATACAGAAGCCACTTCAGTAAAGGGCAGCATCATAAAAGCTGAAGAAAAATATTTGGTCAATTTGGATTGGAAGGGCGTGGACCTATCTGATAATGGGCTTATATTAGAAAATATATTTTTAAAAATGGAGTTTCTAAGAGATAAAAAAGAGTATAGATTATCTGGAATGGATGCAGAGAGCGTACGAATTGGATCTGAAGAAATCGTATATAATCCACTTGCAGTTAAATCTAATAATGGATATGGAATTAAAGCACCAGTCGGAACTAGCTTTTGCTGCTCAAATCCTGGCATGTTTCCACCTTCCAACCATTCTGCCGAAACCACGAGCAGTAGTAGTAAATATAGAGTGGGAATAACTTTACCCGGTGTTCAGCTTCAAGTATTCAAATTAGTTAAATCTGGATTTGGTCCTGAATGGAACTGTGCAAATTTATTGTCGATTGGCTTATGGGTTACACTTCTCATCACTCTCGGATTCGCATTAGTTTGTTATTGGGGATTCTCGATGTTAGCGGGCATTAATACTATGGACAGGTTTGATGACCCTAAGGGAAAACCTTTAATTATAAATACGTTTGACTAGTTAATAGTTATTAGAGCCACATAATTAGAATGTTAATTTTTTTCCATAGATTTATTTAATTAAATATTGATTGATGGTCACTATGCTTTATTCTTTTTAATTGTATAATTTTAGATTCTAAATTATAATTCATTCCTTTTGTAAAAAAAAAAAAAAAAAAAAAAAAAGTCAATAAACTGCGTTTAATTGATCGGCTTGATTTATAATCAAATGGGAATCGTCCATGATATTTGTTTGATTTGACTACGTCCAAAATAGCTGTCTAAAGCTCTTCTTGCAACATGAGTTAGTTTAGGGCTATAATCAAAAAGAAACACATTAAGTTTATTACATGATGCTAAAATTGCTCCAACACCCGAATCCGATACTTCCAAACAACCGTCAATTCGAAGTTCTTGTAGAGATTTTCTACAATCACCTTGAGATAAGCCTATCAAGGCTTGATCCGTAATTTCTGTTGAACTTAAACTAAGAGACGTGAGAGCTAAATCCCTCAAAACTGACAGACCATAGTCACTCACGCCAGGACTGCATCGGCTCATGTCTATTGTTTTTAGGGATGGGCATTCTCTTTGAATCATTTCAAATACTTCATTATTGAGAGCTCTGGAGTTTCCACGAAGATTAAGATAATGAAGAAATCGTTTATTTCTAAGTATTTCCATGAGTCCTTGAGTAATTTGGAAATTATAAATATATTTATTTAGTGAAAGAATACTCGATGAACCTAACAAGCACATACATTATACATACCTTTAGGGCTCACTCCAATTCGGATATCACTGCAGCTTACTGCACTCAAGTTTAAGCTTCTGAGAAATATAGACCCAGACGTAAGTATCAAAGCCTCATCGTCAATCCAATCAACTTGAGAAAGATTAAGATCTGTAGTTTTTGAATGGGTCAGCACTGCCAAGAGATTTACATCAGCTAAACCGTTTTTTCTGCATGATAAGTGGTTTAGTAGCCTATCTTTGAGGGTTGTTGGAAGCTCATTTACAGATTCTGTGTTTTCTGATAAAAAATCACCCAGTAGCAACGTTTTTAAAGACAACTCTAACAAACTCCGTACCATAATTTAACCCTAAATTTTCTACTTTAAGCAAACCAGAATATAAAGAAATGAATTATAATTAATTTTTTAAATTATAAATTATCAAGAATAATTTTTTAGCAAAATTCAATTTAAATAAAGATGAGCAGTGAAGGCACAAGGAAGGTTTATAGTTCTCATAATTATTCAATGGGAATGTATGTATATATATATGAAAATGAAAAACTTGGGATTTTGAATCAAAAAGCTCATACAGTCTTTACAAATTATATTCACACAAATGTTAATATATTATGATGCATAGTATTATATTTAATCAACTATAACAAGTAAATAAATTCTGACTGAGTTCTTCAGAAAAGAAAGGCAATTAATGAGTTGTTATTAATAATGAATTAATAATAATTATGATAAAGTAAAAATGGGAAATTTATAGAGAAAAAGAAGATGCAATCAAAAAATAAAATTATATATATAATATAGACATACATATATTATGCTATATGTATGTGTAAATCTCTCTCTATATAGATACATAAATTATACTCATTACAAAAAGTTTCAAGAAGTGAATAATTGGGTATGAAGGGAAGTAAAACCTTCCTGACTCGGCTTCTAGGTATGAATATATTTAGATACATACAACCTTATAATGGGTCTGTATAATCAGAATAATTAATACGCAATAGTGGAGCAGTGGTTCTTCGTAGGACGTACGAAGAGGTAGACGTATTATATCAAGAAAGAAGAGGCAAATTGTTATCTACGTCTGACAAATCATGTGTAATCAAGTGCAAGGGCTGATAAGTAGGTGGTAGGGTTATGTATTTTTCCTTGTGGAGAGGACGGAAGATGGAAATGATATCTCTAGAATCAATCAAGACCTATGGTGACGCTGACGATGAATTCCCATTTCTGAGCGTATCCTCTCCAATATTTTCAGGAAATAAGTCATCGTAAGCGGGTGGAGGACCCTCTCCACCTCCGATTTCGGGATGCAATCCCTCTGACGGAGGTATTTGTACAAGACTATTAAGTGGAAGATATACATTTTCTAAAGTCTGTCTTTCCGTATTTGAGAGTTCTCTGAGTGAAAAAACAGTTTGCTCTGGTAAATCACAGCTCCCATTCGATGTTGAAGGTTTAAAACAGCACTTGCGTCTTTGTTTGGCGAGAAATATTGCAGCAAGACATGTAATGAGACCAAAAGCTAGCACAAAAAGTGTAAAAGGAAGCAATTTATAGTTAAGTTTTCCATTTTTGACAATGGAAGTGACTTGGAGTCCGTCATAGGTGCATCCCATTTCATCAGCTGGACTTGTATCACCTGGGCAGTTAAAATGTCGATCGCAGACATATTTGTTCCAGATACAGCGATCACTGTCTTTGCACTTAATTTGAGTCTGATCTGGCTCCATGCAATTTATTTTATAAGCAGTGACGATGAGAGTGAGATTCACGACACTGATATCTGGCCAAGTGTGTGTCGCCTTCCTCCCTCCGAGGGATATCCATATAAGAAGATCTCCTTTGGAATCATCATAGGCAAAGCCGGGTTCAGATCCACAAAGACGGTCACTTTTACTCATAGTGTAAAAGGGGACATTGTCATCTTGGCCGAAGCGAATGTAGTCAAGACATGCTCCATTGCCCTTTTGACGCAGTCGCATGTTTTCCACATGCACTGCTATGCCATAGTCCTTGGGTGCTTTGACGTGAATTTCACAGCGGGAGGCAGTATGATGCTCATGAGGCTGAATCCGGATTGAGGGGCTCTCCAATAAAAACAGAGAGGCTCCAGTTCCAAGGTGGATCTTATCGTTGCGAGAGCTCGTGCAAATATCTGCATTGTCCATGTGATACTGTCTGTAGGAGGCAAGTACGGGAAGGAAGGAGGTGGAGGTCCATATCCAGGCAACTAAGGCCTTGGAGACGGTCATGATCCTCATTACATTCTTCAACGAGGCTAATTTTAATCAAAGTAACTTCGTTCGTCATTCAAGTAATCGTCAGTAGTAGAGATTCTCAGTTGATTTTCCTGTCATGAATGTCTGAGATTGCAAGGAGGGGGGGAGGGGGAGGGAGTTGCATAAAGGATAGAATTAATTTTAAGTGAAAAAGGGGAAAATGAATCAAGGCTGCAGAATCAGTAAAACAAGAAGTGGAGTTATAAGAGCAGTAGTTATTATTATTGTTATCCAAATCTATATTCTACTATTATTATTATTATTATTATTTATTATTCTATTTTGTTGTTGAAGTCAGCAGCAAGCTGCGTATATCTAAATGGATAAAAATATGTACGTATCTAGCTATGATACTTATAGTAAATAATAAAGTTTAGCTATTATCAAAGGAAAAAAAACTCAGAAGCTATAGTAGTGATGATGTCATATACATATATAAATATATATATATATATATATATGATTACGAAAACAGAAAAATATTAGAAAAAAATATATAGATTGGCTTCAGGACCTCTATTTTTCTATCTCTTGGAGAACTTCATCTTTCAGGAGCTTTTGAAGCTCTTCCGATGCAGAGCAGGAGGAATTCATTTCATCCAAAGTCCTTCCAATTGCCTCTTTCTCCATTTGTCGCACGAGATCCATCTATTGATTTATTAATTCATTATTAATTTTCACGTGTTTCATATAGCTCACAATTCTTAATAACTAACATGAACTCACCTCTGTCTTCAAATCCCTTTTCTCTAATGTTCTCACTTGACTCACCATCTTTATTAGATCCTTTCCACCCAGATTGGATTTTAATTTTATTTCCAATTTGTCCAATTCCTTGTCTGCACGAAGAACAGAGCCCGCAAAAGTCCCAAACTCCTTCTGCAACTCCGCCATTTCTTCTTTTCGTCTTCTTCTAAGGAGCAAAAGACGGCTTGAATGAGATCTCAGTACTTTGTCTGACCTAACTTGATAGGTTTTTCCTTCTCAGCTTCTCAGGGGAAAAAGGGATTTGAAATTGAGAGTTTTACCGCCTATTTGACATAATTCAAGTAGCACGCATTTCATACATCATCCTAACTCATCTTTTGCAAATTGTTTTGTTTTTTAAAGTATTTAATATTTACTGATCCTGAGGCTCTCTTTCTGGCCTTGTAATTTCTACATTTGTTATATTTGTAATATCGTTGATATTATCATATAAATTTATGTCACACTTATTTTTCATGTCTATTATTAAATTAATTATTAAACTTTGGGTCATTGATAATGAATGAACTCTCCGTTTGTTTTTTCAAAGTTGATATTAATAAGTTAATAAAAATATATTGAGTATATGAATAATTAATTATTTAATATACATATATTATTCTAGGACGGCGGGGGCGGCGGCCTATCACTAAAGTTAGTTTATGACGTCAGACAACAAAGTTTAGTGAAAAGGTCCAAGAGGGGTTGCGCGTGGCCAACGAATTTAACCAATTGAAAGGCTTCTTTTCCCTTAGACATAGGATGCTATTCCCTTGAACAAAAGGAGGGAAATCTATAATAGAGTATTAATTTATTATATAGCTATCTGACTCTGTGCGCCATTCGATCGCTAGAAATTATACTATTTAGTACCTTCTTCTCCGGGCCGCCGCCGCTTATTCAGCAACCACGACCATAGCTGCTATTATTATTAGTACTAACATTTCTACTTATACTAAGTAGTACTAATACTACCAAATAGTAGTGCTAAGCTAAGGCTAGCTTATTATTGCGAGGGAAGGACGACGACAACGTCTTCATCTCTTGACTGTGGATGCAGCGCTGTTATGAAAGAAAAGAGAGGCGAGGAAAAGAAAGGGAGTCGTACTCGTCGTCATTTTGAGAATAATAAAAACAGAGTAGAATGGATCCGGATCTAAGTGATGCTTCCCTCCAAGAGGAAGAGGATTTGGAGGAAGAAGAGGAATTATCTCTCATGGATGGATCCGACTCATCCCTCACGCTTGCAACTGAGGAAATTCGGGGTTTCCATGGATGGAGGCCGGAAGAGGTCCCACTGAGAGGGGAAAAGAGTAGGGATGAGACTCCTTTGGAGCCTGAGGAGTTGAGTAGAGCCTTTAAACCCTACATCTTTCGAAGGGTCCCTGCCTACAAATATCTTGATGCCTCAGAGGAAATCGCGGGCTTCTCCACGACCACGCTTATTAAATCTGGAGGAACGGGCTCTGGGAGTGCCTCCAAGAGTGGAAATACAAACAGCTCATCCTCATCTGCTGGAAGCTCCAAAAAAAAGAAATCCCATGTGAATGTCTCCATTACTCCTAGTCTCTCATCCAAGAGGGAGTGGAGACCCTCTTCTCAATATTTCAAGCCTCTTCAAATGGGATGGGTCCGAGAAGTTGTGCTTCCCGTGTCGGAGGGAGAAACCCTCGTCTACTACCACTCTCCACAAACATCGAATAAGAAAAACAAAACCTTTAAACTCCTCGGAGAGCTTGAAGCCTTTTGTAGGTCAACCTTTAGAATAATTTAGTCATTCAGTCTTATTTTATACATGTATATTTATGTTTCAGTAAATCATAGTAACTCTGGACTCTCCACTCTTAACTTTTCATTTCGAAAGGAGAGTATGGGAGCTCCATATGGTCAAGAGATTGTTCGATATGAGAATGAGGAGGTTGAAATTTTTCCAATCAAATCTGCTGAAGTGAAAAAAGTTAGCAATAAATCCTCTGAGTCCTCACCTTCAATGAAATTCAAAATTAAAAATGTTAAGTCTATTGATGAGAGTAGTTCAATAGGGCCAGCCAAGGCTAAGGTAGTCAAATCCATAGAGATTAATTTCACTTTTTTTATGTTTATTATTTCCTTTTCAGAAACCTGAAGTAAATACTAGAGTCATTAATCTTGATGGTGATACGAATAATTTATCCAGTTTACTCTCTCCAATGTTGAAGGATTCCCTCACAAAAAAAACAGATCCACTAGCAGGCGCCTCAAGGTCTTCAAGTAACGGGAAAAAGCCTGGAGTATCAAATTCAAGCAATTCTTTTATGAATTGGCCTTCTTCTGTATCTGTGTCTCCAGCTAATTCAAAGCCCACTCTCCGCCCAAAAAGAACAGATCATGGGGCTTGTTCTATTCACTGTGGAGGTGGTGCCTCCGGCTTTCCGTCTCTCTCTTGCTCCAAATGTAACTCTTTATTTCATCCTCCTTGTGTTGGCCTAGGAGACGGACACTCTTACTCTGGCTATGATTTTGTATGTAATGACTGTTCTCCCATGATCGAAAAGGAAAATAGTGCGCCTAAGAAAGTACCTGCAGTGAGTTTCAGCCCAGTGTCATCCTCTTCAACTTCGTCGTCGAATTCATCAAATTCTTTAAGAAACACAAGGTCCTCAAGTGGTAATAATTCTTCGCTTTCTGCTTCCGTTACAGTAAATCGAGTTCACGGTCCTGGATATTCCCAAAACTCAGTGACTAACCCTTCAAATTCCACTAAAAAGGTTCCCTTGAGACCCATTGAAACTCAATCCGTTATTAACATTGCTGGAAATAAATACTTGGTTGTTCCTGCCCCTCTTTCTAAGAGCTCCGGCAGTAGCTCCAATATCAAGAGACCTGCTTCATCTACTTCATCCAATAAGCCCCAGAATTATATTCCAATCATGTTAAAACCTGCTGTTGGCTCAGATAAACTACCCTCCTTTGAAGTTGAAGAGTCTCCTGATGGAAAATTAATGCTTGTTCCCATTTCATCCAGTGGACTAGAAAAAGTTGTGAAACGCAAGAAGGACTTTGAAGAAGAGGTATGTTTTCAATACTTAAATCTTAAAGATCAGACGAACTTATGTAGTGTATATATTGTTTTGCTTTTTCAGAAAGAATTTCCAGATACCAAGAGATTTTGTCGCGATATTACCTCAAACCTTTCATGTGCTTACTACGCCTTGATTCATGTATTTAAATATCTTACCACTCAAGAACGTATTCAAGTCTCTAGAGTATGTCGTCTCTGGAGAGATTTGGTATATCATCCGTCTCTTTGGAAGACTGTGAGTCTTAGGGTAAGAAAGCGATTCATCATCAACTATGATATAAAAAGACGTGAATAAATTGACTATTTATTTACTTTTTTGTTTTTAGAATATGAAGGTCTACAATTGGCAAAACTTCACTGAGTACTTGAATCGAACGCGTGCCCCTACTCTGGACTTTAAGAAAATGTCATATATTAAGGGAACGGATGAAACCTGGTTGGATGTATTCCAAGTTGCTCCTAATTTTAGTTATGTCACAAAATTGGAACTACCAAAAATATCTGGGAACTTTCTCATTAATCTCGCCTCAAAAATGCAAAAACTTGAAGCCATTGTTGCCTCCAATGTTTCAAAAGAAATTGATCTTGAGGAATTGACGGATAATGTCCGGGGTCTAAAGGAAATTAAGCTCAAATCAATGTCAGGGTATCTTAAAATATCCTGTGTATCTCGTTTTACACCTTTATTGAGTCTTAATCTTACTTCACTTGTAAGTCAACCTCCTAATTTGTTTGAAAAAGATCGTGGTGATGATGTATGTTTTTTTTATATTTATTCAGTCATTACTCTCCATTGAAGATTTGTGTGATGGTGATATAGCTGAATTGTCATCGCTCAAAGAATTGAGAGAATTGTCCCTTGGGGAATGCTCAGGAGTTTCCAACATATTTGAACATATTAGTGCCCTCACCCAATTAAAAAATCTCCGTCTCGAATCTGTTAATGTTGATGGTTCTCTACGCTTTATGGAACGATCACCTCTGGAAAAACTTGAATTGGTAGATTCGCATTTGATTCAAGGTTTTGGCTCTGGCTTTATTAGATTAAGGGGTCTTAAGAAGTTATTACTCATTCCAGTCTATAAGGACGAGGTAATTAGCTTCTTCTTTTTTCTTTTTTAAACTTAATAATATCAACTACTTTTTACTTATGATACAAATATATATATTTATTATCTCCTTAAAGGTGGCAGCAATCAACGCTGAGATCGTGGACTTTGCTCTCTCAATGCCGAGTTTATCACATTTTTGTCTGGGACTTACAAACGAATGGTTGGATTCAATGAATTCAATACTCAGCATGACGTCGGATAAATCTGCTCCAGTTCGTGATAGTTTTCCCATTTTGGTAAATGGAGTCTGTGAAATGTACTCCCTCTATAAACTATTTAAGACCCTATCCGCTGCTCTTCCAATGAGCAAGGTTAAAGTATTACGGATGTCGCAACAAGCAACCAAAGTACAGCACATTTGTACTTTGATGAGCTGATGATCATAATCCATAAATAGAAATGTTCTATAATATATATATTTTTTTCTCTCACTCTCTCGTTTGCCATACTATTACGTGTACATTAGTATGTATTGATTCATTAATTATAAGTACTTATATAATATAATATATTCATGAGAACTAAAATTTAGTTAGAGTATTAGTTAGTGTTTTTTTCTGTTCATTTCAAAGGCGAATAAAAATTTTAAATACAACATTCCATTCATTCATTCATTGAGGGACAACATTGATTTCTATAAGATTTGTAGTTTATTATTTAATTAAATGATAATTATTATTTGGTATTTAAATCGAAACACATAGTTTATAATTAACAATTATTTTAATATTTATATATAATATGTAAATGGATATAAGTGTGTAAATAGCGAAAGGAAGAAGAATTGAACTAAAAAAAACTAAATTATAAGTAACTCGATGACAAAAGAGCAGTGATGCCAGAGTATGATCAAATGCGTCATTTCAATTTCTTCCATCCTAAATAAATAAATAAATGATTAACAATTATAGCTTGAAAAAAAAAAAAAAAATGACGCGAAGGGCGTAATTAAATAATATCTAGAGGAAGAGGAATATAACTTTATAATGGATTATTATTATACATGTTTTAATAAGAAGGAGGGGGACTAAAAGAAGGATATTAATTAGAAGAGAAGATCTTCATCATGATCATCCTCAAAGATATTGCCACCTCCTGACATTTCGTCATCAAGCCCTTTAGCCAGCCTCTCTTTTCGTCTGGCAGCCTCTGCCTCCTCCTTTGCCTTCCGTGTTCTCTTTTTTTTGTCTTGTACTTTTTTAAGCCTAAAGAACTCCTCTCGCTCTAATTCATCCAGCTCTGAAATGATGTAGGCCAGGGTTCTTTCTATACGTGGAATAATAACGTGTTCGATGGCGTTAACACGGCGATTTGTGACTTTTATAACTTCATCAAGTGTAATAAACGAGGTTTGCAGAGAGGCAAGTTCCACCAAGAGACCCACGGCCTGTTGGTAGTTTTTTTTTAGCTTCGTCAATTGTTGACCACCACGGGCGAGACCAGCAAGCTCATAGGAGTCTCCTCCATCCTGATAAGATTCAAATACTGGAAGATTAACGCCAGCCACATTATCCTTCCTTGTTCTGACTTTGACTTGAGCCTTGTTTACGTTCTGAAGAACGGCGTGACTAAAGTCCCCGCTTGCAAATTTAGCTATGATTAATAAAAAGACATAAAAACGTTTAGACTCCAGTTGAAAGAAGGAAATCAGGTTGTAGGACTACCTTCCGCGAGAGAAAATGAGGCCTCTTTCATGACCTCTCCCATGGTTTGCTTCGTGTCCACAATCTTTTTAAGAATGGACCTAAATCTCATTTGGAGCGCATCCGCCTTTTTCTTTAACAAACTATGGCCTTTTTGAGCACCTTTGAGGCGACCTTTCATGATGGTTTGAGCACCACGGCTCGGGAACACATTGATACGATCATTCCCCGACATCACACAAATATATTACTTTGTATAAACTGAACAAAACAATATTAATGAGATGAACTCCTACCAGTTTGATGCTCTTATTATGTCAGTTGAGTAGTATATGTAGATTAGGAATGTAAATCATATGCAATTCGGGCGTGTTATAAAAAAAGAAAGAGAAAATCAACCTGGCAACCCTGACAATTTAATGAATGTCGAGGGGGGAAGCAGCTTGAGCTGTCATGACGTTTTACTGAGCTACAAGCTGCTATTCTCCATTATATATACAACAATAAATAATAACATAGATGAGAGGCAGAAAATTAATTGAAATTAATGTCAGGAAATTATATATTTTTGACTAATAATAATTATACGAGGACTTGAGCCCTTTTTGTTTACATTTTATTTGCTTTATTAACCTTAATGCATGTATTCCTTCATGCGACATCTTTACTATCAGGTAGATGTTCTCCCCTCAGTAATATTGGAAAAATGATAACAGCTTCGGAAAACAAAAAGACATGTTTGAAGAGACAACTCCACTTTTTTATCACACGCCCGAATTGCATATGATTTTCATTCCTAATGTAGATTTATCTCCTTTATGAAATGGAAGTGTACATATATATTGATCATATGACGTTGCTCACTATACTTTTATAGAATAGAATATTAATGTACATTCTGACATATATATATATATATAAGCTAGCTCTCCTTCTAGCTAACAGCAGCTCCTAGTTGTTAATTCAGCTCTTTTTATATATATTATTTGTAGCTAAATATACATTTACTTAGCTCTTTTTAGATTAAAAACATAGCCAATATATTGCTGAATATTCACCTAAATTAAAATACATTATTTACAGACAATATATCATGTCATAACAATCATTTTTAACACATTAATTAATTAATTATCCATTGGAATTATATATATATATATAAAGAGTTTATTCTTTATTCGTTTTATCTACGAATTGAAATTTATTGGGGTAGGATATCAAATTATATTCTTACTCATATAATATTAATTAGTTATCAATTCATTATATATATCGAAGATTAAAAAAGTAAAAGTAATATTGTGTTGCTATACGATGACGTCATTTAAAAATATTTCATCATAAATACAGACATAAGCCGCAGCTGCTTCTTCATGACTGTCTATTTATTCCCAGTACAGTACTGTCTTTCTCTTTATGTACGTATGATCGAATGTTAGCTACATAAATATAATATTAGTATTACTCTCTGCTTTATTCAATCGTATCATCAAATTACTAATAAGTAATAACTTCTATCAACCACAAATTCAATGAGCAAGAATAAAAGTAGGAGGATTCCTAGGCTTTTTTCATTCTAATTCCTCAATTATGAGTGATGGGGTCATGAAATTCAGTGACAAGTTCGTTGAGAGCCTTTCATTCAAAATTTGTTCATTATTTATTTTAATAATATTTAAGACACGTTATTTATAAATCATATTTAATTGAAATACTTTATTTATTTCAGAGTGAGGGGATTTGAGGAGTTGACACATTCAAATGTAGTTGATAAAGAAGCTCTAAGAAGGTTCTGTACATCAGGAATACCAGATGGGGGCGGTAGACGCTCACTGGGTTGGAAAATCCTTCTCAATTATCTACCTGAAGAGAGAAATTTGTGGAAGGAGTACCTTTCTAAGCATCGAAAACTCTACGAGTCACTTATTGGTGGGGTTTGAGTGGATTTGCTATGTCTTCTTCTATCTCTTTCCCTGTCCCATTCGACTCTTATAAATTCATAGTTATGCAAAGCTTCATTTGCTGCCCTCAAAGACTCTGTCAACTCTTGAATATTCTTTTCCAGTACTCTTATAGTGTCTGGGTAGTTATTTTCTGTCTTACTACTATTAAGAAGAGTATTACTACTCCTATCGTCTCCCTGATTATAATTATAATTCCTTTCAACATTTTCAAAATTATCTTGTATTTTCTTCTTGAGGTTTTTTTGGACCTCTAATTTGAGAGTATATTTCAACTCTGTGATTTTTTTATCCTTACACTCTGCTTTCTTTTCAAGGGAATCAATGACTTGCCTCTGCTCAATGATTGTATCCTTTAAGTTCTCATACAGTCCATCCATATTTCTCTTCATTGAGTACAATTCCGTGAGTTTCTCTTGTATCTACGATTGAAATCATTAGACTGTATGAAACTCTAAATAATGTTTCTCTTACGCGCTTTAATTCCTTATTTAACCGATTAGTTTCCGACTTTTCACTTGACATGGCCAACTCTAGTTCATCATTTCGTCTATTTATTTGAATATTTTGTATGAGTTGACCTCTTATTTGTTCTCGAAGCATACTCACTTCATCAGATAGCTGAGTTATTTCAATACTATATCGCTCCTGTTCACGTATTTGACTCGCTATTTTATCAGCGCATTTGTGCTCTGTATGTCGCAGATCATTCTTGAAAAGATTTGTTTAGTGTGCGTTTAACATACATACATATTAATATATATTGAATAAGGGACGTTACCTTCATTTTTTCAATTTCCCTTGTGTGTTTGGTCTTAAGTGTTTCCAGATGTGTTAAATTGTCATGAGATAGTATGACGTATTGATTTAATTCTTTATCCTTCTCTCCCAATCTTGTTTTGAGCATTTGATTTTCTTCAAGTATTTCCTCTAATTTCCTTCCAAACTGTTCTGTTAATTCACTTAATTCTTCTATACTCATCATAACTCCTGTTTCTTATTTTTAGAAGAGATACTCACAACGCCGAGTGAAGTAGCGGATCATCCGTTGAATCCTAATCCAGAGAGCCAGTGGCAGTCTTTTTTTAAAGATAATGAAGTTCTCCTGCAAGTAAGAAAAAGGCCAATATTTAAAAGCAAAAGTCTGTGTTTAGTTCATTTTCACTCTTAGGTGGATAAAGATGTTAGAAGGCTTTGCCCAGATATATCCTTCTTTTCCCAACGTTCATTATATCCTCTAGAAGGAATCGTGATTGGAAAATATGATAGACTTCATTATCGTGTTCAACAAAAATGTCTCGCATCACAAACTGTTGAGCGTAGAGGATTAGGGATCTCAAAATTGTCAGAATCCAAGAAAAAGGCTGCTGAGGACTATGCACCACTGGGAAACGGAGAAGAAGCTCACTGGGAGGTTGTTGAAAGAATATTATTTGTTTATGCTAAATTGAACCCAGGACAGAGTTATGTACAGGGAATGAACGAAATAATTGGACCAATTTACTATGTCTTTGCCTCTGATCCAAATAAGGAATGGGCTGGTCTGTAGTATATGATGTATAATTAATCTGTAAAATTGTTATCTTTTTTTGTTTTAAAGAATTTGCAGAAGCAGATACGTTTTTTTGTTTTACGAATCTCATGTCGGACATCCGCGACTTTTTTATTAAGACTTTGGACGAATCCGAAACGGGAATAAATGGCATGATGATTAAACTCATGGATAGAATTAAACATTTTGACTCAGTTGTGGAAAAAACGCTGGTTGCTCAAGGGATTCGTCCTCAGTATTTTTCGTTTCGGTGAGATTCTTAGGTTCACATTAATGCGAGCATTATACAGTCAATAATGAATTGATTGATCATATTTCATATTTGATGTACTTTCTAAAATGATTTCAGATGGTTAAGTCTTATGCTGAGTCAAGAGTTCCCCCTTCCTGATGTGCTACGCATCTGGGACTCTGTTTTGGCTGATGATACTCGAAGAGAAACTCTCCTAGATATATGCTCAGCCATGTTACTTCTTGTTAGAGAACAAATAATTAATAACGAATTCTCAGAGAACATGAAACTCCTTCAAGTAAATATGATTATATCTTTCAAATTTACACTCCTCAGACTGCTCATACGCATTCTTGAATTTGATTTTTTTCAGAATTATCCTTCAAACATTGACGTGCAAAAGATACTTTCTACCGCATCAAGTTTAGTGCCTTAATAGGAGTTTTCAACTTACATTTTTTTTGTCGAGTTGTTGTGTACCTGATGCAATTGACTATCTGTTTTATACTCCTCTTCACTTAATTAATAGCTAGTTATCAGTTTTGCAACTGAAGTCATTCTACTTAATGAACTAAGCTCTCTTTATGTAATACATATTATTATTATAACTTTGTAATTAATCAAATTGTATATATTGTAGTTCTACTAATAGTGAAAAAGGTAGTTGTAACTAATAAAAATACCTTCAAAATGTCCTGTAAGCAGAGTCTCTCTCACTTTTATTCCTGGATATCTATATACTATATTATAATAATAGATGATATGACTTAGCAGGACTTAGCCGATAAACAAAACAAAAATGGAAACGAGTTTGTGTTTCGTAAATTCAAAAAATAGGGCGGGAAATTGTGTAATAACTAATAAGGTGAGACACTATGCAAATGAAAAAAAATAATAATGATTCATTCGTTAATTAAACTTGTGTATAATTTAATATGTATTTATAATTAACATGATTGGAGACAAAGAGTATAAAAATTATTTTGACAAGTTTTTTTTGCGGTCCCTTTCAATTGCTTTGTCTTTGGCCTTTTGATAGAGAGGGAGGAGTTGTCCCTGATTAGCAAGGGTTTTGAGGAGCTCAATGATGAATGGAAGATAATTATGACGTCGTCGAATATTCTCAAGTCTCCACTTAAGACGGCGATCCGACTCATTGTTTATGAGTTGCTGGATTCTTAGCTCTTCTGCCGAGTCTTTTCCCTCTTTCTGTAATTCAAAGAATTATGTATCAGTATATTAATTTAATTACATGTTGCGAACAAGATAGAATAATAATAATAAAAAAAAAGAGTCGAAGCGTATTCAATGCCAAAATTAAGGTACTTATTAAAGAGATAATGATGCAAGGATTGCTATTTTATAGAATGTAAGAGATCTTTAATTTTTTAAATGAAAATTTTGAGGCTCATTGTAAAATTGAGTAAAAAGAGTGAAACGTTCTTTTATTCGTTAATGAGTAATAAAATAGGGAATGATAGCATGAATGAATAGTTGTTGATATTAATGTTATAATTAAATAAGAAAGGGTCAAATTGTATCTACTACAATCTAAATATACTACTTATTACTATTGATTGAAGTAAACATAGATTCTATCTCAAACCCTCCTCACCTGATAATCCGCTAATTGTTTCTCTAAATGCATTAATCGATCCCGTACAATGGCTAAGAGATTAAAGTGTATTTCTCCAGCTTGATACTTTGCCATTCTCTGCTCGATGATGGGGCGTACTACATCCAACCATTCCCCATCCTCAGGTATTGCTCCATGATCAACAGGACCTTCTCTTAGTCCGTCTAATTCATAGAGTCGACCATCCATGGGTATATAGCTCACAAAGTGATAGACGTCATCATCCTTGGAGGCCATTTTAGAATCAAATTCGAAGAGTGTCTGTTTGGCGAAAGAGTTGTGAACAGATCGAATTTCATCAGAGTTGGAGAGGGAGAGGCCCTTCATGGCTGAATCGAAGGAAGAACAGAATTCCTTGAAATTTGAGAGAGTGGAGCCCAACTCCAGCTCTGGATGATTCACATTTAAAAGAACTGAGAGAATGGCTTGCGTGGCACAGGCATTGTTGATAACCTAATAAAGTAAACAATGACTTATTCTAATTTATAGGCATAATTCACAATTATATAGCCAAGATGAGAAAAGAAAAGAAAGTCCCACCTGTTTGGCGAAAAACATTTTATCCGCCCGTGAGTCCAAGACCACAGTTCCCTGTGGGTTCTCATCCGGAACCATTTTGAAAAGGAAGATTAAACCATGCACCGGCTTTAAATCCACGAATTGCTCCTTATCCAAACTCCATAGCTCCTCCACTTGAACCCCCTTTGTCCCGAACTTATGAATGAGCTCCGTGAATACTCCGGGATCACTCTCAATCAAGCACCAGTTCCCTGCACTCATTCTGATCCCTTTTAATTTTATAATTTAAATCCCTTTAGAGGAAAAGTAAGTCACGTGACTTTTTATGATGATAATAACAACAAATATTCCTGTGGTAGTAGTATCACTGCGTAGCTTGTAGTACTATTTTAGTGTAGTATCTTTTGTATATGTAGCAGTTGTAATTCTACGTAGGTACGTGCAACATCGGTAGATTTTCTTTATTTTCTAGCTCTCTCTTTCCCTCCAGTTAGCTCTCTTTTTTTAACAACTAAGCTAGCCATTATTTATTAATACATTATTATTACTATTCAGATGTATAGCCTTTTTTTTTTTTAGCAATGTACGTTAATAATGATATAAATTATAATATTAAAAATACAGTATAGTATATTCTATGTACACATACGTGGGGTATACAATTTTTTTTTCTCTCTCTCTCTTTTTCTATCTAGTCATCATCCATGACTATATTAAATAATTAAATAAAAAATGATCGCTGATGTTATCAACATTTAAAACACTCAATCTCTTCGCTAGTTATTCAACTATAAACATTTATATAGTGACGAGTCCTTGTTAGTCGTGTTCATTACATTATCTCGTTCTCTTATGCAGAAGAGTGAGTTTGGATGTAGTCTGCATTCGCTTCTTGTATTTTTAATTGGGTAGTTTTTACTCAAAATGCATTCACCATACAATGAAGCCATGATTATTTATGAAGAAAACTTAGTAAGTAGACTGGTGAAAAAAACCCTCTCCCGCTGAGATAAAACTTTAAAGTCAGTCAGTCCCACGCAAATTCAATACCCTCTTGACTCTTGAGAATTCGAGTGAGTTCCCCCGGCCCTCCCTCTCCCAGCTCTATCCACCACATATATGTATATCAGCCAATATCAATTCATACACTTTGGATCATCAAATAATAATAATATACTAATTTGTATGTCAAAGCTTATCGCATTATTTTCATTCAATCTGGCATATGTGTTTGGAGGGTGGAGTGGGAGATGGGGGAGAAGAAACACATGGCTTCTGATGAATTAGAACTATGATGTCTATATATATACATATTTATATTTATTTAAATTAAATGGAAGTGAAAAAGGGGTCACGGAGCAACTCCTTCCAGCTTCCTCCCAACAGCTACCTAGCTTCTTTCCTTCCCTTTTCCATTTTTTTTCCTTCTCTTCTTCTTCTTCTTCTTTTCCTTTTTTTTTTTTTCTTTCTCCCAAATGATGGAAAATAATGACTAATAAAATATGTTTCTCAGCTTCCACATCACCAAGTAATGTTGTATACGCGAGGCAGAGTAGACAAAGAAGAGTGAGGAGGAGAGGGAATAAGAGGAACAAGAAGAAGAAGAAGAAGAGGGGGGGGGGGCGAGGAGGAGTGAAAGAATTACTTTCAAAAAAGAAATAAGGACGCCATAACCCGTCAGTTAGCGGACATTCAAAAATAATAAAAATGGTGAAATTCTAGGAGAGATCCTCTCCTGCGCAGATTAACGGACAAGGGCCCGCTGTAAAAGAGGACGTGATTTTAGAGTATTACATGTTCATGTATTAGTTGTAGTAAACATACATACAATACATACTACATTCATTTGTACATTCTACATAGTTTTCTAAAAAGAGGATGCATTAGCGTAAATGAAGCGTCAATTTATGAAATTTCTGTTTGTTGTTACGAAATGATTCCTTACATTCATCCATCCATCCGTCCATCCATCCACACACATTCTTTTTTATTTTTTTTCATCTGGTATCAGTGATACATTTTTATTGTTATTAAATATGGCGTCGTCTTTTTTATTAATATAGATTGTTGTACTATTATTAAACAATGAGGAGCAAAGAAAATAGTAGCTAGTAGTTGACTTATTATAATAATTTATACATATATATATATTTAGTCTCCCGAATTTCCTTTTGTTTCCCTTTTACTCCTACTGATGAATAATAATAGTCTTTCCTTAAAAAGAGAAAAATAACTACTATGTCAACACATAGTATTCTCTAACGATATATAGATGGATGGATGAGAATCTGTATACTTATGTAGTTTGTATGTCGTATATTATTATAAGTTATAAGTAACAATATTTTGGGAAATTTTCTCTTTTCTTTTTCTTCTTTTTTTTTAACAGTAAATAATGTTGTGTGATGAGGGGAAAAAAGGAGAAAAGAAGAAGAAATGAAATGAAATGATTACTAGTACTAATGGACGGTGTGTGTGTGTGTGTGTAAGGTGAGGCGGAAAGAGAGAGGGGAGGAAACCTTGTAATCGGGCGTGCGTGGCGTGCGTTGGCGGGTCCGAGGGATGGGCGAGCGCGGAAGGAGGGAGGCCATTTTTGAAAAACATTTCACTTCTTGTTCCTGGAGTGAGTGGACGAACGTTGTGTGCGTTTCTATTCATCCTAATAATATGAGAGAAGGTCTTCTTCTCTCTTCTCTTCTCTTCTCCTGTTTTTCTGTTTCTGTTTCTTTTTCTTCTTGTTCACTACATAAGCTAAGCTAAGCTAAGATAGAGAGAGAGGGGGGAGCGTCAACGCGTCGTTTTTTATTATTTTTTTTCTTCGCAGTATATTCTATGAAGATATATAAGGGTTCGTGAAAGAAAGTGTGTGTGCACGCTAATTTACTCCACGGAAATCTGTCTTTTCGGAGGTATGTGGGCTCTCTAATATCCGTCAACGTACCTAACGTAGATTTGTTTATTTACTTTTTATTTTTCTTTTACTCTCATCAAGGACTTACTTCAAACTCTTAGCGAACTTGAATACATACTGTCGCCACTTACTCTGTACTCAGAATTCGTTGTCAAGGAGGAGGACCCAACTGCTATGAGCACGAGTGGAGGTGGAATGATGTCAATGCCGGATTTACACACCGTTGCGGCGGCTGCAGCGATGGCTTCTGCTCAGGAGGAAGCTCAACAGCAACAACAACAACCTCGACTCTGTGCTGGACAGAAATTGATTCGTCGAGGCTACCAACAGGAGCTTCTCTCACAGGCCAAGATCCTCTGTGACCGTCAAGACTATGTGGACTTAAACATTTATTGTGAGGACGGAGTGGTGAAGGCACATCAAATGCTCCTGGCTGTAGCCTCTCCCTTTCTGAAATTACTCTTCCAAACGAGTCCCAACTACGGCCTGGATGAAATATCCATTATCCTTCCTGAGGTCAAGTCTTGCTTGGTTCAGGCACTCATTCACTTTGTATACACAGGGACTGTCGTCTCAAAGGAAGACCATTTCTACAGTCTCATGAAACTCGTCTATGCCCTCAACATCAATGCCTCCATCGAAGCAGAGAGTACGAATGAAAAGCCAACGACTTTCTCGGCCCCTGCATTGAGTCTCTCGGAATCACACATGAAGATCACTCATCAAACTGTGGGTCTTCATACTCTTCCTCCCATGATGCCTGTTCAACACCACATACCGCCGCCTGCTAAAATACCTCGTATGGCGAGTGTACCACAAACTGTCACTCTGGCTCAACAACACAAGGCTCTACCCATACAACTTCCCCAAACACCTGTGCCTCTTGTTAACGGAATTTCCCCGTCCGCTCTTCCCACGCAGCCCGTTAAGCCCGAATCCGTCTCGTATATCCAAATTGATCCGACTACAGGGCTCTCATACAAAATGGAGATGCCCAACGGACAACATTTGACCACGGTTCCAGCGTCGAGCGCAGTTGCTGCTGTCACTGGAGGACAACAAGGATCATCGGATGATCCGCTTGCCACCATCATGAATGAAACAATTTTCACTGAGACATCAGGAGGTAAGGAATTTATACGCTCTTATACGCATTTCACACATTCATCCTCTATCCCTTAGGTACTATGTACACCACTGAAAATGGCCAAGTTGTATATGCAACATCAGCTGTGATAGCAGCTCCAGTGACCACAACAAGTAGTGCCGTCATTGCAGCAGCTGGGAACATGACTTTAGCCAATACTGGGCCTAAGAAAAGAGGTAAAAAGCGCAACGGCAAAGAGAACGCAATCCTTGCTGAAAGTGTGGATGATCTGCCCTGTGCTCCTGATGATGAAGACATTAATACACCCTACTCTTGCGAAAATTGTAACAAAACAATCAAAGGAAGGGTCATGCTCCAAGCACATCAGTTTCAAGAGCATTATGACAACCCTGAGATTGACAACATGGAAATTGGTGACAAGCATGCATGCCGAGTTTGTCTCAAACTTTTCACTAGAAATTCGGATGTAAAGGCTCATATACTTCGAGTTCATTGTGGAGATCGTAGATATCCTTGTACAATGTGTGGAAAGAGATTCAAAGAGAGCACTCACCTTCGAAAACATTTATACACACATACAGGTGTGATTACTTTTTAAATTATGCCTACTGATTAAGGAGTGAGCTCTTTCCCCCTTCATTTTGATTTTGATTTAATTGTTCATAGTAGTAGTAGTAGTAATTGGATGGCATTGTCCGTCTTAAAGAGAGCTGACTGTACTCTGATTTAAATTGCTGTTTATTGGTATACCTATTTCGAATTAATATTCCTTGGCAATTCGCCAATAATCAAATCCTTCTTTGTGCTCTTTAGTGTTTTTTAATAAGAAGGAAGGGGGGAATATGAATGCTCCTCCAATGTTGTTGTTGTTGATAGATGTAATATGACTAATTTTTTATTTATTTTTTTGATTTCTGTAGGTGAAAGGCCACATTTCTGTGACTTGTGTAACAAGGGTTTTCAGACCAGCTCAGATTTGAAGCGTCATCGTAGAACTCGTGTTCATCAAGAGCGGGTTGAGGGTAGTCGTATGGCGGCTGGAAATCCAGAAGAAGCTATTCAAGCAGCACCTCAACCCCCACCCCCTGCTCCCGAAAATGTGAAAACTGAATTGAATCGATGGGAAGAAGAAGAGGATGATCCTGCTAATGCAGTGAATATGGCAGGAGCTACTGCCGGTGCTACTTCCGTAATTGTGTCCACCAGTTCGATCAATTCCACCGCGCAGGCCTTGATTAACAATATAACACAGCCGTTGGCTCCGGCTGTTGCTGCTGCAGGTTCGACTGTTGCTGTTCAGCAGGTCCCAGTTACTTGGACAACGAGTCAGCAGCCTGGATCTTCGACAACCATCGACATGAAAGCAATTGGGAATGTAACTTGGAACAATAGTAACCAGATATCTTTGCCTGTTGTAACGACAACAGCTCCGATTGCTGTGACCACTTCGGGCTCTACATTGGATCTGAAAGCCATTGCTGGAGGCTCTTCTGTAGATATTAATGCTCTTAAATGGCCGCAACAGACGACTGGTCGTCCACAGACTGCTAAAAATGGACAAGTTAATAAGCGAAGCTCTTCCGTTGAAAGCCCAGTTCAAGATGAGGAACGTCTAACTGTAGTAGAAGGGGATGACTCCTCTCAAGATGTCCCCATGGAATAAAAACTCCGGTGATTTTGTTATAGGCTTCTTTTATTTTATTATTATCTATATAATTATTATTATTATTATTATTATACTACTACAATGATTATTTTTGTCATCCTCATTATCACCAGTTACATTTTTTGCGTCCAAGGTGACTAAATAACTTGTCGTCTTTGGTGGTTGACAACCATTAAGTTTTGTTCATAAATATATATATATATATATATATTTATTTATATTAATATACATATATATATATATGTATATATATATGTATACTTTTGTTGCTCCCACCGTTGTATTCATGTATGTATATATGAGTTCTAGTGTGTGAGCATGGCTCTTGATATCTGAATTCTCTTCAGATCATGGGAAGAGAGGGATTTTTATGTACTCGATTTATATATTCAAAGGTTAATATAATAGACATTATCATATTATGGACTCGATTATTATATATTTTATATGCAAATATATATATATATATATATGTACTTTATTAATTTTTCTTCAATATACATATAGTATATTCTGTTTACTTAATTCCTTTTTTTTTTTTTTTCTCTTTGGTTTCGGCACACACACATAAATCGAGATTTTTGACAATCATTGAAGGAATATTACATTTATTATATTAATATTATTATTGAATATTTATCCCCCCCCCCCAGCCCCGATTACCCCCCACCCCTCAACTTTTAAACAAGAAAAAAAATAAATGATTTATATATATATATTATACTGCATACACACACTAATAATATAAGTCGTTGTAACTCTACTACTAAAAGTATAAAATATATTCACACACAACTATTGTTAATATTTATTTTTGTATCTATCATTTGTACTATGGCTTGCTTTTCCTTCATTGAACTAAGTGGGATTTGAGCAAAGATTTGTTTTAACTACATAATATGTACATGAATGAATGAATCCGCAGCGCGGACTCAATGCCTACTACTCCCATGGGTGTGTGCTTTATTTTTGTTACGGAATTGTCAATATTTCACTTAAATCAGTTGTGTTTTAAATAAAGGATGTAAATCTCATTTATTTTTCCATTAAAAAAATAATAATATAAGTTCATCATCTCAAAGAACAGTCATCAAACACAATGCGTCTTGTCTTCATAAAACTTTTTATTATTTGATATCACAGTCTTTCCTTTAGCTTTTTTTTCTCGTTTCAAATATAGATTTTAGAAAGTAACAAACAACTATTAATATTATTATTATTATCATTTAATGAACTCCTAGTAGAATTGCCATTTTCCTAGGATCGAGTCTTTGATGGCATCAACATACTGTGCTGGGACCCAGTAAATCCAGTATCTCGAAGCTTCTGTAGATCCTAACTGTAGAGCCATTATATGGTACTCCTCCTGACCCTCAATGGACTCGGAAATAACGTTTTTAATGGAGCTCATCGGAAGTTTCTCAGTTCTTTCCTTAGTTCCGATCCACAACTGATCCAATTCAATTTTGAAAGTGAGTCGTACTTTTCCACCATACTTATTGAGCATACCGGAGAGAGGCACAGAGGGAAGAGGGTCTTTAACGTCTTTAATTCCAACCATGACATCCTCTGGCTTTCCTTTATCAAGAATCTTTTTATGCATCTTGACCTTGGAGAGGGACTCCTCCTGGCTGGAAGCGGAAGGAGATGAAGTGCCTGCAAGCTCTTCCTTTGTAGGAGTCTTGGAAACGGCTATAACATCATCCAAGGAGGATCCAATGACCATGACTTTAGACCCTTTGGAAACTCCCAGTCTCTTCAAAGACATTTCATCTTTCGCAAGGCCTTTAATCATGACTTTCATCATGCCTGGAGGGATTTGAATTATGGACTGAAGATGGGACTTAAGCTCTCCAACCGTGTTCTCAGAGCCAAAGGAAATGTCGAACTTCTTCTTATTATAAATTATTTTGAAGTCCACTTTCTCTCCGGAAAGTGTCACAGTCTCTTCATCAGACTGCTTGCACCCAGTTACCTTGCTCAGGGTCTCTTTCAGGATCTCTTCCTGAGATTTGGGAGCAGTCTCACTCCTCAAATCCGCCTCCATTCTAGGAAAGAAACAAAATCCACGGAATTAACAAACGGCAGGGACACGAATAGCCTAGTAACAAAGAAAATCCACTCCTCCGAGACGAATTCACTCCACATGAAGACAACCACTCCTCTCAAAGTTATTCCACACTCTCATGGATTTCCAACAGGATCGTACAAGGACAGGACTCACGAAGGAAATAATAATAATAATAATGAAATCACTGATCTAGTGTGCAATAAATAATAATGATTACGGGAAAGAGTTGAGCTAAGATGAAGGAAGGAAGGAAGGAAGAAGGGAGGGAGGGAGGGGGGCTAACAACTAGGAGTCAAATATTAGATGAAGGAGCAGGAGGAGGAGGAGGAGGCGGGAGGGGGAAAATTTTTTCCTCTTTTCCCTTTTAATTTTTTGCTTTATCATCTCTCATCACACAGCTTACGAGGCATGCATATGTATATTATATTATATATATATATAAGTCAAAATATTAAATATGTGAGTCTTTGCCAATTATATAGCTCCATTCGTCCCCTCTATTCCCTTCTTCACCAATCACTCCTCAATGCTGACGTCAAATTGAGAAAATAAACTCTACACAACCTCCTTCTTTACCACTACTACGTACAGCCAAACATTTCAATCTATAGAGTCCTTGTCCCTCATCTACCCTTATTTCGTCCCTATTGGTCATATGAATTAATACTATTTATTTATATAATCATAATTAAAACAAAACCCTAATAATGACTAAGTATCATTCACTATATTCGAAGAGTATGTTGTACATATAATTAATATACATATATGTATATATTATAATACTGTGATATCTATGAATGAAAATGAACGGTGTAATAAATGCTATCAAAATATTTTTAGGCTAAGGAATACAACTCTGAATTTTTAATTTATACACATAGAATAGTGAATAAATACTAAGAAATGGATCCTCTTCTACAGAAATAAAATACAAATCCGCTATAGCTGTATTCTGTATCTACAAACTATAATGAATAACTTATAAGACTTCATATTGAGGACGACAGGCGAGTTAAACGATGAGGCCTGCTCAAAAAATGCTGGCCGCTAGCTGAACACGTGGGTTAGTTTATAAATTTCTGAGCTCATCACGTTTTCCTCGGCAAACCAGGGAATTAATAATTAATAATTATTATCTCTGCACTGTCAACAAATAAATAAAATAAAATTGCATCATCAATCATGGATGAAGAAGTGAATAAGAGGAAAATTGCTGGGAATCTCATTCAAATCCTTTCTTGTGACTATTTAATTAAGTTAACCATCCCAGCCAAGAATCCCAAATCGGAGTCAAAGCGAATCATTTCTATACTCGATAAAGGACTAAGTGAACGGGCTCAGAAATGTTTGGAGATATGGAGTTCCAATCGAGATGTGTACATTGGATTCAAAGTCATGGATCAAGTCACAACGAATAATATCATTTTAGGACCCTATGCTGAGTTGGAAGCCGAGTCTCAAGAATTTCGAGATTTTTGGGGATCGAAGTGTAAGATTCGGAGGTTCTTGGACGGAACAATTAAGGAGACAATTGAAATTGAAAATCGCTCTGGACCCTCTTACCTTTTATTAGCCATTATTGAGCATTTGCAAAGTGTACATTTCCCCAAAGTCTCGTTGTCAGCGTCCTTCTTTAACCTCTCCCCCTTCATACCTCCTATGTTTCAAACCAACGATTCCCTTAAGAGAGTACGCTCTATACTCACGTCTTTAAGTCGTCTTTTACAAGATGAAGCTTCAGCAGACTCACTTCCTATTCGTAAAATACGCTGCCTTTCTTCATCTCTACATTTCGGCGGTGACTTGGATCGATTCATTGTCCCCAAGAAGGTTCTAAATACTGAGGGAATAACCAAAAAAGTTTCAGACAACATCGATGCACTTGACTTTGATTTAAATGCAGGGTCCACAGAAATCCCAAAAACTGTAGAGTGCATTCCTATCAAATTAGATATTACCACTAAAAGACATTTGAGCTCAGAATTGTTTTCTAAACTCCGACTTGCCTACTTGATTGATTTGCGAAGAAAACTGTTGAAAAGTGATCCATCCATTAAATGTATCATTAAAGGCCATGAGTTAATTCTTGCCTACAAGGGTTTTATGTGGAGGATTGGAGTTGAGGACCCTGTTAGGGGTAAAAATCTATCCGAGAGTGATATGAGAAGTTCAATTTATGAGTTTTTCTATAATATGAGTTTACGCCATAACTGTTGGTCATCAACTGTCTGGGCCATACGAAAATGGATATCAAGCCGATTTCTGGATGGAGCTATTCCAGATGTTTCCCTTGATATAATATTATCACATATTTTTCTAAATCCGATAGGATCGTTGCAAGCGCCTGCCTCTGTTGAGTCTGCATTTCTTCGCTTTCTGGACTTTTTATCCTTTACGGACTTTCGAACAACGCCTCTGATACTCAACTATGAAGATTGTTTGTCAAAAGAAAATTTAAGTGCATTTGATAAGTCCTTCACTTTAAACCGTGAGCGACTACCTCCTCTATGCTCCCTTACACTCTTTGATGATCAGCACTTTTCCTTATATACATCAGGAGTCCATCGAAAGGATCTGATACGCCTTACCAACTATGCTCGCCAAACGTTGCACTCCTTCCTTGTTAATGACTTTGTGGATGTATCTTCATATGAACGTCTTTGTGACAAGATCGATACCTCCTCCTATGACATACTTATACATACATCCTTTCCAGAAGCAGATTCTATAAAAAATGGAAAACAACATTCCAAGCATGATTCAATTATACCTATTGTGGACTTTAATCCAATCCAATGTTATATTGGTTCACTTCAAGCCTCCTACGGAGATATTGCACGCTTTTACTTTTCAAAATCTAATCCTCAACTTATAGGAGTGAAGTTAAACAAGGAAGCCCTGGGTACAGTTTCAAAGTCTATGATGAGACCCTATGGTAAAAGGCTCAAAAGTGAAAATGAGCTTGTGCCTAATGTCGAGGCCATGTTGGATGACTTAAGGATTTTGGGAAGAGGAATCGTCAAAGAAATTGACTGTGTTAATGTATCTGCTTAGAAATATAGTTACATATATAATTAATTATGATACACCATTTATTAATATATTTCTAGGTGGTGACGGGAGGGGAGAGGGGGAGGGCAGGTTGTTTGGGAATTTATAAATAATTTTATGTGGGATCAGGAATTATATTATAAATCTACATCATGCTTTCTCGCGTCATTTATTCGTAATATAGGTAAAAAGCCCATTCCAGATCTGATATTTTTAAAAACCATTATCATATTAGTGTAGAGGAGTGGAAAGCATGACATTTCTAAAGACTTAAGTGGCATTTTTTATCACGCACAAATATGTCAGTCGGAAATGAAATAAAAATTCATTTCGACACTACATATATGATAATAAGAATCCTAAGGATTTTGTAAGAATGAAATATTGTTAATATTATGTAGCAAAAAAAAAGTAGACGTATTAAGTTATTGAGATAATATATTATATTGAAGAAGGTCTTATGGACATTCAATCCAAGCTCTGTTATTTGTATTTTATCTATTATAGACAACTTTCACAGTTCCCTAGCTATTATATTATTATTATTTTTATTATTATAGCTATTATTCTCTATTGTTATTATAATACGTCAGATATCATCATCATCGACTCAATCAACATTCAGGACCGGATATGACGTGATTGCTCAATTTCTTTAAAAAAACAAAATATTTACTAATATTAATTAGATACCACTACACAAATTCATGGTAATTATATAGCTCCTTAGCTGTAGTATAAAGCTAAATACCATTTTGAGGGACAAATTACTCAGAATCCAATGTTAAACTGTTTTGATTAGTGAATGTATTTTGTTCATTATTATTTAATGTTTGATCACATATAAATATATATGAGCCGTTGGTTTTGTACCTATGGCGTTACACATAATTATACATCTAAACCTTTATACCTGATGAGTAATATGTATAAGAATCAACTAATAAAATATGGAGCTAAGATACTATGAGATGATTAATTATCCAAATTTGTGCTGAGTTTGAAATTTTCAGAACAGGAATAAATAAATATGCATAATTAAGTCCATAAATAATATAAATATGTGAAAAGGGACAAGGTTGTGTGATTTTAGACTTAATACAAACCATTGATATTAGAACTCCATGCCTTTATTTACAAAGTGTCAATATTATATTTATATATTAACGTAGTAGGAATCTAGCAAGCAGTCCCTTGATAAATGTATCACTCAGCTCAGATAACTTATTAAGTATAAGAGCTATCAGTCGTTTGATCAATTAAGTGCTAATGGTAGATTGTTCATAGCTATTAAGTGATACGCAAGGGAAATTAAAATTTATAAGAAATAAGGAATATTTGTCGTGTAGCGTAATTAAGTCCATATCAATCCATCATGGAGGAATTTGCTAAGAAAAAGGGAAAAGAGGGAACGAGGGGCGCTAAACAGATCGTGAAGGAAAATGGGGAAACAATTCAATTTTACCGAAATATCATTCTCGGCTCTAATGGAATCTACTTCCTATCAATGACGCTTCTGGGAGCGAGCTATGGCTACACTGAGATCCTAATGTTTCTATGCAGTGCCATTCTCTACATCGTTGGCTATCAGTTTTTTTCCTACTTCGGCTCCCCCACTTATAGTGACTCGGGATCCATTTTGGACACGGGTCTAGACTTAAATATAACTTCAGGAGTGTCTGAACATGTAAAGGACCTAATTATTCTTGTGGCTTTTACTCAAGTGGTGTCTCTTATCTCCAATTACTTTTGGCTCCTCCTTCTATTTATTCCAGGGAGAGGGATTTGGATGCTATGGAAAAGTGTCATAAGTCCTTGGCTATTTGCTCCCGCTCCAGAGGATGAATCCCCTGCTCCTGACTCTAAGAAAGCAAAAAAGATGGAAAGGAAAATGAAGCGGATGCAAGTCAGATGATGATGATGGAAGCCTTCAACGAGATTTTATTATTTATCCAATATTTTATCTGGCTAGCTAGCTACTTTTGTTGAATGCCCTTAACTTTTTTTACTTGTTTATGAGTCGCTCACTCATAATATCTATAATATGTATAATAATTATAAGATGAAGAAGTAATGAATATTTGAGTGAGATATATAATATATGCATATTAATTATAATAGATATATATATGATTACAATATGAATAAACATTCACAGCAGGAGGTAGTTGTAGCGAGGATCTGTGCTTAATTGTTGTACATACTTATTTTACTAAAGGCCTTTTGTTCGGCTTCTATGACAAGTTTATTGATTTCAGAGGCTGTGTAGCCAATAAGTTGTTTTAGATCACAAACAAACTTATATACGAATCTCTTGTTCTGCACTTTACAAATCATATCTCCATCGTAGTAATAGCGAAGAGCCCGAGATAACTTTTCATAATTCATGTTGGGTTTATTTTTACGAACTCCCCAGAGTTGAGCCACCATCTCGGGATCGTTGAGTTTGAACTCTCCCTCCTCACCAATCCAATGAATGACTTCCCGATGTTCTTTTTCTGTAAGGAGCTCAAGAAGGAACTGCCATAATTGGACCTGGCCATTGTTCCCAGTTCGATTTCCTGGACTGGTTTCACTCATGACTGTAAATTTAGCAGTACCAAGTTTGATGGGAGCCTTTTTATGTGTTTTGCGCGTCATGGCAGAAGAGGAGCCGATGGAATAGCGAGGCTCCTTGTTTTTTTGAACAACTGCGACAAATTTACATTTTTTTAATAGTTCTAAATGCGTCCATAGCAAGTCATTGGGATCCACGATGACTTTAGCTTTGAATTCATCGTGGGATAGACTGCAAAGCTTTTTCCCAGTGATGTTCCAGTCCTCAAGCATAAGGGAGGCTCTACTAAACTCTATTTTAGCCCACTTTGCCCAATGAGCGACATGGGTAGGAGTCCAAAGGAGTGGATCCATGGGGATATTGAGTCTTTCTTGCTCTTTACGGAAGGAGGAGCAAACGACCCACCGAGTAACACTTTCGTTCGAGGGTTCCTCTGGAGTGATTGTATTGGATGAAATGGGTGGAACAGGAGGAGGAGCTGGTGGTGGAGGCATGGAATCCGACCCCAACTCCGCAGTGAGTGGATCTTCCTCCGTCTCATTCAGAATTTCGTCGGAGGGTTTAAGGACATCCACGATATTGATTTTCTTGACTCCATCCTCGTCCACTTTGATCTCCACGTTGATTTGAACCAAACCCTCCCCTTGAACACAGTGATCCACAAGAGAAGACTCCGCTGGAAGGCTTTGAGAGTCTTGAAGCCAAAAGTCATAGTCTGATAAATCCGTTCCATCCAATCGCTGTTCCAAAGTTCGGCGGAGATTAACGAGAGGCTCTCGAATGTCAATTAGCTGGGCTATTATCCCTTCCTCATTCCCAGCACTCCCCATGGAGCCGGATCCCGTCAAAAATTCCTCGTCGCTCATTAAATAGTCACTTGCCCGCCCAATCTTGCTCAATCGGCAATTAAATAACCTTAGTCTAAAAATTAAAACTAATAAACAATCTCAACTCTAGGTAGCTCAAATCCATGAAATATTTAATACAATTGATCGAGCTACACGCGAGGTTCTAAATATTATTACAAGAGTTTGTTTACATTAATGGCAGCAGATAAATAACATCAAGAACTCCTAAAGAGAAGGACTCCCCACAAATTTATCTTTGCGCACACCTGAGAAAGGATGGAATTTAGAGTATTCCTTGAGCAGCTACTCATTAATGTTAGATCTTAAAATGACAAATGCAGCTTTGTCTCAAAACATTATCAAAAAATATCCAATATTCCTTTTTCTTCGAGAAATGAAAGGAGTCAAGAACTTCAAAAAAACTGAATCAAGAGTTTTTGATAAAATGTAATTTCAATGGACATCAAAAAAAGTACTCAATATGTAATTAATCAATGGAGCACATATTAAATATTAAACATCATGTACACATAATATGTCAAGCACAATGTTCACATTGATTAAGGAGATCAATGACTCATGGACGTGCTCCTTCATTAATTAGTAAGAATTCCTAGATATTTATTTAAATTATTTATATAATATCATAGAGACGCAAATATGACGTCTATGGCCAGACTCAACCAAATACGTCAAACAAGATTTCTTTTATAAATAAAAATAAGTATATAATAATATTATGATGGGTTTAGTGTTCATATGCATATGAGTATATTCATATATATTTTCTATCTCTATATAGCTGCTAGGCTAGCTGCGGGAGAAAAGAGAAAGAAAGAGAAATCTCAAATCATCTGATCGCGTTCGGTGTGGAGAGTGTTTGTGATTTACCTGCTGGAGATAAATAGAGAGATAATCATGTTGAGCCTGCGAATTGCCGGTCGAAGGGTACCTTCAAGACTATATCCTGTTCGAATCCTTCCCTCCTCCTCCTCCTCCTCCTCCTCCCTCTCTCAAAGTCATGGATCCGAGGCGTATCCAATACTCGACAAAAGCGGATCCTTTCAAACTGGAAAAGTAAAATACTAAGAATGGCTCATCATTTCAACTTATTCCTACTCATTCTTTTTGTATTTATTAGGTGCTGGGTCTCCGTTTCTTTTCTAGTGAGGGTTTGAATGTACCTCACATCAAGGTTGCGCTCCCTGCCTTATCTCCCACCATGGAAGTCGGCACGATTGTGAGTTGGGAGAAAAAGGAGGGAGATCAACTCTCTGAGGGAGATTTACTCTGCGAAATCGAAACAGATAAGGCCACAATGGGATTTGAAACACCTGAAGAAGGCTACCTCGCTAAAGTATTACTTCCTGCTGGCTCAAAAGATGTGCCCATTGGCCGTTTACTCTGCGTTATTGTGGAGGATGAGAGCAATGTGGCGAAATTTAAAGGTAATTCATACTCACTCATCAACTCATCCTTGGATGCAATTTTTACTTAAATATTTTACTCTGATTACAGATTTCGTGGATGACGGATCCTCTGTTTTGAGTTCAGCCTCTCCACCATCGTCATCCATGCCTTCATCTCATACTCCAGTTGCTGATTCAACTCCACCCCCTCCTTCACGCTCATTAGAATCCCAGGCACCTCCTCCTCCTTCTATATCAGTTCCCAAAGTGCAGTCTTCTCCAAGTCCATCTGCCTCGAAACGACTTTTTGCATCCCCGGCTGCAAAAAGAATTGCAATGGAAAAGGGTATTGATATATCTCAAATTTCATCGGGGTCTGGAATGGATGGAATGATTGTTGCTGCAGATGTTGAGGCGTTCACGCCCTCAGGAGGACCGGTGTCATCTGGACCTTCGTCTGGAATGCTATCTCAAGGATCTTACTCGGATGCTGAACTTACTACCATGCGCAGAACGATTGCAAAACGACTTCAATCGTCCAAACATGAAATTCCTCATTATTATTTGAGTGTTGAAATTACGATGGACTCTGTCATGTCTCTGAGAAAGGAAATCAACGCGAAATATGATAAAGAGGGCATTAAACTAAGTATTAATGACTTCATTATTAAAGCAACTGCTTTAGCTAGTCGACGTGTGCCTACAGTTAATTCTGCTTGGATGGGAGAATTTATTCGAGAATATCATAGTTGTGATGTATCTGTTGCTGTTGACACTGGCTCTGGTCTTATCACTCCCATTATTTCCTCAGCTGAAACTAAAGGTTTAGCTGAAATTAGTGAATCCATCAAGGATATGGCAGGGCGTGCTAAGGAAGGGAAACTCCAGCCCCACGAATTCATGGGAGGCACCATCACTGTCTCAAATCTTGGAATGTTCGGCATTAGTAACTTTACTGCCATTATTAATCCTCCACAGTCTTGCATTCTAGCAGTTGGAGGAACTTCTCAAAAAGCAGTGGCTAAGCCTGATGGAACTCTTGGAAATACTAATGTAATGAAAGTCACACTGTCATGTGATCATAGAGTCGTTGACGGAGCGGTTGGTGCTCAATGGCTACAACACTTTAAGAAATTTATTGAGAATCCCACCTCCATGTTGCTCTAGGCACAATATATATATTATTTTATTTTATTTGTTTGTATCATGAAAATATTATCCTTTTTTTTTTTGAAAAGAAGGACTGCTCTTCTAGTCGTCTTCTGAAGAAGACGTTTCTCTCTTTCTTTAATTGATTATAATTATATTATTATTACTATCATGAGTCAAGTATATAATTTATAAACAACTTTATGTCCCTCGACACCAAAACCAAATAAAGTTAACTTATATAAGTCAAGATATATATATATACACATATATATGAGTTATATATTAATATTAATAAAAGAAATATACTCCATTGATTAGAATATTGGATGAAACATTGATGAATACAAGCATCTGGGTGATAAAATTATGAGTCAACTCTTAGTAATACATATATGTAATAACTAATTACATATTTATAAGCTTATGTGAGGACTTTACCATATTTTTGACATAAAAAGATATGTATACATATATACAAGGTGCATTAATAATTTGTTTAACTAACTGCTTCCTTATTCATAGAAAGAAATAAAATATATTCTTTTACGTTACATATTTAATATTAATAAAGTTTCAAAGAAACATACATATAGGAATAGAAAAATCATTGAGAAAGGCAGAAGAGGTTCCGTGGTTTTAAGAGCATGACTCCATTCCTCCAGAATATTCAGCTTCCGCACATAGTACACTTTAGTATAGTATATTTAACAATTATTATTAATGTTGTATATTTTCAATATTATAGAGTTAATATATGTATGTATATATACTAGCATAACATATATGGCAAGTTAGGTCATAGTTTCATAAGTCATCATAGATGGATTTGTGTCGTTGTCATCATCAAATTTAATAAATGTATCAAGACTGATTTTATATTTACGTACCCATGTTGATAAGTTGACAGATGTGAAGAAGTATGGAAAAGACAGAGCCCTTGGGATTTTTAGTCATATTGAATGAGGTATTTGTAAGATTTTAGAATTTAAAGCCGTTACTAGGAACAAAATTATATGATTTAGTTGGATTGGTCTGAGCCATGGTTATTTGGAGTTATTTTATTTTATATTCTCCTTGGAGGACTCATTTACAAGTCTCGCTACGAGAATGGAGTTCAACTCTTTGTATTTGTAATACTTTGTAAGTAATTATTTATTTAAACAACTTTTCAGAGATTATTTATTTATTCATTTTATTTAGTGATCATTGTCTACGTCTCCGAGGATATTAATGAGTATCTTGCCAAGAATCATAGGTATGTAAATCTCTTCAAATTATGATAAAGATAAATAAATATGAGTTATGACTATGTGCTCATCGTATTTTTTTATTATTACTATTCATAGTCTCTTCACGAAACATCAGTACTTTGATAGTTCTGGAACATTTATTTCCCTGGCCATGTCCTTGCCTCTACTTCTCTTTTGTGCTTCCATATTGGTAAGTCTTATTCACTCAACTCCCTTAAAGATGCTATGGCAATTGATCTGACAAGTTAGAGGAGATTATTTGATGTATTATTGTCTTGGTTAGTATTATTTACATAATTAATATTTATTTATAGTCCAATTGGTTAATTCTCTCCTCAAGACTCCTCACCAAAGTCAAAACCCTAGAAATAAAGAACAAGGAACACAAGGAATGATTAACATAAAGTTTTCCTTTATTTCACATCGTTCATCTTAATTGCATACATTCACGAGTTTAAAGAAATCGATCAATTGATTAATTAATTGTAGTCATAAATTGGAGAATAAAGTTATTTTTTTAAAACTTTTAAAAAATTACATAGCTAGGGAATTCATTGTACATGTCATGAAGAATTTATATTTAGCTGCCGATCCCATCTCCAAATCGTTCCGTCATCACATGCACATATGCAGACATTCCCATCTCGACTAAACGAAGTTTGACGAACGGCCACATTACATTTAGGATGAGAGAGTACAACGTACTTTGTATCTTTGGGATCTTCCACATCTAAATCCCAAATATATGTCCTACCCGTTTGATTACCTAGAGCTAGTAGCTTTTGTGCCTCATCCAAGGCAAAGCGGATAAACCAGATTTCATTGTCTTTGTAGTTGAGTTTATGAATGACTGTAACCTTGTTTTCTCCGGGTTTTATCCTTGTTTCGTGAAGAAGACCAGGTTTCCAACACACTATCGTGTTTTCACAGGATTTAGAAAGAATAAAGTCACCGAACCATTGACAGCAATCCACATAATTGCGGTGGATGTCCCTCGTAGAAAATTCTGGAAAGTGACATAGTTCAGAGGGGAAGGGTTTTTTGGTTGTAGCGGAGTTGTGAGCATATGAACATGAAATTGCCTCTTTGATCTTATCTGTATCAAAGTCCCAGAGTTTCAAGGAATGATCCATTCCACAAGAAAGAATTTTAGTACCATTCCTATTAAAGTCAGCACTCAAAACTTCATCTCTATGTCCTTCAACCCCACCAAAAATAGCTATACAGTGATCCGTTTTTATATTCCAGAGCCTCATGTTGTGATCCTTTGAGACGGAGAGTAGTAAATTAGGATCCATAGGATGAAATTTAAGTTCATTGATGCATTGCCCATGTCCTGTATAGTGTTTAGTACAAGCCATATTGGAGAGGTTAAATACTCTAATGATCCCTCGAGATCCAGCTGCTACAAGAATAGGCTTTCCATTATCACTATTGTAGGACCAAGCACATGTATAAAAATTTTCATCCGAGTCCGGATCCACATAGCATTGTAGGAGTTTACAATCTCCATTCGAGAGGGCTTCATAGACTGTGACTCGATTATTACCCGTGGTGGCAAAAACCTTGGGAGATGAGAGATGATGATTGACAACAAGTCCAAAAATGGGTTGTCCGTGATCCTCTTTCCAGAAACCTGTACATTTGAAATTAAGGTTAGGATGCTTCGAGCCAGTCGTAAGTGTTGCTCCAAGGAAGGACTTTTTTCGCCTCTCAACTTTCCGAAAGTATGGAGTACGTTTATTTTGACTAATAAGGTAAGAAAGAGAAAGGGAATAATATTATGGCTTTTGACTTTATGAGAGATCCAGACAGTGCAAATATTTTACCTATTGTACGGTTGTCGGAGAGGCTTCATGGGCTGTCTATTATTTGAGGACGAGGAGGAGTCCTCCTCCTCCTCATAATCATCATCAGCATTTCCGCTATCCATTTTAATATATATATTTATTATACAATTACTCTTAGTCAAACCAATAAATGATTTTGCAACATCATAACCTTCACGTCTTTGTTTTATTTACATATATAGGTATGTACATTAAGATATATTTGCAAACAGGGTTACCAAAAGAATTAGCAACAAAAGAAAACAATAACATCCTCATCTTACCTATATATCTGTAGTACATACATAAATTATGCATGAACGCGTAGTTTTTTTTTTAAATATACAGGGACTATGTTTTTATAATACTCTTCAAACAATTGAATCCCGGTTTGGAATGTATTTCTTTCTGTAGTCAGCATCAATCTTATTCTCTGTGTCGTACAAAATATATATTCTGGATTTTTCTTGGACCAGGAATTCAATTTGGTTTGTCCATCTCCATTGGGATTCCTATTAATATCCATGGCTAGGGTTTGAAGAGCCAGCTAAAAGCTATGCCCAATACACAATTACGATTCCACTTTCTTTTATTCCTCTATACATTCAGAGCGACTTTTTCGAAGCTTATTAACTATACACTCAATGTACATACCACATTATTCAAAATATTCTATAACCACCTCATCTAGTCTGATTATAGATGTGAGATAATTATTATTATTCAGAAAAATTATAATCATCAAAACTCACTGATAATTTCCTGAATGTCACAGAGATAGAGAGGCATAAACATTGAATGTACTCTTGCACCCACTCGAGTGCCAATAGAATGTCCAACATTCCTTGATTGCCAGCGGACTCATCAGAGTCTAGGCAGAGGAAACCTAAAATCCCCACTCGATAATTGATAGAAACCACAATCACATCTGCTGCATCCCCAAGTCGATCTGCTTCACTGTGTAGATGTGTTCCACTTGAAAATCCCCCACCATGAACAAAAAACATCACTGGGTATCCTTTACTTCCTTTGGGAGGGGGCTCGAGTGGTGTTAAAACCGTTAAATGAAGACAATCTTCTGACATGCCAAAGTCCACATCCAACCAGGCCTGAGTAGTCTCAGAGAGCGTCATGTTCTCTAAGGGTAAATGCTCAAGCTCGAAAAGCTTAGTTGTTAGGATAAATTTAGATGTGATGGATTGTATTCTCCATGACTTGTTCGATAAGATCATGGATATTTATATTCTCAGGATTTGTTTCACCTTGTGCATAGACTGGACCACTTCTTATGGTCTGTATTGCTGTATGATCCGTTTTGTGCTTAATTATTGATTTGATGAAGTAACTATTCAACTACCCACTGGAAAGCAATTTTCCTTCATCATAGGCTCAGCATATTAGATGTTTCGGAAAACCAAGTATGTTTTTGGTTCAGCTTTTTCAGTTCCGGGCGTTTTTTAATGCTTTCCTTACAGGAATCCATAGGGTTTTTTCAATTCCAATATTGATTTATCAGGTTCACCTAGAGAGCAAATATTAGGATAAATTCCGTCGTCTCTAATCCATGAACATACCTCCTTTCCAAGAATGCACTCTGGGAAATAAGATTCTCCTCAAGGAAATCCATGTTATACAAATGTAAATATCTTCAATGCAAGAACTTTTTGCGACAAGAGAAATTTTTGTGGTTTCGGGTGGGCGCTGATGTGCGGTTATTGCAGTTAGGCATTAAATTTTTTGTTTCCTCCACAGCGTAATGTTTTTGGCTTCATCTTGAAAAAATGTCTGAAATCGAAGATTTTAAAGTGTCAAAAGATTGGAAAAGAAAATGTGTTCTTATTTCGATTCGCGCCGGAAGAGACAACCAAGAAATTGCTGACTTCCGAAAGTTGTACAGGAGATTTGTCTGGAAAGTCAGGAAAGAGTTGAAGGAGTCTGGAGGAGGCCATGAAGAGGTTGAATCTAGGTCAGCCCAAAAAATGTGTAGATATTGCTTCAGGACCCCCTATTTTATTACCAGGGTTGACAAAAAGATCAACGCTGATCCAGGTAAGTCCATGAGGACCATTGCACGCAAAATGGGGGGTATCAAACAAGATTATGAATGAAAACTTGAGGTACAAGGTATGCAAGGGCTATTTGTTGACGGCCAAGGACAAGAAACGGCTGAAGCACTGCAAGATGCAAATTGAAGCGTCCAATGGATCCTGAGATGCTCTGGTTTTTCTCTGATGAGAAAAACTTCTATCAGGATCAAAAGATTAACAAACAGAACAACCGCTGGTTAGCCTACAGTCCCAAGGACGTTCCCAGGGAGATGATCAAAAGGACCACAAAGGAGTTCAAGGCCTTGAAGAAGGACGTCGTCATCAAGACATGCTTGAGATTCCGGACCAGGATTGAGGCCGTTATTGCCGTTAGTGGCAATTTTATTGAATAAAAAATAAAGTATATTAATCCAGCTTTCAAATGGAGAAAATTTCATTAAAATCGGGTCATTAGCTTTTGAGATATTTAAGTTTAAAAAAAAAGTAAATTTGGTTGTCAAAGATTGCACTCATCCTGTAGTCATGGATAAAACAATTAATCTCATTTATTATCAGCTAAATAAATTAATTAATTATCTGCCTAAGGAAGATCTTAAGTTAATATACATATACAATTAAAAAAAATTGCAATATGTGTACTTTAATTAATGATAAGGAACAACATAGAACACTTTTTCAGAAAGCATAAAATATGATTTAAAAAATTAAGCAATATTTTTCTGACTGTCTCTGTTGGAATCCATCTTGTATCATCTTTCGTTCAGATAAAGGGAACCTTATTTCAAATTTTTGTGCTGAGAGGCTATGAATGTAATATAATTTCTTTGTCAATCCATCTTTGAAGTAGCAATATATATACATTGGATAAATATACTACAATATTATACCCTCTATTGTAACTTACTAACCAGTCTTCACATAATCTTGTTTGCATTGAAAGAAATTTCACTCATCTGATCTCTGAAGCCTTCCTAAAGCTAGGATATAGTTAATGTATCATATTTATGTACCCTCCCAGCCTCAAGCCTCTTATACAAGGTTAGAGAACTTGTATTACATATATGTATTCCCGAATGATTTAGTTATTTAACTTTTCTGAGCATGTTGAACTCTTATCACATTTGTTTTGCATAATTTTGTCTGGTAATTAGGAAATATATTTATTCTGCACAAGGACATCAGTTTTATCAAAAAAAAACAAAAAAAAAAAAAAACCTAGTGGAAAGCAGCAGTATGAATAGTAAAAGAGTGAATTCAAAAGTCTCTTAATGGCTTAATGTAAGAGAGGTTTTAATACGATTTATGATTGATATATTTTGAATAAAAAAGAAACAAACATTACATTATATACTCTGTTTGAAAGACTAAGTCTTTGACTTAATCTGACCAAAGGGGTAAAATGAGATATTCTAGAGTTACTTAATGGATGACCTCATATTTTTTGTTGAATAATTAAGGAGGGAAAGAAAAAAAGTGTGAATATTCTGTAGTTTGTAGGAACCAATTAAAGTACCGGATCCTTTAGAAGAGTATATTAGATTTTTAATCAGGGGTTAATTGTATCAGTCAGATACAATTGTACTCTCAGGAGCATCAAAGACGACAAGTCATCAGTGATCAGTCTCCAAAACAACTATTAACTCCCCAAGCATCAAGAAAAGGTACGAGAAGTCCAAAAAAATATAAACTTTATTTGAAAATTTATCAAACAATGGTGAACATTTTGTTCCCCTTGATTACCCCTTTCACCAGCTGAATTTACGGTGTACAGTTTTTCAAATAGGATGAAGTGCTTGAAGAAAGGACTATGATTCCTCCATGCTTTTTTTTTTTTTTTGTTTCTTGGACCTGGGACTATATAAAGAAATTTGGGAATTGATTGAAATTTAGAAGGGCCCTGTTCATCCAATTAGTTGAACTTAAATTCTTTTAAACACATTTTTAGCTATGAATGGTGTAAATTTAACTTGAAGAAAATAATTGGTCCATATAATACCAAACTTGTATCTCAAATAACACTTGTCAACAGTCAAAAATCTTTTGGGGTATAAGTATAGTAAAAGTTATTCAGTTATGCACACTAATTTCAAATCTGTTATTTTTTTTTGAAAAAGAGTCCGATGGTTTTCAAGAAATCGGACCCTACTTTTTGAGCTTTTTTGGCCCATTTTTCAACTTCAACTTCAATTGAAGCCAAGAAGGATACAAATTTTGAGTATTAAAAAATGTTGATTCGCTAGTATTTTAATGTAAACTTCATTTCTAGTCTTGGTTGTGACCAAAGGGGGATTCTAGGGATGCAGTCCCGTGACTCCTTGGGGCGTAGGGGACGGGAGTAGGCCCAAAAGTCCTTTGTATTTAAATAACTCCTTAAATTTTACATAAAAGGGATTAATAAGGAATGTATTAAAGAGCTGAGACCCACAGCTTTCAAACAAGATGTCAAACGCCCGATAAGGATCCTTAAATCAGAAGAAATCATCCATCTAAATGTGTAAATTTTCATTTAATTTCGATCAAAAATGTACTATATAGAAATCAAAGACTCACGGTAGAGCTACTAAAAAAAGTGCTATAGACCGAAGTAGCTGCACGCAGAAGAATAAGAAACCAGCTGAAATCCTTCTACGTTTTAGTTCAAAACAAAGACATAAATACACCAACGGATCATAATTTTTTAATTCACAAAATGAGTATACTCCTAGGCTTAAATTGAAGTTGAAGCTGGAAAATTGGCCAAACTAGCTCAAAAAGTAGGGTTCAATTTCTCAAAAAAATATTATTTACAGATTTGAAATCAGCGTGCAAACTGAATAACTTTTATTATACTTATACCCCTTAGGATTTTTGAATGTTAAAATTTGTTGACCTGTGTAATTGTTTACATCTCGGCAAAGTTGTTCCATTTTCTATTTAGAAGAAGCGATTATAAATAAATAAAAGTTTGATTTAGTGCTGGTGATGAGTTCGCGTCTCTAAGGATGGATCCCTTGTCACAAACTTATTCGTATAGTCGCTCTCAATTCTATTTTCTTCATCTATCACAAGATACAATTCCTTTTCACGAGTCCAAAGGGAAAGAGGAGGTATTCCAGGTCCATTAGGGTTCCTGCAGGAAAATGGAGAATATAAGTGTTCTTTCTCAATAGTTACCTATCTATGGAGATAGTTCGTAGGAATGATCATACCCATGGATTGCAAAGTTAGTCCATGCCTTTGTAACCGTATCTGCAACCTTTTTTTCCTTCTCTGTAAGTGATCCATCCAAGCACTCTGACTGATTTTCTCTCAGCTTCTGTACGACACAATCGAAATCCAATTTGCATTCAGATATATAGTCTACTGCATTATCTACAATCATACATGAAGATACAGATCACATCAAATCAACTTGAACAAATTTAAAGCCTAGGACTTACTTATAAAAACTTGAATGTCACAGAGTACGAGAGGAATTTCATAGTCAAACATGTACATGAGTTCATCCCCATGGCATGCTCCATAGTCTCCCACATCTGGAGCTTCATTCAGCATGGCGAGTAAATGACAGATGGACTTTTTACTTGGAAACTCGAAGGAGTACCAGTAAGCCTCTCCCTTGTTATCCACATGCTTGGCCATCATTTCATAGGTAGAGGCCTTCAGTAAATGCATCCCAAAATACTGGAAAAAAGGAGTGGCTCTTTTAAATATAAGAAAGGGGATGATTTGAGCCAGGGTTCTTACATCAATGAGTCCTGGAACAATTGCCTTTAAATTAGACATGTCCGTGTCTTTTCCAAAGTAATGTCTCATGATGAGGTCTTCAAGGGAGTAGCCCTCTCTAAAGTTCACTGAGTTATTAATGTCATCGAGAAACTTGTACTTTAAATAGTCTTTAGACTCAGGCTTATTATCCGTGAGATTATTTGGTAAAAGGAAGGTGCTATACACAACTGATTCAATAATAAAAAATATACGTATAAGAGATTCCTCAATGGGTTAATATAGTTTTGAGCTTACGATTATAGGCATAGATCCCTTCGTATAAATTATTCCCGAAAAAAATGGGAACATTGGTGTTATAATTCCCCTTATGAAGAATTTCAAGAGGATCATCTTCAGGGCCATAAAAGATTTTAGCACCCTTTGTTTGGGCACAAGGAGAAGTTCCTCCAAAGCCAAGATCCATTTTCTTTCTTTTATCACTCTGAACGAGAGGGAACATAAATAATAATAGTAAGTGAATTTTAAGAAAAATTGCCCACATCGGGAAAATAAAAAATAAAAGTGTACCGTAAGCCTTGAAAATTCCTTGGCCAACTCCCAACTTTCAAACTTCCGAAGGCATTGAATGATGGCATCGTCATCCTCCTTTCCCTCAATGGTTTTACATCCTAATCTCTTTGCAAACTCATAACCGGCTTTTCTTGGTTCCCTATCAAAGACCCATGGAGAAATAGCGGAGCCAGACTGGCCAATTCCATATTTGAATAGATTCTGAAATTGAAACAAAGATCAGAGATGAGATGTATGTAGGTATGTTGTATGACTGTAATCCTTACCCTTTCTCGAGTTGATGGAGAGATGAGTAAATGTCCAATGGTGGCACTACCAGCCGATTCCCCAAAGATAGTGACTCGCTCCTTGTCACCACCAAAATATTGAATGTACTCTTGCACCCACTCGAGTGCCAATAGAATGTCCAACATTCCTTGATTGCCAGCGGACTCATCAGAGTCTAGGCAGAGGAAACCTAAAATCCCCACTCGATAATTGATAGAAACCACAATCACATCTGCTGCATCCCCAAGTCGATCTGCTTCACTGTGTAGATGTGTTCCACTTGAAAATCCCCCACCATGAACAAAAAACATCACTGGGTATCCTTTACTTCCTTTGGGAGGGGGCTCGAGTGGTGTTGAAACCGTTAAATGAAGACAATCTTCTGACATGCCAAAGTTCACATCCAACCAGGCCTGAGTAGTCTCAGAGAGCGTCATGTTCTCTAAGGGTAAATGCTCAAGCTCGAAAAGTTTTGATAATAAAGCAAGGATTTCACGTTCGTCTGTTGGAATATTTCGATGAGCCCGTGACGTGAATAATTCCATGACATATTTAATAACGTCAATGTTATTCTTGCCCAAAATTTCATTGATATTATCTGGGTTCATTTCTCCTTGCGGACATAGAGGTCCTGTCTTAGATGCATCATATGGAATTTCCTTTGTTCCTAGAAGGGAATGATCATCGGGAAGAGCTTTGGATTGCTACAATGACAAACAATCATGTTTTTCTCAAAATCAAAAGTATGAACATTTTCCTTAAAAATGAAATACATTCAATTCTTGTATTCCTCTCTGATAGAAAAAAATTCTTAATATTATACGCCCATCTACCGAAAATCACTCAACTCTGATATGGACTTCCATTTGGGGATTTGACATGGAATGACCAAAATACACTTTACCTTTTGTTTAAAACTTTTAAATTTTCAGGACTCGTTAATCTCAATGAAATAAACAGTTAATTTGAAACTAGAAGTCAAATGATGAAACTACATTTTTAAAATGAAGTGAGATTGATACTTCAATAAAAGGTAGATAAATAAATACTCCTTTGGTGAGAATTTCATTAAAAAAGAATATTGATTTACAGCAAAACGATTCTCCTTTGTTATGGGAAGAGCATACGGGATATTTCGAAAGACTCGATACTTTGTCCTTCCTTCCCTCAACCGTCCTTTTGTGCCTTTGATCTTTCCCTCAAGAACTCCATATGGAGGCGGAAGCTGTATTCTTGAACGATCTAACTCTGGAGTTGATTCATGATGCTTCTCAGGACTGGGTTTGGCTATGAAGACTATGAGGAGTGCAAATGAGACTACAACCTCTAAAAAAATGACGGATCCACTTATTAATCTCCAATTCATAGTTGACAAGAAAATAAAATAAAGATGAGAGGATCAACAATGTGAGTTATCAAATTTTTTAACACGGAATCGAAATAATCTTAAAAGAGATAACAACACGTCTTCAAAAAATCATCAATTTTTTTTCAGATATAATACAAAGAATTTCCCTTTTCGTTTTTGCAGCAAAGAAAAGCGATCCCACTATTCATTAAATATGAATGATTGCTGTATTTGATGAAATCATAATGATACGTAAGTGAGAAGTAATCGTAGCATTGAGGAACACACATATGTAATTACTAATTAAAAAAGATTCCTCCCCCCCCCCCACTCATTTTTCATCATTTGATAAAGCTGCAATGCATTTTATCAAATGAAGCAAAAGTTACAGAAATAATAAAAATATTTTGAGTGTCTACGAAAATAATGAATACATTTTGAATGTGAAAGTCCTTGTTATTTACTTTGGATCTAGCTGAAAGTATATATTATGTTGTTTGAAAGTGTAGACAAAAAATGCGTATTTTAGTGCTTAGATTATAATTATCAATAATAAAAAATAAAATTCGAATAAAAGAAATACCCAAATTGTTACGTATCAACTCTAATTAGAGAGAAATGTTAAAATCAAATTCAACGTTACCCCAAATTTTACAATGCAAGAGCATATTCTAAGCACTCAAAAAAAAAAGTAAAAATAATTTACAATTCTTAATAATTGATCAATAGACAGCGATGGTTAGTACATACATATAATATTCAATGAATATTCAAGAAAAGATAACATTTAAGCTCTCTGATGATCGATCACCTTCTAAGCCATACCCATGTTTATCCCTGAACTTGTCAACCTTTTTAGAGTAATTGAGTAAGGGATAGACTCATATAAAAAAAATCTAAAATAGGTTCCTGACGACTGCCACGAATCAATAGCAATTTATTCATTGCATCACAAATACTTTTTGATTTATACCATAAATCAGAGTTCCCAATTGTCCATTTGTATTTTACTCCAGAAGAATTTACATTATGAATCCCAAAAAAAATGTTACATCGTTTTGAATACCTTTGTGCTGTGATTCTTTACCCTATATGTATTTGGTCCTTTCTTTCAAAATAATATGAGCATATCCCTAGCGGTTTGTTTTGCAATGTGAGATCATTTGAGGAAGTCAATTTTCTTAAAATCCATTTGGCAGTGGTTGCATCGATATGTTAGGTATTCAATTAATTGAAGCTTTCCTATGAATAATGACATCCACGAATGTGGGGTACAATACATTCACCATTAAAATGAAGATACTCTATATATAATGATCTGAAGACAACACATCCTAAATATCTGAAGGCCAGTCTTTAAATTTACATCCATGGAGTCATTTCAATCTTGTAAATATGAGGAGGAAATCGGTTTGAAACCGATTTGCAAATATTTTTTTTTTCACCAAAATGCTTTTAAGACATAAAAGCATAGAAAAAGTTGGACTAAAAGTGAATATCATAACTTTAACAGGCCCTCACTTTCTACTCATTTTCTTCGCCTGTACCTAAATAAACAATTTTCTCAAGTTCAGAAGAATTTTCAGAAATATTGAAAATATTTTTGAAAATAAATTGTAATATATTTGTTACCATTAAATGATGTTCCTTATGTTGAAAAATGAGTCTATGTGAATTTTTAAATTCCCATTAAAATTTGGTAGTTTATGCCTCCTTCAAGAGTGCCGACCTCTCCAAAGATGACATCACCAAGGATTGAGAGCAAGAGAAAATTTGCTTATGTTTTATTTCTTAGAAAATGGAATGGAATGGCTTTAAAAGGCTTTAACAGAGAGATCAAGGCATTAAAGACTGCAATACCTCACAGTGAGGTATTGAGGCCGAAAGAATACATTCAAATCAGATCTGAAGGACCACATCGCTACACACATATTTTCTACATATATAGGATGATGAAGTGCCATTCTCTTCTCTCCAGAGGTATCCTTTTTCTACATGCATCCTGCTCAGGGCGTACGGGGTCCTTCTCATTGATTCATTAAGTATCCGGTTTTGTAAAGAGGATCCTCACGACTCAAGGTTTGCTCAATATACATGTGCTTATATATTTTAATTTATTTCAAAATATTATTAAGACCGATTGATTCTCCTTTTTTGAGGAATCACTAGATTTTAGGTCACGTAGTGTAAACCGTATTGACCGTAATGTCTCTAGTATGTTTCGCGTAGTTCAAGTGATCTTTCTTTGCGTTATAATATGGATGTTTATTGTGTTTATTGAAAGGATCATAGCCCCAAAGAGAAACATTTAAGGTAGTGTATAAAGCTTATGTAGACTTTGAACTTCAATTTTTATATAATGATTCTTTTCAAAAACGCTTTTTTTTTGTTGTTCCTTTTAGATAAGGCCATGGAAATATTTTAAGGCTAAAGCTTCTTTTTTTTAGGAATTTAATAAGTAAAGTCAATTAGAACAACTGATTATAATCAGTAGTTTAAATAATAAATGAGATAATTGACATTATTTATCTTCATATATAAAAAAGGGAATGGAATGAAGTTCGGGCCTTTGTACTCACATACAGCACGTTTGGATATCTTTACAAAGAAAGTATTGATACATATCCATATATGTTATCAGTCAGTGAGTTTTTAAATAGATACAGAGAGCTTATATTTATTATTTCATTTTATTATATTTTTTTAACAAGAAACAAAGTCAATATTGAAGATTTGATTAACTCAAGAGTAAATACTACAATGATTGATTTCTATTTACATACATATATGTCATGAATGTGTGATGTACAAAATTTAATAAAGAAGTTATAGTTAATACCTCTCTCAAAATTGAGTGTCCGAACGGACTAGTCAAAGCTGTAAAACAAAACAAGAAAAGAAACAAAATGAACTCTAAAAAAATAACTCTATGACTTCTCCCTTCAGCTGTTTTTCCTGAGTTGAGTTTTCTGATTTAAAGCACTGCTGACTCTACATGTTATGCACTCAAAAAGGGTATTAGTATTATTTATGATTTTGATAAAATATATATACAAAATATGTTAAATCAAGGATTGCGCGCCCTTTTTTTGAATTTGTGAATATTAACTAAGTGGTAGAATTTATCAATGTACATATAGTATATCCAAATAACAACACTGCCCAATTTTAAAAAGTTGGCAACAAGGAAAATACAAAAGGGTAGCTACCTAGTTGTTGGTTTTTTCAAATTGGTACTTTTCCTTTTATGAGTCGAGGCTGCGAGTGAACAAAAAAGCTTTTCGTGGTAATCAATCAATTTTTATCAATATATAAATATATATGTATAGAACACTACTTTTTTGGTTCGCTAGGAGGCGCTGAGAGTACTATGAACGCCTAAGTACGCAACCTCTTCCTTTGTTGATTCTATTGAAACAAAGTGAAATCTGGAATGGAATGATGGATACATAAAGAATATGTACTTTAAAAACGCCGTCCTGTGGTGGTGATTGTTGTGTCATAGCCAAGGAAATCTCTCTAAGATATCAAGTAAATAGAAGACTGAGAGTGTACCTATTTTTAGCAAGATATTGTTCCTTGATTTAGCTCTAGATTTGAACATCTTTCGTTAAAGGGGAAAAGAAGAAAAATGAACAGTAATTATTTTTTTAGTATATGAACCATTTTGTATTATTTTTTTCCGAAAATATAATATAACTATGTTTTTTAAAAAGTAAATAACAATCAAAGTATACTTACATATTTAAATAATCTCAGGGCACTATAATTGTCAACCAAGAGATATTTTCTGAACATTTCTAAGAACATATGTTGGTACATTGAATGTGATTTCAAAGATTTCCTAAATGTTTGAATACATAGTATGGCCTAACGATGTCGTAACTAATCCGAGGCATATGTTAATTGATATAATTAGACTCTTCATTTTTTAATAAAGAATTAATTCGAGCAAAAGTAATTCTATTTCAAGTCACTAATATGATGAGACATGGTAAATGAGAAGAAAAACAAACAGGAGTGAACCCATTTGCCGTTCATGTGACCATTGGGAGAACAGGGATAATGATTGATCTGTGTACCTACATATGCCAGATAATAAATGGACTTTTTTCAAAAACATTCTAAATAAAACGTTTCAAGAACTCTTTTTTTTTTTTGTGGAAAGTACCAATTCAAAGTTTAAAACAAATGTTAATTCCGCAAAGGGAGGACAAATATGTATGTATAAATAGATGCTCTTCAAATATGACATATTGCAGCGGGAGGGAAATAAAAATCATGGCTCAAGCTAACTGGTGTATTTTTTTTTTTTTTTTGACTTAGTTAGAAGTAACATTGTGATGCATAGAACTTTATCAAAAGAATATTAAAATATTTTTAATTAATCGTCAATAGAGTGATCAAATATTTGTTGTCAAATCATTTCATTATTTTTATTAATAATAGCTATTGCCCCCGCTTCTTCTGAAAAGAAGAAAAAAAAAACGTCATCAGGAAAATTTTGTCAAATGTGATATTTTAAATTGTCCTCTATAAAATTAAAAGAAAAAAAAAACGTCATTAAAAAAGAGAAATAACATTTTTGTTACATCATAGATTAATCTGTCAATTCTGGTAAGAGTAAAAATCACGCATGAGAGGACCTCATAATATGGTAATACTGAGAGACATCAAGTCAGATGAATGTCTCTTGACTCTTAAACAAAATGATGAGATAAAGTTACTGCCATTATTTGACTGTCCTATTCCAAAGGAGCTTTTATTTAATTTGGATTTGAACTGAGTGTCGATAACAACGGAGAAATAAGTTCCTTTCATAAATGTGTACATATTATATGTCATATTTTCATTAGAAAGGGTAGGGCGACTTAGGCATTTTTAAATCATTTTCACGGTCAAAATATATTTATTTAATATATATTGCACCCTGTATTAATATTAAGAAAGAAAGAATGATCCTGGATAGCTTTTCTTAGCAACTGAGTCGATTTCTGAGTCAACCACACATTCTGTATTGACTTCTTTTTCACAAACCTACTCATTGACAATAGCAATACAGATAATGATGAATCATTTACCTAGGTTTTGAAAAGTTATATCCTATAATTTTTCTTCAAAGAATTTTTATATTGTGATTTTAGTTTTAGTTTACTGATGTGTCCACAAGGAGGATTTGATGTTGGGTTTTAATTTTTTAACGATGAATGAGAGTTAAAAGTGATGTCACATACCTTAAATTGCATGAATTATATTATCAGGGATGAAAATATTCATCAAGATTGAAATAACATTAAGAAATGGCTAGGCTTAAAGTAGTTCTTTTTTTTGGGAGATGGTTGACTTCGTCTTTTATTCTAACAAATTGAAATTAGAGTTCACTCTCTCTTACAAATATTTTTGTTTTAGGGAAATAAAACATTGACAATAATAATTAATCAGAAAATTCGGCCTAAGTCATCTATAACTGCCTATAATCAGACAATTTATTCGGCTCACCCATACATCCGTTGAGTCCTCTTACAGAAAAGGGATCCATTCTAAATGTGAGTTTATCTGCATTGCATCACAAAGCTTTATCAGCTGACTTCATACACACGTACATGGGTAAAAATTATGATTACGTCCACTTGACTCCTTGATCTAAGTGGACGCACGTAAGTATAGCTACTCTTTTCTTTTTTTCTTTCATACTCAGTCATTTGTACAGACTATGGTCAATGATTGGAGCTGTAGATCCTAAGCTCTACCAATATATATATATATTAAAGAAAACGAAGATTGACCTGGTAACTCTGAGAATTTGATGAATGTTTGGTAGGAGAGAGGATTTAGCTGTTCTGACGTTTTACTACATCAGCAATTCTCATACCCTTTTCAGCGACAGACATCGACATTCTTTGAGAAATAAATAAACACAAATGTATCTCTTAATAACTATTAAGGAATCATTTATTCCTTATTATTATCAGAAATTAAAATACTTTTAATTTCTCCAACGATACAGTGAAAACTGAATTCAAATTGATGCTCAAGGTAGTGGACCCAATTGTATATTTTTCTTTCCTTCCTTAAACTCAACACTATTGACCATGCTCTCCACTCCTTATTATTAAGGAAAAATGAATACATATTTGGATAATAAAAAATTACCAACCACTAAAAACTGCTTAGGATTTACAGCTTTATATTATCTCTCCATTTTTTTTCTATTTCAATACAACGCTGTAGTCGATGCTATGTACAAATGTTTAACTAAGGATAGCCACTCTTCTTTACGTGCGTAAATTGTAAACCTGACGAAGGAAGCAGAAGCTCTTGATGAAACTTTGAAATGCAACGCATCTCCGTATGTTGTATTGTAAACCCATCTTTACTCTTCAACTAATGCCGATTCATTTTTACTATAGATTTATTCAAGGCTGACTCCAATGTGATAAGGAGAATATCCAAATTTATGCAAAATAGTAAATACGTACGATTGTATTTATTGCATCGTATATTTCAAGGCATATTACGCACTGGGTAATGCTTCAAATTAGTAAACAAAGGATTCGAAAAATAAATTATCATTTATTATATGATTAGAGACGTCTTAGTGATTTGATATCACGCTAGAGCTGAATTTAGAGCATGTTTCTTTTATGATAACAAAAAAAAAATCATTATTTCTATGTTTTCATTTCCTCCACACATATGTAGATTGTATCTAAATCACTTAAATATATTATTTACTTTGTATTTTATTGTCACCTGTGAATTTTCTACATCCTTGATTGCTGTAGCGTAAAGAAGCTTTTGCTTGCAATTCCCAACTATTAAATCAATAATAGTCCCCTTAGTTAGAAAGAAAAATTGACTAACCTGTGCCTAACAACTGATATTGGGGCTTCCTAGTTTCTTTTTGAAGAAACGAAAGGTTAAAAGAAAGGATAAAAAGAGAAGGATGTAGTCGTGTAATTTTAATATAATAATGCTACCACGTATCGCTATATGTATAAATAATGTTATCAATAATAATAATAATAATAATAATTAATTTATCAATTGATATTATGATTTATGTATATGATATAACTATAAGTAGGATTGTAAAAAATAAGCAAACGGGGTGTGCAAAATAAAAAGAAAGAGAAAACCAACCTGGTTGTAACTCTGACAATTTGATGAATGTTGAGAGAGAAGCAGCTTGAGCTGTCATGACGTTTAACTGAGCTAATAGCTGCTATTATCCATTATATACATATACAAATGAATACATCAATAATAAATAATAGTTATTACGAGAACATGAGCCCTTTTCTAACATTGTATTTGCCATTGTAGATGTTCTCCCCTACGTAATAAAGGAAAAATGATAACAGCCTTGGAAAACAAAAAGACCTGTTAAAAATGCCAACACCACAAAATCTCGCACGTGGCATTTTGCATATTTTTTAAATTTCTAACTCTAAGGGAGGGTACTTTTGGAGAACACAATGAATAGGCGAGAGGGAGACAAGTGGTATCAGTTTCACCCATTACTGGTTGCAAATTGTAAATTAATTATATATTAATTATATACAATCAATATATTGTATACTCTGTTGAGATATATGATTGTATATCAAAGTTTGCAGGATAGAGGCCGTTTAAAAAAAAAGAAAAGAAAAATGAAGTCAGATGTATGAACTCATCCTCCCAGGAGGGAGAGTTGATACGTCATTCCAAAATAAAGTCAGAGTGGAGTAATTATATCTTTTTATTAAAGTATATATTAATAATATTTATTCCATTACTTTTCTATATTCATAAAAAGGCCCTTTTTCATTTTTGGAAAAGATGCTTCTGCATCTTTTGTGCTCCAAGTTTAGTGCCTTTGCACACTAGACGCATACTACTCTTAACACACCTATGATAACCTATTATCATCTTGAAATATTATTTTTACGTCATCGGAGGGAGAGTACATCCGGTTCTTCATTGGCTTTTTTATTTCTACACTTTATTTTATGTGTTATTTCATGGTTTTAAAGTATTTCTATAGAATTTTAGTTCTGTCAATATGTTTTTACAATGAATAAAAGGAATTTTCTATGAAATCTAAACAGTTTAACCAAAATTAAAATTCTTACCCTCGTCTTATTTTTCACTCTATATAGAGTCCAAAAAGTGTTTTGTAAAAAAAAAATCCGTACCTCTTTTAATTTACTCTTTCTCAATGAGATGAATTTAATTTACTCCTTCTATTAGACTCTACTAGACTTATAAATTTCAATAAATGCATAACTAAGTGATGGAGTACATTGTAACATAGTTATAATCCCTCATGATTCCGACAGTAACATACTAGTTGTTATAATATATATTCATAAAGTTGAAATAGCATTAATAATATTGAAGAATCTGCAATGAAGATTGAAGATACATTGCTCTAGCTAGTCGTCACCCTGCATCAGTTTACATAGAAATCAAGTAAACAAAGGTTTACAAAGTGATTATTTTTCTTCTTCCGATTCTCTATTTTATGTTATATGTAATAATTTATTACTTATTAGTATGTAGCAATTTCACTATAATATTTATATGTATGTAAATACTGATATCTTACTGCCTATAATGTTTAGAAAGATCCCCTTTTCTTGTTACTATGGATATAAGTACAATGACTATTTCTGAGTAGTCTATTGGATAAATATGGAGAGAAAGTCTTTGGAACTCTCAACCGATTAACTCCTGTCAAAGAAATCCCTTACAAAGTATTAATCCTAGTATCCTATTTATTAATAAATATATACATATGTTAGCGTTTCTTTTGGGAATATTTATTGTAATGTTCTTAAAAGGAATGATACACTTGATGAAGTTTCTGATTTTTATACATACATTGATAAATGTACATATATGAATAACATAACATAATACATACATATTATATATGTCACAAATGTTTTTGAGTATGAAAAAAAAGAGAGACTATACTACAATTGTGGAAGCGTTAGTCATGAGGTTCATTTCAAAGATTATACTCCTTCTTTGTGTCCTCGGAGAGAGAGAGTCATGGAGCCTCTATCGACTTCAAGTACCAATTGAGGGTATGGACAAGGATATTCTTTCAACAACAACTGGGGTTCTACAATCCAGAAACTGTACTGTTCTCAAGGTTATTTACTAGTGACTTTATTTTTATTTTTATTTTTTTGATGAGTGTCATTTATTTCATAGTATGTATGTATGTTAATAGGATTAGATATTTGCTCTAAGCACAACAGATGTGCAGTTTGTGTTGAGCGTATTACTTACTCAGTTGTCAGTCAGTCAAAGAAAATTTAATTATTCATTTATTTATTTTGAACTGTTAGGTGGTCAATGAGTCTAATGAAATTGATTTCATTTGTTCCTCCTCGGTGACCTTTGAGAATGAATTGAATGGAACAGTGTCTTTTCTTCAATCAGACCTGAGCTCCCTATTGGAGGCAGAGAAGAGAGCTACTATCTCCTCAACTGAATTGAAAAATGAGTCTGCAAACCTGGACTTTGAGTCCTTTCCAAGGTATAATTGATTTGACATGCACTATTGAATGTACCTTCCAATTTATTACATACATACATTCTATCTTGATTCAAGCTATGAAGACCTGGAAAAGTATTTGTTACATCTAGAAAAAACCTATCCGCAATGGATGGAGCTCAGTGTCGTGGGAAAGACTCATGAGAATCGATCCCTTTATTTCCTAAAAATAGGACAAATACGAGAGCGCATCGAGAAAAAGGCTGTCTTTCTTGATGGAGGTAAAATGAACTTCCAACGTGTAATGAAGTTCTCATGTACTCATTTCCCTCCAAGTTTTAATTAGGAATCCACGCCCGAGAATGGGGCTCTGTCTCCTCTGTCGCCTACATCATTTCAAAACTTGTTAAATTATTTAATGATCCTGTTGAGAGGCTACATGATGTGCGTGCAAAAGTCAATTGGTACATCATGCCACTCGTTAATCCTGATGGCTATGAATTTACTCGTACAACTCAACGACACTGGAGAAAGAATCGAGCTCCACCTCCACCTGGAAGTGTTTGCTATGGAGTGGACTTAAATCGAAATTGGAACGTGAGTGGCTATGGAGTGGGTGCAAGTGGTAATCCTTGCTCTGAAATTTATAAAGGCCCACATGCAGATTCTGAGCCAGAGGTGAGGGCTGCAAAAAAATTATTGAGTTCCCTAAAGGATATTCGGTTTTATTTGGGCTTCCATTCCTTTGGTGAGTTCTTCATTTATGCTCATCCCTGATGTTTGTAACTTGCGCATATTATTCAGGGTCCTATATTTTAACCCCTTTTGGCTATACGACTGATCTACCAAAGGATAACGAGAGAATCTTAGGTGTGGGACATTCCATGAGAGAAGCAATCTATAATCTTCATGGTCGAAACTATAGTGTTGGATCTCCTGCACATATATTTTATACAGCAGGTTGAACAATTAATTAATTATATATAAGAGCTACATAAATATACTGACACACTTTTTCTCCCTTCTTAGGAGGAGCAAGTGATGACTATTCTAAGCTGTCCGGGATCCCAACTTCCATGACGATCGAGCTACCAGAAGTGAATGGGTAATAATGATAATAATTATTATTTTTGAGTAGAGTTTATCTTGACTTTGTTTCATATTTGCAAAGTGGTGGATTCATTCTTCCCGCCAATAAAATCAAAGAGATAGGAGAAGAGGCATGGGCCTCTCTTGAGCCCGTGTCTTCTCATGTGGTTGAGCATGAGAATCAAGAAGTGAGAGATTCTTTCTACGTCGTGGATACAGATTTATTTTAGTTTTTTCATATTTTATACCTACCTATGTATATACATATATTTTACATGGATCGATTGATATCCTTTTCTAAAGTGTTGTCTTTCATATTTGTAGTCCTTAGTGCCGTTGAATAAATTCATAGAACATTTGCTAGAAATCCATTATCTCTTATTTTAATATGTATTTCCACGGCTTTATAACCGTTTTCCCTGTCTAGGTAATGAGTAAACCCTCTTGTCATTTCAAATCCCCTGACACATTTTCAACTCACAAATTGACATTATATTTCATCATCATAATTAATTAACTAATAATTATATCGAAGGTTACATATTATCTATCTATTAACCTGTAGATATTACATTCTATGTAGAATAACATTATGTATGTTCCCTAACTTTCTAATATTATTGACGCTTCTCTTTCAAAAGCAAGAAATAAAAGCAAACTGCAAAATATCCCTTCTGCTTTTTCTGCTGCTTCTCTCTTCCTACTCACATACGCCTCTTTCATGGTTCATATATATATATATATATATATACATATATATCGTTTTTATAATGTTTTTTTGTTTTTTTGTATCCACTACTAAATTTCATCTTTTTTTTACTTACTTACTTACTCAGTTTAACTCCATCCTTTGCATGGTTCCCTTCTGTCTGTCAAAATAGTCTCCTATTCTAACTAACATCTCATTTCAAATCCAAGTTATGGAGTGTTTGTATTCAACCCTTGGAGTATCCCCGAATGCAAAGGTGGAGGATATTAAAAAAGTAAGCAGAGGTTGAGTGGTTGAAATTTGTTCCGAGTCGGTTACATTGTATACTATTCGTTATATTTTTGATTTTCATCATGATATCTCAATAAGAGAAATATCTTAAGAATAAGACCCATCTACAATGATTGAATTACAATATTATAAAAAAAGACCCTCTGCAAAGATATACATATATATATATATATATATATGTATATATATATATATATATATATATATATATAAATTATAGACATTGTTAGTTAGTTAGTGATAAATATAGTGTCAGCATTTATTATATATTAATAATAAACTTATAATTCCTATTATTGAAAATTGTATGGGCATTATATTCGTTTTTTGTTTTGTTTTGTTCAAGTCGCGAGAGAGTTTCTCTCTCTCTAAATCCATAGAATATAATATATATTTTGTATGTATACCCATGTTACATGTATACTCAAGGTATAACTGTAAAAATGAAAGCACATTTTTCCAGGAAAAATATGTAATTAAATTAAATAGATGATGCTAGGTTTTTTAATCATATAATATAGTTAATACTATGTTTTCTGGATTAGGTTTATAAATATTGATTTAGTATATCAATGTATTTTAATGAGTATTTGATTGATGAAAGAAGCCAGAGGAGGAGGAAGGGGGCAAGGAGTACCTTGCCCCCTTCCCTCTCCTTCCTTATAAATTAAATTTATAAACTAAACTCTAGAATTATAATAATATCCGATTGCATACAAGATAAATATATAGATATAGATATTTTATAATATCATGAATGAACACAATAATTCATACTAATTATATTACAGGCATATCTGAGTGCTATGAGCAAGTGTCGAAAGGGTGAAAGTGAGGAGCGAATTCAGGTATGATGGAGTCCCCTTCCCTCCCCATTCCATAATAATCACGAGTAAAAAAGACCCAAATCCTCAATAGGTACCAACATGGAGTCAAAATAAATACTTTTTTTTTGTTTTACATAATATTCATTAATTTCTTGTCAAAATTAATATTTTTTTCCTTTTACTATCTTTGTTTCTACTTTATTTATACTTTGCCTTCCTTTTTCGGGAAGTTGGGTTGTTAAAAGAAGCTAAAGCCACAAAAGGATAGGGAATCATGTTATGACTGAGAAATGAAGGCCCTTAGATCATAAATCAAAAGATATATATATATATATATAATTGTTGTTGATGCTTTTTGCTAGGTACATCTAACAGGTACTGGATTTATGTATTTGTTTGATCGTAGAAAGGTTTTTTTTTTTATTATTATTATTTTCTGAAAGGAAAGATGTTTCATGTGTGTATATATATATATCTTTATAGACTATATATATAATACTACCTAGAACAGTATACTGTATACACTATACTGTATAGTTAATAGTAAAGTGATTTAAACTCTATTTGAATCTTTTCCTCTATTTCCTTCTCTCGCTCTTTTCTCTTCTTCCCACAATCCCCCCCCCCCAGCTCACGCTTCTTTTTCTTCAGCAACAGCTACTAGTAACTACGTAATTGCTGTTGAACGTGCTCAACACGTGATATACTACGTACTCTGCTAATCACATTATAATTTATTCTTATTTAACTTAGAACAAACTTTTCTTTTATTCAAATACTACTCAACATAAAAGCAAAGTTCCATCAACAATTATTATAAGAGAGATAAAGAGAGAGAGGGGGGGGGGAAGAGGTTGTTACCTTGAAAGATATAATAATCCTTTCCGATCCTAATAAAAGTAATTACTAATATTGGTTCCCCTCACCCTCGTCCTTAGAAACTTCAACAGGCATATGAGGTATTGTCAGACTCTCATGAACGCTCTTGGTATGATCTCAATCGGGAAGAGATTCTAAAAATAAATCTCGCACCCTCGACTCAAAGTCTCCTGGATTTAAGTCCCTACTTTGCTGAAACCTGCTACAATTCCCCAGAAAACTTCTATATCGTCTATTCCAAGGTTTTCAATACCATTAATCTTGAGGATAAAATCTTTTTTGGAACGAATCGACTCAAATATCCTTCCTTTGGAGACTATTCATCCTCCAAAGAAGTTTGGACAAAGTTCTATGACTTTTTTGAAAATTATTCATCAGTTCTTGCCTTTCAATGGCTCAGAAAACAAAATCCTGGGTCCATTGAGCGACTCAAGTCCACACCTAGTCAAATGAGAATCAAGAGAAATGAAACTGTCAAGGCACTTGCACAACATATTCGATCCAAGGATCATCGATGTATAAAGAGAAGATTTCGGCGAATCTCTCTCATTAGTCTATCAGATAAACTCTCGCAAAAATCGTAATAAAGAAATGTATGACGGAAACAGCTGCCTGGGAGTGAATGTCAGTAATGAAAAATTACAACCTTACGATTGCCTTTATTAAAATAATATTCTCTCATTCTCTAAATATATTAGAATATCAAGATATACATATACAAATATATTATAATAATATTTGATAATAAAAATTACTTTTTAATTCCATGAGCGGGATTTTATGTATTAATGATTAATTAATTATAAAAACGCAATCACTGACAAATTTCGGTACATGAGCATTGAACTACATAATATGAAAATAAAAAAATAGATACTAAATAATAATATAATATAATTAGTAAATAGAACGAAGAAACTAAATTCTCTTGTTTCGTTTTTATCTTCATTTTCATAGGAAACATCAATATTTTTTTAGATCAGTTTAAAATGGGTAGACAAATTTTGAATAAAAATAATAATATTAATTAATTGTATGAGAGCTCCATGTTTAAATTTCAGGGATGTTAGCTGATGTACCATGGAGGCTTTATTTAATTTAGGTATAAAGGCCCTTGTCGTTCAATTACATTCAATCCATCATAAAAATACTATTGTGATCGGGAATTTCTGGGGTATTTAAGTGCACTTTTCAGCGACTTCGATGAATTAGTGAGTATTATTTATGAAAAAGAAATGGCAGATATTATGTGTTACAAAAAGCAAATTTCATTCAGTCATTTTTGATGAATTAAATCATCTTAGTTTTTGTATTGACGAGCCACAAATAAATGTGGATCACACTTACATACATATGTATATGTATAAGTACTCATACGGGTAACAAATGAGTGAACTGCGAGGAATTACATATTTAATTAATAACGTGAGGGATACTGGGCATGATATGTAGCTCAATTATTGTAGGTTTGATCAAAATAAAGGATTCAGCTTTGAAATGAGGCTTAACAACTTTCATCTCTTTCTCCTTTTTGTAGCCTTTTTGACACTTCGTGCCTTGCCATGAGCTCCCTTTCCTCCATGATGACCTCGAACATGGTGTCCGACAAGCCCAGGATTGCGCGGATTTAAATGATTTGGATGATGGCTATGAGAAAATATCTCAGGGTGAGAAGAGGATGGAAGGTTTGTGGATTTGATGCCTCCATTTCCTGTGGTTTTACCCTCTCCTCCTTGCTGCTGCTGCTGCTCTGGTAGCTCTGAGAGAGAGAGACAAAAAATATGAATTTAAGAAATAGCGAGACGACATCCTTTAGAAATATCTCACTCTTCTTTTTGATAGGATAGGATGTGGACTTATTCTTGGGAGCCTTGCTTCCATCCTCTTCTCCGTCAGCTCCATCCCCATTATTGATCTCTTCCCGTTCCTCAATATATCGACTAAATATTTCTTTAAATACGTTTCTCATTTTGAATTCTTATATAAATATATAGGGATATCTGAAGGATGATATCATTATTCGTTCATATCACATAGTCTGATGAAGTGAGTGAGTGTGTGAGAGAGAGAGAGAGGGAGATGATGGGCGGTTTCGGAGGAGGATCTCAGAGTATATACTATGAACGTATGAGTCGTATGACTATGAGTCTGTATAATATTGTCTATAGAAGAGTGACATTGAATAATAACATCAATACGTAGGCCTGAAAAACCTGTTTGATCGTAGGTGGTGCGACTTCTGGCTTGCTGAATACAAGTATTGAGAATGATAAGTTGGGAGATGAGTATTAAAATAACTCAAGTCAACAACATCCTGGATACAACATATTATTTAGTTTTGTTTTTTTAAATTTCTTTAATTTTTCAGTATATCAAAGTACGTATATTTACATTGTGTAAAAGTTAGGAAGTTATGTAAATTGTATGTACTGTAAGCAGATTGTCTCAACAATTCTTTGTTAAATATAAATCGGGCCATTTTAATATTTATCAGATTTTCATTTAAGTCATTCAATGTTAGTTATCCATGCTCACAATAGCCAAATTTACATAAAGTTAAGAATCCCTGTTCGATAAACAATGAACGTAGAGACCGAGTACTTGTCTGTATCTAAATTGGCAATACACCATGTCTCCCTGAAACCGCCATTGGGTGGAACAAGTTCGAAACAAGTTACAGTTTGCATTTTTTTTCATTTGTGTGTCTCAATTATTCTAAGGAGAAACAGCTTTCTCTGAAAAGGGGAGAGGCTATGCCTCTATAAACAACGGAACAGGGAGAGACATTGCCACCCCTAACCACACACCCTTTTAGAAAAACCAATAAGAAGGAAGAGTTCCGTGAGTATGGTATCATCAATATGTGATGGCATTTGTATTAAACTATCCTTCACTTGACGAGCTTTTTTGTTCACTCGCAACCTCAACTCACAGAAGGGAAAGGGAAAATTTGAAAAAACATCTGGTAGCTACCCTTTTGTATTTTCCTTGTTGCCAACTTTTTAAAATTGGGCAGTGTTATTATTTGGATATACTATATGTACATTGATAAATTCTACCACTTAGTTAATATTCACAAATTCAAAAAAAGGGCGCGCAATCCTTGATTTAACATATTTTGTATATATATTTTATCAAAATCATAAATAATACTAATACCCTTTTTTGAGTGCATAACATGTAGAGTCAGCAGTGCTTTAAATCAGAAAACTCAACTCAGGAAAAACAGCTAAAGGGAAAATATAATGTATTTTGGTTTATTTCAAAATAATGGTTGCTTATGAATTGGATTTGACCTTTCTCAGGTGTTTTACTACGGGAGAGGGGTGCATTTGTAAATATTACTGCCCCTAGATAGTTAATTGCTGTTAATTTGGATCACTTTTTTTATATAGAAAAACTTATACATACAATCTGTACTGTGTATATGTAAATTACAATTGTGGACAACAAATATCTATATGTGGAGTACAGTATTGGGAAATGTACCTTGGTAGAGTATTTTTTGTTTGATGTGGTTGTTTTTCATCCGAATGTCATGGCTACAATTTAAAAACAAGACAAATTAATTGACACAAAACACAAAAACCATTTATGAATTAATAAATAAAATAAACGATACAAAAACTTACAAAAAAAAAGTAATAAATGACATAAAATTGACATAAATTGAAACTTCCGACGATAGGAAGACGACGTTGTCTATCCTTGATTCTAACATTTCCTATCACACATTTTAATGGTGTTTGAAAGAGTTCTCTAAAAATTTAATCCTCAGAAGTGCTCACAGTCTAATTCCCTTTTGCCATTAAATGTATTGTTAAATGATATTTCGGTATATTCGTACCTTTTTACAATTCTCTTTTTTTTTTTTTTTTTTTTTTTTTTTTTGCAAATCAATAAAACCTTGTCAATCAGACACAAAGCTTCTCTGTTACTTTTTTCCATTGGCCCAAGAGAAAAAGTCAATGAGTTTATTCTCCAGGCCTAATTCTGATAAGATTTTCGAAGCTGACTCCTTAGTTTTTGTTTTTTGACATGTAGAAAAAACATGCAATTGGAAGTCAATTCATCACATTTATGCAAGAGTGATTTTCTTAATAACTTGTTGCAAAATAGCTTTCTACTATTTATATGTGTTTGCGTATCTCTGCATACAATATCTCAAATACCTTTTTACCCTTTTTTTTCTTATTCATCCTTCTCCAATCTCCCAAAATATAATTAAAGAGTGAACATAATTCGGTCAGTCATTTCTAATGTAATTCCACGCATTAAACGACTTCTAAAAAAATGGTTGGTACATCTGATTTTACTATATTATGTACATTTTAAATAAGTATACCCTACGCACTTTAGAGCAGAGCTCGAGATTTGGGGGGGGGGGGAAACCCCCAAAAACGATGTTTAATTAATCAGTCGATATTTTTATACCTATAATAGTTTTCCTTTTTCAACAATTTTTAGAAATGGAGTAACTTTTTATTCTCTAAAATATAATTTTCAATATTTCCATTACTTTTTACTAAAATGTCAATTAAGTTCAATACCCAGTTTTCGTACTTCAAATGCCTCGGCAATAATTCATTATCATAGAATACCGATTATTATCAAAAAGGTAATAATAATCAGATAATTAAAGTGGCGAGCCAATTAAAGCGTCGAGATCAATATCAGAGTACTAAAGTGATCCCTTGCTCATACATATAGTGTGTGTTGACATGACGACATCATTGTGGAAGTCGGCCATCTTGGAGGAAGCAATGAATTAACATTGACTTTAGCAAGGATAATCTAACTTTTTTTCCAATATTCTACTTTGTTGGTCCATAATCCATCTGAAACAAAATTGTTTGTAAAAATTTAGCTACATACTTAATTTAATTTTGATTTTATTCAAATATATTATCATTTATCCTCTTTGCCATCTGTTTGTAGTCAATACAGACCAGACCGTGTTTAATCTTTTTATTTATTTATTTTTAAAGTCATTTGAATAGGTTTCCTAAGAGTTACTTCTTTTTTTTTTTTTTTTTGGTCCATTTTATTTAATAAATATATAAAAACTAAGTATCAAATTTTGTTTATTTTTACTCCAGTGTGTTTGTGAAGGCATGTAGAGTTCAGCAGAGTCCCTCTGAGAAATGCTTGAGGGGGTCTTTTGCTCCTTCTTTGGTGAATTAGACTATGGTTTTCTTCTGTCCTTCTTCAATATTTTTTTTATTTTCTTTCGCCCTTATACGCACCTTAATTAGAGTATTTATGACTAGTGATGTCCAAATTATGTATGAAACTAAGATGTATTTACATTTTATATCTATAACCTTGGACTCTGCTTTGATCAATGCCAACTTCAATATCCTGAAGGAGAGCATTATTCAACTTGAGGAAATAATAGCTCTTGTCCATCATTCAGAAGGTCCCTGAGATTCTGACTATTCCCAAGTTTGTCGATATCCTGGAGGAGATACTCAAGAAGACCCCAGCCTGTGAGAGAATGACTAAGATTGGCTCAATGTTCTCATGGGAGAATGTGCCTGGTTTATAGGAGGGACCCAACATCATAGCGAGCTTCATCTGTGCTCCCATGACATTCATAGACTGTGAGAAAGCCTTCAGCAAGTTCTTTTAAAGTTCAATATGAGAACAAGCAAGTTCAATATGGGAATAAGTATGTTCAATATGGGAATAAACGTAAAGATTTTGTTGAAAGCTTACTTTCCTATTAGTCTCAAAATTTACCAATCTTGTTTCTGGATGAGTCTAATTTCAATCTCCATATTTCAAGATTAATGGGTCGTCCACTACGTGGAAGCAGATGCTCTATATTTGTAGCAGCCTCTAAAGGTGCCAATTTCCATGTTATTGGATGTATTTGTCTCTTGGGTCTAGTTCATCATGAAGAAAGAAACGAGGAAGTTTCAAAAAGGATACAGCAATGGAGTGGGTGCGTGAATGCTTAAGAAAAGCGAAGGATGTATATGGAGGGGCCAGTAGTACTTGGTATTGATAAGGCTCCGGCTCACTCCAGCATTGAAGATGTTTTGAATGAAGATGAGTTTTCAATTCACAAAATTTTAAGACTTGGGCTATGCTCAATTCAATTTTTTTATTTTCATTAATTATAAAATTTATTATTATGTTAAATTTCCTGAGTCACTAATATTGTTTTTTACTACTTATTCCCATATTGAGCTTGAAAAGGTATAGATGTCGATTCTTAGGAACAAAATGTCCAGAGTTAAAGCAATGAAAGTAAGAGTACTCAACAGTTTTGAGAATAGGAAGAAGGAGGCTCAAGACAAGATATGACAAATAAAGTTATTGTTTAGGATGTTGACGAGAACCAACTGGAGACAAACATGTGAATGGTACATTGAATCAAAAGAAAAACTGCTCAGTTAGCTTAGCAAGATGTGTCTCGCCAAAATTTCTATGTGAAACATCGCTAGGTCATAAAAAATGAACTCCTTAACTTAACTTAAAATGACTTTAGCTGTACTTTCAATTAACGTAAACTCACTCACCTTGAATGTCTGCTGATCGGAACTTATGAAATATTTGATGTTCCAAGGATGTTGTTCCATTGTGGGATTCTAGCATTAAAAACCATTATGGAAAATGATGACTTATTCGACCACAGCAAAGTGTAGGATAGCCATCGTACATCGTAAGAAGAATATGTACTAAAGCTTACACATTCAAGTGGAAATCTACGCTTTGTTAAATTACAACATAATAATTCAATCATATGCTTTTTTGATATATATGGTCGCAATAAGGATAATCCTGAGATCTATTCAAATGTCCTACTTTCTCTAATGGGCAATATAAATACTATAATAGGCGGAGACTTATATTATAGGCTCAGAAGAATAGACTCTATAGCATATGGAAAAGGGAACACTAAATCTTCGGCATGTGTTAAGAGAATAATGAAGGAAAAAAGCCTCATAGATTTTGCAGTGTTTCTTGGAAAGGACTTCTTGCCCTTTTTTTGCAAAAACACGAAAAAACCAAATAATAAACGCTAAATTGATATTTTTTTATGCAAGAGTAATAGAGGCTGTAAGGCAAAAGAGTTTCAAGTATTATTTTTGAGGATATTGAATTTCGAGAAGAAATGATTTTTTTTTGTAATGAACACTATCGATCAGGGTTTGAAAATTTCGGGGGAAATTGGTTGTATGGACGTAGCCTATAAGGTTTAAAGTATAATTAAACTTATTAAAGGAATAATCAACCTGATCAAAATGATAACATATAAGCAATAAATAGCCTTGTGCCTGATATCTATCTTAACATTCAATCGAAAATAATAAAAAAATCAATGGAACCATCAAAGAAAATCCAATATCCAATGTTGAAATAACTCAATAGGGCAAAAAATACATCCTTTGGAGTCGACAGCGAGGAGATTCTAAAATACTGTTAGGATCCTTATATTTGTTACGATTGAGTGAAGAAGGGGGGGGGGTGGAGGGTAATATCTTCAAATCGTGCAATCTCCGAAGGATGTTCTCAACTCCGTAAAGAAACCAAAATAAACTTCTACTGAGTCAGAAATAAAATATGTAATAAAAAACTGGGGAAAAGCCCATTTGATTGTGAGATCTGCAAAGGATCGTTCCTTAACTCTGAAAGAGCTACTTGAATCAATGTTTTCCATTTTATACCAATGATGGATTTCTAGTATTCATACCCAATAAGGGAAAAGAATGAGCCTACAATTTGAGACCCATAACTCTTCAAAATACGATGAATAAAAATTTTTCATACGTTATATCAGAAAGAATAAAAAATGGTCCTCTCACATAATTCACTGCTCTCAGCAGGATTTTATGAGTAGTCATCGAATGTCTTCAGATATTAGAGCAAATCTGAAGACATCATTTGAAAACAACACCAACTCTACAACTTACAAAAAGCTTTTGATACTGCATAATTAATTAGGATATTAAATGCCAAAGGTATTTGAGATTTTTATAATAAGAGCGATTGCAGCAATGTTTGTTAATTTGTCTACGTACAACAAAACAGAAGGAAGTGTGGGAAAGAGCCCACTACCTCTAAATCGGCAATAAATAGTTCCTCCTGTTCTATAAGAAAAAGTCAACCTCAAATAAACAGTAATAAACAGTACTTGTAAAATTATTCATCCTTTACGAGAAGAGTCTTTGCAGAGAAGTTGATGGTAGGTACTGCGGATTTTTTTGGATTGAAAGAATAATACATAGATCTCAGATTTATAAAGTAACTCTTGACCGAATCGTTAATTAAATGCTTTAGTAGTCGATTCCAGCGCATTCTGAATGCTCAAATCAAAAAAATAATAATAATTTTGGAGGTGAAATAAATTAATTAAATAATAATTTATTACAAATTAAGCCTGGAGCAGAGCTAATGAAACTCTTAAATTGATAGAACTATCCTTGTGAGAATGCGCTCCTTTAAAATATATTACGTATACATATAGTGGAACTTCCATATTATGTATTGTGTAACAAAGAGGGGACTAAGGGATGGTAATAGTAGTAGTAGTAGCCTTTTGGGTTAAATGGCCTACAAAAGGATATTCTAGCTACAGTAAGTAATATGGTATCAGTTCATTTTTAGAATAGCTTTACAAGATGAAAAGGATGTGGAAGACACCCCAGTCATCCGTAATTGAAAGAGTACTCAAACAGAGAAATTTAAAAGTTAGGCTAGCTGAAGCTTTCTGAATCATTTTCTGACTCCTCCTTATATAGTATTCACAAATTCAAAAAAAGGGCGCACATTCCTCGTTTTATAATATTTTTTAATTATCAAAATCATTCATAAATAATACTAATGCCCTTTTTTGAGTTCATAACACGTAGAGTCAGGTACTTTTAATCAAAAGAGTCAACTGATGAAAAACAGCTGAAGGGAGAATAGAGTGTGTTTTTGTTCATCCCAAAAAGATCTTTTTGTGATTTATGGAGGAAAATGGGGAAAAAAAAGGAGTAAAACTAATTGATATTGTCCACAGAAATATGAATCCTGCAAAATGTTGCATTTAGAATTCGTTCCATAAGGAAAAAATTACTTATTTGATGTTAATACTCAAATATAGTAAATATTTAAAACCTGGAGGGGGGGGAGGGTGTTTTTATATACCATTTCCCCACTATAAATTTACGGAAGATGCATCTGACTCTACACCCCTGCATCATATATTCAATTTAGAACAATTAATTAACCTTACAATGTAAAGCATTTTCTAAATCAGCAGTTGGTAACTGAGTCTCCACGAATCGCTTGTGATCCAAATAAAAATTGGGACATTACTATTATTTAATGTTACGTATGGACATCGTGGTGTATGGAGCTCTGAATGTTGTCGACTGCTGGTCTTAACTCTTGACTACACATATTTATTGACTACGAAATTACTAAAATTTGACTTGTTCACAGTGGTGTCCTACCTACAGCTTTATAATAAAGTAGCAAACTGCATATGTTAACTGGAAAACATGTCCTTGGCTGAGAAACTAATAGTAGATTTCGCTTTTGAAGTACATAAATACATATGTGTCAAGTCAACAAGAAACCAAGTTGTTCTGAAATATTTTAAAAATGATTGTGAACTGCACTCATATTCTTGAAGACATTCTCTTTCTCGTTTGTATTAATAGGTTATTTTGATTAATTAAATAATGACTCCAATAATAAGAACTTAATTAAGGGAAAAAAATACATGCCACAATCAAGAATAAAAAAACATCTGGTTTCCTGACTATGTTCTTACTATTACTATGATTCATGGTGAGCATGATAGCGGATGTAGTTGATTCTTAATAGTTCTTAAACAGATGAACTGTTTTTAGACAACTGTAACTAAATAAATCTCTGGGGCTATCAAGGGTCATATCGGCTCCATACGCAGTCGTAACATTTATCCGATTGCTTTATTGGATAGACATCAATCTTTGGTTTCTCTATTAAAATTGACATTTTTGCAAAAACCGTTCGCAATAGGTCTTAAAATGACTCCAAAATATTTGGCCGTTATATTTATGAAGTAAAAAAACTGTAAAGTAGATTTTCTACATTTCAATATTTGAAAACAAACTTGTTTCTTGTTGACTTGACTCAAATACCAAGTAGGAAAAAATTAATTGCGTAGTCAGCAACATTTGGACAGAAATTGATGACATAGTCGTCGTTTCATCACCTTGTTTCGTAGTGATGGTCCTCTCCTCTCCCCCAATCAAAATTCTTTGGATGCCCTTGTATCAACAAAATGTGACATATTTCATTAGATGCATAATCGGAAATGGAGGACAATGAAGACGTATCCTTCATCATTTGAAACATAATTATATTTGGCACTTCATAAAATTATAAAAAAGTTTCTTCAACATTGAGGCAATTTGTGGAATGAATTATTTTAAGATGACATTAACTTGCCTGATGTCCTTTTAAATTTGTGATTATTCTTTCTTCTAGCTATGAAAATCAACTACGTACTATGCATATTTATTGGGTTTTTTTGGTTTTTTTTTTTTTTTTTGGATATCCTCATGTCTTCGGCAATTGTGACATGTAAGAAAATTTTCATCCTTAAACTTCCAAAATTAAACTTAGCTAAAGTATTTTAATTTTTCTTTGACATAATATGAAATAAAAACACGTTTACTTGAGAAAATAATACACAAATAACTTAGGTATGTTTATAAAATAACGTCCTAATACCCTTTCTCCATAAATATGGAGACAAACGCATAGTTCAGGATGTCCTTATATTCATTGAAATCTTTTCTTTTTTAAAAAAAAAAAAAAAAAAAAGAGGCTCCAAATCAGTTGGTAATAGTGCAGTTGACCAATTTTTCTTACCAACTGTGGAATTATTATTCTGTATTTAATGGCATATAATTGTTCACGTTTAAACAACAGCTGACTCAAGTTCCACAAATCAATGCTTAGACAAACAAAAACACACTGTATTCTCCCTTCAGCTGTTTTTCATCAGTTGACTCTTTTGATTTAAAGCAGCTGACTCTATGTGTTATGAGCTCAAAAAGGGTATTGTTATTATTATTTCTGATTTTTTTAAATCAAGGATTGCACGTCCTTTTTTTGAATATTATATTAGTATTAACGATTGATATGTACAGATATTGATACAATTTATAAATGTATAGTATATCTAAATTATAATAACTCTGCCCAAGATTAAAAAGTTGGCAACAAGGAAAATACAGAAGATTAGCAGCTACCAGTCGTTTTCCCAAATTTTTCCTTTCCCTTTTTTGTATCGAGGTTGCAAGTGAACAACGCAATTCATGAGGGGAAAAGAAGAAGAAAAATCGAGAGCTGGCAATGTAAAAACAGAGTACATTTTAACTGCCTGTCAAACCCTCTACGAAGTAAACTATTTGAAAATACAAAAATAAATATGTGAGGATAATTTGATAAAAAAAAATATCTAACTGTGATTATCTAATTATGGAATATCAATCTATATACGTAGACTAAAATCTTGTTGGAAAGTCATCTTTTTGGACTTTTGAATAAATATCTGCACATATTATTGTTATTTAGTGTTATTTAATTCCCTTACTGCGTTACATAGTGGTTTGATTCTCGAGACAAATCTTGGTCTCGACACTCAAAACCCTGGTTATATCTATTTATCGTCCTAAAAAGTTATTTTCTGTTTTAAAATATACGTAGTTTTTATCATAAGTCTTAACACTCTGTATTAGACAGGAAAAAGGAAGTCTATCTTCTCTGTGGAAAGGAACTCCTTACTATGAAATCCCCTATGATTATATTTGGGAGGATCCACTTTCAAGAATTACCTTGAATGTACCTCCCTCCTATTCATTCACTCACCACGACTCTGAAATGAGCGACTTCGTGTCTAAGGAGCTTTGAATGAAGGAAATATTGTGTATAGGTCCATGGGATGCTGAAAAAAAAGTTTCTTTTTTTTTTTACTTTGCTCGTCATTCTACGATTTCCTTAAATGACTCCGATGATTTGGATTCCTTAGTTGATATTCAGATAGTGAGGATTCCCTGAATCAATCAATAGATTGTTGTTGTCCCATGACTAAATTTACATTTTTTCGGAAATTACACATATTGATACGAATATCAATATGTGGATATTTTTTAAAGTCTCGATCTCGATTTTCCATGACGTGGTCTCGGCTTTATTGATTTTTCAAAGTTTTAATTTCGGGCAAGGCAAACTTCAACATATCATTAGAATTAGAGTCATGAATAAAATAGAGGTCCAAGGGGCTATAACTTGTTTCTCACTGCACCTTAATTTCGTAGTCCCCTCTATTAATTCTTTAGAATATGGTGACTTGTGAGAATAGAAGATATCTAGATTAGAGTTCTCAATTATTATTGGCCCAGACCCAATTGGATCACACCACACCACACCAAATATAATATAATTAATTGTTGAAATTATTTTCTAAAATCTCGCACTTACTCATTGTATTATAATACATAAATAAGTTTTTACATGTATTTATATTCATCCTAGAGCTGTGGCTAAGACTAAAACTCAAACATAGCTATTTTTTACTACATTTACAAGGATAAAAGTTTAAGGGATTTACATGACATAATCATGTACTTTGTATATCGACATTTATACATTAAAAACATGTATCAGAGTTCAGTTACAAATTAAAATAAACATGACAACAAGTGCATCTAATGTCACGAGATCTCAAGCGTCTATGAACAAAGATTTATATCCAAAAGGTGGATTTCCCTCAAAGTCTACTACTCACCAAAAATGCTTTGATCCAAAACATGATGTACTTACTTCGTCCAAAGGAAGATGGCTAAGAAACTGGCAGAAATTGTGTGGAAACATTGGCTTTCTTGTAATTTGTATACGATCACGACCAAAGCAATTAACAAATCTTTATTTTATTTTGTATATTATTTTGTATATATTCGGGTATACGAGAAAATCAAGACTCAATTTAAAATCCATGGCGAGGATAATTAATTATTTCAGTATTAACGCACAAGATACTTTCCATGTATTTTGCGAGGATCCAATTGTGAGAAAAAGATTAGAGAGTTCCTACGGAATTAAAATTACACATTGGAGTGATATTTTTTGAATGATCAACTATCAATATGGAAAATGTATTGTCAAGATTTTGTGGACAGAAAGTGGATGAAAACGATTGCAGGACAAAAATATGATTTAAAACCTTTTGAATAAATAATTTCTGCCAACCATTTGGAAAGTGAAGACCATTAGAAATACTCAAAACCTACGAAAATGAAATCGAAATTTTCACACTCAGCACGGAATCTGGTACCACTCAATATTTCTTAGAAAATGGATTGCCCAATTCCAATGCATCAACTATTCAGTTATGGTCAGGGAAAAAAACGTTTTAGAACTTCTTTTATTTTGGACCCTCATGAAAATATCCCTCATAACTTTTGTCATTATCCTTGAAAGTCTTAGAAAAATAAGACCAGAGTTGTATAAAATAATATATAAACTCAAAAGTCTTGTTCATATGTCGGAGAACCTAACTATTGGGGAAAAAATGTTTGACAGAAAATGGGAATTTTATAAAGAGTCACCATCAATCGATCTTCAGACCTCCTTACCACCACATTTAAGAAATATTAAAAGAACTGGTAAAAGCATCGAAGTTTTGGCCTTAAATGAAATCGTTAAAGATATCATATAAAAAAAACCAAAAAACGGTTGTAACATATTCTGACGATGGCTCTGAAAAAAAAACAGGGTGCTGGATCATTTTCTGTACAAGGAAATGTAGGTAGGTATCTTCAAAAAATAGGGATTTCATAAAAAACTAGATATTTTAAAAAATCAATTGATATCTTGGTAAAAGTAGAGCGTAACATAGTTTCTATTCATTCAATAATAAAGTAAGGCAAATATTGTAGAATACTATCTAAATGGTGCGTTGAGTAAAAAAAAAAAAAAAAAAAAAAATCTTAATATTTTGTAGACATCTTACAAACTTATTTTATTCAAAAAAGTATTTCATTTTATATATATAAAAAAGACTTTTACTTCAGAAGAGTATGCTACTGAATATTATCTAACTTATAACCATAGTATTTATTATAAACCTACTTTTATTATTATTATCATCACTAAATACTACATCATTTTGAATTCACACATGATTGAACATATCTGCATTTGACAATCTTGTATTTTATATATTTTTCCCGGCCAATAGAGTATACATACATATTTTAGTGATCTTCAATAATAGTACGCGTAGGTGGTGCATAAGGCCTTAGTTATTGTCGGTACAATGCATCATTCGTCACTATTATTGTGGTACTCCTTAGTTACTATAAATTATTTGTCTCTTTGATCCCTTTTTTCCGTGAATTTCTCACTAATGAAACGTTTATGTACATTTGATATTAATATCATATCATACTTCATACACACACATACAAGTATATGAAAAAACAAAAGGGATTCGTTCCTATTAATAAAAGTATGGACCTAGTTCTTTTTATATATCAAAAAATTATAAAGGAAGCTCATTAACTAGCTATGGCTCCTGCTACAGAGGATCATATGATCATTTGATAGTCTATGCATGTTCAATGATTAATCAATATTATCATTGGAAAAATAAAAAGAGCTTATTCATTATTTAGTAGTCTCAATAAGAACATTAGGATCCTTATAAATATACATTCCACACTGTAGCTAGCTACATAATTTATGTTATTTATGTACTCCCGGCCACCTCCTACTCCTCCATTTTGAATAAGTTTGCCGCAGCAAATCCCCATAAAATATCTTTAACTCTTAAAATAACAACTTTATTTGTTGAAATAAATAAATATATTTATTTATTTATATAATCAAAAACCTGGAATGAAACAGGAATTACTCAGAAGATTCTTTTGATTTTTTTTATAATTTATTTACAAAGCAAATAAAAAATTAAACGATAAATGACTATATATTAATATATATATACACCGTTGTTGTTTACTCTTCATCAAAATAATTTTTGTAGCACAAATGATAAATATATATATATATATATATATATATATATAATATCATTTTCAATTTACCCATCTTATTATTATACCAACCTACACAAATGATTATGAAAAATAAATACAATATTTATATTTAAAAGATTTGTTCATCAGCTTTTTAATAAAAGCAAATCCATTTACAAAATATTATGTGCACAAATAGTCATAAATTATAATTATATAACGTGAATGGGTATATTGAGAGGTTGTGTGAGAATGTATGTAATACTTCCGTTGATATATCAATTATTTTAATTTTAATCATACGGTACGTTTAATTTATAATATATCTATAAATAAAGTATATTCTATAAAAATACTTTTTTTGCGATGAGCGTGTGGGTAGTGCAACGTTTTTGATGTTATGACTTATGAGTGACTGAGTAATGATTAATGAAGGACTTATGAGGGCTATGCATTGATATTTAACAATAAATAATAATGATGTTGCCATGTTGATTTTATTCTCTATTATTTATTTTCCTGCTGGAGGCCTATGTTGTTTTTCGGCTGTCATTTCATTATATGTAGTTGTCGGACCAAAGAAAATCTACTATAGTCAGAGAATAATATAAATAATATTTCCTTTGAGACAGGCTCGTAAGGTGATTTTTTTCTTGTTAAAAGTTGCTGGACCTGCTAAAGCTACATTATTATTGTTAATGAATCTTGTCTCTCAGTACGTAGCTTCTCTCCCTTCTTTCCTTCTACATATTTAAATAAAAGATTCCCAGCATTAATAAACCTCATATTCATAATAATATGAATTGTAGATAAAGAAGAATAAGTCAAAACGCAGTCTTAAATATTGAGTTTAATGTTTGTTCCAAGTGCAGCTTCTTCAACTTGATCTCGATAATATCATGCTGAGTGACGTAAGAAACTGAGTTACTTAACGTCAATATATTATATTTTCAAAATAAAGGATATATATGCATATATATCTATACTAGAGACGTGTGAAGTTTATCAATTACTAATTAGTGTCTGTCTGGCTGAGTATTGTAGTGATATTCCATACTAAGATATTGTATTGATAGCGACTTCTGAGTTCAATTTTAAGGTGGGGTCGTTATCAAGTATTGATAGGAATCAATCATCGATGATTTCAATGCTCTCTAGCACTCTATAGTATTTTCTTATCAGTCATCAAATTTACCTTAACTCTTAAGTCAAGTGTGCTGCATTCCTCGCTATTAGTTACTAATTAGTTAGTTAAAAAATAAGAAAAATATTTCCGTCCATCCTTTGACATAGATGCGCCATGCTTCTTTCGTCTCTTCTTTACCTCATTGTCGCCGCTCAAGGGCAAGAAAAAGAAGAAGAGACAGGTCCAAATGCTCCAGACACGAGCGAGGAACCAGAGCCTCTCCTTGGATTGACTGACTATGTACTTCTCGTGATTGTTCTCCTGGTTGGCTACTGGTATTTCTTCAAAGATGACTCGAGATCGTCCTCAAGTATCTCCACGTCCTTCAAATTCGAAATGACTCCGGATAGTCCCTCCTCTGGTAATGATGAGGCTCGTAGTTTTCTTTATAAGATGAAAAATAAAAAGCGCAGAATGGTCGTTTTTTATGGGTCCCAAACTGGAACAGCTGAGGAGTTTGCGGGGCGTTTAGCTAATGAAGGGATTCGTTATGGACTCAAGGGTGTTGTGGCTGATCCCGAAGAGACAGATATGGAGGATTTGACTAAGCTAGGTGAAGTCTCTGAGGTTTTAGATGGATCCCCCACACTTGCCGTTTTTTGTCTTGCTACCTATGGGGAAGGTGACCCAACAGACAATGCTCAAGAATTCTTTGAATGGCTCCAGACTGGAAGCTTCGATTTATCAAGTGAGGGATAATAAAATTGGTTAAATGTGTTTATTTGTCAATTATACTCGTAACTCAAAAAATATGTACATACATAATTTCTTATTATTCTTGTTTTTTGACTTTAGCCATGATGTATGGAGTCTTTGGTCTTGGAAACAAGACTTATGAGCACTTCAATGCCATGGGTATCTATGTTGATAAACGATTGGAAGAATTGGGTGCTAAAAGAATCCACAAGCTGGGTCTAGGTGATGATGATGACAATCTTGAGAATGATTTTGTGACATGGAAGGATGAGTTTTGGACATCAGTTTGTCAAGAATTTGGGATTGAAGCCTCGGATATGGAATTCAGTCTGAGACAATACTCTGCTGAGGTTTTGGAATCTCCGGATCCTAAAAGAATTTATTATGGCGAACCAGCAAGGCTCAGATCATTTGAGACTCAGAGGCCTCCCTTCGATCAAAAGAATCCTTATCTTTCAGAAATCAAAGTAAATAGAAATATCCATGCTCCAACTTCAGATCGTGTTTGTATGCATATTGAATTGGACATTGAGGAGAGTCGCATCAGGTATGAGGCTGGGGATCATGTGGCTATTTATCCTACAAATGATTCTAAACTCGTGGAAGCGATTGGAAAGGCTCTCGAGATTGATTTAGGTAATGGAATCATTTTGCTGTAATTATAATTATTATTTGTACTTATCTTTGTAGATAAGGTATTCACAATGACACCACTAGAGGACGATGCAATTAAGAAACAGCCTTTCCCTTGTCCTACTACGTATCGGACAGCTTTAAGCCACTACGTAGACATTTGTTCATTTCCACGTACCCATGTTCTTAAAGAAATATCCAGCTATGCAAATGATCCCGTGGAAAAAGAAAAAATCTTGAAGTTGTCAAGTCGTGAAGGAAAGGATTTATATCAAGAGTTCATCCTTGATTCCTCTCGTAATATTGTACACATACTGGAAGACTTTCCGTCCTTGAAAGTAGACATCCATCATCTCATGGAATTACTTCCTCGACTTCAGCCTCGATTTTATTCCATTTCATCAAGTCCTCGCACTTCACCCGACAAAATACACATAACAGCCGTTGTTGTATGGTATCAAACACGGACTGGACGAATCAATAACGGAGTCTGCACTACTTGGCTTAAACCCATGGTGCCCAATGAGGAAAAGATTTACCGAGTACCTATTTTTGTACGTAGATCTCAATTCCGATTGCCAAATCGTCACACTGTCCCTGTGATCATGATAGGTCCAGGTACTGGTCTTGCTCCTTTCCGGGGATTTATCCAAGAAAGATCCTGGCATAAGTCCAAGGGGAAACCCATAGGTGAAACTCACCTATATTTTGGTTGCCGAAATAAGGAAAAAGACTATATATATCGCGAGGAACTTGAGGAACATCTAACCAACGGAGGTTTATCCAAGTTATACACTGCTTTTTCGAGGGATACCCCAGGGAAAAAAGTCTACGTAACACATTTAATGAAGGAAAATGCAGCAGAAATATGGAAACTCATCGGAGAGGAAAATGGTCATGTTTATATATGTGGTGATGCCAAGAACATGGCCAAGGATGCCCATAATGTAATCCTGAATGATGTGTTCAAGAAGCAGGGAAACATGTCTGATGAAGAGGCAGTTGCTTATCTTAAACAAATGGAGAGTAAGAAACGTTACTCTACTGATGTTTGGAGCTAATACTTCTTCAATTTTTCAATCATTTTCTTCTTTCTTAACATTCATTCTTTCTCAAGGTCTTTTTTTATGTATATATATCGTCCGAGCAATAAGATTGTCCAAAACAAATTAAGGAAACTTTTTGTATCTTTTTATAAAAACTTTTTTTTTTAAAGTATATAAAAGTATAAAAGAATATAACTGAGCATGATGGAAATGAACGTTAAAGGAAATATTTTTCTGGCCAAGGAGTCAATCTTTTCTAGGGCCTCCTCCGTATTTGTATAGATGTACATTTGGGACACTGGCTTTGGTAAAATGAAAGTTATAGCTAGTGTTAAAAGTCTTTCCGTTGTTTCACAGAGTTTGAGCATTAAGTCAGACATTCTTTGAATGATTTTACTGAATTCTAGAGCTGAAATATTGAAATGTGCTTTCTTGGGAGGAATATCAGTCATGGTGCCCGCACTCTTGGTTTTGACATTTTCGTCATTAGAAATAGAGGAATTATCTACTATCGAAGGCTGGGATATAGTAATCATCTCCTTCTTTTTTAGCAAGTGGCGTTTCTGTCGTTTAGAAAGTAATTTCCCAAATTTCTTTCTCATAGACGATTCTTTTTCTTCTCTTGCTTTATAGCGACTAATGAAGACGGAGATGTAATTAATGAGGGCATACTCCACAAGACTTAGAAATACAGTCATAAAACAAATGATAATGAAGATATCTAAAGCCGTGGGATACTCAACATTGGGCTTTCCTTTTCCAGCGAACCCGATTTTGGTAACAGAGAGTGAGGATGCAACACCAAGTGAAACTCGGGATGGAGCATCTGTTTTGACAATCCAAAAAGCAACCCAAGAGCACATGACAATAATAAACATGGGAGTGTAAATTTGAATAAGAAAAAAACCGTACTGCCTTTTAAAGAAAAAATTAATAGATGCAATGGAGTCATTTCGAAATCCTGCTGCAATTTTGCGATTTGTAATACTAGTTTCCGCCTGTGCAATCCATTTCATGAGGTTAAATTGAGTCATGGTTGCTTTGGCAAGAGTACTAATCTCCAATGCCTATTAAATAAATTATTGAATGATTGATGTACATATAACTACTAAAGTTTGAATCATTCACGTTTTCTTTCCAATCATAGAGGATTTCATCTGCCGTATAACCATAGCTTCCAATATAGAGGGGACATTCTTGGGAGTCGAATGGGAACTTTTTGAGTTCCATGAGACATTGTGCATGAATGGTGAGTCTTTGAGAGAAACTAACCAGACCATCTATTTACTCGAGAAAATTAAGTTTAACAATATAATTATTATTATTATTATCACAAGATTAAGCATATGTCACTAACCCGGTGAGATGCGAAGGAACCGATTCGGAACCGTGATTTTGTGCATTTTTGATTTTTTTCCATTTATGAAGTAGGTATCTGGCTTCCATATTTTATTGAGTATTTTCCAATTGAGAGGAAGCTCAGTCACACTGGATGTGGCATTAAAGGATAGACGTGGATCAACCCAGGCCTGTCGAAAATAAGCATCAACAAGGTAGGATTGAGATTTCTCATCAACAGGCCCCATAGAGTTAATCACCAAGTTCATGATGATTCTACAAGGTGGCCCTCCAAAATTAGGACGAATGCGTCGATTGTATGAGGTGAGTAGCCTGGTGAGAGTGACTTGTATTTGATCTCTGACCTCCTTCCCCGTAGAATAGAAATTTAATGAGTCCTTGAATTCTTGATTCTGTCCCTTGGGAATCTCCTGAAGGAAACTGAGGAGAAAGATAGTGAATACTTGATGAGTGATTCTCATAGTGTTCCTTGATCATCATTTAGTGGTCTTGTTATTATTGTTAAATATTTTGTACATATGACTAGAATAAGTGTTCATTTTCTTTTTATTCCTCGAAATTGGCACAGGATGCATAAAATGAAAGGAGTAAATATGTATTTAAAAAAAATAAAAATGAAATGAAAAGTGGACATAGTATTAAAACAGTATATTTTTTATCAATCTAATAAATATATATATATATGGATAATATATATATATATATATATATATATGTGCGTGTGTATGTGTTTGTGAATATATAGATAATAATATTTTTTATTACAATAAAAGCCTTAAACAAACCAAATCTATCAAGAACGAATGAAAAAACAGAAAAAAACAGAAGAAGAGTACAATTAGTTTTGAATAGAGCCAAACAAATTATCATCACTGTTGTAGTAAGAAGGGGGTGAGTGGATGGGTGAATTATGGATGGATGAAGTGGTTTTACCCATGTCTTTCAAATGATGATTTGTACTGATATATTCGTATCGAATATATATATATATATATATATATATATGTATATATGTATGTATACATATATACATACGTTCCACCATGAAGGGATAGAAATAATAAATGTAAGAACATATAATTAATTATCCCATTCCATGCGTTGAAATAAATAAATCCCTTTTCGTCCATGAGTAGTCAAGGACAAATGAAGGGCGAATTGAAGAGAATATCCATGGCATAGTTTATAGTCTTTGATATTATCAAATATGAATAATATATATGTATATACATAAATCCTGGATTCTATAATTGAAGAAAGTAAGAATTGGTCAAGGCCCTTGAAGCGTGGACGTGGACTGAAAATTCCCATTTGAGGATGTTGTGGAGGAGGAGGAAGAGGACTTGCTATTAGGATTATTGCTTTGCATTACTATAAATATTTATAAGATTATTATGTATTGAAATGGTATAAAGAGCGTGATTATGTACCCGTTAAAACACTGCCATGCGACTCTCCTGTATTGTTGGACGCACCATACAATAAAGAATGATAGTTTGGTGAAGAAGAGCGATCTCTTGAGGAATCTTGTTCATCAATGAATCGATCCATGTAGTCTGTTGTTCCTAGGATTGATGAATTTAAAAAAAAAAACAAAAAACATTTGTACATCCTTGTGAACAACTTGTTGATGTGTATATTTTTACCCGGATGCAAAGTATACTTTTTCTTTTCTAGCCGATTGGCATTTGCAAATACGTCATGTCTCTCAGTTTTTTTCCAAAGGTAATAGAATTGAACAATTTCCCCCACAGAGCGCGTTCGGACCTTTTGTTGCTGTATCATAGTAAAGTCCTTTCCATAGAGGCGAAGACCCAGTTCAAATGCACGACATTCATCTTCAGACCAAAGTGACATCGTGTCTGCAGGAGATACAACGTTCATTCGACGTCGACGAAGGGCCTCCTCGTAATTATATCCACATTGAAAAAGAAGGAACAAAGCCTGAGGGAAGATAAAAGTATATTTATTGAGAGGAGTGAGACAGAAATTATTATAATTATAATGTTTCATGCTCATTACCTGTTCATCATCTCTGATGTGCGCTCCCAGAGGTAAACTTCCAACGCTGTTTCCTCCATTATTATGGACAGCCTCATATGATTTGGCTAAATAGTCTTCGACCTCATCAGGAGACAATAATTTTGGATCCCATAACTGCTTATCCTCATTTTCATAAGGGAGCGAATCTCCATATTTGCTGAGCCCACCTGGGACGGAGGCTTGAAATGAAGGCCCAATCATAATCGTCTTTTTCCATGAGAAGTCTCTTCCCTCTAGATCTGATTCTTGACCACCCCCTTCAGCACCTCCAGTGTCAGAGTCTTCCTCATCCCCCTGATTGGAAGTGGTTGAGCGAAGGGACCTACCTTCGATCGTGGACTCATAGAATCTAGTCAATTCAGATTTACATTTCTTTGGGGATGGAGAGGACGAATTGGAAGGTCGCTTTTTGGAATGATTTTCATCCTCTTCAAGATTGGCAGTGGGACAAGATGCTCCGGGCTGAAAAGAAGGAAAATGAAATGACTCTGATGATAACTGCAACATGATTCAAGATGATATATGAAATAGGGATGGACATTGAAGAGCCACTCACATCCTTATCCTTATTCACGATTGTAGATGGAGAGCCCGCGACCACCTCCTCCTCTTCTTCATCCTCCCCATCAGCATCCTCTTCCTCGCCGCCGCCCCCACTCACTTCACGCACTCCCTCATTGCGATCAGGGCCTTCTCCAGAGAGATGATTGGGCCCCTGGGTTGAGCTATTGGGATCATAGCCATACATTTTCAACAAATCCTCAATGGGGATATCCTGTTCCTGATTGAGAGCGTTTAGTTCCTCTGCTTCGTCCTCTTCACGGGTCTCCAAGGCTTCCTCCTCCTCCAATGTTCGTTCATCATCGAAGTCGTTCACCATCATCTCCACGGATGGCTCAAATTCCTTTTCAGCTGCATCTTCATCGATGACCAGTGGATCATCATCATCCTCCTTACTCAGACGATTCTCCGACATGACCCAGACTCAGTCAACGGACTAACTTTATTTATTTATTTATTTACTAATAATATTGTGATGAGCCTTTTGCTGCAGTTTAGCTGCTAGCTACCTAACTACTTAGGAAAAAGAAGAAGTTGAGGACCTAAGCTGCTACTGCTACTACTGCTGCTGCAGCTGCTGCTGTCCATCTCAGCAACAACGCCTCCTACCTAACAAACTTGAAACTACACTCCAGGAACAACCTTAATGAGTACTACAGATCTCTCAAAGTCACGCAACCCCGTTCCTTACACATATGTGATGGATTGTGATGGATGTCGAGACAACGACGACGCTCATCATCAGATCCCAAAATCCCTCAATTGGACCTCCAATCTTAGTTCATAGAAATATAAAAATATTTAACCAGGAATTCATTCACAATCCAGCTTATTCTTTGAAGCATTAATATTTAATAATCATATTACTAAGTATTAATACTTAGTAACCAATTCTACCAATGACATAATAGACCATCTGTTGGTATATACTGTATGCTATTAATAGTATACTTACATATGTCCTATAATACTCAGCCATGGATGTCTCTATGCTTCACTCTGGACTACCCTGTGAGGGAAAGAAACACGGTGGCTCCAATGCGGGGCCTAGTTCTAAGTCGTGGCTTGAATTTGAATAGGATGGGATGGAAGTGTTGAATCATAATACCCCCTGAAATAAGATTCCCAGGCTTCAAGGTGTCCTCCCAATCAAGAGTTACCAAAGTTGAGAAAGAAAAAAACAGAAACCATCTGGATAATTACAAAGAATTCAAGAATATGCAGGCAGCCTCATCTCACCAAAACCTCTGGATTAACTCTACCACTGCCAATACCCACCCTAGCTTCAACAAGCAACCAAAGACTCTAACTCGAAAATGAGTATCAAAAGGCCATCAAAGTTGAGATGTTCATGGAAGAAGAGGTACAAACAGAGCTAGGAGTATATGAGAGGTTATCACAGGAGATACTACCATCAGGATGACATTTATTTAAGTCACCCAAATTGTCCTTTGTCAAGCTTGAAGCTACGGAGAACAAGGGTCTTAAAATTACAGACAATCCCACCTTTAAAGTTTTTCAAGGACATCACAAAATCAGCAATAGTGTCTATGCACAGAATCACCGGATAAGATCAAATCAGTTACAGAAGTAATCAACATAACTACTACATAATATCTAGGATTAAAGGAGCATTAGAGCAAAGTTGAGTCGTAGGAAGTCATGATAAGCTTATAGCACAGATTATTAGAATCCCCAGACTTGGAGCCAGCCAGCTCAATCATCAAGACTGTCTTTCGTCACAGAATAGATTGTCTCTAAAATGAAAGTTGAGCACATCTCTAGTATAATTTCATTATTCCATTTTTAAGTTCATTCATTTTTTGATGTTTTCTATTTTTCTTAAATACATGTAATTGATTCAGTGACTCGCTATTGTAATCACTAATGTCGATTTCAATATATTAAGTAGTTGAATTAACTATATTGAAATCAATAATTTAAAATATTTCTTTCTTTTTTAAAAATTATATCTGAAATATTTAACCATTTCGAACTAATGTTGTCATCGTATTAATTTTTCTAATTAATGTCATTTACATTTTTTGACTTATTTATGAAAACTTATTGGTAATCAGACTCCCTTTCCGAATCAGTGTTCAGTTCTTCTGATATAACAATGTATTTGAATTGAAATAATGGTATATTATTCTATTTTTTATTTTTTTTTTATTAGAAGAATTTATAAAACCAAACAATTCCTTTTTACTCTTTGAAGTTGTTATGATAACTTTTAGTCATGATAAAGTGGTTGGATATAAAAAGTAGACACTAGAGAAGATTCTGATTAAATATAATTATTTTATTTAGGTTTATCATTAATGTGCAATATGAGTGACATATTTTAAAGTCTAATATCTATACAGCTTCCTACTATTTTTGTTATTGTCATACTACCATTATTTTTGAGCTTTGTCACATAATAATAAAGGTACAAATGAAACTTATCTTTGTTTAATAAAATATGTGGCGAGAAAGAGGAAATTGAGTTTATGTATTATTATTATATGTACTGCACTGCCAGTTACTTATCAGTTATCAACTTATCCGTTGGAGGCCTTGTTTTTAAGTTCCCTATCCATGCGAAGCGTAGAGACGTTCTTGACTCAACATTGTCTAATACTAAGTATATTAATTTCCTGGAAATGTATATTCAAAATCACGCAGGCCTCTTTTCTATATAAAAAAAAAATAAGTCGCCTGACAAATAACATTATTGAGTTTAATTCCTGAACAAATTAATAGGGCGTGATTCTGCTAAGTACAAGCACAGATGATCACGATATTTCGAGTTTTCTGGGGCACACTCACAATAACGTTTGTTAATCTTATATTTTTATCATTGAATTAGTAAATGGAAATAACAATTAAGGGATTTAATTTTATTAACTACAGATTCATTGCCTCATTTCAGGAGAGCCAATTTTTAAACCTATAGTTTATGTACTTATGATCTACAACTTGAGTCATACTTAAAAGTTACAGCATGACCTATGAATGTGCAAGGTCTAAACACAGAAAGCGAAAATGAAACTGGTGAGAGTATGCAATCTATACTGTGACCTTAACTTATTAGTTATTCTATTTCTACAATCAATAGCAGGGACATGAAGGGGTAATCCTGGTTCTGCCCCCCCCCCCCTTCATTCCGGCTCCAAATTCGAATGAGTAAGTCAAAATGGAATTAAGCATCCCTTCAGGAGCGCCAATATTTAAATTTAATTCTCTTTTACTATTTAATTATTTACTAGATGGATTTTTATTCAATTGCAGGGACATGAAGGGGAAATCCTGGTTAGAGCTCCCTTTAATTCCGGCTCCAAATTCGTAAGCACCTCCCTTGATCAAACTGTGAACGTTTTGGACAAGGATGCTACACTTCAAGGAACACTCCCGGATCCACAGAAGCCCATTCATTGCATCTGTACTTCCTTCCAAGGAGACACTGAGGACATCATTACTGGCTCAACCGCCAATCGAATTGGATTTCGTCATAACACCCCTGACTCTCCTTTTACTTCCAACAAACTCAATTCTGACATTATCAAGGGGAAACCTTGCGTCTTTGAAGATGCTCTCCATGAATAGGCTCTTGCTCCTCGGAACGGACACAGGATCCATTCAATTGATTTGCTTGTCCCTTTATTTAATAGTGTTAAAAAATGGTTGATTCATTAATTCATTACAATCCTCGAAGATGTAAAAAGTACATTACAAAAAGAATTCATTTTTGATTAAAAAAACAGAAAATAAGAGCTAGGATAAGGATTGGAGGTAATGCTTGACAGACTTGAATCCCTTGATGAAGGATATATGAGTAAGAGGACCTGTGGGTCCTTTTCCGTTGCGATTACGACACACTGAACAATTACAGATCCCTAAACAGATAGGGCATTTCCAATTGGGATCTAAGAGAGCCTCTTTCACAAGTTCACCATAGCGATTTTTGAGACAGATTCCACAAAACTGACCACGTCTTCCAATGCAAAAGCCAGAGCGGCAGGATGTTTTCTACCATGTAAGAATAAGAGAACAAAAAGGTCATAAAAATGTGAGAGCGTCTACTTTGAAACTTTGAACATGAGGGATCTTCTCCCTTTTTCTCTACATAAAACAATTCATAATATAAACTTTAAGTAAAATAAACGTGAAATGCAAGTCGAAAAAGGATCTAGTGTATTAAACTAGAGAGAACGAATATAAGAAATAAAATGAGAAAAGAGACTAATTCTTCTTTAGAGCCTGAACTCACTGTGTCTAATGTTTTTTGTCTGCATTGATGACATGTGGAGCCCAAGGTTGGATCGTGGACTTTGCTTGCAATACGAACTGCAACCCTACTCAGGATTTCTGGAGTCACTTCCTCCGGAGAGAGTCGTAGTGGAGGGGGAAGAGAATCTCTGGGCCTATGGGAGAGGGCATGGATTTCACTTTTCACCTTCTCCGAGCTTCTTTGAAAGGATTTGATTCCAATATCGTTTGGTTCGTCCCTGTAGTCTACGAGTGACTTTCTGAGCCGGAGAGACTTTCTCCTCTCCAAGGGATGATGTTCCTCACTACGTCTTTTCCTGGACAAGCGTCTCTGAGACGCACTTTTAGTGGAAGTGGGCGGGAGGGGACGGAACTGGAGAGACTCCAAGAGTTGTTTCCGCTCCTCAATGTTTTCATTGCGGATCCTCTCGTACTCCGAGATGGATGAGGACACCTTCCTTGGCTTAGAGGAAGAGAGGAGGACCCTGGGACAAAGACTCGAGTTATCCGTTCCCTTCCGCTCGGATAGGGAGGGAAACTGAAAAGAGGTGACAAAGCGGCGTCGCTGCTCCTGGGTGGACTCGAGGAGGAAAAGTCCTTTTCCCACTGCCCATTCCAGGTCCGAGTCCAGGAAACGGAGTCCTCGAGCACTTTGATCGAAAGGAACGACGAGGCTCGCGCTAACGTCCTCCTCAGACCAATTCTTGTCCACGAACGTCACACGGAGAGAGGCACTCCGGGAGACTCTCTGGCTCTTTACTACTGCGGGCCAAAAGGGCCAGGGCTCCACTTTGGCCCAAACCAATGGATACTTCATTTTCAGTTGAGATAGGCTAGCAATTGCTAATGGGTAGCTTGATGAGGGAATCCGTTGAATTTCTCAAGTCAACAACTTTAAATATACTAGAATTTAAAGTTAAATTCCCCGCTCCATTTAAGCAGCTGCTCGCCTCTTTTGAGTTTTCTCTCCTCAAGCAGCTCTGCCTCTCCAGCCGCTCCCTTCCTCTTCTTAATCTACCTAAACAATAAATATTAAATATAATTATAATTTATAAATACATTGATCGACGTCTGAGATTAGTTAATAATATTTATTAAAAGATCAGTTAATAGTTCTTGATATGACCGATTCATCTGATATGGGTTTATATGTATTACTTTGAGTAGGAATGGAGTCACATAGCTATAGCAAATACTAAGAATTCATATAATATAATATTATGTGCCTAATTAAATAACTAGCTAGCTAGCTTGGCATTTGTTGGTAACTAGCTAGTAGCTAGTTTGAATGTATGTATACATACGTACGTAGGAGTTCGAACTTTCCAATATGAAGTAGCTGTAATAATAGCTCTGGCTATAGCTATGTACTAACATAGCTAGCTAGAGCAGTGTATCATTAGCTGACCGGGTGAATAAGCAGAAAAGAAGAGTGATCTACTCCATACCAAAACTCATCCAAGACAAAAGACAGGCGATTGATTCTTAAGTTCATTACAATGGCGACTCAATTTAATTTGGAAGAGCCTGTGTCGGGATTCAGTTTCGAGAACGCACGCCGTAATCTTTACCTGAAGGAGAAGGGCTATAACTCCTTCAAGACGACCAAAACGGGAACAACAATTTGTGCCGTGATCTACAAGGGTGGAATTGTGTTCGGAGCGGATAATCGCTCCACAGCTGGAAATATCGTAGCCAATAAATTCACTTTCAAAATCCACGAGCTCGCCCCTAACATTGTGGCTTGTGGCGCTGGAACCTCTGCAGATTGTTCTAAAGTGACGGAGCTCCTTGCCTCACAGCTCAAGCTTCACAGACTCGAGACTGGACGTCAATGTCGTGTTGTCACAGCAGAAAGAATTCTCACACAGAGGTTGTTTCAGTATCAAGGCAATATCCAGAGTTATTTGATCGTCGGAGGAGTGGACGTGACTGGAACATACATTTATAACATTTCCGCAGGTGGATGTACCTCTCCCAAGCTCTATGCGGCCACGGGATCCGGAATGTTGGGTGCCTTGGCTGAGCTGGAAAGTCGCTATAAAGTGAACATGACGGAGGAAGAGGCCAAGGAACTAGTGAAGGATGCTATCCTTGCGGGGATCTTTAATGACAACGCATCGGGCTCCAATGTGGATATTGCTATCACGAGGGTCAGTGATGGCTCCATGGAAATCATTAGAGGCTACTCCAAACCAAACAAGAAGGGAGAGAGGAAAAATAAATATACTTATCCCAAGGGGACAACAGCAATCCTGAGTGAAGTTGTTAAGCCCACCGTCATTGCATCCACTGAAGTCCAACCCATGGAGACATGATATATATGCAATTCAATTTTATATTTCAATTCATCACTATTATTAATATTAATATTATTCCAATAAGAAAACGAATAATCCCTTTTTTATTCCTTTTTATTCTTTGCTTCGTTAAACAAATAAACGGATAATTTAGGTATTAAATTGATATTGATATATATAAACAAGAACATGATACAGTATTGAAGGAAGTAAAATTCATCCATATTCATTTTATTTCCGCTAGGCAGTCCATTTAAAGACAATAAACCAAGTGTAAGACCCAGGGAGGCACGGAATAGGGATTCAAGTAGGCTCCTTGATTCCTTAGCATTGTTTTTTACAGAGAGGGCTAAGGCCATTGATGCACCCCCCATTTGAACGATTCTGTATAAATATGAAGAAAAAAAATTAAACCTTTCAAACTAATACAGGCTCAAGTAGTCATTCGAACCGTAGCATGGGATATTTGTCAATGAGTACACCCTCCATACTATTGCACCACTTCTTAGCAAGAGAAATGGACCAGGACGCAGAGTGTCCTGTGATGATGGAAGCCTTCTCCACCGCAAAAAAGCAACTGAAAATGTGTAAAGTTGTTCAAGTGTATTTTCTTATAGGGACTGAAAGTTTACCTCGCAATAAGAAGGCCCGCTAAAAAAAAGAGTCGAATCGGACTCCAAGTCATCCATTGGGACCTTACATAAGTTCTGTTGAGAACAAAAATTCCTTTAAAAAAATCAAATGTAAAACGTAAATAGAGCAAGTAAGGTACAACTACCGCAAACGACACCAAAAATGGATTGGTGAGGGAAATTAGAGATGGAAGCCACTTCGGAAATGAATAAGAATATAAGGTACACACCGTAGAGTTTCCATATATTTCTTCGAAGGAGTATTTTAGATGTTGATCTGTATTTATAAATAGCTTGAAATTAATAAAGAGCAACTTGTATAAAAATAAAGTTATACCTACCCAAATCCAGAGTTTTCAATGACTTCATTATTAAAAGTTGCAATTAATACGTACCTACATACAGAGTAAGAGTATTCGTTTTTACTCCTATAATTGAACGATATAATATATTAATTAAAATTACCAAATAACAGTATTGACTTGTAAAAAGCTTGATGGATTCCCTGGATCAGACTTGCATACCATTGAGGTCTGAGATAGATAGGGTAATTTGAGTCTAGAATCTTGGGTTTTTATCCACCAATAAGGTCGTTCACCCAAAAGGAGTCTATAAATAATGACAACAATCTATTAAAAGGAGGATTTTTCATGGATGGATATGGCAGCCAACGAATTAAAATATAAGGAATTTACATTTTCAATATAAAGTTGAGCCATTCACTAAAGCATATTGCACCCAGGAATTTGATACCTGAATCATATTTAAGGCCCACCAATACTGAAAAAAGAATAAAGTAGATGAATTGTGACTCTCCAAAAAGAGAGATCCAGGAAGAAAGGAATAGCTTGTCCTGTCCAATAAATCTGAAATTCCATTCAAGATTAAGAATGATTAACCATCTCTACTATTTTTGTATACATAAATTAAAATGGTTCTTACGCCTTCTGAATGGTGCTGATAAAATGCACTTCGGTGAGGTACAATTGAGCCATTTGTGACCTCACGGTCTCCACAAAACTAGATTGTAGAGCATACATGATTTATATGAACGACTTGTCTCTGTCACCTTTATTAAGGAGCAGCAATCAACATGATTTAATGAAGGGAGTCCTGATATATGCAGCGCGCTGGAGATACTTTAAGGTAGTAGATAAAATAATAAGATACTTTTTCTTCTACCGTAGAAGGAAAAGGCATGCGTGCCTCCCTCTAGTGGTATAAATATTGACACCGAACCAATCCTTCGGCCCAGGGATAAATCGCCGATGAAAATTGATAGATATTTAAGTATGACTCGTGACTCGAACAGTGTTCGATAGCCTTATAATAGTTTAATACTTTGAAGTGAAATTTTATATGATGACTCTTACTTTCTTGGAGTAAGTATACATTAGCAATCCACCAAGTCAATGATTTAAAAATTTGATAGCAAAAAATTATTTCTTCGTACAAGTATTACACTTTTTGTTATATTAAAAACGTATTATTCTTCTGATAAAATATTATCGTAATTAAATGATTGGTTATTAGGTAAAGTGAGAATACATTACATATAGAGCCTAGGTAATTATTATTGTAAATATTTATTTATTTCTTGAAAGTTTAAAAATTATAAATCTATTATCCTAAATTTATACTTTGTTTAAACAAAAGACACATAAGAAGAAGAACACGAGATAAATATGAATTGAATTGGTAATGACGACCGACATAGTTAGGTAGGTAGGTAGGTAAATAAGAGTGTATAGTCGAGGATGCAGTTACTAAGCTAAAATGAAGGAGAGGGATATTAAATATTCGAGACACTTCGAATTCATCTTCTCCCTCTCCTTCCGCCACTGGATCTCCCCCCTCCTCCTGGAGAACGTCTACCCATTCGATCCCTGTGGTGACTACGACTATTTCCACTATTCATTCCCCGATGGTGATAATTGCGATTGTAGCCTCCTTTGTTTCGATTATCAGCGCTGTTATTGTTGTTGTTGCCACCGCTTCCACTATGATGTGGTTGTTGCTGCTGTTGGTGATGATGATGGTGATGAGATTGAGACCTGGGATCATCTTCCTGATGATGATGACCGTGGTGGTGGTGCTGCTGCTGCTGGTGGTGGTGGTTGGGATGATGTGGCTGTTGATAGGACTGTAATTGGTCCTTGAAATTAATGGAGGGATCCATGTAGGACTGTTGTTGTGTTTGTTGCTGCTGCTGTGTTTGTTGTTGCTGCTGCATTGAATGATTGGACAACCCATAGTCTGAAGTACCGCGCTCTCTCATGGCGGCATCAACGGTAGATTGGATGAGGAATTGTGCCAAAAGAACGGATTCTTCAGGCCCTGAGAGACTCACAGCCCTTGTTGGCCCTCCATCTTCATCCTCATTTACCGTGATCGTAGCACCACTCATTCGACGAATTTCCGCTATTTTAGTTCCTCCTTTACCGATAATGGAGCCCACAAACTCAGTCTCAATGCTCATTTCTCTATTGATGATGAGTGCACTACTATCGCTATGACTTCGTGCATTGACAGCGGCCATGAGCGCTAAAGGATTTAATCCAGGATCGTTGCTGTTAGTAGAAGAACGATTATAGGATGCTGCATTTTCTGCTCCGACAGGGCCTAAAGCTGTTTTACCCAATTCCTTTCTAAGTAATTCTGGTGGAGCAAGACGAGCAACATCACCATCGATAACATAAGCCTTGTCACCACAGAGGAAAACGGGCTTCCAGTCTCTAGATCGAGGAAGGAGAGATGGAACATATGGTATGATTTCCCCCCGAAGTGGGGTTTCCTCGAGGACAGTACAAACGTGGTATGCGCATTGAAGACACGCTTCTCCACTCCCAGAAATCTCAACACATCTCTCCGTTGAGTCACCGAGACTCTCTTGTGAGACCTGAATGTTTGCACCCGTTAAATCCCGTATTTCTTTTACTTTGGATCCTTGTTTCCCGATGATGGACCCGCATTGCGAGGCTGGAACGGCAAGACGAATCACTAAGTTCTGTGGAGTTTTAAGACTGGAGATAAAGTCCCAGAGTTTCCTTGTAATGAGACTAAATGCCTTGAAAATGAGTTCAAGGGACCCATTGATCATGAGAACCCGCTCATAGGAATCTCCATCCGTCAGATTGATGTTGGCACCACTCTGAGATCGGAGCTGATTGATCAGAGTCCCGTCAAATCCGAAGAGGTACTGGACCTCTTCTCGGGAGAGAATGATCTTAAGTGTGATGGCCCCTAAGGAGGGACCCGTCCCAGTGCCGCTTAAACCAACACCAGTGCCACTAACCAATGGCACACTTCCCACCACTCCTCCGCCAGAATGATGTCCATTCTCAACTCCGACTCCATAGCCAGACGACATCCTTACGACCTACGGGCGATTCACCTTCTAATCCGTCGTTTCTTGCCCGCTCTGCAAAACGTACCTACATCAACACAACACTCAGCAGGAGCTAAACCACTCCAACCACACGCAACCTCGCGCGCACACATATATAGGTATATATATATACATAAAATAACTAAATAACTCAGACTCTTGGGAATGTGTAGCAGCATTTATTAAGGAAATAGGACATTCACACTTTGCTAATTCTGTAACTGTGGAGGTGTACTCCTCAGTGCCAAGGAGGAGGAGATGATTTGGAGTAGAAAAGGTTGCGTGTGCCAGTTTTTCCAAGACTGTTCCTCTCTACTTTCCCACTTTCTCTCTCTCTTCCCTGTGTCCAATCTGCTGAGTGCTGCAGCTTACTATCAATATTCATTCAACCAATAGTAGTAGTAGTTGTAGTAATAGGCAGTTGCTAGTTGCTAGCTGCAAGGGAATCGATGATTGAATGAACCTACCTCAGCCAACTCGGTGCGGTCTATTATTGAATTATTATTTATTATGACTGGCATGAGATGGAGGATCTTTGAGCTCAAGTAGTAGTGCGCGTAGTGACTGAGAGAGCTTAAATCCAAGATGTCCCTCTACGACGACGAAGAAGTGGGCTTAGCGGATGCAGGCGAGGCGGTGGGATGGTCAAGAGGGATTCAACGCCCTGCTCCTCCCATTCTGACCCATACTCCACCACCTATCATAAAGGCAGCCAAGCCGATCAAGCCCATCATTGTACCCACTGTGGCTTCCACCGTTTTAACTCCTACTACGACTCCAATTCCTAAGAGGTCCAGCACTCTCGCCCCTGTCATCAATCTTCAATCTTCCAATCGACAGATTTATACTAGTAGCAAGGCTGCTGCTGCTGCCGCCACCGCTTCTGCTTCAGTGGAGCCTACCTACACTTACAACACCGACAAAGTATCCCCTGATTGATTAATTAACTCATTGGTGATCATGATTGACTGACTCCCTTTTCTTATCCTTGCAGTCGAGTCGAGCTGACAGAGCTCTCATTCCCCTCACAGATCCCAATTGGACACCTAGCAATGAGTATGATCCCCTTTGGCCGAATGACTATGAAAAAGTGGTTGCGGGTAAGGAGTCTCTTGCCCTCTTTTTCTTCTCTTAAACTCATCCTCACTTACATTCTAGACATTCGAGACATGAAGCGCCAGACCCAAGAAGAGATTGCAGAGACAAAGAAACGACGCTATACAGAAAACTCGAGGGAAAGAGCACGAGAGCGATTTAACCAAACTCTAAGTCCATCTTCTAGTGGCTTCTCACGAAGGCGACACTCTGATGATGAAGAGGATGATGAACGCCGAGGCAGTCGACGAAGAAGGGACCGGAGGTCCAATACTGGCTGTAAGAATTTATTTTTCTTCTCCTCTCGGAATTATTTAAGAAGAAATACAAATATTGTTTATATACATAAATATATAACCGTACTAAATATTAAAACAATCCCTATACCCCAGCATCCAGCGTCGGTGGTGGAGCCGCAATTGCTCCCCCTCCTTCTCTTACAGAAACTTCCAATCCCTCTGAATTTGCACCTCCTGGAGGGAGTATGTCAGATAAAGGCGGAGGAATGGCTGGACTTGAAGTAGCAGCAAAAATCATGGCGAAATACGGTTACAAGGTATGATGTCACCTTCATTGTTTTTTTGTTTCCGTTACTATTTGTAATACTCTTACAAATCTTAATAAACTTGTGTACGAATATAGCAAGGACAAGGACTTGGAAGAGATGAACAAGGAATGTCAATGGCTCTCTCAGTAGAGAAAACATCAAAGAGGGGTGGAAGAATTGTTCATGAAAAGGATTTAAAACAACATTCCGCTGAGGATACTCCTCCAAATACAGTTCAAGGAAGTCAGTCTGAGGAATATGGAGGAGGAGGAGGAAAACCTTCCATCACAGACATGATGAAAAATCCCTCTAAAGTGGTTTTGTGCAAGGTAACGTTTATATTTTCTTTTCACTCCTATTGTTATCACTATTATGACTCAGAACATGGTCGGACCCGGAGAGGTAGACGAGTTCCTAGAGCCGGAGGTCAAAGAGGAGTGTAACGAAAAGTATGGCGATGTCGTTAAGGTTTTCATTTATGAAGTATCTAACGCCTCATCCGAGGAAGACGCGGTTCGCATCTTCATTGAGTTCAAACGGGTTGAGTCCGCCATTAAGGGTATGTGAATTGATTCATCGTACATTAACATATCATGACTTACGACAAATAATTATACTTACATTATTTTCTTTCTATTTATATCCATAAATAAAGCCGTGGTTGATCTTAATGGTAGATTTTTTGGAGGAAGAGAGGTTCAAGCCAATTTCTATGACTTTGACAAGTTCAGTAATCAAAAATTAGACGAATAAATCGATATGCTCAATACTACATTCTGTTAATATAATTTTTATTCATCTGACCAGGGGAAAAATAAGGGTCCTGTAAATGTGGGGTTGAAATGATTTTTATTCATATTATCACGACAGTAGTATACGCAGATTCAATGTATGAATGTACATATTATAATTTAATTTACAAACAACACTCAGCGTGTGTCAGAGAGGGAGAGAGTAAAGTGTAAGCGTCACACAAATCAGAATGAAATACAAGGAATTTGACCAAAAGTGTCGTTTATACGACGCAGTAACAAAAAATAATAATTATTACCATCAAACAGAAAATACGTCCTGAAAAAACGGGCTAACAATTTATACATTGATAAACATATTTTTCACAAGTTCCTGCAGTGATGATTGTAATGCTCAAGGAGAGAATAAAAGATTTGAACTTCTAAATTGAAATAAAATATTTTGAGCATTACCAAAGTAGTCTGTAAAAACAAAATGCATTTTCGTCCTCCAATTAATTAACAATTGTTTGTAGTTTCAAAAAAATATTGAAATTACTTGCGAAATATTTTTAATTATTTTTTTCCATAAAGTGTAGGCATCAAATATTACCAATAAGAAGTCAATTAACGTTCAGCATAGGCCATGTTAGATGAGTCTAGATCACTGGTCGTGTCTGAGTCACTACCACCGGAATTCATATTTGGCTCGGAGCCTGACTTGTGGTAGACCGGTGGTGATTTACCCAGAACGGAATCCTCCGTGACCTAATACGAATATGATTGAAATTGGCCTTTTTTAAAAAGAATGTATCTCATGATACAAAGTCTTACCTCAACAGCAGCGATTTCAGATCCAGGGATTTCAAACATGGCGTCCAACAATATTTTTTCTAGAATAGCTCTAAGACCTCGGGCTCCAGTTTTTTTACTAATGGCTTGACGAGAAATGGTCTTTAAGGCCTCGGATTGGAACGTTAGGTCCACCTTAAACAAAATGATAAATCTATATTAATTAAAACCCTAATGAACTGATTCTACCTTATCCATGCCAAATAGCATTTGATACTGAGGTACAAGAGCATTTTTGGGTTCTGTAAGGATGCGAACTAGCATATCTTCGTCTAAAGAATGAAAAGGTACAAGTGAGGGAAATCGGCCAACAAACTCTGGAATCATTCCAAAATCAATCAAATCACCGGCTTCAACATCAGCCAAATATCTATCCCTCTCTTGTTGATCCTCCCATTCATCTCTGGAACTTCCCTCCTTCTGAGCAGATTGAGCTGCAGCTCTTCTTCCCTGTTGATTGTCTTGCGTTCCAAAGCCTAATATGTTTGAGTATGAAGATGAATACCAATTAAGTATATGAAAGGAGTCATATCAACTCAAGATAATAATTTACCAAGATATTTCTCGTTCTTTCTTCTTGAAACAATTTTTTCAAGGCCGTTAAAAGCACCAGATGAGACAAAAAGAATATTCGTAGTATCAACTTGGACAGTATCTCCTCTTGTCTTACGAGCAGAGTTTTTCTCAGGAACATTCACAATCGTCCCTTCCACCATTTTCAACATTCCCTGCTGAACTCCTTCTCCTCCTACGTCCCTTAGTTGATGTATCCCAGGCACGGCTCCAATTTTGTCGACTTCATCCAAAAATATAATTCCCATTTGAGCCTTTTCCACATTATAATTAGCGTCCTGAAGCAATTTAGCCACAACACTCTCGATATCATCCCCCACATATCCTGCCATTGTCAATGTTGTACAGTCGCAGATGGCGAATGGAACATCTAAGCATCTAGCGATGGTTTGAGCAAGCAGAGTTTTCCCTGATCCAGTAGAGCCAAACATCATGATATTGGACTTTTCTAGTCTCAAATCATGGGACTTAGCATCAAGGATGTCACTCCCTACAGCATTGACTGAAGGAGTTCTTTTCGTGCGATCCTGAGTGGGGGGAACAGAGTTTCCCTGAGGTAGACCAGATCCAAAAAATGATCCCATGCCCGCAATATGAAGTAAATCTCTATGAGAGGGAAGAGAGTCCCCTCCGTTTGCATTTGTAGTTGCACCCTGTGGACTAGATGAATCTTTTTTATTGACTGGGATATTGTGGAATATGCGTTTGTAGTGATTGTAGACGGCAACGGAGAGAGCTTTCTTGGCTGCGTCCTGTCCAATAATGTGCTTGTTCAAATAGTCGTAAATTTTTTTGGGTGGAGGTGGCGCTCTTCGTGCATTGGCGGCGGTGGCGGCAACGCGCTGAGATGCTCCAGCAGCTTCCCCTCCAGGAGTGGATTCCTTGCCCTTGGAGTCCGCATCTGAGAGCACAACAAAGAAGTGAGAGCACTTCTCGCATTTGACAAATCGCGTTGTGGAGACAAAGGTACTGACGTGATCGCAGGGATCACCACATTTAGGACAAATCAGTTTGGAACCATTGTTATTATTTGATGATCCTCCACCTTTGGATGAATCATCTCCGGAGCTGCTGCTGCTACTACTACTTAGATTCAACCCTGTGGTTCTCAATCCTGCAGTAGAGATACGGAGTGGCACGAAGGCCCTAGTACATCCCTGGAGGAGCACGCAGTGAGGAGGAGGAGGACCCACACATCGTCGCAACAAACCATATCTTATACGAGACATGACAATGGAGTAGATCTAATATTTAATAATATTATTTATTCTCAGAGGTACAACCACAACAATACCACTATGGAGAATCGTGAACTAGTGACGAGATAAGAGTAATAACAACAAGGAATAATGAAAATTAGATTATGAGTGACTGACTTTGTATAATATATTATATATATATGAATTTTAATATATATATATATACAAGCAAGTAGCAGCAAGCTATCTGAGTCAAAGTGTCAAGTCAGCTTCCCATGATCAAACTTTAATTCTCTTTCTCTCTCTCTCTCCAAGTCTCTCTCTCTCTCTCTCTCTACCTAGCAACTTTTGATCACGACTGCCTCATCATCATTACTTATATAATAGAAATTGGCTGTCGAGATCATATATTTATGTAGGGAGCACTTACTACTATAATGATTCATTTATGTAACCCATATTAACAGATCTTACTCGATCCACAACATACATAATATTTAGAATTATGTTATTCTAGGCTTGTAATAGTGATAAGAACTATATTCAATTACAGAACTTATATACCATAAATAATATCATAAATAGTAGAACCTGGGACATCCGAGTTGAATTCGAAACACATATTCAGAATTGAGAAAAGTGACGTCATTCATGATGAGTTTAATCCACTGGCTATCCATTACGTAACTAGCTGTTAAGTAATAAATAATAATGGACCAGCTAGCTACAATTTTTATACGACTTACATTAGCTGCAGCTAGCTGAACCCTTAATTATGTACAGTATCCTTTTAGTTTAAGTCAGAGCTTACATTGCCTTGATATTCATATAATAAATATTAATACAATATCGAACGCTCCCAGCAAATCATGTTTAAGGAAGCTCGATCGCAGTTCTTCCCCCCTAAACTACAAAAGGAGCCTTGCCAACTCACACCAAATTCACTCCTTGTCATTGTCATTAAAAATATTTCCTCTTCGCACATATATGAGTGTTTATCTTATGCATAATTTATTAGACAAACTACTATTTTAATGAGTGATCTCTTGTGTCTAAGCTCCGATCATATTAGCAGGTATTATTGTATTGGCTATTGCTTATTATTAACAAGGACCGATTTAAAAATAATGTCCTTTTTTGTTGGACTAAGGTTTTTCACTTTTCCAAAGATAATTATAAATAATTAATAATCCATGATATTATGTAGGTTCAGTTTGAGTATAGTTAAAAGGCATTGGTTACGTCCTGAGTATGTACTCAAAGACATTAAGTCCTAGTTCCATTCATTTAATACACCATTTCAAAGTGATAACTGATAAGAGAACCCGTTCCCTATTTTGACTCCTTATTTTTAGAAGTAACTATATGGTAAATGCTATATTTTCATAAGTTATTTTCCTTCCTATGCAAGAGCAATAATAATAGCCAGAAGGTGGAGTGGGGGCAAGGAAAACTGACAGTCGGCGTGCATTAATTTTAAGTTTCGCGGAGATGGAAAGTGAGAATGGAGCCACGGCACATTCTTTATAAACTCATAGCAGTAAAGTCACTTTATTAAGAAAACACACTTCTCTGGGGGTAGATTGGATATTACTTAGTAATTCTATTTATAATCCTCCTCTTTATCAATCTAACTACACACAAGCATCCCCATCCTTGTCTTTTTTTTTAGAGTGGATTTATTCAAGACTTTAACGGTAAGTCATTATGGTTAACTATACATAGTATTAATTAATGTGCCAATTTATATCTATATATATATATATATATATGTATTATCTATTCTCTCTCTTTACTAACTCCAGTAAAGCACCTAATGTGTATAAGTAGGAATAACAGACGGGATAAGATTTTGCATAAAACCTTCAAGTGGTTCCATCTGACCTGGGTCCTTCATTGCTTCCTCATTTTCATTCTCCAAAGTCACATCATAACTCATTCCATCTAAGGAGCTTCCTTCCCTCTCCAATACTGGCTATTTATACATACATAGTAGCAAAGCAAAAGCAATTGTTGTATCTTTTTTGTTCTTAGAAACCATGTCGGTTTTGAAGGCTATTCTGAGAAGGGACTTTTGTCCCATTCATCAAATGATGAAGAGATCCTGGTCATGGAAAGGGAATGGCAATGAGAAAGAGGGAGGCCATAAGTTAGAGGACCCAGTCAGAGAAGTTTTCATCTCTCAGTCAAATGATATATTTTCGAATCTAGCGCTCGAGGATTGGCTGTATCGTCATCATGACTTTCAACACAAGGTGAGTTTCTCCAACTATTAATAACTATTCCATTATTTATTTATATAGTACGTAGAGTCGTTACTTAACCTGTATTTTTATATTGGTAGTAGTATAACTCAGTCACGTAGAGTGATGAATGATAAGCCTTCTTTTGTGTTGTTACCTGTCGTTGGTTTCTTTGATTATTATTATTATTATTATTATTTTGAGGAAACGAGTTGATTAAGAAAGTTGTTTATGGGTGACTAAGCAATCCCAAGTTCCTACACATGCATACCTAATGAATCCCACATAAATCTCACTTCTATCTTTTTTTAAAGTAGTATGTACATGATCATTCATAATGCTCATTTAATATCACTTCCTTAACGACAAGCTTAACATTGTCAACCACGGGGGTAGAGTAGGTAGACTACTCACAACTCAATATTATTCCTATTATACTTAACATGATATTGACGACGACCAGAGTCAAAAACAAGTTGGATAATAATTGAAGGGGTATATTTACTACAACTCTCATTAACTAGCTATTATTATGATCATCATTTGTCGTAATCAATTTCATGAAGAATGAAAGAATGGGTTGTTGTTTTTAATAATGTTAGTTTGTATTCATGAGGCCTTGACTAACCTAGGATAACCTACTATGTATAAGTAACTATTGCTGTTACATAGTTTTCTACTCTCCTCCCCCCAAAAAAAGTTTCAATTAACTGAACAGGAATCTGCTCTGTTACTATCAAAATACTAATAGTAACACATAAAATAATGGGGTTACCTCTTGCGTAAGACATAACAAAGGGCTTTTATGACCTTGTTTTGATGAGGGTATTTTTTTCTTCAAGCATTTACTTTTACTTTGGAGGAATAATCCATGTGTTGTTATTGGTCGTCATCAAAATCCATGGGTAGAGGCAAATGTTCCTTTTCTCAGAGACCATGATATCGATTTAGCTCGTCGCAACAGCGGTGGTGGAACGGTGTTCCATGATTTGGGCAACATTAATTGTACGTTTTTCACGCATCGAGATCAATATAGAAGGAGACACAATTTGGAAATTATTTGCTCTGCCATTCATCGCTTGACAAATCTAGATGTGGGGATCAACTCAAGAGAAGATATCGTTTTAAATTCGGAGCATAAGGTATTCCTTTCTTCAGAGATATTTATAAGGAAGGACTTTTTGGCCCTGGACACAAAGTCATCCCACATTTTTTAGATTTCGGGTACGGCTGCCAAATTGGGAAGATGCGCCGCATATCATCACTGCACTGTTCTCGTAGATGTCAACGCTGCTGTTCTCCATGATTCCCTTACGTCTAAAGTTGTAAGAGCTTATTCTTTTCAAAGTTCAGCCTTTGATAATATTAACTAAAATTATTATAAGTAATCTTTATTTCAATTTGCAATGGTCTTACTTAGGGCAACGTGGAATCTCGAGCAACTCAGAGTGTCCGAGTTCCTGTCAAAAATATTAAGGAGGCATATCCATCTACCACAACAGACTCTCTCCTCGAATCCATTGGTTTCGAATTCCTTCGAACTGATATTAATGGAGATGATCAAGGGGTCCAAAATAATAAAAATAGGGGCTTTCATCTCGTGAGGCCTGATAATGATTGGTATAATGGAATAGATGAAATTAAAAAGGAACTTATGGGCTATAACTGGGTTTTTGGGAAAACTCCCAAATTTAAGGTGCGTGCGTACATACCTTAAATTCATTTGAACCTCTTTTAAACTACCTAATCTAATGTTTAAATTAAACAATTCACTTCTACATATTAATTATTAGGTGATGAGGAAGTTTCATCTCCCCGAGTCTCTGATGCCGGATGTATCAGGCTCATCCTTGGCCATTGAGTTGGAGCTAGTTGTTGATAAGGGATATGTAAGTGATGTTAAAATTGCACTTCCAACGGGTATGTTGGATCCAGACTATGACCTCGCGAATATACTCTATGGACAGCCATTTACAAGGGATCTTCCTTTCGTTGTCCTTAAGTCCTTAAATCAAGTCCCTGAGGAAAAGAGGAGCTTCCTTATTCAATGTGTGGAAGAGTCTATTCGTGACGTCGTTTAGAATGTTGATTCAAATATTTTGTGGGTTTTTTTAATGTATATACATATACATATACATATATATAAGTGAATCCTTTTTATTATTATTCAAAATATGATTTTGTACTTAAACTTGTTTCTTTCGGAATAATTATAGTTAAATAATAAAATGTATAATAGATCCATACTTTAAAAAAAAATTGGTTAATTTTGTTGAAAGACGCTCTGGGATATTAATTTGCTATTCATGGCCAATATTATATAACTATTCTTGTAGTAAAGTATTGGCCACGTTTGCTTATTCGAAGTGAAGCATGTGAGCATCCTGATTTTTGTTTGTTATTATTACTCCAACGTTCCCCGTAAAAAAATTTATGTTATGTATTTCAAAATAAATAAATATTTACGGAATGAGCTGGTGTCTGCGATCATTATCCAGGAATAGTTATTATTATTTGACTCCAAAATATTCCTTCTCTACGCTTAAGCTCCAAAACCTTCACAAATCCTTACAAGAAAATGCTCCCATTAATGAAAAGGTTTCAATTTCAGAGACGGGCTATGAGCTTCCTCCCTACCCCAGCAGTTCCCATTTGAATTCAATTGTTCGATATATTTTGCTGGAAAGTCATCTCCAGGTCAACAAATTTGATGTACTTCTTCAGCACAAGGTCCCTGTTGCTTGTAAAAGGAACAAAAAGGGCTATGAGTCGCTCTTTAATACGCACGGCATATCTCCTCTAGGACTTCATTGGAGTTTGAATGAAGAGAAGTCTGTTTTGAGGCAAGGTCTTCACTTTTCATTCCTCCCCCCCCCCCCCTCTGAATATTATTTTATAAGTTTTATTTCATTTCTACAGAGCTTGGAAAAAGCTAGTAACCATTTGCCAAGTCAACAATTCCAAAGAAGTTGCCCTCGAGTTCATCTCAATCCCTTGGCGAAGAAAAGAATCTTACAAGAAACATGTTCTTGGGATGTACGTGGGACAGGGACTTAATAGACATGGAAATGACGCCTTTCTTCTTTGGAGCTCACTCATCAAAAACCACAAGTCACAAACCTTCTCCCTTGAAGAAGATGCTCACATCTGCAAACGTGTACAAGAGCTTCAGAGTGAGGGATATGTGGGTACTGAGCTCTTTAGAGTCATTGCGAAAGAACTGAATCGGCGTTATCCCTATAGTATAAAGAGAAGATATGAGCTACTTTCCTCCAATAGATGTATGGAACGACTCAAAAAACGCTTTGAAACGGATGACGATCACCTTGTTCTTCAAAGTGTTCTCATGTATGGGGAAAATGATGAAACTTTTTCCATTGTGGCTAAAGAATTAGGCTTCCCCTCTGATATAGTGAAGGAGCGATACTATAGACTATTGTTTGGATCCAAGGGGCAAAGCAAATCCAAATTCTCTGGGAATGAACAAAAAGAACTAATTCGCTCCGTTTTAATTGAAGATTTCCCTAGTCATGAGCCAGATAATAAATTTTATGAAAATCTTCAGAAAAAGTTCAAGAGGAACCCCAAAACCCTCAAGGATCATTGGACCAAAGTTATTCTTCCTACTATACGTTCGCATGAACAGGGTATTCTTTGTCAAGAATGGAAGCACTCTTGTTTACTACACGTTTGTCAATCTCTATCAGATCCTAATTCTGCAAACTATGCTGCTAATTCCCCTCTTGAGTTGAATTACTCAGAGATTATTGAAACTTTCAATGGACAAACAAGGGAAAGTGTGAAGAAATTCTTACTTCGTGTCGTGAATCAATTTAAAGGTAGTGGTGACTTTGGTGTAATTCTAAGAGAGGCTTCCAAAACATATAAATATAACTATACATCACTAGCGAGTCAATACAAAGTCAGGGAATTGGTTGATTTATATGAAGAAATAAAGAATGAATTAAAATAAATAAACCCATTCATAGTATTTTAGTCATTCAATTATCGTTCGTTTATCCTTAAAAAGTTTTTCTAAGACCTAATACTCCAATCATTAAAAACACTTCACTCAAAGCTGGTAAACAACTCCCAAATCCAAAGATCCACCAGTACAAGTTACAATCCCAAACATCCAAACAGAAGTAGGTCATAGCCACGACGGCAGATGCATGACTTCCTATCGATAATAGAGTAACTCCTGGTGAAAACATGGAAATTCCCATCAAGAACCCAAATAATTCGATCCCCATCAGTCCTATGGATATACCTAGGTCCAAGAGTTTATTTTGTATTAGTTCACAATACGTCATATTACATTGAATTTTTGATAGGTACCTAGTCCAGTGGCTAGTTCTATGTCCTTTCTCTCATACTCTTCCTCCTTGTATTCAAAAGGGAGACAGGCTTTGACATTTTCATCTCTTGAGATCAAAATTGAAGTAGTTATGACAAAATGAGCAATCAAAACTAAAAATCGTGTCGGTATTAATCCACTTGCATGAAGCATTCTTATAATCGTACCTAAAGACAATGAACCCTATTCACTGACTAAACTTTTAATTACCTTAGAAAGGTATAAATAAATTAATCGTCTGCTTTCTAATTTCTGAACGTTCCATGTGTATTTATTATTATTTTGAATTTTCGCGGTACTCCACCAATAAGTTAATATAGTAATATATTCGATACACATCTCTAATATATTATATTAGTAATGTATGGGACCATGCAATTATCAAAATGAGCATTCGGATGGAAGCGAATATTTCTATAAAATACAGAAAATTTTAAGTCTTTTTTTTATTTTTAAATACAAAGCAAAAATAGGGGTTTAACATGTACGGTCAAGTGGTTGAACATATTTCTTGAATGGGGATAATGAATTTGATTGATGGATACGAATGGGAGTATACAACATAAATAAAATGCAATCGATAGATAGCTAGGATATTAAATATGGTAAAGATGGATTCAACATTGAGTGTACAGTGTATGTAATACTAATATTTTGTTCATAGCATGACTGAGCGCGCAAAGTGGTGAGCTGGGGAGGGAGGGAGCGAGCGAGCGAGCGGACGAATAAATAATAATTAGGAATGTAAATCATATGCAATTCGGGCGTGTTATAAAAAAAGAAAGAGAAAATCAACCTGGCAACCCTGACAATTTAATGAATGTCGAGGGAGGAAGCAGCTTGAGCTGTCATGACGTTTTACTGAGCTACAAGCTGCTATTCTCCATTATATATACAACAATAAATAATAATATAGATGAGAGGCATAAAATTAACTGAAATTAATGTCAGGAAATTATATATTTTTAACTAACAATAGTTATACGAGGACTTGAGCCCTTTTAGTTGGACATTTTATTTGCTTTATTAAACTTAATGCATGTATTCCTTCATGCGACATCTTTACTATCAGGTAGATGTTCTCCCCTCAGAAATAAAGGAAAAATGATAACAGCTTCGGAAAACAAAAATACCTGTTTGAAGAGCCAACTCCACTTTTTTATCACACGCCCGAATTGCATATGATTTTCATTCCTAATAATAATATTAGAGTGGCTAATGACGTCACTCTGGAAGCAAGTCATTCATTTGATTTGGAATGATGGAAGAGCCCTCAGAGAACTCGAGAGAAGACGTGGAGTTAGCATTCTATGTCTCCATCTTTCATTTATTATCTCAGTCTCTTCTCTTGGGATTTTGCAGTCTTTTCCATTCAGGTGGGAAGGAGTCCTTTCCGGCATCCTTTGGGAAGCGTTTATCTTCCTACCCCTTCCTTTTTCTCACACTCCTTGCCTCTGTTCTCAATATCTACATTTCCAGGAGACTTGCTCTTAGAGGCTCTACTCCAGTCAAAGCTCATATAGCAGGGAAAAACTCCTTCAAGTCCAGGGCAAGTTCCTTAACCTTTCTTCAGAGAACCGTCCTACGGGTGAAGCGGCTCATTCAGACTCTCAGTCCCTTAAAGACACTCTTCAAAGGCCTTTATTACCTTATTTCTCTCTGGATCCTCATCAATATCCTCGTATTTTGTTTGGGCGCGGATCTTCGGAGTATTCACACCTGGGTATTTTCCTCTCTCTTGACTCTGTATGGATGCTTGCCTCCCGTACTCTTGGGCCAAGATATTCACTTCTTTAAAAATATATTTGAAGATAAATCCGCTTTTCATTTAAATACAGTCGTTCAACATTCCTTTGGAGCTTTCTTTGGTGCCTGGATCGGTGCTTTTCCTATTCCATTGGACTGGGATCGAGACTGGCAGGACTGGCCCATCACCTGTTGCATTGGAGCTTCCGTTGGCGCCTACATTTCCTTTTTATACACATCTTATACCTCCTATAAATTGCTGAAAGGGGGTAAGAAGAGTTGCAAAGAGCAAAAGTGGAAAAAATTCGCTTAAAACATGGTTCGATCACGACTATTAAAATCACCTCCACTTGATCCTAAAGTTCTTAGTCAACTCCATTCAATTCGTCTTTATACAGAAACAGATTATCTTAATGCAAGAATATCATCTTTACTTGATGTTCTAAGGGATATGGAGCTTGTATTAAGTTTACGGGAGAGCATCATACAGCAAAATTGTTTTCCAATATTGAGCCTAAGTAGCTTAAAAGACAATCAATTCCGTCTGAAGAAATTGGGAGTGGATCCATTAGAATTCAAATCAGGATTTATTTACGAGATCTATGGGGATCCCCAAGTTGGAAAATCTGAATTTTTGATTAATCTCTGTCTAGAGAATATACAGACTCACAAATCCATTTTAATTGATACAAAAAATGAAATCTTCCCATTCAGACTATCCCAAAAAATAAAATCAGACTCGGACTCTATCACTTTATATAAAACCTTAGATTTAAATCAGCTCATGGTGCTTCTCTACGATCTCATTCATGAAGAAAAATCCGGTGTCCTCATTGTCATTGATAATATTACGAATCCTATTCTGGCGGAAATGACATCAGATAATGTGTTCAATTTAGTGAGACATTACTTAGTTGGGTCTCTTAGGACCCTTGCACTCAATTTCAATAATGCCATTTTTGTTATTAATAATATAACCAGAAGTCGAACGCCATCCTTAGGAAAATACTTTAATACAGCAGCAGATTATAGGATTTTAATTGAGAAAGATGGTTTATGTGTTTTTGATGTAGTCGATGGATCACAAAAAAATAAAATATCTTTTAAACGCTCATGATTTAAGTACTAGTCAGGTTCTCCTCATTTTTTTTTCTCCCTCTTTACAGATGACGGACACATCTTTGGATGAGAACTTCATCGATATCCACTTATTTAGTAGTCATTATTGGTCAGAAATATTGAAGAAATTAAAACGAGGCAGTGTCTTCCTGGAAAGAGATATTTACAGGGTCCTTCATTTTAATGGTGGTATCAATAAACTTTTTAGTGAGAGTAAGATTTTGGGACTCTGGGAATTTTCTTCGTTCGTTTATGGAACAGAAAAGGATAAAAAAGGTGTTTTTATTTTGTCATCACCTCTAATGGGCCAAATTCTGGATACTTTAAAGGAGATTTTATCCAATTCCTCTTTCGAATACGTTCAAGTCATAACAACTGCTGGTCCATCCATTCATTCCTCTGAAGATAGCGGGGATAGTTCACAAGTTTGGGGTACTAATGCCTTTAAAGACATTGAAGAAACGATTCTCTCATGGATGGGTGATTTAAATTATACATGCGAAATTTTTCACTACCCAATCAATTTAGCTCCTCTGAGTAATGAACTCTTTTTGACACCCACTTTTGACAAACTCTTTCCCATTTACTGCGATAGTATGGAGGAGAGGAACATTAGGGAGAATAAAGGAGATGGTCATGACGGAGTTCTACTCTGGTCAAAACTCTCTGATGATATTAAACTATCAGTACGAAGGTTTGCGTCATTTTGGGTGTCTTTTTTGGGGATGTATAATGTGAGGCCTGATATTTTTACAATTGGGAATTTGTCATCGATAATTGCAGATCGGATTAATATCCTACTTTCGTCCAAAGAACGAAATCAAACAACTGCCCCTTCGAATGATAATAAGGTTTCCCTTATTTTTTTGGATAGAACATTGGATTGTGCTTCAGTTACTTGTAAAAAGCAAGCAGACTCATCTGTCCTCGGTCTTATCCTTGAAAATTTACTCCCGTATCCAGAATCCAAGGAAGATGTCTCAGTAGACATGTCTGACCTTTTTAATTCTGGTCAAGGCTCTCCTCATGGAAGTATAGCTGATAACTCCTCTTCTGTATTATTTGACGCTCTACTCCTATCAAAGTCAGATTGCTTCAAGTTTTTCAATAATAAATTAAGAGAAGCGAGCAAGGGGTTTCAAAAAAAGAAGGAGCTAGAGGAGGAGTCTGATTTGATGAAAAAGTTTATTTCTGTTGTTAAGGATATGTCTGATGATGAGTTCAATGATGAAGATGACGCTTTTAAATCCATTCAAAAAGAATCTGTGATGCAAAATAATCGAATTATTCGTGACGTTCGAGGTACTTCGTATGTTTTTTTTGCAGTTTTTCTAAAAATTTGGTAATTTTTTTCTACATTATTATACTAGGTCACAAACCATTGGCACCGGGGAATCATGAAGAATCAAATCAATGTAAAAAGCTTTTGTCCAATTTTAAGCTTCAAAATGATGCAATATTAAATAATATTGAGCTTTTGCAAAAGTCCTATGCTCTCATACACGCTCTAGACAAGTCCGAGGCTACAAGAGATGAGAGGGAGATAATTAACTCTCTTCAAGAAGAAATAAAGAAGTATTTAACTTCCAAGCACCCTGAGATTGTTTTTGAGGCTCTCATACAAATTGTTAAGGACAAGAGCAAAAAATTGAGTATCTTCGACATTTTTAGTCTCATGATCTTCACCTATTCTAGACTGCCTCCTGAATGCATAGGAAAAGATCCAGAAGCAGAGGATGAACTTGAATCCCTGATTTCAGACATACTTTTAAATGAAAAGGAGAGTGTTTCAGAATTGATACAAGAGTCCAGTCTGGATGAACTCCTCGCCCATAAAATTATTAAGGCATTTTTTAGCAAATGCATACGTTTAAATGCCTGCACCTCAAGTGCACTTCGGAGATCAAATTTCTCTAGAACATTTATTGAACTTCTCATAAATGATATGTACTCTGAGGATCATGAGGATGTGCCCCTCTTGACTTATAAGTCAAGAGGAAGCCTTGGAGGAAGACTCATCAAATCCGGTCTTTCCCTCTTTGGACTCTCTGTGAAGGAAAAGAGGGTTCATCCTCGGGAGAATCCCATTATTTTTATTTTCGTTGTTGGAGGAATCACTCCCAGTGAAATAAAGAAAATTAGGGATACCTTTCAATGCAATAACTCCCGTGCCCAAGTTATCATTGGATCTAATAGGCTTCTACATTCCAACTCAATTGTAGACATGTTCTTTCTAGAGGATGTTCTATAAATATGTTTAATTATGTTATTTTTATTTGTTCTTGAGAGATCCTTTTTAAAAGTTTATTTCACCTTTGTTTTACTTGTCTTTTTTTAAATTTTATTAAGGATGATGATGATGATGAAATAAAGAAAAGTCGACTATAAAGTAATATCGATATTGATGGAATTTCTTAGCCTTTAACGCAATGAATAATAATAATTGAACAACTTGGCATAGACGTAAAATTTATTTCATGAGATATCACAATTTAATTGGATCAATTTAGGTGCTAACGTAGTGCCACTTATCTACATGGTCCGGCATTGCATCAGCTTCTCCTTCTGAAGGAGCATTCGAAATGATCATATTGGCTTCTTCGTTTGACAATTTATAAGTAGACTCATATACCGTGCCCTTACGTTCAATAGGGGTTTCCGGCTTCCCCATGAGGGATTTCCATTGGTCATGCACGTCATTAATGACTTTGATTGCAAACTCCTTGTCTTTGGCAGTTCCATTGAATGCAAATTGATTGGCAGGCTTACCTACATGGAGACAAGAAAGAAGAAGGGTAACTAATATTTTAGGGACTACTAAGTTTATAATTGAAATCTACCATCAGGCATTTTGTAAATCTTGAACCATTCAACAGTCGCAGCCAAAAACCCGGGCATTAGCTTATCAATGTCTTGGACATTATTTAATTGAGATGCCATTGGATCGGTGACATCAATGGTGAGGACCTTCCAATCTGTTTCACCTTCATCGATTAAAGCTAGAGTTCCGAGAACCTTGACTTTGATCACAGCTCCCTGAGGATGAACCTTTGTGCCTATTTCACATACATCAATGGGATCACCATCTCCCTTACAGTTAGTGGAGGGATCTGTGTGCTCTGGGTCCTCCCATGTTTGAGGAATAAAACCATAGTTCCAAATGTAGCCTTTGTGTGGAAAGCAATTGGCCACATAGCGGAGTTTTCCTTTTTTCATATCCTGTTTTATGGGATTCAATTCTTCCTTTAAGTTGATTTCCATTTTGGCATTTGACCAACGTGGAACCTCTATCACAACATTATACGTCCCTTCTTCATCACTGTAAAAAGATCATTAATAACGGTCTGAGGCAATCAAAAAGTCATCTAACCTCAAAGGGATATCATGCATGGGCGAGACGGGAAGGCCATCCTGATTGCGGAAATAGCGGCGGTAATCCTCTTTATGAGGAGAGCCACGAACTTCAGTAGTGTAGGATGATGACATGTCGTTCCGTCTTGGTTTAGCCTTGCAACTACTAGTACTGCTACCGTAATAATAACAACAGTTGTCCAGCTTTTGAAAAGAAGGAAATGGGTAGTGGGAAAGAAAAAAGAAAATAATATGTACTAGCATGCGGAATATCAGAGATTTATTATTATTATTACTTCTATTGCCACTGCAGCTATTATAACAAATAATAACAACAACGGCGCGCTATTATCATAAGCCGCATATATATATTAATATAGATAGATAGATAAAAGCTAGATGCTTGTGATGTCATATATATTATGTGCGATGGACAACTGATGTCATCAGTGACGAATATTATTATTTATTTATATTAAAATAATAATATTTTATTATGTTATAGTAGGGAAGGGGGGGGGGGGAGCAGTGATCAGATCATGTCCAAAGCTATCATTTATAAATTATAATATATATCAATAACTCCGACTATGATGAAACAATGTTCATAAACAATAATAACTTATTATTATTTTCTATTATATCATAGAAAGTATAAACAGACCTCCGAGTTATTGGACTGATCAGTGTAGTATTTTATTGATATTAAATAGTACATGGCATAAATACCGCTATAATACATTTTAAAAAGTTCTCATTTTCTGTGGTGAGAGAGAAGAGATGGCACGACTGCTAAATATGCATTTATTCTTATAAAAAAAAAACATAGAGGGAAGAATAAATATAAGATCAATTTAATAATCATCTTCAAAAAATAGATATTTACAATACTAAGTAAGGATTATTTATAAAGATGTTTCTACTAATAACATTCATCTTAATATCATTATTAAAAAAGAAAATTACAAAGGTAATGATTATTATTTAACTTTAATCCAATGGGCTTCTCGTTTCAAGGGAGTTAAGACACAACCTCACATCAAGGAGAGACAACACTGTGAGTGGTAGCATTCAAATCCTTAGTACACAACGATAAACTATCATGGCTACAGTCAAATAGCCACTAGAAAGGAGAACTAAAGCAGGATCGTCGTGTAAATATGTAATAACATACACACACTGAAATATCCACTACATTCATGGATCGTTGTTCTGTGAAGTCATAAATGCAATAACAATTTCTTAATAATTGAATAGTGTTCAAGGCTTATTCAAGAGTTAATAACGCTGAGTTTGTCCTTAGAGTCTTGTACTTCCTTTTTGGTGGAACTTTTCTTGGATCCATTCCCATCGCCATCAGCCGTGGTGCTCTCAATACTCTTTGCCTCTTGAGTATTATTATTATTATTATTATTCTTGTTGTTAGTATTATTATTATTATTTAAGGATATCTTATCAATGTTCTTTTCAGGCTCACTAGCGATCGTGAACTCATTTTTCTGACTAGGACATAAATAGGTGGGTGTCGTGTCTTTTGTACTAGAATCAGAGACGCTTGAAGGAGAGGTAGAGGAAGAGGTTGAAGTGTTGCCCTCCTTTTGAGTGCTTCCATTTTCTGTCAAAATCCTGTCCTTCGATTCTTTTGTGTCTGTCTTTTCAGATTTGGAAGCTTCTTTTTCCTTTTCAGCTCGAATGGCAGAACAGTACTTACTAGCCTGATGTCCCTCGAGGTCTCGAGATCGAGAAACGACTTTTGCACAGTACTGGCAGGTTCTGGCCTTCAAAGTCTCATTCCTGAATCTGTCAGAATTAATGTCTAGCGTATTTTTGACAAAGTTACGACAGGACTTGGTTTTTTGATGTTTCTTTATGGAGTACGCAGAGGACAAAACGGCAGAGCATCGGGAGCAGGATTGACTGGCTTCACTGCCTTTCTTTTCATCAGAGTTACTTTGATTGGTAGGATTTGATTGGATTTGCGTTTTTAGTTCGACAAAAGGAGGATTCACCACCTCTTCCTCTTTGACTTTTTCATCATCTATTTGTGAATTTTGCAGTCTTCTCTCCACTTTCTTAAGATCCTGCTCCAACGACTCCAAGACCTCTTCATCTACTACAGAGCGGTGAAGCTCTTTGATATGTTCAACGAATTCTTGTTTAGTATCCGTTATTTTTTGACATATTTCACACTGGTATGGTCCGATGGAAGGAAATACTTCAGCAGTATCTAATTCGGTTGAACCTTGCGAGGAATTTAGAGAAGTTGGCGCGTCCGTGCTCTGAGTTTGCCCTTGACTCCCCTTGGATTTCTTCTTTGGAGGAGAAATCGAAGAAGTCCTTTCCGTCCTAGGAATGATTCTTGAGGGGCGTTTTCTATTGCTGTTGCTGCTCTTGGGAGAAGAATTGGGCTCTTGCTTTTTGGATGGAGAAGACGGATCGGAGATATTCGTTGTCTCGGATTTCTTCTTCAAGTAGGAGCAGCCATCTTCTTCAAATTTCTTGTCTGCCTCACTACGCTCAGTATACGGGATTTGAACTTGAAGTTCCTCAAGAGAACCTTGGTCCAAATCCTTAGAAGGACTCAAAGCACCCGTTGAACTCCGTGGAGAGGAGAGACTTTTGCGAGAAGGGGATTTGCTACGAGGTGTTCCGCTCACATCCTTACCAAGAATGACAGACGTGGACAACCGAGTTTTTTTAATTTTTTGAATAGCCTTGATGCAATGCTCCTTGAACCTCTTGGCCTCGGTTGCAGATGAGAAACAGTCCGTACATATTTTAGGAGGGAAGTTGTCTGGAGAGATGGAAAGGAATTGGGAGAGGAATTGAGTGATGATTTCATCTAAATCCACAGATGTATCCACGAGTTGGGAGCAGAGTCCACAAACCTTAAATCCTGCTTCCCCGCTGATGGAAACCATAGTTCTGAATTGAGTCCGGGAGAAGTGTTTGTTATACTCCAAGTCCCGGGTTTAATTCATGTAAACAATGAAACGCAACCTCTTACTCCTTACTCCTCCTCTTCCTTTTCAATAATCAAGCGGGGCTACACTCAGCTCACACAAACAAATCTTTTCACTTTATGTTTAACTTTGCCTATCCAGCCAGGCTCTTTTCTTTTTTTTTATCCACTACCCACGTCTCAATCACAAATCACAATCAAATTACGCACTCCCTCAGCTTCTTTTTCTTTGGTCTCTTAGTACAGCTCTCTTCTAAAGCTTTCTTTTACTACTTTTTTTTTGTTAGACCACTGATACAACTATATAATAGTAAAACTACAGATGCTACTACTATTTATTACCAAAAAAAATAATAACAATATATATATATATATATATACCATTCACCGCTCACACCTTTTCGTTTTGTTTTTCCGCGTCTATGGTCTGACTATACGATACAACCATTGAGTGACTCCAACTCCAAGGAGTTAGTCTACTTTCCAAACAAATGCACTCTCCCAGCCAGCAAGATGTACAAAACTAATTTATTGTTCTATTATTTTAGTAGTGTTGATTAATTTTTCCCAAAATCCCATTGTCACTCACCGTGGCTGCATTTGTAGCATTCATATCTATTTTTACTTGAACTATTCCTTCTTTCATAGGATTTAATTAGTATCAATCATCTATTCCCCGTGGGGTTCCTCCTTGGGTTGATATTTTTTTTAGCTCTCTGAACAACGATCTACCTTAGCATTTTCATGGAGTAAAAAGCAGGGGAATGTATTTTAAGGAATTTATTATTAGACATACATAGAAAGGAATTAATTATAATGAAGTAGTTAGATTTCCTTCTCTTCCTCTCCATCCCGACTCTCCCTTTATTATATCTTTCAAAGTAAATTTCATCCACAGAATATTATAAATTATGTAAACTGGCACACAAAGCTCAATTCTTTGCATTTTTATGTATGAATATATTTTCATTATTCTTTTAGCAAAAGGAGGAGTTTATTTGAAACTTGAATAGTTAATCCATCATTTACAAAAAAAAAAAAGTATTTGCTTGTAAGTGCTCTAGTAGTTAAGCAGTGTGAGAAAAAGATACAAATAAATACAATTATAAATTGGCAGACAATGAAATTTTTATATCTTATTAGTACATCAACCTCGAGTGATTTTTGCCCTAATCAACCAAAGATATATATATCAAAAATATTTTTAGCATGAGAACATGAGAACCATTTTTGTCTTTTAACTAAATTCCATGTACGGCAATCCAGGATATCAATTTATTCTCATTATAAATAAATTATCTTTAAATTAGTCAAAACGGTGCGAATTAATTAAACTATTTTTCGAACATTGTCTTATATGAGATTTTTTTCACACAGATTATAATGCACTTTAGATTGTTAATTTCATATTTAGTCTTAGTCTTTTTCTTCAGGCTGTAGGGCTTTAGATATTTGTATTTTTTAAAAACAAAGATTTAAGATTTAATAATGATGCATATTTATAACAATTATTCTACCTTTTCTATAACTCAAGAAAATGGCTGAAAACGGATTAAAAATCTCAACAAATGAAACATTTTATAGAATTGAAATATAATTATTTTAGTTTGAGCAATTTTTTTTCCATTAAGTCACTTGTTCGAGAGATATTAACAGTTAGAAAGTTTTCAACCAAAATTGAAGGAAAGGTTGTGTGATATTATCGTAACTTTTATAATAGATAATATAATATACATATGATAAGAATTATTATGTCAAATGGAAAAGGAAAACAGATTGATGATTTATGAATGATGAAAGAATATTATGGTATTATAGGGTATGAACTAACATGCCATGCATTTTGAGAAATACTCGCATTTTTACCTCTCTATTAATGAATAGAGGGTCTTAACTCCCTATTGGTTTTTTTTTTCGATCTAAAGGCACTAAAAGGAATAAAAAAACACGCCTTAATACAAATTGAAGGAAATCAAATTGTTCAAATGTTAATAGCCAATGGAAAAGAATAAAAAAGATGTATCTCTCATCTTCTATTAATAGTCTGAATAATTAATTCATTTAAAATTTTATTTGAATTTAGAATTTGAACGTTGATCTTATTTTGTCTTTACTACATACTTTAAATTATGTTAATATTGCAGATAGCAAAGCAATTAAAAGCAATCTAGGCTATATATTTTAAAAAATCAAAAAAATTAACTGCTTGAAGACACTCCTTGTCACAAAGGGGGAGGAGGGCTCGCTCTTGAGAGAATGATTGTCCAGTAATTATCAAGTTATATGGAAAATCATAATATTTTGATATACATACCTGGGACAATTAAATTTTATAAAATTCCATAAATCATAATATACGCATGTGGGCATAAATAAAAAGCAGAAAGTATAATGAATAAATGAGTTACTTAGCAACCTTGAAAATATTTAAAAAATTAATAATTATCAAGATTATGTGTTGGTGAATTTAACAATTCGCCACTTGAACAGTTTGTCATACTAGATATCAAACAAGAGTCATGGATTCTTCAGTGATGGTTCTAAACATGAACAGATATTGCTCAAATTTAATCGGAAAGTATTTGCATACCTACAAATGTACATAGGTTTTCACAACAAACTTTTTGGGATGAACAAAAATACACTGTAGTCAAGCCTTATGCTGATTTTTATCAGTTGACTCTACGGTTTATGAACTCAAAAAGGGTATTAGTATTATTTATGAATGATTTTGATTTATAAAAAATATATTAAATCAAGGATTGCGCGTCCTTTTTTTGAATTTTTGAATATTATCCAAGTACTAAATATTGATTTGTATATTGGCAGAATTTATCAATGACTAGTATATCTAAATATTAAAAACTCTGCCCAATATCAAAAAGTTTGGAACAAGGAAAATACAGAAGGGTAGCTTCTAATTATTTTTTTCAAAATTTTCCTTTCCCTCTTGAGGGTCGAGGTTGTGAGTGAACAAAAAAGCTCGTCGTATTTCTGAACAAAAAAGATAATGTTATAATATAGGTTGCGTTGACTTAAAAATAATAATATTAAAGCTATTGAGGTTTTGTTAACTCAAAAGTTAAACTAAAGAAATTAGGGTGGGTATGTTTGAATGACGAAAAGACGATGATAAGTTTTTTGAAATTAGTCTTCAGTATTTATTTCGTTTAGTTAATTACCAACATTTATAAAAATTAATTTAAAAAATAATCCGATCTCTTTTTTGATATTGTTACTTGGTCTATAAAACCTTGCCTGTTTTATTAACTAAACTACTTTTTGGTTTTCTTAAGAAAATGTATCTTGAGAGACATCCAAATTTTTCATAATACTTGAGGAGCTTTTTCACATCATCTTTGTAGTCGAGAAAGTTTTCACAAACTCATTTAAAGGACTTCCAAGCATTTTTTTTATGATGTTATAAGAGTGTTCCCGAAATCAATATCATAAAGAACTTTTCTTATCTCTGTGCCCACAAATATACTTTCTTTCATTTTGGCGTTGCTTATATAATAATATTTCTTACATAGATATTAAGAGCCTTCGGAATCGTCTTTTGCCATTTTTGTAACAAAGTTCTTCATTTAGCCAAGTTTTGAATAAAGAGGAGGAAAAATAATTTTTTGAGGATTTAATATTAGTTTCTTCTGGCACATATGACGCCCATGTTGTCCATTCACACTTTTCATAATGCTTCCCAGTTGCTCTACTATCCCAAATAAGAAAAAAGCAGCAATTATTTAAAAGAGTTATTTAAGTACAAAGGATTTGACCGACTTTTGGGCCTACTCTACGCTCCTAGAATAAAAACTATTAGCGGATAATTATTTTTTAATGCTCAAAATGTGTATCCTTCTAGGCTTAAATTGAAGCTAAAGTTGGAAAATGGGCCAAAAGAGGTAAAAAGGTGGAGACCGATTTCTCGAAAACCGTCGGACTCTCGAAAAAAAAAATTACAGATTCGAAATTAGTGTGCCAAATTGAATAACTTTTATTAAACTTATACCCCTTAGAATTTTTGGCTCTTGACCAGTGTAATTATCAACTATTGGGTCAAGGATATTTCATAGGTTGACCAATGAGAGGTAATTAAATATGAAAATGGTTGGGGCGATTTGTTTTTCTCTTATTAAAAAAAATTAGAAGAAAATCCGATATACGTGAAGAGAAATAAATCATGACTACTTATAAAGCATCATTGACTATTTGTGAACATTACATATAATCATATATGAATCATATTTAAACTAATGACAAACAATATTTGATTCCTGACAATTGGGAAAAGTATTATGTGATTTTAATTAAAATATCTCATTTCGAAGCTAAAATCTTATTAATAAAAGATCCGGGTTCATCATTTATTTTCAAAATATCATTCAAACAGCCATTTGAACTATTTATAATACTGGATATTCATCATTGCATTCTGTAAAGTATATATATATATATAAAAGAGCCTTAAATTCTAATATACAGAGGTTCCATCATTAGATCTCGAGAATGAAATGGTTTGTCACGACAACATCTCAATGTCATCTAAGCTAATTTAAGAGGGATGGAATAATTAAATAAGTGGAGTTTGCTTCTTATCCTGAAGGAACCCTTGGTATAGGAACTCGGGTAAGCCTCGACAGACTATTGGATTGGCCCCTGGAACTCCTAGTGAGGTTAATGAAAACGGTGCTTCTGAAAAATGTGTGTTCATTAAAGAAGAAGAACTCCAGAATTAGTTATATCGAATATTATTGACTTGAGTTGTGAATGCCGTATTAGGCATTGAAATGAGATTCGAAGCATAGATACACACATGAACCCATTTTATCATACATTTGTCATTTATTATTGTATATGCGTAGGAGCAAAGCTATAAGTTGAGTATATAGGCTATATAGCTTTATAAATTATATATGTATACATAAATATAACCAAGAACTCTTACTTCAATTAAAACAAAATGAATTCTCCGAAAATTGTGTAATTCAAAAGCGACACCACGTGGGGAAAATAAATTGTCTCGTAGCCTAGGAAATGTCACTAAGCTATTAGACACACGATCCATGTCACTTAGTTGTATAGAATCTTTTCACTTACCTCACAGACATAAACATAAGTTGAAAGGGAAGCTATGTTGGGGACATATGGTTGATATATTTATTAAATAAAATGCACAAATCCCCCACTCCCTAAAAAAACAAAACAAAACAAAAACTATTGAAATTTTATCAAATATCTTTAAAAATGAAAAAAAAAAAAAAACTACTAAAGACGTATAATATAAAATACAAATCGATGCCAAAGAAAAGCAGTGATACTTGAATTAGATACTGAGAATCCCAATAAAGGGGTTAGATTTGTATAATTAAATTTGTTCAAGATGGACTGTGGACTAAAAAATTATGAAGATTATTCGTGAAAAATATCCGAGCCCTAAGAAAGTAAGAGTTGATTTTTGGATTCAACATATGTACCTTGCTTATTTCACAAGTATGACGTCATGTAATAATGTTTTTGGGTGGGGGGATTTTTACTTTGATAATAATAATTATCTGAGTACAAGTATTTACTACCCCAGTAGCAATTGAATAGCAATGCATATTATAAAATGGAAGCATAGAATATCCTTTATATGAAAGTGTTGATTAATGAGAGATAACGATCCTTCTTTTCAAATCCAATCCCATAAAACTAGCACGAGTTGGAGGGGACCACTTTTCAAAGAGTTCTATCACAAAAGTAAGTTGTCAAAGGAAAATGCTCAGAATTTCTTTTTCTGATGTCAATTTTCCTGCGGGCAATCTTCCTAGAATCATCATTCATCACACTACATATATACATATACCATAACATTTGGAGATTCTCTAATATGATTTTAAAATAAAAATAAGAATTTGATTTAGACATCCATGTATTCTAATTGATAAGAAAAATGACTCAACATTAGGTAAAGGATAGAACATATGTAATATGACATCAATTTGAGTCCCTAAAGGATTAAATACACGGTTCCACATATTATGTACATATAATACATATATCTATTAAGACAGTACTTGAATTTTCTCCTTGGACTTCCCTTGAGAACAAGATTTCTTATGAGCAGGCCAATGCTTGGCCTGACACTTTCGTCCACAATATCGAACACTCATGCAAACTGAGCACAAGTTCCTAGATGAGGTTTTTCGACAAACAACACAAGACTTACTCTCACTTCCAGTCATCAAGTCCTGTACGGCCTCATTATTTAAAATATCCAGAATAAAGGATGACTCCTCGAGTAGCGTGGACTGTTTATTTTCATCAAAGTGGTTCTTAATTTGGTCCATGGCAACGGAAATATATTTTCCTTTATAGAAGGAGAGGAGACCCTCACGAATCTCAGCAACTCTTTCAATAAGGAGTGCATTAGTATTCTGTTTGGTTGTATTGGCCCAATGACTGATTTCCAGGGTATGGAGTGCCTCTTCAAAGTCCGAAAGAAGAGGTAGGCATATTTTGAGATCATGAGTTATCAAAGGAAGAAGACTCAGGAGTTGATTCTTACGAAAGGAATGAATTTCGTATTTTTCACGAAATGGTCTTTTTTGAAGGAGATACCATAGGGACGTCCATACCAAGATTTCAGAGTTTGGGATTTTAGAGGCGTCATCCTAATGGATTTATGAGAGGAAAATATGAACTTTTCCTAATTTGAAAGGAATTTACCTTTATTCTCCATTCATTACCATTATAATAATATGTTTGTCCTCCTTTTTGAATTCGCTCCCATGGCTTACTCCGGAGTAGTTCTATACAAAGAGCTGGAGCATCATGATTTATAACTAAACGTGAAGAAACTCCAATGGACAGATTCTCGATATGTTCACAAAGATAGTACATGATACTGATGCACTTGATTCCAATCTGGAAATCAAGTTCTCTTCTTTGACGATGGATTTCTCTCTCCTCCTCCTCCTCTAAAGTTCCCTCATCTCTGTTGTCCTTAGAGAGGAGAACAAGATTTGTGAGTTGTCTCACTAGATAATCTGATAGATCGATGACAGAGTCATCAAGAGAGGCTGCAGAGGCTCCATCGAATAAAACAGTCTCTAAAAGGTTGGACACATTTGCTTCAAAAAAGAGAATCATATAAATCTGAGAAAAAATAAATGAAAGATTAAAATGTCGGACGTATGTACATATGAAGTTTCCTACAATAAATTTTACCGAAAAGGAAGTCTTCAAATCAGACTCCTTCAAAATGATTGGAAGAACCTGTTCTTTCCATAGCTCTACGAGAATTAAATCCTTAACTAATATTGGATATTTATTTTTATCCGTGAGGGTGTCACGTACAAACTCCTCCATCCCTGCATTGGCTTCTAATGCGGCTTGAACATTTAAGTTTTCTAAGGTTTTGGCGACAGATTTAAGCCAAAATACACTTCCAATGGACTCTAGGTCTTGAGTTCCATTATAGCCATTTATGGTGATTTCGATCTCTATATTTGATTCAAATATTCCCTTCTCCATACTTACCGCAATAAATGCTAGTACTACCTTATAGAGAACATGAATTTGATAATATTGATTAAACACATTTTATATCCAATTGCAGACAGGTCGAACAGAAAGACCCTCAACAATGAAAAAAATTAATCAATATATCTCATTGTAGATAATGAAGGAACATGGAAGACTACAGAGTAGTCTGGCTTCGAGAAAAAATATGCTCTGGATTTAGTGATCTAAAGGCTTTGGAGATTCAAAGCTGGTTTACGGCCTATAATAAAAAGAATAACGATATTTTTAAAGAGCTTTTCAACGAGGAAAGCGGCTTCGAAATACTATTTTATAGACAATCAAATGAGTACATCAAGTTTAACAAGGTAATTTAGGTCTACTCCTAATTTAGATATATGGATGCCATGATCATAATTAATTCTGTATGTATTTATAGGAACGAATATCTAAGAAAAAGAAACAAGGTCAGGACTTACAAAACAAGAATGACGAAGAGGATGAAGAAGAAATGACGAGGCCAGGGTCCATTCCACTCCTTACTATGGATATAGACGTCATTAAAGAAAGTCTTCATCCACATGAAATACAAATCCTTTACTTTCAACGCATCAAGTCCGGATCCATACCAAAGTGCAGGAGCTCTGAGTAATATCTCTTCATACATATTATCTCAAAAACTCAACCCCTTCCACCATTGAAGGCTTGAATTTTTGAGGCTGTGTCTTCATATTTTTCAAATGGCACTATAATTTCTTTTGATAGACATGCATCTCTCACAATGAATGAGTTCCTCTACATTGGACAGATCAATAAGGATCCTTTGATTTTAATGAAGGAATTGATCAAAGAAGATGTGATCACAGAGACATCTTCTTCCTTTGCAGATCGTCATATAAAAAATTTTGCTAACGAAATTGATAAATTAATTGGTGATATTCCAGGAGAGGCGTTAATTGAGATTCCATACTCTGTATATGCACTCTACAAAACTCCGTTTGTTCCAGAAAACTCTGCAAATGACGAGGAAACCCTTGCTATATTATCAAACACAGTTTGGAAATGGACTGAAGAAATTGCCAAAATTCTCGAGGATGTAAGATATGGGTCATTTATAATTAATCCATTCGTGAGTATTATCTGCTAACACACCTTTGATAAATTCTTCAGATCAATGAAAAGCAAATCGGAAATGATTCCAAGAGTAGTGATGACTCTTGTCTCATTAGCGATGAAATTATAGAATGGGATGAGAAATTAACACGTCTTAAGTCCCTTGTGAATCAGTTGAGTGTTCCTTGGATTGATAAAGTCATCTCAATTCTCATTGCTGGGCAAATTCCACAGGCTGAAGAATTTAAACGTCACTGTACACAAGTCAATATTCTTCTGGAAGAGGCTGAAGATAATGTGAAATTCCTTAGGACTATAAGTCAACCCACAGATATATTGGCGACTTCAAATGACTTCACGGATATGATTGGTTTACTTTCCACATTGATGAGTAGTATTAGGAACATTTGGGTAATTTCGAAGCACTATAATACGGACAAAAAAATTTGTGGTCTCATCACCAAAATAACTAATATTATTGTCTCAAGGTTCAAATTAAAGGCATGAAGGACTCTCTGGATATCTATTTATCATGTATAATTTTTGATCTTTCAGAGTCAGGGAATTTATTAAATTTGAGCTCCTTTCTGAACCTGAGAGAGCAAATCACATTGCAGAAAATTGCAAGACACTTTTGAGTGAATGGAGGAGAACCTATAATAAAACTAGAGAAGCCATTGAGAAGTCAGGTCGTGAGGCTCGATGGGAATTCTCAGTTGGTAGCTTATTTGCTCCTTTGGAGCACTGCATTTTGGTTTGCAGTGATGTGATCAAAGTGTCCAAGGTTTTATCACAACTCTCAAAGTGCTTCTCTCCTGCTCTCATGTCTATGACGAGCAAATCGGAGGCTATGAATAAGGGTAATACACTAAAAGTCATTATATTATCCATAGCTATGTATCTATTCTTTTAACTCTATTCGTGTCTACTCTTGAAGGTAATGACAAAATCAATACAATCACGGAAAGCTTTAAAAAACTAAGCTTTAATGCCTTCGACATGAAGAGTGAACATCATTGGTGCATTCATGTAGCTTGGTTTGAAAGAGAGGTTCGTTTTTTGGATGCAGAATCTGCACGGATAGCTGAAGAGACTTTTGATCATCTCACTTCTTCTCGAGTTTCAATTGAGGCCTTGGAAGAAATGCTGGGCACGAATTTTAGACGAGCCATCGGTGATAGATTTATGGACAAAATCGATTGCGTTATAAAGAAGTTTTCTGAGGAGATCAAGTGTGCGGAAATAGATTTTGATCTTGTCAAGGACACCCCTCCTATTGATACAAACTTTCCACCCATGTCAGGAGCCATCTACTGGGCAAAAGATCTGGGACAGAATTTGGAAAAGTCATTAAATTCTCTGATGAGGGTAGAGGCTGTACTCTCCCACTCTCTATGGAAGAAGGCAAAATCCATCTATGATACATTTAGAGCTAAGTTAAAAGACTATGAAACGAGTCGATACATCGAATGGAAATCCCGTGTGAGTGATGTGCTATCAGAAAATTTGACACGAACTCTATTGCTTGCTGATGATCCCAAGGATGGATTTTTATCCAAGAGATATCGTGTTAACTTCACGACAGATTTAAGTGATACGCTCGCAGAAGTAAAACATTTGGATAGTTTGGGATTCTCAGTCCCCGAGGTCGCAAAAAATATGTCCCTTCAGGAGGAAAGACTCATTGGCGTTTCTAATAGTTTAAAGGACATGTTAAAGCGCTATCATAACTCTCTAGATGAAATATGTCCAGCTGAGGAGGAGCTTTTGTTTGCGGATATCCAGGAAACTCAGGTCGTTTTACGACCAGGACATATTAGAATTACCTGGAATTCCCTGGGCATTAATGAGTTTATCCTTGTGGGACATCAGTCAATATCTTTTGTTCAAACGAAAATAAATCGAATAGAATTAATTCGAAACGAGATTCAAAGTACAGCAGATATACTTTCGAAGACAGACCTCTTTTCTTTTGAGAGTTATTCAAAGGTCCATTCCTTCTCCGAATTTTTTCTCAATATTTCTGACAATATAAAGAGTCAATTCGAAAAACTTGAGAGACTACTTCTTTCTTTGACTCCTCAGTTTGTTAAAATTGAGGAAATCCTTGTTCAAACTCGATCTCGTCAAGCACCTCGACTAAAAAATTACTATGCTCACTGGGAGATGAAGATATACGAGGCAATCAAGGAGCTCATACTCTCTAATTTGGATCGATATAAGGAATTTATCGAGTCTCGTGAGCCTCGATTCTACATTCAGACTATTTTAGTGGATAATAACGTTTCTACTGAGCCTAGTGCACCGAAGGTTTTAGATTTAATGGTTGGAGTAATCAAGGAAATGCTCGAGGCAACAAAAATATTCCCTCGATACTACAAGGGAACTTGGATACCATGCAAAAATATTTGTGTGAAAGGAGAAATTAAACCATTGAGAAGTTCCATGCATGACGAAATTATTCGTATACCATCCATCATTGATCGAGTAACTCAAATCCAGAGTCTTATTGTGAATATATTAAAAGAATCAGATAATTACTTGATATCTTGGAAGAGCTACAGAACTTTGTGGAAGTTCAATAAACAACAGACATGTGAGAACTTTGGTCGAACAATTCCAACATGTGTGGACTTTGATGAAAAGTTATTGTTTTACTACAATCTACACCGGTCTATCCGGAACAAAGAGGATCATAGAGACTTTAAAGTCATGAGACTAGGCTTGACTAAGCTGAAGGATGGAATACAAGAACATATCATGGAGTGGATTCAAGTACTAGGTAAAATGTTAGATTCTACTGCAAGTGAAAAACTGCGATACCTTTGGGATCGAGTGGAAAATTATAGGAGTCAACTCAAGCAGGTTGAGAGTACTGAAGAGGTTGAGGATACCTTAAAAGTCATTTCAGGGATTTGGTCTATGTCTCTCGAGGTAGAAATAGGATATTTGGATATTCAAGAACGATACAGAACCCTAGATATGTATGGTATTACTGGGAATAAGAGTATGGTTGACTTGGCCAAGAATCTCACTTCAACATGGGAAGAGCTCTACAAAAAGTCAAAGCAGGTTTACTTTTCAATTGAAAAGCTCAAGGAAAAGTTGTCAGATATTGAGAGCTCCAAAATACTTCGATTTCAGTCTCGATTAGAAGAGCTTCAAGGAGATTTCCGACAAAATGGACCCTCTGCTAAACGAACAAGCATATCCAAAGGGTTAAACGCATTACATAAATTCAAAGATCTCATTTCAGTCTTTAAAGAAGAGGCAAAATCCCTCAATGAAAGACAAAAAGTCTTTAAAATCCCTATCACTCATTTTCCGATCCTAACTAGTCTTGAAAGAGAAATGGAGACCATCAGAGAGGTATATGCAGTTTACGAAACGTTGCAAGATCTGGTTGAGACTCTTCAAGATCTTCCTTGGGGAGAATATTTTACATCAGCTCCTGGGAGTCAAAATTACTCAAAACAAAAAATATTTAATATCAAGAAGGAGATCTCTATCCTAGAAAAGTCAACTGCCATCCATGAAGGTGAAGGAGGCCTCGTTGTTTTGGGGAAATTAATGGATCAGCTTCACAGCTTTGAAAAGTACTTGAATCACTTAGAGCATCTTCAAAGGGGGGGATTGTCTCCAAGACATTGGAAAACGCTCATTGAAAAAACCGGCCTAGTTTTCCAGGAAGGAGAGCCCCAATTCCACCCTGAATTTAAGCTTAAACCCTTTTTAAATCTTCCACTAAATTTTCTAGAGAATGGTATAGGTCTTGTTCTCGAGACTGCAGAAAATGAGGATAAAATTGAGAAAAACTATTTGAAATCCTTACAGATATGGAAGAATAAGAAATTTATTTTGGAGTCTCTGAGTGTTCGTTCACAGTCCTTTCCGATGATCAGTAACATATCCACCCTCATTAAAGAGTATGCTCATTAACACTTTGACATATAGTGAAATTTATAAAATTCCTTTTTTCATATCAATAGTTTGGAGGAAGATGATCAAAGTTTAGACATAATGTTGTCCATGAAATATGCAGAGCCGTTCAAGGTCAAGCTTGAAAACCACCGAAATATTTTATCAAAGACTGGCTCTGTCCTTAAGTTCATATGCGAAACTCAGGAGACATGTCTCTCCTTTGCCAAAGTATTTATTTCAAGTGAGAAGCAGAGCTATTTTGATGACTTTGACCAAATTTTCAAAGTTTACAAGGGACTCATGGATGAGTTGAGTCGAAGGGTTCTTGTATTGGATATTACACTAGAAGATAAAACATGGAGAAGCTATGAGGAAATATCTCGCCTTTTAAATTCCTTTTCCGTTCAAATCCATTCGTTTTTGGATAAGGTAACTAACTCCATGATAATATTTGAGCTAGGTATAAATTAATGAGCTGATGTATCCATGTCTTCTCAGAAACGACAAGCTTTTCCTCGACTTTATTTCCTCTCAAATGAAGAGCTCCTCAAACTCCTTGGGGGATGTTCGCTTCAATCGTTGGATCAAGAAATATTTGTTTTACAGGAGGACTACATGAGGGTTGCAAGAAAACTCTTTGGCTTCGGAGTATCAAGCATAACTCTTCATAAGAATAATAACCACAACTATAATTCCTCTGCCGTACTCTTGGATAACGGAGATGAGTTAAAGATCCACGGAAGAGCCTCCAGCAATTCTGCTTTTCCACAAACCAGTGGCACCTATCTTAATTGGTTCTCCGTGATCGTCAAGGACATGAAGAAATCATTTGCATCCGCTATAAAAAAAGCTCTTAACTCGACGACATCAGAAAATATTGAGACATTTCTTTCCAGGTCTGAGAGTCTATCCCTCATTTGCTATGAAGTGTACTGGACGCAAACCCTGGAAAACTCTATGGAAAAGGGAATTCAGATACTTTTAAGGGCATTGAATGATGAAATTGAGGTCGTTCTTGGAATGGAAATGAAACATTCTTCAAAGAGAAGAGATAAGAACAGAAAAGATAATTTCCTAAAGTTACTCCTCTCCAAAAAATTAGGATTATGCATGCTAATTGATAATCAAATCCGAGACAAGGAAGATTTTACATATCAAGCAGGTATATCAAAGTCCACTCATGACATGCAAATTTATCTCACTAATTGATCACTGTTTTATATATACATATATTTATATTTATACAGACTTTTTACGGAGTTATTGGAACAAAAACTTGGAGATCCTGGCTCTCAAACAGGGGCTGGGAACACTGGATTTCGAGTATGAGTTTCAAGTACCAAAAACACATTTTTTAACAGAGTCATCCCAAGCAACTTATGGCATAATGATGGCACTGGGTTGGCAAAGACGTTCATTTTGTATTTCAGGACATGTTGGCTCTGGAAAGACTTCTATAATTGAGTCTATGGCCTCTAGACTGGGTCGCTATTGTGTGAAAATTGATAATCTGATTGGATTCCAAAATCTGGAATACAGGATGTTGGAACTTCTAGCTCAAACTTGTGAAGCAGATTGTTGGTTAGTGATTGAAAACATAGAGAACATACCTCAGGATATGCTTTCTAAAATCTCAAATCCCCTATATCAAATTGAGGCTGCAAAGGAACTTCGCCTGCAACAGTTTAATCTCACTCCTAGTAGGGAAATAAATCTGGGTCCTAATGCTTCAGTATTTTTCACTACTAGGGGATCTCCCAATTATAACAACAGTATACCTCAATCTCTTAGAAGTAGATGGAGACATATTTCCCTTATTGTACCAAAGGATTTGTCCCCGTTGATTTCATGGAAGCTCAGCGTTCTTGGGTATTCAGGGATCGAGAGATTAACCAATCTTATAATACTTTCAATTGAGCAACTTTCAAATCTGTCGGATTTACTCATGAATCGTCTAGGCCCCTATAAGCTGATAAATGATATTTTTGGATCAATAGAGGTAAAAGTTAGACATTTGAATTTAGACCATTCATCTTCCATCATTATTTTTTAGATGAATGAAGGGAGTGAGAGTGGAAATGTTATGTCCGCCATTCTACATGTGACTGAGCATTATCTTCAAGAAGAATTTATGCCTGGTGCAAAGGAATACCTTCGAACTCGCTTTGGAAATGAGGAGATTCCCTTGAGGTCATCACTTAGAAACTTGAAATTAGAGGAAAGAATTAAGTCTATCTGGGACCAGGAGTTTGAAAAGATGGAGGATGTGTCCGGGTGTAGTCCAAGTTTTGAGCAAACTCGGTCACTCTTGAATGCCTTAACATTTTTACAAGATTCATCGGGTATCTGTGTTACTATTATCGGGGATATCGGAACAGGAAAAGATCTGATGGCCTCTGTTTTGGCTCATCTGCTAGATAGTGAGCTCTTATTTCTCTCATCTCCCTTATACACCTCAGATGAACTCTTTAATAATAATGGAATTATTACGAGTGCAATTCGAAACTCCAATAGAAAATTCACGATCATTTTATGCCCATCCATGTGTGATTCCATTGCCTCAGTGGTGGCCAGTATAATTGACGAGGGACTGTATCATAACCCCTCCAATTCTCACACATATAAAGTTGAATTGAGTAATCTTAAATTTATCATCTTACTCAAGACCGAGGAGCATTTAAACCCCATCTTGATTCAAAGAACCAAGATTATACAATTGAATGAAAGGCGTAAGGCCATTGTGAAGATGAAGATGAATCTATTTTTTGAGTCTGAAAATTCAATCATGGAGCTTTGTGAAAGGCTATCCACTATTCCTATCATTGATCCCTGTTTCAACTCTGATTCTGATCAACGACTTCACCAGTTAATGTCACTTTATAAATTATTTTTAAGGTAAGGTATTCATTAGTGAATGAATTATTATTGATTGTAAATGTTTTATTTCAGGGATTTTTACAAAAGCACAACCACCGAAGGAAGTCCGTTGAGTGTTTCTTCACGATTAAATACGCTAGTATTGAGTTACATTTGGTCTTATGGAGCAACCTTAACTGATTCCAGTGCAGTTGAGGACTTTGAGAAGAGATTGAGAAAAGTAATCAAAACATGCTCTCATGAGATATGTCTAATCCAAGGTGAGAGTGTATTTGATCAAATGTATAATGGGAAGGAGTGGGGAAAGAGTGAAAATTCCCTAAAGAGAGTGGTAGCCCTCTTGATAAAGCATGGGAAAGGAGTTTTTATTTCTGGGAATCTTGAGGCCGAGATCTGGGTTGATAGGCTCATTGAGGACTGGCCAGAGTTTTACACTGTTCAAATCATGCTTAAAAGCGAGTCCCGTAATGATAGATGTTTAACACAGCATCTTTTGTCCCATATGGAAATCAGAGGCAATAGAATATATTATCCAAGGAGTAAACGGAAACTCTTATACTTGGTAAAGGGACTCTCCCATGAGGTGGACATTGACTGGATGGTAGATATGTCTCTTCATGGATCCCTTCATCAGTACGATCAAGAGAGAGAGAAAATCACTCTAAGAGACGTTTGTATATTAGCCACTCTGGAGAGAGGTGTCTCTGGAGCTAGGAGTATATCCAAGAGCAATATCTTTTGTCCAAAGTACTACAAGAATGTAAACCCAAATTCATTGGATATGACTCTTCTCTCAACCAAGAATCCAGATCTTACTGAAGATGATAAAGAGATTATCAATGACATGTATATGGCATACTCTTCCCAGCTATCAAACAAAGGCTCAATTTCTTCAATCCGAGCTTTGGGTCTCACAAGTATGAACATATTCAGTCGCCTTTTAAATCTCTATCCTTACTCATGGAAAAAAAGCTTGATAAAAGGACTTTTAGAGCCTCTTTGGTCTCTGCAGGAAAGACGAGAAACCATTTCATTTCTCAATTCACATCAAATCAATCCGGATGTTGAGATTGAGAAAGAATGTTCGGGTGTTGTTTCGAGGCTACTCGACGAGGGAGATGTACATCATGTTCTTCTCATAGGACAAGGAGGAAGTGGAAAAAGGTCTTTACTCAAAAAGTATGAAACCTTTTGGTATTGGAGCTTTAAAGAATTGGTGGATAGTTCCCTAGAGAATATAGATGAGACTAGAATCAAAGCCATTGAATCCCTAGTTATCCCAAGGGATGTTCCATCATTAAGAGAGCAATTGGATTTGATTCCTCTAAATATCTCCGGTATGATTGTTATTTGCTTGAATGTTGAAGAATTTAAGGTTGAGGATTTAAAAAAGGTTCTCAGTGTGTTTATGGAAAAATTTCGAATCATAGGAGTCCCTCAAGCATCTACACATGAATTAAAGTAAGGATACAATTACTCATAAGTATCTATGTACTACTATGAGCAAAAAAATACAGGGAAATTTTAATTTTTTTTTTTTGAGGGGGATTCCGATAGGGATAAACATTTTTTGTTGGCACATCTGTCACTGACATTTGTGTCAAAATACACGTCAAAATATTCATAGGTATTTGAGAATCGCGTCGTCCTTCTGTGAAGTGCTAAAATATATTTTTTCGTTTTTTAAAATGTCTGAAAGATGATGATTAAAATGCAATTTAAAGAAATGTTCTTAAAACGAAAAAAGTTTAAAGACACTATTCTTTTGAAATTTTGAGAATTTGTGGTTTATTTCTCGAGATAAATTACCTATCACTGTCAAGAAACGGACCATCCGATTTTTAATTTTAATAGCAGTTCTAAATTCAGAAGTTATTGTTCTGTAATTATTGACTTAGTAACTGTTTTGAAAATTGGAAAATATCAAGGGCGGGGGATGGACTACTTTTAGTTCCAGATATTTTTTGTCTATAGTAGTATATTGTATAATCAATTCATACTCAATTTCAAGGCAAGTAACTCAAGGTTTTGATCTTGGCTCTTCCATTCTGCAAAACTTTTTGAGCATCCACGAAAAGATTCAAGGATATTTTGAGACAATGAGTATAAGTATTGGCACTACATCTCCTTGGAAGCTTCATAAAATACTTTGTATATACAATGAAAATGTCTCTAAGAAGAAAGACATTCTAGAGCAAGCAGTCGACAAATCATCTTTCATCCTCACATTTATTCAAAAACTAAAGTCCAAATCCTTTGAACTTAAATCAAAACTCGAGATCATTAAATCCAAATTGAATCTCTATACAAAAGAATCTGTATGTAATTCGCAATCCATAAAAAAATTAGAGTCTAAATTAGAGGAAATTCAGGCTGAAGATGTTGAAACAAGAGGCTTTGTGAATCAAATTCAAACAAACATTGAAACAGCAAAATTAGAATACTCGGAGCTTTTGAGTCAAAAGAGACGTGACTATGATGAAGCTCTAAATACAATGAGTTCCTTAACTTTGGAAGACGTTATTCGATTCTGTTCTTCCAAACCCGTTCACGAGTCTTTGATAGAAGCCTTTTTAGTCTTCACTAATGGTCATGGTCCTGGGCAATACGAGGAAACGAATCCTAGTAAAACCTGGGAAATATTTAGAGAACTTTTTTCCACGGATTTATGGGCTGAAGACTTTAGAAAGATTGATCCATTGGTTTTTGGATACAGAGAGGAGTTTTATTTACGACAGCGGCTAGAGGAGTTTCAGAAAAATTCAGAGCTTCAAGAAAATTCAATGGGACACATCATTTTAAGTAAATACGTTATGATTTATAAATAAATGTATTCACACTAGGGCTCGACCGATCAGGCAAATTAATTAGATAGGCTCATTGAGAATAACTTTTTTTCCCTAGAAAATAATAATAACAATATAAAGTTGAAATTAATTTACCCTTCAAACCAAACTATATTTTTTTTTTTTGTCCTGACGCACTTTCTATGAAAATTAAATACATTTCATGATTTTAAAAAAAATATACACAATTCTTCGACAATTGACTTTGGTTTTCCCTAAATATCGCAATTGGCTTAATGGATCGAGTCCTAAAGCATGTTGTCTATATCTCTCGACGAATAATACTTCTTCTTTCTTTAAGAACTTTGTAATGGAGCCTATGAGTCAGCTGCATCATTTGAGGATCGCCTGGATCTTGAAATCAAGATTATGGCCTATGAAAACTTTGTCTCTGACAAATTGTCAGAACTTGAAACCATAACTCAAAAGGAAAATAGGATTCAGTCCGAAAGACAAGATTTGTTGGACAAAAAAAAGGAGAACAAAATAAATATGGAACGTCTAGAGAAGGAGTTTCAAACATTTGAGGCCTATAATGAGTCTGCTGGGAATCTTTTATCTCTTTTGTCCGAGCTTAGGCCCCACTGGGAAGAAGAAAAAGAATTGAATCATGCTCATCTGCAAAACCTGGAATCAAATGAAGTGCTTGAGGCTGCAAGAGATGTTTATCTACGGCTCCTTCCAAGACGTCTTTTAGGCCAGAGCATTGGCAAGTTATTTGATGGTGAAATGCAGCATTCAGTGACCTCTGAGAAGGGAAGGAAAGTGGACTATTTTGGTCTGAGGGATCAATTTTGGAGAAATATTCTCTACTATCCTGAAGGATCACTTTTTCGGAATATTTGCATCCTTTATGATCCAGATGATATATATTCCTATGTTCTGAGAGCCAGGAAATATAAAATATTGCATATCCTATGTGAGAATGACGTTCAAAAGGTGAGTAATTGAACTCTTAGCGGCAGCTCTTATAAGTTGAAATGGTTTGGTCTTAATATATTCACTCCCTTTCTCTCTCTGCTTACATAGATTCAAGAATCTCTTTGTGACAGATTGGACATTGTTGTTCCCAATTTTGGTGGGCACATTAATGCCCAAAATGAAAATGTGGGCATGCTACTTAGGTCTCTCGTGAGGAGCATTCCTTCTGACTGCGAGTCCATTATTTTCTTACTTATATATAAAGAGAATCAAATATCAAACTCGGAAACTCCGTTTTTGAATCTATCCCTCTCAGAAGAGTCAAATGAGGATCTGGATAGTCTATTGAAGGAAATCATACATATTCATTTTAGTGAGGATGGACGTAGAATACGAGACATTGAGCTGGAATTGGAGTCTATTCAAAAGGAAATGGAAAGGCTAGAGGAGGAAATAATGAAGGAAATGAATCATTCAGATTCTATAATGCTTCAAAACAATGACTCTCTCCTCTCACTCCTTCAGAATCTATCCCAAAAACGAAACAAACACATTCGTCTTGAGGAGGAACTGATCTGTTACGGAGAGGAGAGAGGCACTGAGAAAGAGGATGAGAACTACATAGAATGGATACTCTCTGTCTATTTCGGACTTTGTTACATTAAAAAAATCGGAAAAAAAGAATTTCCATTGATTTCCGTAATGGGATTCCTTGGTTTTGCCTTGGATAGATCTAATAAAAAAGAGGTATTTGAGAGATACGCTCTTCAATTCAACGGAGAGAATCTACGGCTCTTCTCCTTTATGGTACATTTGAAAACCATTACGTCCTCGATGGAGGAATTCCAGTTAGTCATGAGTGCTATGGGATATCCGAATGGTATCATATCAGATCCCTCCTTCATGGAGGGTATTAGTAGTGAAAGTAAGGCTTTGATAGAATCGGTAAGATCCTCTCCAGAGGAAATTCCACGCATCATGGAGGCTTTCACTCTTGAGTCTTCATCTAAAATATTTGGAGAGCCTTTTGGGAGTCAAAGTCTAGTTTCAATCGCTCTTAATAGAATCCATAAATGGACAGAGAAGATGAGTGTCATTGCCGGTTTTATTCTGGATGATTCCATGGAGGATCCACTCTGCAAGCTGACGGAATTAGCAGACGAAGAAGGAATTGCAAGCACAAAAGTTAGATTCGTAGGACTGGATAAAGAGGATATTCACAGTCCCTTCAGTCTATTAACGACTGCTTTTATCCGTGGACAATGGATCATTTTTCAGAATCTTAGTAATTGTCCACACTTTTTATTTTTGCTTCAACAACGACTCGAGGAAATGGATTTTGATGATGTTCATGAGGATTTTCGTGTATGGTTTACGTGGAATGGTCCTCTTGGACCCTCGACTTCGCTACTCCAGAGAGCTCTCATCATTCAGGTCGAGCCTCCTCGGGAAATTAGGTATCACGAGTCCTGTATTTATTATGGAATAGAGTTTAAAACAGAGGGTGCAGATTTGGATGAAAAAACGGAAAACCTTATTCATGGCTTAATTTATCTTAAACGAAAGTGGGAAATGCTTTCCTCCTACAAGACTCTTTATTGGCAGGCACCTAATTTTTCTATCCCTACAACTTTATTAGAGGAGGCATATCATGTTCTAAAAAATGTGGATTCAAGAGGGAAATCCCATTGGTTGAAAACCCATTACTTGAGACACATTCATGAGCCCCATCTCAATGGAAAAAATGATTTTGACCTTGCAGTCATGAATGAAGATATTGAGAAGCTATTGACTCGGGAGTGTAGCGACTTCAAAAGGGAAATCAATGAATTCATCAGAAATTTCTCTCTTTCAACCTCAATACCCTCCCTCCTCAATATCAATCCCTATTTGGATAGAGTTCTACATAGATGTCAACGAAGAGGAAACAACAGGGACACATCCGTGGATCTCGAAAATGATTCCTCCATTATTCCTCTCTCAGACCTAGAAGAGTCTCTTCATTCCCATCTTTTTTCATCTCCTTCATCTCCCCACCCTTTAACGGAGGAGGGAGCACTCACTCTTGAGAAATTTCATTTACTTCGACGTCTAAGAATGGCTCATATAAGAAATGAACCAAACTCCTCCATCCGAGTCCTTCAAGAAAAGTTAACCCGTCTTGTTTCTAGAGCTGAGGACTTTGATCGAACACGGATTGTGGATTTGAGGTCCTTATTACAGCCTAAAACTTATTTGGCCGCAGTTCTTCTCGACTGCCACAAATTCCTTTCTGCCCAAAATCCTTCTGAATCCTTCCTGGATTTGTCCCAGGAGCTGAATGTGGAATTATTTAAAGTTAATAAGGAGGAATTGGGCGAGATTAACAAGGGATATTTGGTTAAAAGGTTTGATTTAATTAATTAATTATGGTCCCTCTTTCCAGAGGCTGGAAAATGACAATATAAAAAGTATAAAAAGGAGAAAAAAAAGGAGCTACAACTAAAAAGTATTAGAAGTCGATTATGGCTTTTTTTTTTTTTTTTTTTTGCAGTCAAAAAAAAGGAGGGTTAAGGAAATTAGTTCTAGGACCCCATGCAGTTTTAATTTTATTAGAAATTGTTGACTTTACAAAGTCAAATTTTACGACTTTTTAGAGTGATATTTTAATAACTTCATGATTTTATAAGCTTGAATCTTGGATATCTCTCAAAACCTTCGTACATACTCTACTTCAAAACACTTTCCCTCTGGCCCACCAAAGTTATGTTAAGAGTATAATTTTAAAAGAACATAATACTACCCTTCTCATTTAGTTTATACCTTGTGGGTGCCTCATGGAACGAAAATGAGGTGGGACCGGTCATAAATGACAGAACATTGGATATATTCCAGGATTTGGATATTGTTCGCCTCGTTATGCGGGAAAGGGAGAGTCAAAGAGAATATCTACGAATTCCTTTGTACCAAAGACTTTCCTCCAGAGCAGGAAATGAGTTTATTGCCTATTTAAGAGTATCCTCAAAGAAGGAAGGGAACTTGATTGGACATTCTCAAATGGATGTGATTCAAAATGGAATCAAGTTTGTGATTCAGACCTGTTGACTTCTTTTTTATTATATAATCATCCTGGTGATTTCATAACAAGTTGTTGTTGTTGTTTTTTATGGTTGTCATATTAATATGATAATAATGGATGGTTTAATGAAAAAAAAAAAAAAAAAAATTCTCTAGGAACCCTTTCCTCATAAAAATGATAAAGAGATAAATATTTTCATACAACATTTTCATCATATAGTACCTTTAAATAATGTAATAATCAAAATATCTTTACGTGAAGGAATTTAACGAAGGAATATATTAATAAAAATGAAGAAGTAATGAAATTTTATTGTTATTATTATTATCATTCTATTTGAGTGTCCTAAGGCCCCCTGAAGTCCTTACGAAGTGATCCTCTCTCATTAAGACAGTTGAAACACTGGTTCTTTTTAGGAAAACAATTCCAATACCTTCAGACTCTCCAAGAACCATTTAGTACAGGTTAAAAGGCCCTCATAGCTCTAGCTATAAGGCTCTTATAGCTATGACCTTTCTCTTTCCTACCTTTTTCTAAAGAAAAAGGGAGGAGCATGAACCTCCCTTGCCACAACAGCCTTTCAAAGATCACCCCGGGAAAAAGGAATGTTCATAAATACATATGTCTTTGAGACTAGGGGAATCATTTGCTATTTAGAAATAGAAGAGATCAGAGCCTTACCATTAGTAAATCAATATTAGGAACTCAAAGAGGAATCATTTCATTTAGTATCATAGTTATTAGGTATTATAATGAAGAAATGAGTTTCTTTGTAAAAGCCATGAATGGACAACAGCGAGGGTGGAGCTCGTATCTCTTTGGATTTCTTATCCAGTATTCTCTATTCTTTTTAAGTGCTTCTACTCCCACCTATTTCCTAAATCCTTCCTTCCCCGTCTACTCTCTCCAACTTCTTCCTGATCTAATCTATCAGTGGCAAATAGTGGAGGATGAAATCATTGTGGAGGTTGATTATCTGAGTCGGGAAGGAAAAGGTACTTTTAATTTATTGCATTAAATGGGGCAAATGTTCATTTGCTCAATGATTATTTAAAATAATTACATATGTATGAACAGATTGGGTGGCTGTGGGATTCTCTGACTATGGAGAATTGAGGAATGCGGATCTATGTGTGGCCTGGATGAATTGGAAAGGTCAGCATTTTCTTGAGGACGTTCACACAAATGAAAATTATACCATGCTCCTCGACGAATACCAGGACTGTAGGGATTTTGAGTATCAGGAATTCTCCAATGGAAGATTTAGTTTCAAATTTACAAGGCCACTTCATCCATGTCACAGTGAGGATGATGAAAAAGAGGATTATGTCATTGAGGTGAGACGTCATGAATGATATTTGTAGCATTCAATCCATCAATACTCTATCCATTCCTACTTTCTCTTCAAGGATGGAACCGTTCATGTTGTTTGGGCCAAGGGAGAAGGGAGTCTTTATGAGGTGAACGGTCTCAATCTTTCAGATAAAGGCATCGCTCAGTCAGGTTAATTTGTCACGAATTTTTATTCGTGAATAAGGATTCCTAATTATTTCTACATCTTTTTTTTTGCGGGGTCCTTTTGACAGGGTTTGCAAGAACAAGACTTCTTAAAGTTGAGACAAAGTTTAGTGAGTCACCGGAAAATGTTGTTCGTGTAAATATAACACATAAAGTGGACGTTTCAAGTGATGATACCACCTACTGGTGCTCATCCCACAAATTAAATCCAAGTATCATCTCAAAAAAACATCATATTATTGAGGTGATGAAAAATACAGTCAGATCATACTTAGATAAATAGATATTATAAGCTCATCTATTTCTCCAGTATCTTCCTAATATCTCGGAAGGGAATGAGGATGTTCTCCATCATATGGAAGTTTTTCAATGTGATGGGCCTCCAGAGTTAGAATTTCCCATTTGGTCTGGTCCTTGTGGAGATAAAAGCGCTCCATCAGAGCTTCAAATGTGTAAAAAAGTCCTTGCAGCTTGGGCTATTGGTGCGGGACCATTTGTATATCCTAGAGTAAGTCTTCCCAAAAATAAAGTATCACTATTTATAATATAAAATATTTTGGCTGTATTTTAAAATCAGGAGGCTGGAATCGCTTTTGGGGGATCTCAAGCAAGTCCTTATATCATGCTAGAGGTTCATTTTAATAATCCTTCACGTAGAACGGGTACTCTCCTTGAGTCATTTTATATACATATATGTTTGTAATATTACGTATAATTCTAAATATATAGGAATTCACGATGAGTCTGGAATGACACTCGTTGTCACACCAGAATTGCGAAAATATGATGCAGGGATTTTAGAATTGGGATTAATCTATTCAGATTTGATGGCGATACCCCCTAACGCCGTAAATTTCCCCTTGAGTGGACATTGTTTACCCCAGTGTACTGCTGTTGTAAGTATAAAATGAGTTATGATCCTTATCAATCGATTCATTTGCAAACTTTAAGGGATTACCAGAGGAGGGTATCATCATATTTGGATCCCAGCTTCATACTCATCTAACAGGGACACGAGTTGTGACCAAACATTTTCGAAATGGAGAGGAACTCCCAGAAATCAACAGGGATAATCATTATTCCACTCATTTTCAAGAAATTCGACTGCTTCATGAGCCAAGAAAAGTGCTTCCCGTAAGTATTCCCATCACGATATAGATACTTATACATATGAATGTACGCACCAGGGGTACCACTTGATTTCAATCCCAAAGTCTTTTATGATATACTGCCTAGTTTGACCAAGAAAACAATGGAAATCTCACTATATATATATCTTAGCATGTGATCAAAAAAGGTCAACCATGGGGAATTCTGAAAATTTCAATAATTATTTTTTATTTCGTTTGAGTAGATTTCAAAGAAAATTTAGGACCCTCCATGAATGATTATATGTTTATTTAAAAAAATAAAAACATTCAAAATGTTTAATCCTCAACCTTTACATGAAGTATTCTAGCACGATTTAGATAAGGCTATTCAAGGTGCTCAACTGCAGTAGGGTTGAATAAATAATGAAAGGTAATAACTGATTCCCTTGTTCATACATTTGGTAAGTCATTCCTACATGGCCTTAATTGTTTTAAGTTATAATATAATTATTATCAATGTTGGATCATATTCAATCTTTTTTTCAATCAGAACAATTCCTATTAATATTAGGAATAGTATTCTGTCCTATACAAATAAATTGTAGCCTATTATACCCTTTAAACATTAACATTCGCTGCAGTCAAACCACTGCCCCCCCCCCCTCTTTCAGCTTATATAGTATAAACCCTTGTCGTATTATGATTGAGAATTATTTTTAAGACGTTTTGACGTTTCTAATTTCTAATGATCTTGCACCAAAGGATCTCAACTCTTCTCTACGGTAATTGTACTGTAACCCATTTTTATTGTTCTTTAATCAAAGAGTACAGTATTTCATATTGAGTTTGACCGAATGTTGGTCAGCTCTGACACCTGGTTTTTTCTATGTCCTTTGGTATCTAATGTTATAACAAAATGCATTGACAGCCACTAAACGTGAATCAACTGTGTACTCATATGGAACATTACAATGCTACTGTAACATAAGAAAGTAATAACTTTATTGCTCCAACAATATAACATATAAGTTATAACATCAAAAACTGTCCTGTAACGCCAAACCAATGGGAGACCTATTTGTAATTTGCATTTATACTTAATATTTTCTTGTTCTCCTGCAGTCTGTATATGAATTATTATACAATTTATAGGGCGACTACTTGAAAACCACGTGCTTCTATGATACTACAGAAAGAACAAATGTGACACTCGGAGGTTTTGGATTCAAGGAGGAAATGTGCGTCAACTATGTGCATTATTATCCAATAACCAATTTAGATATTTGTAAAAGTTCCGTGGATTCAATGGCATTGGATAAATATTTTAAATTTTTAAATGAGTAAGGATATTCATAAATAAATTTATATACAGTTTCTATATAGTTCTATTCTTTAATATTATTATTTTTGTCCTCCCTTAGATGGAATAATGAAGACACAGATCCTTTAAAGAGTGTCAAGGATAATTACGAGTCCGTCCAATGGACTCCTTTACAAAGTGTGACTTTACGAAACTTTTATGAGGCCTCGTCTGAAATGATGCAATGTACAGGAGGTTCTGGAACTGGGCTTCCTGGGAAATGGAAGGATATGACTAAATCCAAGACAAACTCTCAGGAGTATGATGAGCCTGAACAAAATACTTGTTCCCCCTCACCTGGGGTCTATGAAGATCAATTCAATACCAAAATTAAAAAGAATACTCAGAAAGAACTTGATGCTCACGATGGAAATGATCCTTGGTCTCCTCTCCAGGCAGCCACGGATATTCAACAATTTAACCCTAGTTTTACTCGACTTATTAAAAAGAAGGAATTCAGTGTAGGGAATCATCGGAGATTATTAATAATTATATTATTGTATCACATTTTGGATATCAGTACGTTTTTGTTCAAACAAAGGCACCCTTGTTTCAAAGATATATCTTGTGAAAGATGTCTCTGTCCTTTGATATAACTTATAATAGCATATATATAAGTGACCCAGTAAGTATAAGCAGTATGGGTTACTTACAATTTATGAGATTAGAAATGGAGCTCTAATAAGTTGGTATCAGAGTAAATTAGGAGCTAAGAGACGGAGTTCCTTTCAGTTTTTGACTCGAATCAAAGTATATATCTGTTTTTGAATGAAATATTACAATATTAGAGGCATATAAACACATGATATGGTATTTTAATACACTACAAACCGTAACAGATAAGATACTAACTACTGTGGGAGTGAGGGTGGGAAATAGGGTGAATATTATTGCACGATGTTGGAATAAGAATTTAAGAAGGATTAGCATCCTTAAACCTAATAATCTATGTTTATATTTGTTAAATATTGCGATTATAACAAATATGAAAAATATTTAATTATCACATATTATATTATATAATTAAATGATGACTAAAATATTGATTTCTTTAATATTCCTTTAGTCCTCATTCATGGATTCCGATATCCAAGACTACAATCCAATCGTTCGAAAAAGGAACAGAGAGGCATATCCAGAGATTAAACCAACATTCACACGATTGATCAAAAAGCAAAGGGGCCCATCTATTGTAATCAAGAAACCCTGGAGTCCCAAAGCTCTTAGAATGAAAAAAGATTATAGTTTTGGGATGGCTCGACGACGGAAAAGGATAGGCACTCCCATGAATGAAATGAAGAAGAGGGAATATGAGACCTTGGGATCGATTAATGAGTCACCTTTAGTCAATTCCTATGGCTATGGTCAGAAATTATCGAAGAGAAGAAACTTTGTTAATGAAAAGGAAGAGTTTTTAAGATATTTTCATAAGGTGTTTCCTAAGCTCCTGAGTCAACTCAATAGAAAAGGTGCCTCGAGAAAGAGAGGGGAGAAGTTTGAGGACTACGACTCATGGGGGATGGATAAAAGAAATGGCAATGAAGGAGGACTTGGTAGCATTCCCTTGCCCGTCTAATAAACTCAAATGAAATCCTAATACTAAATAAATAAATAATTTAAGTGCCTCATTCTTTGAGAAAATAATATGATGAATTGGTTTGATTTCTCCATATTCGATTCATCAATGATGAACCCAAATATTGTATAATAAATCCCCAATTACTCCAGAGTTGTGTCATATTATGAGATTCGAATATATCATCTTTTTTTGTAATAAATATACATATAAATACTGCATGATCTGTAATCAATCTTGAATACTTTAATAATAATCTGAAAATAAACAGAACTATACCCTCGGCCATTATTCATTTAAATCATTACAATTCCTTATATTTCTTGATTTTAGCTTTGACAAGGCAGACCAGGCAAGACATCATCGGGAGGGAGGGGAAAAGTATTATTATTATTATTATTTGTTTTTGAATGATAACACAGGTCAACAAATTTGAAATGTCAAAAACTCTAAGAGGTATAACTATAATAAAGTTATTCAGGTTTGCACACTCATTTCAAATCTGTAATTATTTTTTTAAGAGTCCAACGGTTTTTGAGTAATCGGATCCTACTTTTTGAGCCAATTTGGACCATTTTCCGACTTCAACTTCAATTTAAGCCTAAAAGGATACTACTTATTTTGTGCATTAAATAATAATAATAATAATAATATAATCGTCCATCTAAATATGTAAATTTTCATTCAATTTCGAACAAATAGTCGCTAGAAATCAAAGACTCATGGTAGAGCTAGTAAAAAATAAGTCAAATAGTCAGAAGTAGTAGGGGACTGAAGGCTTATCTCATAATATATGAGATAAGCCCTCTGCACGCTACTACTTTAGAAGCTCTACCGTGAGTCTTTGATTTCTTCTTAATTAAGGATTATTCTCATGCGCTTGACATCTTATTCGAAAACTGTGAGTCTCATCCCTCTAATGCATTCCTTACTAATCCATTTCATGTAATATTCAAGTAGTTATTTAAGTACAAACGTCTTGGTCAACTTTTGGGTCTACTCCCGCCACATATTCCCCTAGGACCCCCCCCCCTAGGTCAAAACAAAGAAACGGAATTTGCATTATAAGCACTAGGCAATCATTATTGTTCAATGCACAAAATGAGTGGCATCCTTCTAGGTTTAAATTGAAGTTGAAGTTGGAAAATGGGTCAAATTAGCTTCAAAAGTAGAGTCCAATTTCTCGAAAACCGTCGAATTCTTGAAAAAAAATACCAGATTTGTAATCAGTGTGCAAAGCTGAGTAACTTTTACTATACTTATACCCCTTAGAATTTCTGACTGTTGACCGGTGTAACTAATTAATTATTAACATTAACTGTATGTAGTATTTGCTTACAGAAATAACAAATATGAAAGCGAATTATGTCAAACTGGTTTAGACTCAAAAGTATTTTGATTCAGAAGCGCGTTATTCAAACCTCTACATGATACAGTTTTACCATAAGTTTTTAGCTTCCTCGCAATATAGGCTAAATTTTATTTCATTGATGGCGTGAATATAAATGAATGATTTAATGACTCTATATAATACAAAACATTGGAATGCTAAGTGTGCATATTATCATAAGTGAAATGCAACGCTAGGGTCAATATTGAGATATGCAACAGGTTCATGATTTGGCTATATAATAGTGCGTGAGGAGTTTGGAGTCTCTTCCCCCTTTTTTCAATTTTTTCTTAGTACTTTTCTCATGATTGTTATTCTTTTAATATGCTCGTACCATATCATATTTACTTCTTCCCTTTGTTAGCTGACCTTTCTACTATTATCATCTCATCGACCATCGTTCTGTGCACGTTCTGTGATAAATTGTTCTTCATTGTTTTGTCTGTGGATCGAGTAGGCTAACAGTTGTTTTGTTTTTGATTCCTTTATTATTGCTCCTGATTCCTCGCTGGACTGTTTTAAGCATTAAGCATCGAGTGGGTTATGTTGTTCCTATTTTATTCATCATAAAACAAAGTTCTTGACTTGTAGAAATGGACGGACGAGGACGTGGTAGTCGTGGAAGAGGAGATTTTCGTGGAGGACGAGGGGGTCGTGGAGGCTATGAAGGACGAGGAGGAAATCGTGGAGGCTATGAAGGGAGAGGTGGAAATCGTGGAGGCTATGAAGGACGAGGAGGAAATCGTGGAGGCTATGAAGGACGAGGGCGTGGAGGTGGCAGAGGCGGATACGAAGCACGTGGCCGTGGAGGTTATGAAGGCTCTAGAGGTGGCCGAGACGCCGCTCCCAGAGATATTCCCTCTCTTAATCGTACTGAAATGGGGGCTCAACGAGGTCAGAGGAGAACGAATGAGCCTCCAGAAGCGCGTTTAGATTTGATTTGCACAAGACCCAAGGATCTAACGGACAAGAGGGGAACCACTGGGGAAATCATTCCCCTCAAGGCCAACTATATTTCCCTGGATAAAATCATGAACTCCATTTTCTACCGCTATACAGTTGAATTCAACATGGAGGATGATCGTACTTTTACAAAGAAAAGGCTTCTCAGGCAACACAATGAAGTGCTACCCGCCTACATCTACGATGGAAAGTGAGTACCACCCATATATATATATATATATACTAATCATACCTTAATATACATTTTTAGCCTCTTATACACCTCCAAGTTTTTGTATCCTCAAAAGCAACAAGACTCTCTTCAACTAACGAGTCTATATCAAAAAGATGACGAATCTAATAAAGTGATGATAACTATTCGTCTGAATGGAGAGGTTCACTCAACTGAGTATAGTTATCTACAGATTTACAATAGCTTAAAGAACAAAATGATTGGCAAGTTAAATCTCACTATGTTTAATGGTGAATATTTTGACTCTGAGGCTAAGAAACAGTTCAAAGAGTTTGGAATTGAGGTTTGGCCTGGATATAAAACTGTTATTCGCCAGCATGAAAATAATTTGTTGATGAATGTAGATACTATTAGCAAAGTTATTAGGTAGCACTTCTTATGGTCAAAATCTCATCTTTTTTTTTCTTTTACTATTATTAACTTGCAGAATGGATAATGTACTTGATCTTATCAGAAAAGTTGCTGGAAATGGGGAGCACAAGGATTATCAAACTGCCATACGTAGAGAACTCATTGGCTCAGTTGTTATGACAACCTATAATCAAAAGACTTATAGGGTTAATGACGTTGACTTCGACTCAGATCCTCAGCGTAAGTAGATTTGCAAACATATATGTTTTCCTCCCAATATAGAATGTATATTTCATTCCATTAGTTACCTTTGACATTGGCGGTAAAGATAATAAGGTCCGAACTGTTTCTTACGAGAAATACTACAAAGAAAAATATAATGTCAAAGTCACTGACCTGAAGCAACCCTTATTGGTTTCTATGCCGAAAGATAGAGATCGCAGAGGAGGAATTAAGGGGCCTATTAATTTGATTCCAGAACTTTGTCAAGTGACAGGGCAGTCTGATGAAATCCGAGGAAATTTCCGTCTGCAAGAGGTTAGTAATATATATAGATATTAACTCGCATAGGAGCCATTAGAGCGGTTTGCTGAAATATTTATCAATTAGGCCATTCACGACCTAACGCGAAGAGATCCTCCTTCACGTGTAAGGAATATTTTGGACTTTGCAAATCGTCTCAATGTACCAGAAGTAAAGAAGATAGCATCAGATTTTGATGTCAATATTGGTCAAAACTTGGTGGATGTCGATGCCCGTGTCCTTCCTCAGGAAGATGTATTTCTTCGCAATTCAAAGCCTGCATCTTATTTTAATGCTGATTGGTCCAATGATCTCAAGAAAGGAATGCTTTCTGTCCATAATTTCTCCTTTAATTGGGCCATTGTATATCCTCAGAGGGATACGGATAAAGTTAGAGCGTTCTATGACACTTTAAAAAAAGTTGCCATTGACATAACTTTCTCCAATCCTAAGATGATTCCAATTGCTAATGATCGAAACGTGGGCTCTTACTTAACGGCAATCAATGAGATACTTCCCTATAAACCCCAATTTGTATGTATTGCCTCTAATTTTATAAAGTCACACTGTAGGTTCACTCATCTTTTAATTTCAGATTTTGGTCGTTGTTCCTGATGATAGATCTGATCGATATGGGGCAATCAAGAAGCTTTTACTCCTCCAAGGATCAGTCATTAATCAAGTTGTGACCGTTCGTAAATGTATGAATGTAAGAATAGAATGACACATTATGATTGATTATTTTTTCAACTTTTCAACTTTTTTTTTTTCTCCCTTAGAATGAGAGACGAATGGTTTCTATTGCTACTAAAGTCTATATACAAATGCAATGCAAAATTGGGTCCGAGGCTTGGGGTATCAACATACCTTTTAAAAAGGTTATGGTTGTTGGATTTGATGTGTATCATGATACGACGAGGAAGAATACCTCTGTAGGAGCAATGGTTGCATCACTGAATGATAGTTTAACCCGATATTATACAACGTTCACCTCCCATAAGGATAACACTGAGCTTTCTACACAGATCTCTACTATGTTGACTGAATGTCTTCATGCTTATAAAAATCATCCTGAAAATAAAGGAGAGCTCCCATCTAAGATATTCTTCTATAGAGATGGAGTCGGTGAGGGCAACATTTATCAAGTTAAAGAGGATGAGCTTAAAAAAGTCTTGGATGTCTTCAAGACCTTCACTTCAGAGCAGAACAAAGTCCCATTACTCACATACATAATTGTTTGTAAAAGGATTTCTTCCAAGTTCTTTGCTTTGGGTAAGAGGCAGAATGATTATGCTAATCCTCCACCTGGGACCATTATTGATGATGTTGTCACTCATCCTGAGAGACACGATTTTTATCTCATATGTCAATCCGTGAGACAAGGAACTGTTAATCCGACATCGTATAATATAATACACAATGGGTCCAAATGGAAGCCTGATCACATTCAAAGATTAACATATAAGGTATGTTTAAGAGGGTATTCAAATTTTGAGGATTGCTTTTTTTTTTTTTTTTTTTTTTTTCAATTAAGAATAAATTATTATTGGCTATTAAGTAATGATGTCATTAGGTTTGGTTTTTCTTAGTTGGGGAAAAAAAAGAATAAAGCATCAGTTGGTTTAATTCAAGTACCTATGTATATGTTTAAACTTAGAGTCCATCTCAAAATTATACTTTTATCTGTTGATATCTTCAATGAGAAAAATTTTCTCTTCACTGAAAATTATATGATCATAATCTAAATCTATGGTATAAAGGACAATTAATTACCAGCTTTCTTTTAGATTTGATGCAAAATTATTCATGCCCAATCCATATGATTAATAGAAAAACCATTAAATTTTATTACAATATTGGAATATTCATATCGTTGATTAGTTGGTTCATTTCTTACGATGAAAAACGACTCATCTTTAAGTAAAAAAAAACTTTAAAAAAAAACTTCTGTCATTGAAAATGAATCAACGTTGTAATAAAATTAGCGGATTTTCTATTCAACTAATTGGGCCTAATACCTTGCTGATATTTAGGTCAAACTGAAATTCTTTTATTTTGAATCGAATGAATAAGTATTAAAGAAGAATTATAAATATTTTCCATCCTCATTATTTTTTTTACTACATAGCTCACTCATCTGTATTATAATTGGGCTGGAACTATCAAGGTGCCAGCACCCGTACAATACGCCCACAAAGCTGCTCAAATCATTGGTGAGCATCTTCACACGGAAGATATTGCAGAAGTTCTTAAAGATGAACTCTGGTACCTCTAAACTACCTCTAGTTGGAGTGGTGCTCCCGTCATGTATTTGAAACTTTTTTCATTTTTTTGTTGTTTTTTGTTTTTCTTGAAAGTCTTCCGTGTACATTGTGCTATTGTGAAAATGTAGGTTCCTCACATAATATATGCACATATATGAAGAGTTACATTTAATATGTACACAATATTCTATTTTTGTATGTTCATAATAAATATCTTTATATATATATATATATATATAGAAATAAAAAATTATAAAATGAAAGTATTTGTATCATTATTTTTCGTTCATCAATAGCATTTTCCTATGCACATGTGTATCTTTTATTATTCCTTTCTAAGAGTCAAGTATGTTTTGATGGCGTAGATGAATCCTAAAAGTAAGTTTAATGTTCCTCCAATAATTTTCATGGTACAAAAGGATGTAAAGTAGCAGGTCTGTTGAGTGTGTGCATGCATGCGTATAAACAATTATAATCAATGTATGTCATTATTGCGTCAGACCTGATCAAATTACCTGAGATAATTGAAGTACAATGGAAAAACCAGCAAGTAGATGTAGTAGGCTTGAGAGGCTCCAAGAGACTGCGTTATGTCCATGAATCAAAAAGTTATGGCTCTTCTTGAATTGATAAATATAAAAAGAGACATTAATTAAAGCATGATGCTTGTACATCTTGAGCCCTGAGCAAAAGTGTGAAAGTCTGGCATTAACAGAGTAGATATGTAAATATCATTTGAATTTCAAACACTTCACGCATTCAAAATCGATTGTATGTATTTACATATTATACCAAGAGAGGCTCCTTGAATTGCCATAAACTAACTGGGCCTCATTCCTCATGTATGTAGTTGTAGGGAATGTAATTGATTTTGAAGATATGAATTGTTGAAAATTCAAATGTATCTACTACACAAGGCAGCAACGTTTTGGTACCCCGGGTTTTGTGGGTTATTTAATATCGTCTTTATGTGTCAAATAGTACGACTTTCCATGTTTTTTTAGTGCATTTTTAAGAGTCTCAAAAGAAGAAAAAAAGTCATTTTTGACTGTCTTATAAGTAATTTTCTCAAGTTGTGAAATGATGAAAACATTTATAAAAACTAAAGATCTTTGTCAATGTTTTATTTTAAGTATTTTTTTGTTTTTGTTTTTCATGTTGAAAAATAAATTTGAATCCTTCATCTGCTGTAAAAAAATTCATTTGTTCATCACAAAAGCAAAATTTTCAATTAATAACCTATTTTTCAAGTAAGAAAAAACTTTAATCGTCGATATTATTTCAAAACAATAATTAATATCTGACTTCTTGTTACACTTTTCAGGGACTGCACTAAAAATTTGAAATGATGTCATAATTTATATAGTTTATCACTTTACATACAAAATAAGTTTTTTGTATCTCTATGGTCGCTCTAGAAATTATTTTCATGTTACTGCAGCCCCTGCTTTTACTCCTATGGGCTCAGGACATTATAATATTCAAATTATTGGTGTGTATTACGTAGAAACCCTGGGTTAAGAGTATGATAAGATCCTGAAATCCGGAGGAGGAAGAGACTACAATGATCATCAACTCGGTCACAAATAGATTATTACGATACGTTCCTCTATAATAGGAAAAGTTAATTCCAAATCCAATAAAGAGAAGGAAGGAAATGAGTAGGGATAGTATAGATGAGATCCTGATAAAGTTCGATAAATCAGAATCTTATCAAATGGATGTGGTGATGAGTTATAAATGTGAATTACCCTTGAATGCTGTAGAAATGACGTAAGGATGACTCCCTTCGTAGAATGGGCCCAGATGTATTGTCCATAAAGGATAAATTCATAATATTATATACTTTTTGCTGCCCTATTGTGTAGTTGTTGAATGTCCTTAATGTTGGAGAGTGTTGATGTGACTGCTCATAAATTTATATCCCTATCAATCATTCTCCGGAAATGACTTTGGGGACTCGTGTTCTGATTAGGTTTAAGGTATTTACATTACATTTATTTATTCACTACATATATTAATATGAGGCCAAGGTCAAGATACCGTCTTCTTTCACAATATGGAGTACCTACATAAATATACTTAATTATATCATTAGTTACACAAATGCTTCTCTAAGTTTTTTAATTTGCGCCCTCATTCTAACATGGAATTTTCATTCACTCCATGTTTCAACGATATAATAATATGCACTTTTCACATTTTAGAGTTCCTTCATGTCAGGGGCGTAGTTAGGTTTTCAGACCTAAAGGAGGGGACTGCAGTCAGATTCTATAAATAATGTCTCTTTTGTTTTTAAGAGGTTTTCATACGTCCTAATTTGTCTATGCCTTTATTATACATAAATGAATACTAAAAGGGTCATGTTTTTTTTAAGGCAGTTGCATTGAAGATTTACTATATGATTACATCTGTATCAAATAATATACATAAGTCAATACGTCTTTTGGTACAATAAGTAGCATGAAAGAACTCAATCACTTTGAATCTATAGTAGAAAATAAACAAATTGACTTGGACTTTGATTGAGTTCGTAGCTCCAAACGATGGGTTGACTGAAAAAGAAGAAGAAGAAGAGATGCATAACGAAGGAAAAAGAGACCTGACTTTACGTAATTAAATTTGAATTTATACGTAGACAGATTTAATTAAGAAGCCACTCGTCATTTGTTATTGATGAAATCATAGGATTGAATAAAAATCAACTAATTTTCTTCTTTTTAACTCTGAAGCCTGGTCTCAAGGAGAGTTTTTCTTATATACCAGGGTTTTTCGAAGATTGGATGAGTGAGTCCCCTTCAGATTATAATTAATGAATAGCAGCCCCCCTCCACTTTCGTTAGTTAACGATGTTTATAATATTATGAATTATAATATATGTATGTATACTATCATTTTGTCTGGTTTAGGAAGCCCCTTCCGGAAGAACTCTCATGACTCCCGTGGGAGATGTGTCCTCGGTTTGAAAACTACTGCTATATTAAATTATTCTGGGGAATGTCTCCATAGGTGGAGTATGTAGAGGGGCTCCTCAAATTTAATTAATAATAGTTTTGGTCACATTTCCCCCCCCCCCACACACACACACACATAGACACTTTGAGATTTTCGTGCCTGGTATGGGATATCAATGACAATCATTGTAATTTAAAATCATATGTGACATTCCTTTAAAAAAACCATACAGGGGTTATTTACTGTGAAAAAAAGTAACCAAGAAACTTTCATAAATGGTCATCAATGAAATAAAACGGAATCTACAATTTAAAAGTTATTGGAAGAAAATTATAGAAAATAGTTTCTCGACTTTGCTACAGTAATGAATGGATATCTTTGGGCTTTTGTTTTAAGATTATTTTTACTCTGGCTGGAACCTGTTAACACTCTTTCCATTCATTTTCTAAAAAGTCTGAGTTCAGGGGCTCATTCGTTCATTTTTGAGCCAAATGAGTTCAGTCATGCAAATTGCTGTATACAATCATTATTGTCCCCCCCCCCACTCCCCATAAATTATAATGATACTCAAACATTGACACTCAACAGAAGTTGGTTCACGAAGTATTTGCCTCAAAATTTCTGGCTTGTTGGACAAAGCCCTGGCCTTGGAAGAGAGCCTATTACTTGAGGAACTTGTTCCCGGGATGATGTGTATCTTATAATACTTTCGAGATGGATTTTGTCTCAAAACCAATTTTTGAAAGTTTCATTTCCATCTCGACACCTCTAAGTCTTTGTATTGTTGAAGTCTCGGTGTCAAGAATAAACGTTGCTCATTTTTTCGCTCAATCTCACAGGTTGTCTTTCTTAGTAGTATTTCGAAGGTTAGTAGGGAAAAACATGAATTATTATTTAATCGTTGTTTGATTATAATTAATCAGTAGCGAGTTTGCTCGACTACTTTATTAAGTTTCTGCCCCCTTTACAATTTTGAAATTTAGCGCCCATAAATTTAAAAATCAGGGATACCAGAACCCATTTATAAGCTGACGTGTGTGTGGGTGAGGGGATTGGTAGTCGTGACAGTTGTATACAAATGACACATGTCACACAAGGTTGACACCAAAATCACGCAACTTTTGATTCACTGTGACTCCTCATTCCTCAAATAGGTAACTAAATAACAACTCTATCTTTTTTTCTCTACGTCTGTTCCTCCAAGAAGCCTATTCACGTTCATGAACAACGTTGATTGTCTCAACTCAAAGTAGCTTTTGAATAGCTATGATGAATTCACTACACTGAGAATAAAAAATAATTCCACAAGAGGAAAGGATTGGCTAACTATGAATACCAACTGATATTTTGGGTCTTTTTGTTTTCAGCTTCAACTCCCTCTTCAAGGAAAGGTTGCGATACACAATGCATAAAACGTCATCTTTTCACACTTAAAGAGTAAGAGGCTGGGGGAGCCATGTGGTCATTGCCCCCCCCCTCTTCCGGTGCTTATGATGCTTGAGTCCTACTTTATAGAAATCATATTTATTGTGCATAGAATTGATGTGTGTATCAAGGAGTCCGAATGAAGAGTCGAGTTATCTATGAAGGAGGAGAAGCAAATATGGAAAGCAATACATTTTTTTAAAATTTCTTTTACTTACTATGACTCATAAGTCATAGTCATGATCATGAAGAACCACTTGAATCAGTGAAGTAGAAAGAAGTGGTCAGAGAGAGAGAGTGAGTGAGTGAGGGGGGGGGGGGGGGAGGAGGATATTAACTACACCAATATATTATATTATATTGTAGTCTGACTATAAATATGTATATGTTCTGTCTTTAATTTTTCTCCTTTACAATAATATACATACATATGAAGAAATGTTAATGCATCTTACTTACGCTCTATGCTACGAACATCATTTAACGTACCTTGTTTTCGGAAGTGGTTAAAGTAAAGAACTACTGAATATACTTTATTGTACATAGATGGAGGGACATGGATAATTCTAGAGGGAAAAAAATATATGTAGAATATTTCAGCTATTAGTTATATATTTTCTATAAAAAATATATATATAATAAACATCAATGGCATTCATTGCAAAAAAAAAAAAAAAAAAAAAAAAAAAAATATGACATGGGAATTTGCTTGCATTTAATTACAAATATTATTACTATTTGATCTCATTCCGACAGACAAAATATATATATATATATTTAATTATTATAATATAACATAATTTGTAATTTCATGAATTAATAATTATATATTTTTATGGACCTAACTTACATATATTTATATATACATATATTAGATAGTTGAGACATTTTAATGGAGGGTTTTCACATGACGTCATCATTATGGCTGTCAGCCATCTTGAAAGAATAGGTACTTCATTTTACAACAAACATAAGGACCCTACTTTCTTATTTATTAAGGATAAGAGTAAAATACTAACCATGAATTCGGATGACGTTACAAGTGGAACCGTCATATATTATTCGTAGCCAATAAACTTTTGCAAGGATCAGATTTTTCCTCCCTTCTCCACTTATCCCAAATTCATCACAAAATAATCTAATTTTAAAAATCGAGCACATTTATAGGGATTTTCAGTACCCATTAGGCAATTTAATTTTATTCAAGTATCACTCTGTGCTCTTTGATATTATCAAGTAGTTTGTGTTTAGTTAGTCTTCTTTCTTTTTTTTTTAGTTTGATGAAGTTTCCTAAAGATTTTATATTATTTTTTTGGAAATGTATTCATTTTTATTTGTGTACATATATTATGTGTATGTATATGGCTCCAACATGGCGTTGCTTTTGACTCATTATGCAATTTGTGTCGTTTGCGCCTCTATACAATCAATTCATTCCAGATAAGAGCCTTTTGAACAAGAGGAAAAACGTGTTCAGGAAGTAACTTCTCTTTGAATAAAATTAAATTTAAAAAATCAAAAAAAAAAAATCAATTTGTTACTCCCTCCCTAAACGACATTCCTTAGAAGACAAATCAATATAAATTCTCTAGATATATAAGAATCAAGAAGGACTTTTAATTTGACCACGTTTTACATTATACATATACATACATTAAATATATGTAATTCACAATTATATTGACGACTATTATTGAATTACTCAAACATATTTCAAAATCAATACAAATTTTGTAAATTATATTATTTTCTTAAATATATAAGTTATTTCTCAATTGAGTACTGTCCATATTTTTAATCTTGAGTCCTTCCACGAACATGGATTCCATAATTTAAACCTTGTTGGTTTGGAGAGGATCATAGAATGGAGGATAAATCCTTTTATATGTATATGCTAATATGTACTTGTGTATAAAATGTAAGTGTGGTGAAACGACTAGCAAAAAAGCGTTTAATATGCATTTTGGAGCATGTAGAGACACCCTTATCCCTCTCAGTCCCGTAACTAGATCTACATACATGATATATATATATATACATGATATATATATCTGAGAAGAAGCACTCTAAAATCTAGGGGGAAAGCAGCAAAAATAAAATATCCTGAAATTATTAAGGACAATAATAACTGTATTTAAACGTTAATCCTTTACCCTATAAGCAGTGAGGGTTCGTGATTATATATAAATGATCATAACTTAAAGGTCACTCAACTTTTTTTCCACGGAGGGTTGAAAGAATGACAAGTAGGGGGTTTGAATTTATATATGTATTATATGACATATCTACGTCAGATTGAGAGGAGACAAATGAGATGAAAATAATTGTATTATTTAAAGATGAACAATGATCAATATATGTAGTCTTATCCTACATCTTACATCTCATTACACGCATCTAATCAATGAACATCAGAAAATTTAAGGGCCCACACTTAGAGCTTGTACATTCCACCAAAATTCCTACGTGTACACAATATTGAGTTACACTAATATGAGCCATTTCACCTTAATATTTAATTAATTAAGTAGTCATATTCAAGCAAGACTAAAAAAATCCTTTCCTTGAATTTCATTTTGTATCGTAGCAGAGTTCAATCTTAGGTACATTCACATCCAGAGTATTTAAAGAAAGGGAAAATTTATCAGATTTCTTGAAAATATGATGCTCAAATACCCCTGGCGAGCTGGATTGATTTATGACCCAAAGGCTGTAATTTGGTAATCCCTGGTCTAACTGAATAAATCCAAAATCATAGCCTAGTTGGCTCTCGACAATTTTAATGTATACAAATATATATACTTTTCTTTATAGAACTTATCTCCTATTTAGACTTCCATTTCAGTTTAATATTAGCTAAAAATTTATAGAATTATGAACACTGAAGACCTAATGTAGCAACATCCGTCGTTAATTACTCCTTCATTATTGATATATATATATTCTAGGTTCTAGGAACTACAACATATTATCCACCGTTCCGACCAATAAGAAACAATACCTCCTTCAATTGGGACACATTGTAGTCCTACATAGTTAAGTTCTTGAAAAATTGGAACCGCAAAGATTGAGAATTCTATGAATAAATTAATTTTACTTATACGCTCCAGTATTGAACCAGCAGGTAGTTCAACTAATACTCGCGTCTGCTTAGTAAAAGTTATAACTAGTGATGTCCAGGCCAAATAATGCAGAAAAATGGAGCTAAAAATTCTAAAAAAAGGCCAAAAATGTAAATAAATCCAGGGGAATTGGGTGTACATATTTTGGCAAAAAAAATGCCATTAAAAGAACACCTTTTTTATTCAAGAAGGTCCTTGCTCCACTGAATAATCAACCGTTTCCTGTTCCTACTGCTAGTGAGGAGGTCTTTAAAGATGCTGAAGGCTTTCTTACAGTCCAAAGATATCGTGGGAGCACAAAGGCAGCTCGCTATGATGTTGGGGTTAAACCAGGGACGTTCTGCCATGGTAACATTGAGCCTGCATACGTCTCTACGGTCCTCAGTAATTCAACTCACTTCAATTTCATGATTTATTTGTCAAATTCATAGATTGAGCTTTCTTTTAAGATACTCCTTTGGCTTCGAAGTAAATGTAAAGAGAAATGGAAAGGATAGAACTACACAAAATATGTATGTACATTGAGACCGTTGGATATTTTCACTATGGACTTAAACCATTAGTCCCTGATATGTGAGATCTCTTTCGAGCTCCTGCTTTCTAGGTATTTCTCTTTGAATGTCTCATATCTTTAGCAAAGGAGTTGCTATTCCTAGACGGGTCTTTACTAGTGTATACCTACTAATTTGAAAACAAAAAAAATAACGATATATAAATAATTGTTGATTCATAGTACAAATATACAATATAATTAATAATTATTTAAAAAAAATGTTATTGCCAAATATTACTATTGAATTTACATTGTCTATGAACGAAGTTAATCTATCTTTGAGCTGAGGGACTTTTCCATTACTACAGACTACGTAGCAAAATGTCCACTAATTTTGAGATTTATCCTTTTTAAACATGAATCATCATCGTTTTGAACGATATTTTCATTTAATATATACAAATACAGACTAAAGTATATTTTGTATTATTTTGATGCATGTATATAGTAGAAGTAGTAGTAAATTTAATACAATATCTATATATAAAATTTATAAACAACACAGCACTTGGACCCTCCCCCCCCCCCTTTGAAACAGGGATCAGCAGCCCCAGTAGAAGAACCCCTGATCTCTTAATTCCATTAGAATACTAATAAAACAAATTTGCAGTCTATGAAAATACATTTTCAATTATGTTTGGGACTAGATGAGGGAGGGAGAGCTGCACTTTTTGGGAAGAAACCCACAGACTTCAAGAAAGGTTGCGTTATTATCATGTCGTCATTCATAAGTGACATCATCTTTTTTAAACTGTTCACCAGCTGCTCCCACCGCAGCTTATGAATTGGTTTTGCCTCGTTGAAGTTACGGCACTTCTCACCGGATCTCTCTTATCCTTCCAAAACTGACTTAATAGTACATCAATCATAGTGTCCTTTCAGTGAGTAGGGACTAACTTTATACAAGGCTTGATGATGTAATCGTCATATTATTATTATTATTATTAATTTATAATTCTCCTTAGAATTGAAGGAGAAAAGTTTGTTTGTTTGTTTGCTTGACTCCTCGGCCTTCTCTCATCGGCCTCATTATCAAAGTCAATGTGTTGTTGTTGTTGTTGTGGACAAACGTGTTCCTTTATTAATATTTCATATTATATACAACTTTTTTTTGACTTTTTTTTTTGCAATTTCTATATCTCTCCATATGTTTCCCTCCTTAGACTTAAAATTATATTTATGTTGTAGATTGCAGTATCTCATTCCAAGGAATTTGAGTGTACATACATATATTCTATCTATCTCTGTATGAGACATTCAAGGGGGAAAAAATAGAAATAAAAATTGGGGGAAATTACATATTTTCTTCTACTTAATATGATGATGATATTTTTTAGTGATGCTCCTTGTTTTTAAAACTCAACCTCTTCTAAATCTCATAAATTAAGAGTGGTTCAATAGATTTAAGTTGGATTGGAATGATGGATATAACATAATTAGTTTCTTTTTGCATTCCCTATTGTTTGGATTCCCTTCCTTTCTATAACGAAGGAAATGAAATGATATTAGTTATTACTGATAATAGTACATTAATAAGTGATAAAAATATGTTTGTAGTTTCGACTTCAGTTGATTCAATCATGAGTATATTAACATACATAAAACATAAATATAGCGGCTTGAAAAAAGAGAGAGAAAGAAAGAAGGAGAAACTTTTTTTTCTTTTTATTTATTTATTTTTTTAGCTAGTGAATCTCGTGTGTGTATGGATGATGTAGTTTGTATTTATGTATTTGAGTTGGGGGAGGGGAAAAAGCTGAAGCTGAGGAGGAAGAAAGAAGAAAATAACAAAAATTCATGTTGTTGTTATGATTATTATTGGTTGTGAGTGAGTGAGCTGGTGGTGAAGCTCTGGAGTGACGGGCCAGCACACACTCTCCTTTTGTATGTACGTACGTACGTAGGACCGTACGGACACTCACTCACTCCCTGACAAAAAGGAAGAAGAAGAAGAAGAAGAAGGAAAAGAGAGAGAGAGAGAGAGAGAAAGAGGAAGAAAGAGTCAAGTCTGTTGGATTCTACATACTGTCTATGTATGAAATTGTTTTTACTTTTTTATGTGTGAGAAGGTGAAGCGAGTGTTTGAAGAAGAAAAAGAATCGGTTTCCTCCTCCTCCTCCTCCTCCTCCTCGACGAATAGGAGGAAGACAGCGACTCTGTTATCGACAATTTAGGTCTGGAGAGCCAGAGGAAGGATTGTCCGTGCTCAAGTTGGGTACTTCGGCCATCTTGAATCGAACCGAGAGTTGATTAATTGTTTGAGTGGGCCTGTGAGCGGCATTGGACGTGATGAGGTGTATGCTTGGAGTCTTCAAGCATAGACGAAGAAAGAAAGGATGATGCTCAACTCCAAGATTCCTCTTCCTCAACGCTCCATTTCCAGCTCTGGATTGGATTATCGATCCCCAACTCATTCGCGCTCCCCCCTGACTTCGAGTCTCTCTTCCCCAGAGTCGGGATTTCCCAAGAGTCGGATTCCCCTCCCCTCTGGATCATCTTCCTCTTCATCCTCCAACGGCTCCTCTCCCACCAAGAAACCAACGTCTCCATCAAAGATCCCCCTTCCCGTCACGAACGAGGTCCAGCCTCAGAGAACCATGAGGAAATATGAAACCTTTGTCATGACGGGAGAAAGGATGCTCTGCATCAGCAAAACACCGGCCAAAGTCATCACAAAGAGCCTTCCTGCCTCTCCTTTGGACAAAGGTGATCACTCTCCTTCCAAAATACCCCTTCCAGCAGCTATCAATGGAAAACAATCCTCCATCCCTTCCTCCCCAGAAAAACATATCTCCCCCTTGGAAGAGGATGATGTCGACGGAATACCCTTCAAAACAAATACTCCACTCGTCTCTCGAACGCCTGAACCCATCATTACGCCTCAAGCAGGAGGAGCAGCCTCATCTCTCATGCCTCTTCATCATTCACTTGACTTGGATGAGTCCATTTCCCCCTCGCCAACAGAGGATCGACTCACAGACAACTTGAATGACTCCATCTCTTCATCTTCTTCTTCTGATGACAACGAAGAAGTGGAACTAGAGGTTGAGCACCACGATGATGGATCCCTGCGGGGACCTTCCATGATACCATTTAATGGAGGATCTCAGGATCCCTCATCAGAAGGGGAATCCGATTTGGAGTCTCTTCACAGTTATCATCCTCCTCCCAAAATTGTTGATGTTCCTAGTGCTATTCGTCTCGCCAAACGACTTTATCACCTTGATGGTTTCCGAAAATCCGATGTGTCACGCCATTTGAGCCGTAATAATGAATATAACCAAGTTGTGGCGGAAGAGTATCTTAAATTTTTTGATTTTTCTAACCTGACTCTGGATGGAGCTCTACGCTTGTTTTTAAGCCAGTTTTGTTTGACTGGAGAGACACAGGAGAGAGAGAGAGTTCTATTTTATTTTTCTAAGCGCTACATGGAGTGCAACCCTGAATGCAAATCCAAGTTTTTGTCATCCGACGCTGTTCACACACTTACCTGTGCTATAATGCTTCTTAACACAGACCTTCACGGAGACAGTGGTCAAAGGAAAATGACTTCTGGAGAGTTTATCAAAAATCTATCGGAGCTCAATGAGGGACAGGACTTTCCGAGGGAGCTCCTCAAATCTCTATACTACGCCATTAAACACGAACCCATTCCATGGGCCCTTAATAACACGGTTGGTGGAGGCGAAATCCCGAAGGAAATCATGGGCACAGTTGGAGGAGGGGAAAGTGGTCTTGAGTCCTTTTCTCATGAGGAGCAACAATCTCGAGAGCGAGGACGATCATGGGAGGAACTATATCCCAAAAAAGATTCCAAAGAAACTTCCTCTCAGGAGAACCTACAAAGAGCTACAGAAGATGACAATCTCTCTTCTAATTTACTGCCCAAACCCATTAATCTAGGCTCTGGAATAAATCCTTTCCTTGCTCTTCCAGATCCTATGAGCTCCACAGACTATAAAAAAGGATATGTGATGCGTAAATGTTGTGTGGATCCCAATGGGAGGCGTACAAAATTGGGAAAACGCTCATGGAAAATGTTTTATCTAAGTTTACGTGACATGGTTCTCTATTGTTTTAAGGATGAAAAGAGCCTTCGAGCGCCGGGAGCGTTTGAGGATCTTAATCAAGCTATACGGATTCATCATGGTCTCGCTGTTCGAGCCTCAGATTATACTAAGAAACAATTTGTTTTCCGTCTTTATACTTGCGATCAGGCAGAGTACCTTTTCCAAACCTCGGACGAGAAGGAGCTCCTTACGTGGATAGACGCCATTAATTATGTCGTTGCATCCTTCTCCTCTCCGAAGCTACCTGCTCCAGTGAGCTCTTCCCACTCACGTTTTCAAAGGCCTTTGCTTCCTTCTTCAAAGTCAAAACTCTCTCCAGGAGAGCAGCTTCTGGAAAATGAATCTGCTCTCTCTGAGCTTCGACGTGAACTAGAGGAGCACCTTCAAAATAGACCTCCCAAAAACTCTTCTTCAGCCTCAATTTCCTTCTTTAAAGACAAACAAGACTATCTTAGCTTTGAAGTTCAGCGATACGAAACATACATTCTCACACTTCGAACGAAGTACACATCAGAACAGTGCGTCGATGATGTTGATAAATCAAAATCATTGGAAAGGATTTTCTAAATAATAATAATAATAACAACAACAACAACAACAGTTAAGGAACAATATCTCTATCATCAATCCTTCGCACACATCATTTCATTGAGTAATAATAATTAATATATATACACAATTATATATATATATATTTTATTATCTATTGATATACAAGTTTCATTTAGAAAAGTATTAATTAGTAATCATAATGAGTTGATCTTTTTTTTTTTTTTTTTGAAAAATATTATTATTCCTTATTTTGGAAAGAAAGAGAAAAAGAACCCGAAAATTAATATAATGTATTTTTACAAAATATAATAAATAAAAATAGTTTCATTTGAGAATCTCTTGTTAGGAACAAACTCACAAAATTGTAGGTTTTTGTTTTTTTAAAGACAGATTTAATAATAATCAAATACAAAATAATTTCATTCAAAGTCAGTTGCTTCATATTTTTCTAATGCATTTATATACACACACATATATCTACCTATATACTTACATTAATTAACTCCCCTCTCCTCAGATACTTTCCTTTCTTGCTTATCATCAGTAGTACGTGCAATGAGAGTTTCTTTCCATTTATCTAAAAATTTGCATGACTTTTTTAGTTCTTTTTATCATTTTCCCATGTATGTAGAGGATATATATATTTAAAGTTAAAAAGAGGCATAAATATAAAAAAAAAACCACTTAATTTACTTCACCCCACAAGAAAAGAAGTTACTCTACTCACGAATAAAGAGAATAATGATTGATTTCACAAGTAAGACAAATAAATTAACATATATATATATATGTGTGTGTGTGTGTGATTATAGTTTTATAATTAATTAACAGCCTTCTCTTATTGATGGAATTATCCTTTCAATTGAGTATGTAATTATATATATACTTATACGGATAATAATATATATAATTAATTGTATTTTAATTCCGGTTGGATCCCCGCTCTCTCTCTCTCTCTCTCTCTTTCTTATTTTATATAAATCTTAAATTAATTATTTTAATTATATGTGTTATTATAAATTTTACTATTTAATTGCATTTACTACAACTATAATATATATATTAGTGTAAAGAAACAACATATAAAGAACAGAACAAGAATCAACAATCTAAAAAATAATGATAAATAATAAATAAGCCTTGCTTTATAACCAAACAACTTTAATCTTCTTCTTCTTCTTCTTCATCTATTCTTGAGTGACGACGACTCCCTGCGCCTTCATCCAAATCTGACCTTCTATACTGATCTTTTACAAGGGCTAGAGCTGGGAGTGGAAGAATCGTGGAGGCAATTAGGATATAGTTCATCCACATATATCCAATATTTGGTATAAAGAACAAAAAGCAAAAAACGGAGGCGATCACATTACTCCCAATCGTGAGGAAGGCTCCTATCTCCCCTTCAGAAATAGGGTATAGGATCTCAGATGCGTATTCGAAATATAAGGGAAGGGTTGCGACGGAAGCTCCGATTCCGAGAGCGTTGGATATGTAGATTTGGTCAAAGGAAGTAATGGGAAGGACTTTATTAAGTATGAGAGCGAACCAAATAAAGTTCACTAAGGAGAGAAGGAGGAGACCCACGATTAGAGGTCTATATTTTCTTCTTATTCGGTCTGCAAGAACACCAAACAACAGCCCGAATACACAGGATGAAATCGTAGATATTAGTCCAATATTTCCCGCCTACAAATATGTATCTTATTATAAGGATCAAACATTAAACATTATAATAGATATTATATGTATATTAATTATAACTGTTATATACATAAATACCTCCTTGTCATGGATCCCAATGGATATGTAGTCCAGGCTTTGAATACCACTCCAAGCGGATTGAAAACCTATCATTATGCTGTGTTAAGATTTATTTTACTTTATTTAAAAAAACATCTCAAAGGGTAATTAGAAGTAACTACCTGTATGCAAAGGCGACAAACCACGCCGTTTTATTTTTGAGAAGATTGAATACACCTGAAACAAACTCAACCCTTGAGATAGAGCTTGAGGTGCTTGGTGGTAATTTTGGCCTTGATGGGTAGTACACATAAGCAGAAACACAGACAATGATTTCAACAATAAGAATGTATAGAAAGTAGTAAAATACATCGCCACGAATCCGTTCTTTCACGATCTCTGGAGTTTTTGAAGGGTGAGTTGCGTTAACACCTAAGTCTGAAACAATTCTTGGTCCTAGCATCAAGGACAATGCATTACCAAAAAGGTTAAACATCTGAGAAATAGATGTCGCAATGGTTCTCTCGTTTGGAGGAAACCAAGTGGAGGAAAGAACAGAGGGAGCAGACAATATGGTTGTACCAGATATCCCATTAAGAATAGAACCAATGTGACTACTAATAGTAAATCCTTCTATGGATTTAGAGCTCAATACTCGGATAATCATGGAGACGGTAGAAAAGGATGAACATAGAAGAACTGCTGATCGAAGTCCTTTTTTCTCGAGGATCCATGATGCCGGAATAACAGTAAGAATGAAGAAAATATTACCCCAGTTTGTCATCATGGCAAAACTAGATGAGGGCCATCCGTAAGCAGCTTTTATCGCCAAGTCCATGGGTCCGTATATGGACCAAACACATGACTAATATTATAAACAATCAAAAAATAGCTATTAATTATATCATTATTTCATTTTCAAAAACTCCTACCTGAAGACAACCGAATAAGGCAAAGACTCCGACAATATACCAGCGCTGTGGGTAAATTTGCGTCTCAGAAGAGTTATTTTGAAGTAAGGGATCAGATTCATTTGCACTTTCCATAAAGTATATATGATCGAAGAAGAGACTGGTGTCTTCTCCAGCTATTACTTCTTGAATGTTTTGACTTGCGCGTTACTTTGTAATGGATTTAGTACTTAATATTTAGTTAACAGTATATATATATATTTATATTATTATTATCAGAGTGACAGAAAAACGCTCTTTTAAATGAGCGTGAGTACTAACTACTGATTATTATTTTTTGACAATGCATACCTAGAGAGCTTTACTTTATTAGGCCTGTATACTGCAGCCAATAATATATTTTATGTACATGAACATTGAACTTATGTTAGAATATCTAACTTTGATATCAATTGATTAATAGTATGGTTTGATCAAAAAGTAACGAAATGATTACTATTAATTTAGACCACACTAAGGAGGCGTTTGTTTATACTTTTAGAAAATAAATGTACATTACATTTGGGATAAGATGGGTATAAAAAAACCTCGATATATCATGGGTCTCCAAATCCCAAAAGTTGCTTCTCGCCAACATAACAACTTGTAAGCTTATGGATTAGTCCAAACTCTGTATTTTTTAACTGTAAAGGTTACCGTTCCATGACATTTTCTCAGGGCAATTAATTAATTATTAAATGAATAACAAAATTTACCTTTAAGAATAAAATGGGCGTTTTACACTCTACATGTAGTTGTGAATGAATTAATATGAGAAAATCATTTGAACAAAGACAATATTTTAATATTCCAACTAAAATTAACTTTAAATCAAATCATTTCCAAACTATCCTCGATTGATCCACAACAAGGGTATTAATTAGTTCCTCTAGGTTCTCTTGCAATAATTTCTATTTCATTGGTTACAGTTAGTATAAAAGCTGACTGTCTGGACTGGGACCCGACTGATTAATTAATCATTATTAATATTGGCTCTTTGAGAATAATCAGCAATCGTTCTCCGATATTGCCGATATATTTGGAAATAAATTTCAGATTTATTATAAGAATTTTTTATTTATAATTTGAAATTAGTATTGAAATAGGTAGTTATGAATCAAGAGGAAATTGAGTCGTAATTAATTGCTAATACGATCAAATAATTTGCTATAGGTTAGGATTTGTAGTTCTCATTCATGTATTAATTATGTTATTGTTAAAAACTAATTGATGTATGAATAAATAGTGTTGGATAGTTTCAATATTAATAATGGCTGATCGACTCAGTTTTATAAACTAAAAGTACTTAAACTTAAATGGTTATTTGCCTTTTTGGAAAATGTGCAAAAAAAAACCCTCTCAAAGTTAGACATTTCTTCATGTTATTTTGCAGATTTGTAGCTTAAATTGTCAAAAATTATAACTATATCATATTTTTTAAAAAATAGGCCGACTAATCGGTTATTGTTTCCCCAAATAATATTGGTGATCTCTTGGGTTTTTTCTTTCTTTGTTTGTTTCCATGATATCTCTTGCTAAATGTACAATCGTAGAGTATATTCTACAAAATATTATCATATCTTCCGTTTCAAATCCAGGTGATGAAGGTTACTACAGATAGCGGGTAAACATTTCACACATTTTGTGTGAATCTTTAATGTGTAGTAGTAGTCTATAATTAATAATCAGTTAGTTTAATGAATTAGTGAGAGCTAATTGATACGACTACATTACTCATTAAAGAAGCGATCGAATTGAAGTTTATTTAGAAGCTGAGGTCTTGGAGCTTCTCAACATACTCCTTGATCCTACCTCATGATTATAATCAGCTACTCCACTACTCATCATTGATCTAGCTGAAGGTGCACTCAGACATAGATTCGAGCGTGAATTAAGAAACTTATTCCTCTCGTATGGATTTAAACCATCCACTTTTTCTTTTAAAGCCTCTTCCTCTGCTTTTCGCTTGATAGCTAGGAGCTCAAGCTTACGAGATCGTGAAGAATATATTTTTCTCAAGGATTCACGCTTCTTCTGAAATTTAGTTTCGGGGAGATGGAAGGTTTCTAGTTTTGGAGCTTCTTTCCTTTTCGAACTGGAAGTCTTACTATTCTTTGTATGAGATCTGAAGGAAAGGATACAATATATGTATGCAATATAAACCCATTTATAGAATCTCATTAGATACCTCCTTGTCTCATCCGCGTCCAACCATTCCATCTTAGTATGCATGAAACCTGCTTGTTTACGCTGTTCTCTTTAGGTATTTGTGGATAATATAGTCATTGTTAATCTTTGTTATTAAATAGTACTCTCATTAACTCCTTCAAACTAATCCCAATATCATGTAGAGTTAATTTACTCTATGTATAATGTTAAGTATGAAGATTAACAATACCTATATTCGAGACTCTCCATAAATATTTTTGAACGAATCCCAGCCTCAAAGGGAAGATAATTTTCCCTTACTTCTGACGTATATTTTTGTTTCCTTGCTAATATTGTAGAGGCCGGAGAAATGCATCTTCCAAGTCCCAATTCGGTAGTTGATGTCTGATGAGAGGACATTTTGTCTGTATACTTTACGAAAATTATTTTAGATACGACTATTAGTTTTATTTGATCAATAAAAGGGTTTCCTTGGTTTGTTTTTATTTTTTACTTGTGACTTCTCCTTAATTAAATATGTATCATTTCTATAACAGTTGGATTTATTTCAAATGTTTTAATCAGGAAAAATGAAATTGATCATTCGAGTAGCGGATCGTGTAGACGCTATTATTCTTGATCTGAGACTTTTCTTTGGACTTGGAAGTCCCTAATAATTTTTTTCGAAGAAACAGACGTGTTTTATAGAGAACAAAATAGAGAACATGATTACAGGTAACTACGATCAGCGCAATCATGACTGTGAGGAATGCGATTCCAGGTTTTCTCCAATCCAATATGGGATAAATGAATGGATCTCCATCTAAATTCGTTCCTCCAGCTAAGAAGTATATGATTGAATAGAAGATATACCTGTAATGCATCTGTCTCAGATAATAATAAGATAATTATAGGAATGATGAGCTTCATACCAAGCTCCAAAGAGAAGGGGTTGATAGACATGATAGAGAGTGACGGGGCGCTCAATGATAAATATATCAATAACACAAACGACAGAATTTAATCCATGAACAAAAAGATTAAAATAAGAGTCTTTTGTATCATCGTACGCATATAAGAGAGACCAGTATAGGATAGTAACTGTAAATGCCGATCCAATGGTTATGTTTCCAAGCGTTCCTTTTGCCCTTACCCATAAAGGGATTTTCTCATTGTCCTTGGGGTGCTGAATACTTGCATCGTAAAAGAGGAACGGATTATAATGAATAAACTATGAATATGGTATGTACTAAACAAACCTTATTGGGATATTTTCTCGATTCTTTTTCTCCTTCAAAAAGTATAGAATCGCCAAAATAAACTCGAGAGTAAAATAAATATTCACTAAAGTCATACTCTAGAAGAAACGAAACCATGCAATATAAATTCTTCATTTTTAATTATAGAAAAGATGAGACTCACTTGAATCGTTAAATAAGAAAATATCATCAAGGTAGTCTGAGCATTCCCCAGAGCTCCATTATCTATGAGATGTGCTAAAAAATTAATGATAACAAAAGCCCAGATGAGTAACCTATAAAGCAAATAAAGCCCAGCACTAGTGAGGAAGGGAGAGTGTGGACCCATCCATTCCGACTCAAAAAATGAGGCATATGACCAACTAGAACCCGCATCCTTCACTTTGGAAATTATTTTCTTAGTCCTTACAGTCATGCCCGTGATAAAAGACAAGAAAGAAGAAGACTACACCTAGAAGACTTATAATGTTCCAGAGTTTATTCTTGAAAATGAAACACGTTATAATCTACATACCAATTAAAAGATTAAAAGACAGAAATATCAAACCCTTTTTTTCATCTCGTGATATTCGCCATATTTCTATCTTATCATATAAAACACAAAATCACATAAAAGATAAGAATTTGTGTGCTCAATAAATATATATAATAAGTATTAAAATTGATCAAATGATGTACAAACAAATTTGTACAGGATACAAAATATGAATATATATAACAAATTATATAAAACACATAAATAACTCAGACTAGAATGTATAAATAAAACTAAGATGACCTGGAATAAGCTAGAATTCTAGCCCACGGATGAGCTCTATCATAATAAAACATAATTAACCCATATAAAACCAGGGGTTGAACAATAATGAATACAAATGAGGGAATAAATAATAGGCACCAAGCTGTAACGTAGGCATTAACCTCTTCGTTAAGCGGAGTTGTCTCTAACGACTCATGTTTAATAATGACTTTAATTGAATTTATGAGAGTTGGAAAAGAAAGAAGAAAATTGACAAATGAATGCCACAAAATGGTGATACGTGTCTCTTTCTTGACCTCCTTGTACTGCTTGGAATATTTGAGGACCTGAAGATAAGTGTCTCCACTCTCATCTATTTCCTCGTCCTCCTCCTCATAATTCAGTCTTTCAATCACATCCCAGTCTTTGAATATGCCAGGATAAGTGAGACAATTGAATAAATGAAGTATGCTACCATTGGGGAATTTTTTGAATCGAGGAGAACTAAGGAATTTAATACTCCAGAGGGATGCCAACTGTACGAGAATGGATAAAAGAAATAGAACATAGTAACTCGATAGATTGAGAAGTGTATAGTCAGTTTGTTTCTCCATGGATGTGTTATTTTCTACCCCTAGATCATCATTAAAAGGAATGTTATTTCCTCTGTCAAAGTGAACAGATAAGCCAAAAAATCCCAAAGATGGAGCAAAAAATAAAATGATAGCAAATATTTTGCTACCGAGGGCAAAAGCAGAGAATAAATAAAAAACAAGTTTCGCCAAATCAGGAAAGAATCCCATTTTTGAAGCTGATTCAATTTGTACTCTAGTGAGTACAAGTCGACTAAAATGTATGACAAAGTTCAAGTATAAAACATAGCTAACAGAGTTTTTATGCGCTCCGAAAATCTCAATGACAGGGGATCCAAAGTTTTGCTCAAAGTTGATCGAAATCAATAGTACAACTTGAAGAGCAAAATGAAAAAATGTCTCTGTCGAAGCCTCTAAATGTTTGGACTCTTTCAAGACTTTTCGTATTCCAATTCGCGAAGAGCGATTCTTCTCGAAAGAATTCAATAGATGTAAAAGCTCCGATGAATCACCATTGGATTTGTCTTCAAAATACCGACTCAGATACTTCCATATATCACTTTGAATTCGAACGTTTTCGTATGCAAGTTGAAATCTGGAGACAAAGAGGTAACCCGGAAGAAAGGGAGCTGAAAAAATGCATGACGAGTAAAGAAGTACCTTGACCCAAGTTCTAAACTTTGCTTCTTCGTGGATGCCATAGAGGGAACGATAATTTCGTCCAAAGTATATACCAGAGAGAACAAAGTCTGGAAAAAGTAGTATGAAACCATAAAAAAGCAGAATTTGACCGTCCATTTCCCTCCATGGCACAATTCCATTATGATAGTCGCTCAGTAAGTTCCACAAAAGAAAAAATAATATCCAATCACCAATTAAGTCAATGAAATGGCCAAGAGTCTCGATGATGAGTCCAAGGAATATCTTAGTCACTTTCCACCATTGGCTGAAAAATTGTGAATATATGTATATATTACGACTCAAAGAGAAATGAAGGATATGTACAAACCTATTGAGGATGGAGTAGAGTTTCTTTGGAGTACATTTCAAGTAAAAATTTCTGATAGGAGGTGGCTCCGCATTCCAATAAAATAGGGCAGAGAAATGATAGCCTAAATGGTTTTTTAGACACAAATCCATATGAAGCACACTCTCTTCATGGTAGTGCATTTCCATTTCTCGAAATAAAGAACAGAAAGAAACAATCTTCATTTCGTCACTTTCACAGAGTAAATTAAGTATCTCAAAGAAGGCACGTATATTCTGTAGCCATAACGGAGAGTCATGTATATCTGCAAACAATTCATGGAGTCTTTCTTTATCTAGAGGCTCGGATCCGTCAAGAGCATTGTCTATATAAGCAATGAAATCCAGAACCCTATTTAGTTCATTTCTCTTTGAGTCCTCTGTGACAGGAACAACGCCATCAATTGAAATGGAGTCTCCTTCGTAAGTCTCCTCCACGAAACCAAAAGTCATGATTAATTTTTTCATGCCCATATAGAGAAGTATAACGAATGGAATCCCAATGGCAAGTATTGAAAATGTCCATTGAATCGCATTTAAGCCAAAAAGAGTAAAGTCCGTTGACTCTGTCGATGAATTTGAGGATCCATAATAGATGCAATTGTTTTCGTCACTCCGGTCGAGACAATCGTAGACTCGATCACAGTCAGTCACATTTTTAACGCAAAGTAAGGTCATTTTGTTGATAGTTAAGACTCTTCATTAATTATAACTTATACATTATTAAATATTATATTCTAATTCAGGGTAGGGATAAATCCTAGACTGAGTTCTTTGGAAATTTATCTATTGTGTTTCTTCCTCCTTCTAGCCGGTTTTCGAGCTCTTCCAGGTACTCATTCTCGTTTTCTTTTCTCAATCCTACTACTTCTTATCACTTATCAGTTCTTTGTTGTTTGCATTCATTAAGCTCTATTCATTTGTAATAAATACAAAGGCGTGCTGCCCGGCCGGGACATATAGACTGAGTAATTATAAGTTCTAAGTATACTATTTATAAATTATAATAATTAGTATATAATGAGTCAACCGATAAGCTCCCGCTACTGCTTATCAAAAGGTCAATTATGTTTGTCTTTTTGCAATGGTGAGTATAGTACTTGAACATTTTATAAAATATTACAAATGTATAGCTACGATATTCATAAAATATGATATGAATACAGTAAACTTAGTTCATGTCCACTATTATATGTACGTTAGCAATTTAGAAATCATTTTTATTGGATAATTATTAATTTGTATTACTATATGAACATAATATATATATATGTAATATACTTTATAAAAATATAAGCGGATTGTATGCCCCAATCTCGCACGAAAGAAACACTCATCTTGTCTATTGACTATATACACATCGTTGCCCCCTCAACAGTCCGGCATGGTTCCTGGAGGTATGATTTTGAAAAGTAGTTGACTCCACTGTGTTAATTTATCAATAAATGGAAGTTTCAACTTGTATCTGACAAATGGAAGGTAAATGAATCCACCAAGAGCCATGAAGAGAGCAGAGTAAATATATTCGACTCTAGGATCATTCACGATAGGAGCAAGGACTAGATAAATAGACATAATAAGAACGATAATGGGTATGGCTAGAGGGACCTTGTATGGACGAGGTAGATTTGGTCGATTTCTCCGAAGTATCAATAGAGCCAACATGGACATTCCATAGAAGATCCAGACAGTAAAGGAGAAAAAATCAATGAGTGACTCAATGTCTCCGCTCACTATCATAATTATGGCTACTAATGCATGAAAGAGTAGAGCAGGTGCGGGAGTAAGAACGTCCTTATGTACGAAAGATAGAACGTCCACCAAGTGACCTTCTCGACTCGCAACATAGCAAAGTCTTCCAGCTGCAAAAATAGTACCGTTGGCTGATCCAAATGTTGAGACAGCAACTGAGAGAGGCATAAGAAATGCAAATGCACCAAGTATACGATTTCCAAAGGTAACCGCCACAGCATCTGATATGAGCATTTCAGAGGGCGACATTACACTCAAATATGAGATGTTCACGAGAAGATAGCAGATAGTGACCATGGGTATTGCAATTATAATGGATAAGGGTAAATTTCGTTTGGGGTTTATGATTTCCTCGGTTACATAATTCAAATTATTCCACCCATCATAGGCCCATAACCCAGAGTAAAACGCAGTTGCAAGAGCTCCAACACTAGGAACTCTTTTATATTCTTCTTGAGTAGATAGAAATCCAGATGCTGCTGCACCACTTGTTGAAATTATCTTCCACATCCCCCCGCCGACAATGATTGCAATAGCAGCCAATTTACAGAAACAGAAAAAGTTTTGAACCGCAGTGGCTAGACGTACGCTGAGACAGTTAACAAGGGTTACGACTGCAACCGTAACAACACCAACAAGTTTTAGTGTAGTATTCGAAGGAGGGCACTCCTCAGTGAATGCTTCCACGACATATTCCCCAAAACTTAAGCATATGATTGCTAATTGACTCGGCTTTATAATCATTGTAGATACCCAACTAAACATGTAGGCTGGAAAAGGGCCAAAAGCCAACATAAAGTACGCGTATTCTGCGCCTGAGGATGTAATCATTGTACCCAATTCAGCGTATGCCAGAGCTCCGAGCATACTCACAACTCCACATAACCCCCAGACGCAGAGAGAGTAGGGAACACTCCCAGTTCGTTCGAGTAGTCCTGTGGGAGAAACAAAGATACCCGATCCAATCATTGTTCCCACGATGAGGGCAATCCCAGAGAATAAGTCCACTCTTCTTTTAAGCCCTGGTTTTTCGCCATCAGATGACTCTCCACATCCCCCACATTCATCTTCTGCAGCTGAACATCCTGAGTCAATGGTTTGTGGAGCTGTAGATGATTCGTCTCGAAAAGATATTCGCTTTGTTAATGACATTCTTTTGGAGGTTGACTATCAAATATTCATGTTGTTCATCAATGTCCTTAATCGTGTGTGTTTGTGAGTGTGTGTTCTGCTCCTTTGCATAGACGTACTTAAATTTGCCCTTCTTTTTAGAAAGCCATTACATTTTTAGAAGAGGAGTAAGAGGTATGCGTACTATAACTATAAGAATATAGACTCACGGCAAAGGAGAAGCAAAAGAGCTTCTTCTTTCCCTTCTCAGCATTTCTATAAATGCTTTAATTAATTTAATGAATAGTATCGGATTTCTCATCAGTAATATGTAGATGTAAAATGCTCTATGTGTTGTGAGATGAGTGTAATCCTCTCATATAAAATGCAAGCATAGATTTATTCAAAAATGCAAGAATACCTATATACTAATCACAAGGCGGCCATATCTAACCTAGATACCTTGTTTCCAAGTTTCTCCATTATTTATTAAAGTAATAACTCACAATATTTTCTACAAAAATTATAATTCATAGCCAATGGATTCTATGGAATAAGAATTAGTATAATTCCCCTATTCTAATGCATAGCTATATTCGAATTAATATATTGTTGTACATACAAACAAGGCAGTTTCTTCTCATGCATGCAACAAGAGTATCGATATATTATTTCTTAAATATTTTATTAGTATTTGTATGTACATTGATATTAGAGTTATTTTATTAAATAAAGCTGAAATCCTGGCCCTTATTTACTTATTGTATGGTTTTTGGAGGAACAAAAAGAAAAGGAGAATCAAGAGCTCATGACTGGCTCACCTCATCCTTTTGGTGTTCCGGAGGAATTCCCTAGTATCCCTCCAAAACAGATAGAGAGCTCTCATCAACTGAGAATTGATTATCAAAGTAACAAGGTAGGAATACTACATAAGTCATAACTCTAGCTCGAGTCCCTCTCTCTTTTGATCACCCTGTTCTTTGTAGAAACGCTCAATTGTTGATATCTTCGATGAGAGAGTTCTGAGTGCAGTTCGATCCTACGTGACACAAACATCCCTCCTCACAGATGAAAACCTCACTTACCAAGCCTCCCTCGTTCAAAAGCTATTTAATTTACAAAAAGAGTTTCTAAGGAATGCCTCAGACTCATATAGCGTACCTAATGCCTCTGGAAGTGGACCTCGACAAGCGGATCTCATCAATAAAATAAGAGTACCTAAAATGTACCCTACACGATACAAAGCCCTCTATGAATTGATACGAAGCACTATTTCCGCTGCAGGATGGATTATCAAGGACTCCAAGCCCGTGGAATTCCTACAAAAACAAAGGTGTTTTGAAATTGTCATTGAGGAAGGTGAGCCAGGGGTGCCTCAATTAGAATGGATAAATTCCTGGCATTGCGTCCTCCTTCACCTTGAGAAATTTGTTGAGGAATTCTATCCAAATGGCTTAGTGTGGGAAAAGGGGTCCACAGGCTCTTCCCGCGTGCCTTGAGTGGGTATTTTAAAACTGTAAGTTCAGCCTATCCCATCACTTTTGCAATGATATTTATATGAGTATGTACATATAATTATTTACAATATCAAGAGCGTAAGTCACATTTCCTTGTTGGGACTATGTACAGTAAAAACCCAGTTTTTTAAATTGACGATTTAAAAAAAAAAAAAAAAAAAAAAAAATTATAATACCATTATTATAAAGTTTAAATAAGTGATAACTTCCATTCTATGGGTTATGTGGGTACAACAGTATCATTCTTTTATAAGAGTAATGTATTTCATTCTTTTAAATAAGAAATAATTATAATGAGTCATATTTTTTTTTATCAATCAATTAAATGCACTGACAAGTAATATAGAAAGAAAGAAAGAATAAAGTAACTACATACTCGTCGTTTGAGATCGGGTAATTATTATTAAAATAGCAACTCTCTGCACTACTGCAGTCGGTTTAAATTAACTAAAAGCTCTTCACACCAAAATAGAATAATATTAAGCAATCAGTTGAATATGGGTCACTACTCACTGATGGGGGGTTGACTTCAAACTTTGTAGAAAAAATAAACTCTGGATACTTTGCAAGAATCAGAACTGGAATACCAGCTAGGCACGCACATCCGGTATTCCACAAGCTGTCTCTACACTCGGATAAGCCGAATAAAGTATTAATTAGACCCCACTCATGTGACAGCCCGAGGAACAACAGCCATTAGCTAGCAAGTTAATTAATTAACTAGAAAAAGGGAAATAAAAGTGTCTCAAATGAGTATTCATGTTTCAAGTTTTTATTTCAAGACAAAATGGATAAAGAGAGAGAGAGAGAGATGACTTCAAATACATAAGATGATGATAGATTAATACACTTGGTAGAGTGTATAAAATGAAACGCAAAAATATCCAAATTTATATTTTGTACAAAGATTTCGTTCTTTTTCCATTTTTATTTTTTTGAGATAATTAACTATTGAAGATTGTGACTCGTGGAAATTGTCTCTTACTAAGAATCTAATTGTATATATGTACATATAGATTAAGAGATATTTTTTTAAATCATTCTTGTTGTTTCTAAAGGGCCTTATTAGCAGTCGTAAGGAGCACAACCGCTTCTTAATATTTAAAAAAAAAAAAGAAAAAAAAAGTATTATAAGATTCAAACATTTAACTTAATTACTATTACACTTTTGGTAAAAAAGAAAGAAAATAATAATAATAATAATAATAGAGGAGGAGGAGGAGGGGGGGAAATAGATGACATGACATCTTTGGTGTAGTGAAGATACATAATGGTGGCGGCGTCAAGGTTTCACTACAACATGAATTAAGACGTTTCAGAAGAAGGGGGTGGAGGAGGACCCTCACTACTACCGCTATTCCCATTCTTATTATGAACCTTATTTTTACCTTTGGGGGGTAGTTTTTCCATTCCCAGTACCTTGTTAATTTGACGATAAGTAATTAGGCGAATGAAATACTGAGCACTATGAGTTAAATCCTCTCTTTGTTGAGGAGTCAAATATTCAGATACATCGATGTCTTCTTTCTCACAAGGATCCTTTAACCCTGATCCTCCGTTGAGAAAAATACCTGAACTGATCACCTATTTTAATAATAGCAATAATAATAATTATTATTATCATAAATGAGAAGTAATTAAAAGACTGAAGAAGAAATAAAAGGAACATACTTCCAAGACTCTTAGAAGAGAGCTAGCTGGACTCAGAGGCTGATGAGCAGAAAATAAGGACCTTTCAACCAGTAACTCTATTACCCAATTTGAGAGACAAGACCATGAAGGATCCCGACGTGACATTTCCTTAATTATCCGTATGCATTCTACACAAGATGGAAGGCCAGAAGCCATGGAGGCAAACCAATTACTCCTCCGAAGCTCAACAAGGGCTGCCTCCACTTTTAAACTATTGAGATATTCTTTTTCTTCTATTTGAACACCGTTCATCACGTCTTCCTCTGCAGTTGTTTCTTTTTCAGGAGACTTGACTTTAGATGAGGTGAGTGTAACTTTTGTGACATAGGACGACCTATCATCTCCTCCTTCCTCTTCCTCCTCTTCTTTACATGATGGCGAATAGGATACCTTGAATCCAGCTTCTTCTTCAGAAACTAGTAGTTTATACGCATTTGGAAAATGCAGTTCTTTTAATTTTAAAGTCATAGCATTCGAGAGTTTTAAAAGATCATCTATCGTGGGCATTTCTTTGCACATTATAACTAAATCCACAGATCGATCAGAGGATAAAAGAAGTCCTTTTGCTAAATCTCCTATTCTAGCTACTCCCAATATGTCTCTATACTCCTCTTTATCCTCATCAGACACTTCATTGCACCCCTTGGCTTCTTTGGCATTGATCTCGGCTAACGCATCACTACAAGATCTCAAAGACTCTTCAACTTGCGTCACAAGTTTGAGTATATGGTCCAACTCCTCATCCTTGGGATAAATATTCTTATGCTTGGTTATTACGTAGTGATCATCCACGCTCATTTTACCGCGGAATCCAAAGGGTACGTAGGGTGGCATGGGGCTAAAAGGAGGCATAGTCGGACTAAGTACGCCGTGACCTCCATATTTCTTGGAAAAGGAAGTTGCCTTTTTCCTCTTCTTGTGATGACTCTGAGTCGAGGAGTTAGGATCCTGGACAAGGGATGAGGAGTTGATGGCATTCAATGAGTTGTTTTTATCCGTTTTCCTTTTGCGATTGTTGCCGGATGGGGCTTCCGGAGGTAAATTATCCGGATTCAGACTATCTTTTATTGCACGTGCAGCAGCAGTTTTAGCCTCTTTTTTGGAGCGACCTGAAAAAGAAGAATCAAGGATGACAAGATCCCATCAAAAAAACAATGGCAAGTCCTCCTTACCTTTCCCTTCCGCCGTTATTTTCATAAACGTACAGCGCCAAACAAATGTCTTCATGTGAGGAGGCCCATCTTCTACGACTTGGTTGAATACCGGCGCAGGGAGCTTCCGCTGAGTACTCAATTTGAAGAGGTAATCCAAAGGATTCGCCGCTCCTGTCACGACACTCATCCTAAAAGTCATCAGAGAAATAAACGACGCTTAACATGGCATTTACTACAACACTCCTCCTTCCTCCATGGAGTCCATCATTACCTTTAACTTCAAACGTGCAGCTATTCGAGGATCCGTCCTTTGTGGGAAGCTCAAGAAGAGAATTTAAAAGATTTTTTCCGGCGTCAACCCCTTCTCGTTCCTTTAAGTCAGAGATAGCTAAATCAATCTAGTTTTTCTAGCTCTATGTATTATTAATAGCCTCTGGCAGGGATCCCAAGTCTTTGTACAAAACTTCTTTTAGCAACTTCATCTGCAGCAGCAGCAGCTACTGGCCACTTTGGGATTTCATAATAAACGATCAACTACAATCACAACCACTTTTATATCTCATGTCACGTGATAAGATATTGTACTAAAAAAAAAGAAAATACATACAGCATTTGGTGTTGGTACTCGTCCTCTTTTCTGATTCCGAGCCTGAGGAAGAAGAAGAAGAAAGGGGAAGAAGCTTGGTTCGTTTTACAGTAGAACTAATCCCCTCTCTTATTTATTTGACACTCAGTCAATTACATATATAAATATAATATATTTAGTAGATCATATTCAATCATAGTATTGGAGTGCATAAATAAAAGTACCTACATATTATACGACCTATTATAAGTAACGACTTGAAATACTAATAATTACTATCCAAGTATTATTAATTGTTCACGCCTCATGATCCATTGACTCATTAACTAAGGGGAATGGAGAAGTTGTTGCAAGGGAAATTAGTGGAGGATGCAGTGTTTTTAAAGCATGTAAATCCCTCATTTCGATTCATTAAACTTTTTTTCTTTTACGCTCTCTTGTCTTCTAGGTTCCTCTACTCCAGAAATCATTATCTGGAGAATGGGGATATGTTTATGAAGAGCTGATTGACTTGAGTTACTCAGGAGGTCCCAAAGCGAATCGGTTCATGAGCTATTTCTACAGTAAGGCCTTGAGTCTGACTGACAATAAAGTCCGTATCCTAAAAATTATTCATAAGCTTGCATTCCATGGCTCAAGAGCATTTAGGGACCTTTGGAGAGAGTCCTGCTACGATGAAATTCTTCGGGAGTACTCCAACTCGGGTGGAGAATCCCAAAAGCTCTCCAAAGTAAAAATATAGAGAGACACGATCTCCATTTGTTATCATTTCTTTCTGTAGGATATTCGGGAATATATTTTTTCTAATGAAGTTGTAAACAAAGACGCTGATGAGTCCTTGGAGGAAGTACCTCCAAGACTGAGTCACAACTACTCTGGTCATGGCTCAAGTAGTGTTAAAGACAAAAAATATGACGGTTTCGGCAATGATTCAATGATAAATAAAGGTAGAACAGTAACCCAGAATCCAATGAGCAACCATTCATTCCTCTCTTTTTTTATATAATATTAGAGAGTTGGACGGACAAAATACGTGATTTAGTGGAAGAGTCACTCGTATTTACGAATGAAAAATCGAGAATTATTGAAGAGTGTCTTTCCTCAGAGTCTCCTGGAGACTATGTTCCCGTCAACATTCCTCAAATATCTTCCGCATTAGCTTCTTCCAGTCCTGATCACAAGATATTACAGAAATCCTTTCCAACTCATAAAGCTCATATAAAAGGTAGAGCCGGAGGAGGTTGGGAATCGGATGATGAGGAAGAAAATATTGAAGAGAGAATAGAAGAGACGTCCAAGATTGCATTAAATATGTCAGCATCTGAGTTGGTTGTTGAGATGAGGTAAGAAGTGTGTTTTATCTACGTACAATGTATATACCTAGTTTGTAGTAACTATGGAAAAATTATTTTTAGAGAGGACATGATAGTCGATGAAAACACTGAGACCTCTCTGGAGTCCTTGGAAAGCAAGGAAATCAATTCATTCTGTGATATAGAGAAACCCCTTAAATCCTATAAAGAAGCTGATGAAGTTGTTCAAAAGTAAGTGATAAATATGTAGTTAATTAGAGGTTAAGAAGTCCTTTTCTTTTAATTTCAGAATCAGGGAATTTAACATCCTTACCACTCTCTCTGTGTTAAAATCAAAGCTCACATCCGAGGCGTCCAATGAGCAACAATTACATCGTACACTCATCATTATTGAACTGCTTCTTACTCTTAATCTTCTACGTCCAAGTATTTATAAAGATGCCCTTAGTGAGCCCTTAGTCAAGCTCTCCAAGAAGTTCGAATCCCTTAAGTTCAAAGCTCAAAAAATAAACCTCTGGATTGAAGCACTTTTACTCTAGAATTATATGTTTTTTGTTGTTTTTTTTTATTAAAAAAATATGTTAAAACCTATGAGATATATAACGATAACATGTAATACTAAAACTTGCATGAGTATCCTTTAAATATATATATGAAAAACAAAAACATAATGATCTAAGATTTTACTCAATCAGTATCATGCTCATTAGAGCTCTTCTTTTTTCCCTCCGCCGGAACAAACATTAGAGCAGAGTTGAGACTCTAAATTTTCAGCATTCTCAACTGCGTATAACTTCATGATTTCGTCGTCAGAGTCTTCAATGATACTCTGGCACTATGAGATTAAAAAAAAGAAGATAAATAATGAAATTAGACACAATTAAAAGATATATCCTACATGGAATGTGAGCTTTCGATTGAGTTCATCATCAGGAAGAACATCAAAATTGCTAAAATTGGGATTCATGTTTCCTTTCGGAGTAGTCAGAGGGATAACTGCCAGCTTTCCAGTAGACTTTTCAGTTGCTTGAGCGTAGTCGCTGAACCGATCACATATTTTATCAATCATTTCATACAAACTCTCCTGGGATCGGGCATATGGAATCTGTAGGTTTAAAAGATAAGATGAAAGGAGTGAAATTTGAAATAATGATATTCATTAATATTAATACTATATAATAAAAAAAAAACTAGAGATAGAACATACAATCGTCTTTCCTTGTCTACCACTTGAGTCTACTCGAAAAGTTCCTGTTTCTGTTTTTTTATTGGGATCAATCCCAGCAATATATCCGTCAATTTCATCACTGAGTGCCCTACAAACCAAACACTTGAGCTCTCCACTAGGAATTGTTTTTTTACTTCCCTTCTTCTTTTTCTTTTTGGCCTCTGTGAAATGATTCAGGGAAAGGATAATAAAGAACACAAAAAGAACTCGAGTCTTCATTTCTTGAAGTCCCTAGAATCACAGAAAAGATTACCGGATCACCCCGCCAGAAGAAATAACTATTATGCTGTGTACATATAATTTGTACCAAAAGAAATCAGTATATCAATGCCGCCAAGACAATCATTGCGGGCTTACGATGATTTCACTTCTTTTCATTGGTTCCTCGTCACTTGCCTGCTGTACGTATTAATTTATAAATATCAACAGCTTGTTACATTATATTGCCGGACTAGCTAGCCTAATAAGTGGAACCAAATGGTTAGTATTGAAAACGCACTGCTCGTTTTGATGAAAGAGCGACTACTACATCTTAATTACATTTGATACTTAAATAATGAATCCATTCTCAACGACAATAAAAATTTATATGCATTAACATTATGTATACATTGACATTTATTAATTAGTACTGACCACAACAATCATTATTTAACATTCACTGAAATACGTTTTATAAGACATTGCTATTACTCGTCGTTTTTATTTCTTTTTGCAAAGCATTTGGCAACAGTATGTGCAAAGTAAATTGTATAGCACCAGGATACAAATCTCAAAGGTCCAACACAAAATGTTTGTATAAACATGGTACCAAAAGAAACAGGACTCATTCCAAAAGTAATGCAACGAATTAACCATCCATCTATTCCAATGGATGAAAGAAAAACACCGTCCAATGTATCATCCACGATCCCTTTAGCAACAGTTTCAGGTTGAAATAGTCCTGCTGTTTCTGATAAAAGTTTAGTCTCTAGGGGTTTTGATTTGTTTTCCTCTGCGAAAGAAGGAGTATCTGTATCAGGAGGCAGATTTAAAGTGACACTTATACCATAGGGACGAACTTCCATTTCCAAAGACTCTGCAAATCCCCTTAGTGCAAATTTTGATGCAGAGTAAGCTGTGAAGCCATAGAGACCCATTACTCCTGCTACGGAGGAAATAAGAGTTATGCGAGATGGAATTTCCTTATTTTCTTTTTTTAAATGAGGCAAAACCACCTTAGTTACGTTTACAGTTCCAAAGTAATTAATGTTCATCATACACTTATAGTCTTTGATAGAAGTGTCCTCCACAGTGCCTGCCATCGAGGATCCAGCGCAATGAATCACCATTCTAAAGTATATAAAAAATAATTAATTAAAAGCAATTATCTATTATAATGTACATCAGAATCAAACCGAAGGTCTCCTCCCTCTCGAATTGTTTCCTCAAAAATTTGTTGAATCCCCGATAGTTCTCCCGTAACATCCACGGAAAATATGTTGACTCTTCCTCCCGTTTCTTTGATAATTTCTTCCCTTGCATCCTCAAGCTTTTCTTTGTTTCGTGCCCATAAAGTTACCAGACTAGTTCCTCTTTTCAAAACTTCTTTTGCAGTTGCTTTTCCGATCCCGGAGGACCCACCAGTAATCAACACATGTGAATAAGGTACTGATGAAGTTGCCTTTTTCCTCCTAATGTAGAGTCCAGAGGTAATTATCACGAGAATAATACCGAACAGTTTAGACAACCAATGACATTCACACTCCATGTTATTGTCCTCACTTCAACTTATAACAGCTGTATGTGATTTCGATACATATCATATCATGACGCCTTTAATATTTTAAGGCCGGTGTAAATGATGTCTAGATGACTATGCTAAGCAATTGTTAATTCCTTTAACCCACCCACGCCATTCACTGATGGAAGTATGACCCGGGATAGGTCAAATAAACAAATGAAACGAAATATTTTAGTCTTGATATCTTTTATTAGAAAATGCCTTTCATTAATAGAATAAGCTTACACTAAATATAAGTTTTTAGAATCTTTGGATAAATACAATGACCCCAAATGTCGTGAGACACTCGAATCCGCCCCAACTGAATGAAAATAATTTACTTTTAATTCCTAGAAACACAAAGTACAAATTTTGGGGTATGTACATAAAAAAGGAGAAAAATTAGTTTTATTCCATTAATAGAACAGAGATCTTGATAAATTAGAAGAGCTAATAAGAATTTGAGTTGATAATTTAATCAACTTCCTCCATTCTGCTGGCATCTTCAGCGTCACCTTCTAGAGGAGGCATCTCCTCGTCGGCAACTACATCTCCAAGGTCAGCATCATCGTCTTCATCGATACCCAAACCAAGTTTGACCATTCTGTGGATCCGTTGAGAGAAAACAGCGGGGTCTTCGAGAGTGAATCCAGAGCTGAGGAGAGCAGTTTCGAAGAGCAAAAGAACAAGATCCTTGACAGATTTATCATTCTTATCGGCATCTGCCTTCAAGCGGAGTGACTCAACAATTGAGTTGTCAGGATTGATTTCGAGATGCTTCTTAGCGGCCATGTAACCTACGGTTGAGTTGTCACGGAGGGCTTGGGCCTTCATGATTCTCTCCATATTGGCAGTCCAACCATATTGAGATGTGACAATACAGCAAGGAGAATTTACCAATCGGTTAGAAACTACAACTTTTTCAACCTTCTTGTCTAGGATATCCTTGATTATTTTGCAGAGGGGTTCGAACTTGGTTTTGTCTTCCTCAAACTTCAACTTTTCTGCCTCATCCTCGGGCAATTCAAGACCTTCCTTGCAGACCGACACAAGCTCTTTTCCATCATAGTTCTTCAACTGTTGAACAACATACTCATCAATTGGCTCTACCATGTAGACGACCTCAAGTCCTCTCTTCTTTAGTCTCTCAACGAAGGCAGATTGGGAAACAACTTCCTTGCTCTCACCAGTGATGTAGTAGATGCATTTTTGGTTTTCCTTCATACGCCCAACATACTCCTTAAAGGAGCACATAACGTCACCGGAGGCTGAAGTATAGTATCTCAACATTTGACTCAACTTGGTTCTGTTGGTGGCGTCCTCATGGATACCCAACTTCAAATTCTTTCCGAATTGAGAGTAGAAAGTAGTGAAGTTATCTTTGTCGTCCATGAGATTGGTCATCAATTCCATGCATTTCTTGACCAAATTCTTACGAATGACCTTTAAGATCTTATTTTGTTGGAGAGTTTCACGAGAGATGTTCAATGGAAGATCCTCAGAGTCGACTATGCCCTTAATGAATCCAAGATAGTCTGGGATGAGTTCCTCGCATTTCTCCATGATGAAGACTCTTCTGACATAGAGCTTGATGTTATTTTTATTTCTGTTGCCCTCAAAGAGATCAAAGGGAGCCCTCTTTGGAACGAAGAGAAGGGCACGGAATTCAAGTTGACCCTCAACAGAGAAGTGGGAAACGGCAAGGTGGTTCTCCCAATCATTAGTCATAGATTTGTAGAACTCGGCGTATTCTTCTTGGGTGATGTCATCAGGATTACGGGTCCAGATGGGCTTGTACTTGTTGAGCTCTTCATCCACAGTGTATTTTTCCTATATTTATAAAAAAGAAAAAAAATCAAATTAAAAAATGTTACCGAAGCTCAGGTATTGCATAATCAGTTAAAAAATCAGTTTGAGTGGGTGATGAAAATTGTCCTCAAGGGAAATCAAGAGTTAAATATAAATTTTTTCATCATAACAAAAAAGATGCATCATGAGAAAAGGGCCTTTCGTACCTTAACTGTCTTCTTCTTTTTCTTATCTTTTTTGTCAGCATCTTCATCTTCACCAACATCCTCAACTTTGGGCTCAGTGGACTCTTCCTCATCCTCTTTCTTCTCATCTTCAGCCTCATCGTCGGAGATTTCCTTTTCACGCTCTTTTTCGACGAGCAATTTGATGGGATAACCAATAAACTGTGAGTGTTTCTTAACGATATCCTTGACGCTGGTTTCCGTCAAGAAGTCGGTTTGATCCTCCTTCATGTGAAGAACGATCTTGGTTCCACGTGATAGTTGCTCACCATCCTTGTCTTCTCTAATGGTGAAGGATCCACCGGCAGAGGACTCCCAAATGTATTGGCTGTCATCATTGTGTTTGGATGTGACGACAACACGATCAGCGACGAGGTATGAGGAGTAGAATCCCACACCAAATTGACCAATCATGGAAATATCAGCACCAGCCTGAAGAGCCTCCATGAATGCCTTGGTTCCGGACTTGGCAATGGTACCTGCACACAAAGAGAGAAACAGATAAAATAAGAGGCCCTTAGGGGAGGAGGGAGTGCCCGAGTTACATACCCAAGTTGTTGACGAGATCGGCCTTAGCCATTCCCACTCCAGTATCGATGATGGTGAGTGTGTTGTTTTGAGTGTCGGGAATGATCTTAATGTAGAGTTCCTTCTCGGCCTCCAATTTCTGGGGGTCAGTGAGAGACTCATATCGAATCTTATCGAGAGCATCGGAGGAGTTGGAGATCAATTCACGAAGGAAGATTTCTTTGTTAGAGTAAAAAGTGTTGATGATCAAGCTCATCAACTGAGCAATCTCGGCCTGGAAGGCGAAGGTCTCCACTTTGTCATCGGCAGTCATCTTGGACAGTGCTTGATACGTTACGCGTCGCAAATTACTTTAATGAGAAACGATTCAACCGAATGCTTTCGGGGCAATGTGCTTTTTAAGACTAAACTCTAAACCCCTAGTACTCCTTCTTTTATAATATATTTTCTTCTTTTGCCTTCTGTAACGTTCGAGAAACACGGAGAAAATTCTAGAATTGCTCAATAAGCAGGTAAAACGAGGAAAGCGTCCTCTAGAAAATCATATGAATTTCAAACTACATATAGGCAAAAGATGACATTCCGCATAGTGGCGCTAAGTGTCTCTACATATATTGACGAAGAAAGCATTTTCCGGTACTGTATTTATCGTCCTTATCAATACTATTAATGTATAGTATATAATAGAACACCGGCAATATCGATCGTTAAAATACACAGATGATCCTGGATTGTGTTTGAATCTCTAATATAATGGGATCATGAATCCTTGCCTCCTGTATCACTTAATTACACTGACGTAGGTCTGGTCTTAAGCATATTATGAATAGTTTGATAAATATCATTATTCATTATCAATAATGGTGAAATTTCTTTCTTTGTCGAAAAACGAATTATGCTAGGGAAAACAAAGAATTCTCTGGAACATTCGTTATAATTGATTCGATTTATTATTGGAGGCTCTTTCCGGAATTATTTGATCTCCTTGAGTAATGAATTTTAATTAAAATGAGGGTATGAACTAAAGCAAACGGTGGAAAAAATGGGAGAGAGGATTCCATTTATGTATTTTATATCTTATAGACTTATAATACGTTTCATCAAGTTCTATGTATTCTAATTTATTGGCCTTATTTGCGCATCATTTTTATACAAATCATAACTTCTCTCCTTAATGGCAATACTCATTCCAATTACAATCATACCCCTTCAGAAAAAACACACTGCTCTTTGAGGGAGTAGCCAGCACGTAAATTACAATTTTTAATAGTGTATAGTCATACAAATTTACTATACGAGCATATATACAGTGTTATACATACATACATACATACATACATCGGATACCCCAAGTTCAGGTTTATAGCAAACGTTCATAAAAACAATATAGTGCCTAGTCATGAATTTTGAAAGGCTATAGAACATACACTTATACTTATAATATTATCATGAATTGAAATATCCCATATTGTAATTGTGTGGAAATCACATACAAAAAAAAGAAGAATTTTTCAAGTAGTTGTCCTACATCGTTCAATCACGAAGCATTGGAAGTTGTGAGAATCCGTGTCTAAATTCTTCCGTTGATTTTTTTATTGCTTGTTTATTTATCAGCTAATTCCTACGTACCTCACAGACAGCTAGCAAGCTTTCCTTCATGTTGCTTTTATCTCGAGTGTTGAAGCGCGGAGTGTCTCAATTCCAGGTAATTTGAATAATCTAAAAGACTAAAGGGGATAGATCTATTATGAGTAGATTAGAAATCCTGGGTCTCTACAAGTCTCTTCACCGAACTGCTAGGATTGTTTTTAAGGGAGATGTCGTCACGACACAAGCTGCACTTGGAGAGATCCGTTCCAAGTTTAGAGAAGAAATGAGGGGACCAGAAACGATAAAGAAAGCCTTTCAAGGAGGAGTTGAAGCTGAGATTGTTCTGAGAAAAGGTGTTCTTCAATTAGAAGAAGAAAGAGATTCTCAAGTGTTTAAGGCCAATATTCGTCCAGAGTTTGAACTGGAGGATAATATACTCTTTCGAAGTGACATTACACCGGAGGAATATCATAAGTCCATTAAGACATCCAAAAGGAAAAAGAAATAGTTTCCGTCTTTTCCTCATAAATGTTCAACTTCATCCAGTTATTTTCGTGTAGGTTCTTATTCATTCATGGTCATTCGAACATGAGATTCGGTGATTCCATAATATGGTATATAGTCAATAGTTAACTTATTTTTATAAACATTAATTTTTGTGTTATCTTCTTTATAATGGGGGATTCTAAACAAGAAATACTCATTTAAAAAAAAATATATATATTTGTAGTCGATTAATCATTTTTGGAGTAAAAAATGCTGTTCAACTATCTTCAATTAGGAATATATATTTTCCCAATATCTTGACCTAACTTTAAATTTAATATACCCAGTGTATTCATTATTCGTTTTTTTTTTCTCTTGACTGAATTTCCACCGTTTATAGGCATTAAATTGTGTTTCATAAGTCTTCCAGTATACAATTAATTGACACGAAAACACTTTCATTACGCCATTTAACTTTTTTAAACTACTGGACCTAGTCCGAGTGATATATGTACCAATACCGTACAAAACTAAGAGAATTTAAATATGTATTGAAAACTTAGAAGACAATATTCTTCTTTTAAATATTTTTATAGATTAAAAGTCCTATTAATTATTGATACACATTATTTTTATTATGGCACGTACGTACGCGGATTAAACAAAGATTCAAAAATGATGATGGCGGAGATCAGCTGTACTTGACTCCATTTTTTCTACCTAATTCATTTTTCCCGCTGTTTATTATTTCTATTTTATGTTAAGTTTAGCTTAATAGATGGCGTTGCCTACTCTGTTTTTATTCGAGGGAGAGATTCGTCTAATCCCTGATACGATTAGCCATTAGGGAATTATGAGCTTGAGTAGTAGTGAAGAGTTAGCTAATGATGTTCACGGTAGTTCACGCCTTCCATGCTTGCTTTGTGGATGTGGAATGCCATCTAAAGGACTCCGGCACCATATTCGTGAGCGACACAATGTGACAGAACCAGGGATATTTGACCTCTTGCTGTATGGAGATGATTCAAAGTTGCGGACATTGCGGAAATACCGTTGCAAGACCTGTGGATTTTCCAATCAAGAGGAATCATTTGTTCTAAGTCCTCATCGAAGCCATTCTTCTAAAGACGGAGGATTTAAGAGTGAAGTCCTTTGTCTGATCCCTGTCTTAAAGCGCATTTCTAAGCCCTCTCCTGACTATGAGTGTGGAGAACAGGTTATTGTGAAACTCAAGTTTTTCCCATGGTGGCCTGCAATTCTTTTGCAACCACCAGGACATCTAGATGATCTCAAATCGCACTATGATCCTATCAAACGTAAATATCATGTTGGTTACTTTTCTGACAAACGAATGCTCCGAGGTTGGGTTCCAGAATGTGATATTCAACCATTTTCCTCTGTTCGTAGTAAGCCGGGATCCAATCGTAGAGATTATAAAGCTGCCATGTCTTGGGCGGATCATTGCGAACCGTGGAGTAACGAGAAAAGAAGGCTGAAATTTTGTTTTACGTCGATATCATGAACTTTTGAATTTGTTTAGCTAATCATTTCATATCTAATGATGTCTATATTTTCCTCCCTTTAGATAGGTTTATATATATACCGATAACCTTATACTCTAAATCAAGTCAAGTATTTGTCCATTTGAATTTGAGTTAAATTGAACTGTATTTGTACATTTTTATAAATAGGAATAAATTATAATTGTAATTATTCTTGTGCTCGATTTATACTATTATGTAAATATTATATTATGTTTCTTAGATGTCTGGTTTGGGGAATAAAATTGTTCTCATTACTGGAGCAAGTGGTGGAATTGGAGAGGGGACTGCCCTTCATTTTGCATCACTTGGAAGTAAATTATCCTTAGTTGCGAGGCGCAAAGAGGAACTTGAAAGAGTTTCTGAGGCATGCAAAGCCAAGGGGGCTCAAGACGTTTTCTACACAGTACAGGATTTATCCTCTGGCGAAGCTTGCTCTGCTTGTGTTGATGAAACTATTAATCACTATGGAGGTATGAAAATATTTTCTTTGTGAACTCTGGGTGTCTTATAAAAACCGCAGAAAGATAGCATATTTTGTCTGTGAATTTCAAACAAATTGTTTTTTTTTTGTTTTTTTTTGCGTTTGATTATCAAATGTAGGGTTCACAATAGATGGACCACTTCTTTGAGACTCCTGGGGAATAAAAGAACAATGTGGGAGTTGGGGGAGGGGAATTTCCCTCCATACATGTTATATGGCCCTTTGGCTTACTCAAATTTTATTTTTTGAAGCTTTTATATTAATAATTGGGAATCACTGATCCAATAAGTATATACATATACATATATATACAGTTAAACATCGATATAAAGCGCTAGTTGGGATCCAAAAGAATCAACCGCGTTGTATCTGATAACGCCTTAATCGATTTGATTATATATATGTATATATATAATTTGAGGCCTAAGACCTTATCGCGCCCAACTAATTATCGCACTTCATGGACACGTCTTATATCGATGTTTTATTGTATATATGTAACCTTGTTATTTGTCCATTTCTTAAATATGTTATTTCGTAGTTGTATTATTTTACTAGTATGTAACTAACTCTCTTTCAAGCATTGGATGTCGTCATTAATAATGCTGGGGTGATGTATGGTCAGAAGCTACATGAAGTTACTCCAGAAATATTTGATCATTCCATGAATCTTAACATTCATTCAGCCCTTCGTCTTACTCAATCCGCGATTAAGTACCTAGAGAAATCAAAAAAACAGCCCGCCATTGTCAATGTATCAAGTATTGCGGGCCTTAGAGCATTTCCCGGAGCACTTGCATATAAAATATCTAAAGCGGGACTGGATCAAATGACAAGGTGTACAGCATTGGAATTGATTTCAAAAGGGATTCGAGTCAACTCTGTAAACCCTGGAGTCATTGAAACAGACCTGTTTAAAAATGCTGGGATGTCCGATAAGAGTAGCAAGAGCTACTTGGAGAGAGCCAAAAAGACACATCCAATAGGACGACCCGGAAGGGTGGATGAGGTGGCAAAGGTCATAGCATTTTTGGCATCCGATGATGCTTCTCTTATCGTTGGCCAAACTATTTCTGTTGATGGGGGTAGAAGTGTGGCCTGTCCTTACTAGGGGAGACTCATTCTCCTCATATCCATTATGACGGAAATAATAAATTGAGGAATAATAATTTATATTTTTTTAATATTGGTACTTTGTACATCCTTTTCAGAGTGGGACTAATATATACAATCTACATACTATGTCCACCAGAGTTAATAATGTCTCTTTTTAACTCTTAAATACTAAAAACTAGAAATAAATTTGATGTATTTTATTCACGTTCCCTTTATTCTAGCTCTTTTTATCCTTTAGCATAAAGTGATATGTATATGTATATTATTTTAAAAACCCTTCAAAAAGCTGAAACACCTATGATCACATATAATGTCTTGATGGAAAAAAGAACTCGTATCTCTATTGACTATCCCCGTTATTGAGTGTAGGAAGCGGTGCAGATAATATAAGATAGTAATAATTAGTTACTTATTATTATTCAAGTCTAATTATGTGCTTTCATTCTGAAAATCACGCAACTCTTTCAAATGGTAGAAACTGGTTAGGCTTGAAAATGAGAAATAAAACATAGGATATAATTGTAATTATAATTAATTAATTATCAGTATTAAAATCCATCTTAATTCATGTGGTATGTACCTAACTATTCGGCACATCAGATATTGGAACAACTTCCCTCTAAACAAGGTCCTCCTCCCACCTGTACATTCTAAGAAATAATCAAACCAGTCCTATCACATCATCCACATCTTCATTCATGGTTTATATAGGTGTATATGTATATTACATATAATGCCTCAACCCATTATAATGCATTGCTTATGATTGGCATTCCTCCTGAGGTAAATATTTACTCTGTCTTCCCTCTCCAATCAAAGTGATTATTTATTACAGTCTATAAGATAATGAGGGATGTCAAATGAGATCCAGAGGCTTTATTAATGATTCATAACTTCCTCTCTTTTGACTCCCCTTGATTTAAAATTTGACAAATCTAGTAATCACCCATGAGATTAGGGCGTCATCAAGATATATATATATATATATATTTAAAAAAAAACACACAAATTAAAATTTAAACAAACACCCACAATGAATAGTAGTACAGTTATCCAACACCTAGATGATACCCAAATATGATTTCCTCATATTCACTATGTGTCAATTTACCCCAAAAAAATAAAATACTAAAATGATAGCTATGTGTACATATAGCTATAATAATATATAATTGATTTTATCAGGTTGTTGTTTTTGACATACTAATTTATGAAGATATATTATATATATTAGAGTAAGTCAGCCCACCATGAAAAAAATAAAAGAAAAGAAAAATGTGATTGAAAAGAATTAATGAAGCACACAAAGATATTTATTCCGTATGAACATTGTACTCTTGATTTATGTTTTGAAAATATGTATCCATGTAATTGAAACGTATCTGACACTACTACATGCTTGTCTAATCCAAGCTGCCAACTGTTTCTCTCGCTAGCTGTATATATTATCTTCATAATCATAGGTATTATACAAGTATCTAGACATGTTATGTATGTACATGGAAAATTAACGAGTTCAAACGAATCTCTGAATGATATGTAATAATACAGACGTACTACATAATAAATAATATGAACAGCTTCTTTGATTGACTCAAGGGAATGGATCAGATGGAATGACTATTTTGATGTATTCATATTCCAAACAACCTCCATCCTCACTTAATTATACAGGATGCTACTTATAAGTATGTTAGCATTTATTATAAAAATCTTTAAATTTGTATTGCTCTGTAGGTTGACTGTGTGGGATTTTATACGGCCAATAGAACATCCAGCTATTATTTCAATATCTATAAATAATCTAGGTACATATGTACATCCAGTTGAAAAATAAATACCTATACCTCCACATAATTATGTTTAATGAAATCCAGTCAATAATGCTTGATATGTAATTGGTAACCAAAGCCACAAAAATGTTTAAAACATATCTTCTCCATTCACCCAAGTTTTGTTTGTTTGTGCGGTAAACACTATTCAAATCTTTGGGTTGAGTTGAAATAATCAAAGATTCTTAGCTATATGTAGTTTGGAGCAGGGGACGCACACAAATTTACCTCCCTGAGGGTTCGAGGATCAGTGATGTGGTTCTCTAGATTGATTTCCAGATACATTTTTGAAGGTCTCGTCTTGGTTTCGGGTGATGTGGTCTTAACAACAGGTGTTTGAAAAAAGAAAATAATTATTCATATTATATACATTTATATTTATTTATTTTTCTCTCAAATATTGTGGTTGGATTATAGATTGCTGACCCAAGGTCCAAGTGGTGCTAATCGCTGGGTGCATTAATGAGACTGCCTAATCCATGAAGGAGACTGTTGAACTTTTTATTTTTGGTCATGATTACTTACAAAAACTTTTTCTAGGGCACAGAGTTTGAAAAACACTGATTCATTTGTTTTTAAAAGACTTTATTTAGCCGATATGATATGCCCATTCAAATAGACCTATATTTATATAATATATAATTAAAAATATAATCATTGGGAATGGTTGTAACATTGAAAAAAAAAGAAAGAAAAGAGTTCGACTTAGAAATTAAGAATATTTTTTAAGGAATACAATTTTCTTTTTCATAGTTGTTTTGCCTTGAGATTGTATACATATTATTTAAAGAGGTGTTTTGATTGAAAAAAGTTTGAGACAGACTGGTCTAGAGCAGGTCTCTTAAATTTACTTTTTCCCTTGTAGATATGTACATAGGAGCCAGATTGCATTTTCAAGTCCATAATATGAAGGATGGATTATTGATATTTATTCTTTATTTAAGCATATTTGAGGGCTGTATATTGAGAGCCCCTGGTCTAGAACCTTCATTTGATATTATGTGTGAGACATGACCTTTCAAATAGAATGTATCCTATTTTGTAATTATGGCCCTGGAATTTTTGCGATCTTTAAGTGGAATTTGTGGTAGCCTTCAAGGGTGAATGAATTAATATAATTTAGTTATAGAAATGGAGGAACATAATAATAATAATAATAATTACAATTAGTTGAAGGAGTCAAATCATGTTGCCCGGACTCGTCATCTTTAGTGAGTAAGGGCATCCTAGATGCCTTTTGATTATAAATTATGCTGTTGAGGAAGAGTGAGGCTTATAAGTAACTCATAAGTCATAGCCCATGATTCTTCAATTGAATGATTACAAACGCTCAATACTCATTCTCTCCTTAACTGTAAAGCATCCATCATGTTGGAAAATACATATCATTATTTTTTATTTAGTATTGAGTTCATGCTCATTGCTCAATCTGATAACATGTATGACACAAAGGAATTCCCTTTAAATAAAAAATTGATTCACTATGGGTAGGTTCGTTCTATGTACATCTACATATGTACTGTGTGGTATGTGGGGGAGATTTTTGAGTGAGTCAGACGAGTGTTTATCTGACTCTATTTTATGTATCATTCAAACACGTCTTCTATTCCGCTCCTTGCTCATGAAAGAATAAAAAGGAGTCATCAGCATCGCTTTTCCCTTCCCTCAAATGTCAGCAGCCCCAGAACTTTCTACCACAGCAATGATACTATGTAATGTGTATTGGACAAAGTCCAAGGAAACAAACACAATGGCCGGGATATGCACATTAACACAAATAATAATAATAATAATAACAATAATAGTAAAAACAACGGAACATCCGGCTTTTTCCTTTTTTTCTTTCTAGAAGGAATACATACATACTACAACTTTTAAGGCAATTCAACGACACCCCTTACTTTTTCATCTGACCATGTAACGAAGACCACCGGTGTAATAACAATAAAATAACAAAACAAAATACCAATCACGTATAGCTAGCTGGCTGGCTGCCTGCCTGCCTGCCTAGGTCGTGACCTACTCAAAAGTTATAATTTATGATGTAAATGAATATTGTTAGGAATGTAGAATATGGGTGAATCCCTCTTCTTTCAGCTCCTCCTTTGAAGAGATTGCGTGAGGAATTTTCTAGGCTCTACTTTCAATGAAATACACCATAGTACTCTAATAATAGCTATTATAATAGGGTATGATGATGGTATGTAGTATAATATTAATGACTCATCTTCTCAATAAAAGGAATTTTATTTCTATATATCTATATACTACTTATGTTAGTACATACATACATATATATTGTTATTATTATTATTATTATTATAGATTTAGTTAGAACTTAGAATAAATGCTCCCCACGCGTCCGGGCCTGCCACCCTACATGCTCCTCTTTCTCCTTCTCCTACTCCTTCTCTGTACGTCTATTATTTATATACATATACATATATATAATATAAACTTCCGTAATAATGAATCCATGACGGTTCCTTGTCTTCAGTAGATTTCTATCCTTCTTATCAGTCACTTCGTGCTCCGAATCCCCTCCGAGTGCTGCACTTCTCTTCAATTGTGCGTCTATACTCTATATCAATAATTTATACCATATAGATCACTAACAAACGTTAATTATTCATTTCGAACCAAGGACTTGAGTTATTAAAAGTTGTAAGTTAAATAAATAACTTTGCTTTGAGTTTATTTTTAATATACAGTTAATTCTCTGGTTTCTGGTGAATTTGAAACCTTTTCTTTTTTTTTAAATAAATATATTAAATGACGTTGATTAGTATTTATTAAATATTTATTTAAAGATCATCTGTCTTGAATATGTGACTGTTTGCTACTATACGTCGTCTCTTTGACGATCCTGTTCCAGTTGTTTTGTTTATTTAATTTATATATCTATAAATATATTTCAAGGCATGGTTGCTATCATTTGAGGAGGGATTACTGTAATTAAAATAAACATAGTTAATTCTGTAAGCTTGCCAATTACATATATACCTAATAAGATGGATAAATTTTAATGCAGCTAGCTAATGGGGATGAAGAGAGGTAGAAGGAACGGACGGAGGGGGTCAAGGAACACACACAAATTATGTACACCTGAAATATGTACTAACATACATACATCAGAACACCTTCCCCCATATTTTGTTTTTTAAATTTCTCTCTCAGCTTGCGAGGAGCTGCTGGTGGAAGGGGAAAGTTTTTGTTGTTTTTGTTATCACTGTGTTTTTTGCATGACTGACTGCTCACTTCATCCCCCTCCCAAAGTATCCATTGAGTCCGTCTATTTTTGTTACAATACCTACCCACAGAATTTGTAATATTTATTTGCCTTGTATTTAAGAAAAAAAAATTATATTTTCTCTGTTTTCTAGATCATCATGGCTCCAACAACAGCAAGAAACGTGGCTCTTACCAAAAAAGAGGATTTCTTCTCAGATCCTTTCTTCTCAGATCTCTTGACAGAGAGCGATGACTCTTTTCAAAAGCGCCTAACTATCTTCAAAGACAAGGGCGGAGCCCTTGCTCTCTCAAAGGGACAACCCGAGACGGCACACAATCTTCAAGTCTCTTGCTCCAATGATCAATTCCTCATTCAACTCGAACTCCCTGGTTTCAGTCCTGATGACTTTACACTTAAGACGCGTGATGATGTTGTTATACTTGAGGCTCTTCACTCCTCACAGGGTGAAGTCTCCACTTCTCGACGCTATGAAAAAGAGTTCAAAATGCCTCAAGGCGTTCTTCGGGATCAGCTTGCATCAGCTTATACGCCTGAAGGCGTTCTTACCATTTCTGCTCCTCGGCAAATTGAAGCTCCTGAGGGTGCTACCATTGCTGAGGCCATGACTGCTGGGTCTCAAGCCTATACAACAGACGACGGTACAAAGGTTGCAAAAGACTCTCAAGCTAGTTCTCAAATGATGACGGCTACCACAGAAAGTCCTGATGGAACCACCAAGTCCTCTATGTCTTTCTCTAGCTCTTCCAGCAGCTCATCCACCATGACGAGCTCTTCTAATATGCCAGGTAAAATGGGAGATTTCCCTTCCATTAGTATGGGAGGAAAGTCCAATGAAATGGACTCGATGATGCAGAAAATGATGAATAAAATGGACATGGGCAGTTCATCCCCATTCGGAGGCTCAAGCCTAATGTCCAAAATCGGAGGAGAAAGCTCTTCCATGGAAAAGTCCTCTTTCTCTTCTTTTTCCTCTTCTTCTTCGTCCACTTTCCAAGAGTCCTCTTCCATGCTTTCCTCAGGAGGAATGATGAACCCTTCTCTTAAAATGCAAATGCCTTCCTCTGTTGGAGGACTTAATATTGAGGAATTGAGCACGGCTGGAACCGATGTTTCCTCAATGACAGCTCCTCCCCGCTACACTGTTACATCTCCTCCTCCCACATCCGAAGAAATTAAACACTCTGTCACGGGAACATCCACCCGAAAAACTTCCGATGCCTCTCCAGATGCCTCCATCCTCCTTAAACTCAAGGAAGGAAACGAATACAAACTCGTTTTGAACATGCAACAATTCTCCCCTGAGAACATCATTGTGAAACTGAATGACGACAGAGAGCTCACTATTTCTGCTGAAGAGAACAACGAAAAGTTCAGCCAAAAGCATCTCGTTCCAGAGGGAATCGACTTGGACCAATTGACCTCAAGTTTCTCTTCAGATGGAATCCTCGTCATTAAAGCACCCAAGAAGAAGTAAATTGATTGATCCCCCCTCTGTTGAATCTCAGTCAAGTGCGTGCCTTTGTACACAGTTATGTGTAATAATGCCACCACTCCTGTCTTATTAATTATTATTCAAATGAATTATGTACATTAAGTAGTTTAGCTGCTATAATTATGATTATGTCAGTGTCTCCTCAGTTTTTAATTTATTTCCATTTGTTTTCTTCCGAAAAGTGCTCATTCTTTTTTAATAAGAAAGATTTTGATTCCATTTTATAAAAATTAGTTAATGTACATCTTAATTTAATATTATTGTAATATGGCCAATGACCATTTACGAAATAATATGATAATAAAACATGAAGAAAAATCAAATTCCTTGCGTATCTAAGAGTATTTAATGGGATCAGGGAGGATAAATGAGTAAGTTATAATTTATTTATAATAAATAAATTATATTTATGGAGGTCAAGGCTGTTCCTCTTAAGAAGTAATAACTAAGGAATGCTACTCTATGGTAATATAGAGAGATAAAGAAAACATCTTTCCTAACACGTAATTTTCCATCTCAATTTATAAATGACATCATTTCAGAACAATGTATCATATAGATTTATAGAAAATCCGGCAAAATTTGTAAATATTTAGCTAATGGAGAGGAGTTATGTACATATATGATTAATTTAAGAACAAAGGAATACTATCTGCTATTATCAATTTGTGTTTTTATATACCTCCTGTCTTTAAATTATTTAGAAGATAACTTTGAGATAATACATAGTTTATCATCAAATTTTCTTCCTTCAGGGCGTAGATAAAATAAATAATAAGTAAATAATATAATTAATTTAGGAATAATCAATTTTCATCCTCCATCAAAGATGGCGTTTGAGTACAAGCTAGGTGCATTATTTATTATTATTAGTGTATGGATTGATCGCTAGATGCTACTTATTTTTTATTATATAAGTTAATTCTTGAGCTTAATCATGGATCCTTCCTTGTGTGTAGGTAAGCTAGGGGAAGTACATATAATTGATGCATGAGTTGGTACATTTTATTGACTGTGAAGGAGGACTAATTATTATTTATTTTTATTTGTAGAGTGTATACCGCAACACCCACCTTATTATTATTATTACACACTTTTTTTTCTTCCAAAACGGAGAGGCCCAACCATGTACTGAGTAGGAGGATGTTACGATGTATTTCTAGAAGGAGCTAGGTAAATGGTGGAAGAATATAATTATAATAGTAATAATATACTAAAAGAAAAGAGACCCTTGTGACGTAATGTCAAATTATACACCTAAAATTGGTGGAACTAGACGTTGTAGTCATCATGGCATCATTTTAATATATTCTATAAGTTGTGCCTCAACACAAAAGCAATGTGGGAGTCCAAATCAAGAAAATGTTGATAAATTTCCAATTAATCCACTATTTTACTTGATAATTATCCATAAACGGTTTAATTCAAAGTAAGGAACAATATAATTTTGAGAAACGTGTCGATTTGAGTTTAAAAGTAGACTATAAAGACATTCAACACTTTCTTGGTGGCCTGCAGCTAGTTATTAAGTTTCAAAGTAAACTTTTGAACAGCAATAGGTTATACTCTATTTGGCTCGTATGTGACCTCTTTCTTTAATTGTGACCAGGAATTTTTGTGTACTTTAAGTGCAATTTTTGGCGGCTTCGAAGGATTTTATGTATATGTATGAACCTTCAAATGGACAAATAAATATTATATTTCACAGAATAAGAATATCTGTCTAATGAATTTGATGCAAATATCATTTAAAATGATTACTCAGTTTATACACCTGAGTCATTTTTTTTCCACGTAGCTAGTTGAGACGGCCTAGAAAATAGAGAGTGAGTGAAGTAAGTGAGAGTCTCCTTTCATTATAGGTGAAAACATTATTTTTTTAATCAAAACGTAGCTAGAGAGTAGGATTCACATCCATTTTGAAGTTCTTCAGTGGAATTGAAGATAAGGAGTGTTCATATTAATGATAATACATTACATTACAATATAGTATTAAAATGATCTCACTGTTCGCTCGCTATTTTGAACAAAAAGGTTGGGTTGAGGGAATAAGTAGAATTTTCCAATACAAAATTGTGAAACAAAATATTTGAGTATATACGTAGAACTAAAAATTATGCATATATGTATAATATATCTAAATAAGGAATTGAGATCCGTTATTAGCTTAACTTTTAAATCGTATACTATCTACATACATTTTTTTTTTCTTCTTGGAAGTTATCATTATAGGTACATAAAATATATTGATTATAAAATAAATGAGCTCCAGGTTCATCTCCTCCCCCCTTAAAGACAAAAACAAAACACACCCATATTGAGAATAATTTACATAAAATATGGTATAACAAACATGAATACCACTCAAGGTATACGCAGAGAAAACAGAATCCTCAAATTATAATTAGTCTTTAATCGCCGTCCCTAATCCCAAATAGTGGATTATGCATTTGCACATTCTTTTGTGAAAAAAACAAAAACAAAAAACGCGAAAATACCTCCTCATTCTTGCAAGAAAGACGTTAGTAATTCTAATCCTTCAAATTCCTTTGCCGAGACCAAGTATGCAGGGAAAGAGCACTTTTTTATAATTGACCTTATCTGCATAATAAATGTGTCAAGGAAAAAGAGCCGCGGAGCAAGGATTCGCATTTCTTGATTACGAGGGATTAATAGAATGAAATCAATTATCAAATTTATCTTTTGTGTTGATACATATGTATATATATGTATGTATGTATGTATATACGAGTGATATACACCAATAGGCAATGTTAAATATGTATATTACACGTATTGAATCAATTTATAAGTTCAAGAAACGTCGATTGGATCAATCATTTCAATTAATATGCACACGCACAAAAAAATGTGAGTTTTACTCACGCCATAACATTAATTAATACATATGTATATTCCACAAACATAAAAAATTACAATGTATTTATTTGTCAGCTGTCGATGCCTCTATTTATCTGCAAATAATATTAGAGTTCAAAACGTTGATTGGTTCAACTCGAGTTAACTCTTGCTAATGCAGCTGTGAACAATTATATTGATTATTATTAATAATAAATGAAGACTTGGCCAACTATTTATTTACCATTTGATATTGTGACTTTTTTTCTTATCGTCCTCTTTTTAGATAAAAGGTTGCGAGATACGATAACGATAATGACGTGCACGGATAGGCAGTCACGTCAACGTACGAGTTCATTACCAGGGAGCAGTGAAACTTTGCTCAAGGTTGCATTTTTCAACAATGTTGGGTAGTAATATGCATATATTATGTAATATTAAATATATAATGTTATCAATTACTGTAATATTCTTATTACTTTAGCTAGTAACGAGTAGTATAGTAATTAATGCTGTAATTACTTCACCCAAAAAGTAATAAGAAGTAATTAGTGATTAATTTTATAAAGTAAGAATTTTGTCAAAAAAGGAATATTTGTTATCAACATGTCGCGTTTTATTAATAAACAAACAATTTTAAACTTTTTTTTTAAAACAAATCAAATTTAAATAGTCCCTCAAAATATGTGACTTAAAAAAATTGTGCCTGCAGTTTCTAAGTTTAGAATTATTTACTATGACTATATCATGAATCCAAAAAAATAAAAGCTATCAATTGAATACTATACACTAAATAATAAAACCCAACACTGATCCTTTAACACATTTAGGACTCCATGCCATGAGCATAAGCTGATAAATTGAGATTCAGTCCTGCCCATTTATAATTGATGTTCTTAGATTTAACTACTTAATACAAAGACGAAATGTAACTTGACTATGTATCAAATAATTTGATGTCTTTTACTGCATAATTACATATAACATATACACAAAAGAGCCAATAAGAGAAAAAACAAACAAACGTGCATCAAACTTTAGTTTCCTAAAGTCAACCATTCATGTCTGATTTAGACACTTTATTAAAGTTTTATTTTGTAGTTAAATGACCTTAAAAGATGATACAAAGTTGAAGAATGTGCAGCAGGGTAAATGGGTCTGAAATGACTTGAGATTTTGCGTGGGTCGCAGTCATGCAAATAACGCCAGAAGACTACAGCCCCTAGTCAATAAATTCAGTTTGTTTCCCAGCCCCCAAACTAATGAATGTACATAACATAAGATATGAATGCATTTAACACGGAATTCATGCATCTTGGAAAGTCCCCATTCGAAAAAGAAAGTTTCAGGTAAATGAATGCTATTTCTTCCATTCATGAGTTCATAATAATAGGTGTGATCTACGAACTGATGTACTTTGATAATATTTTTTTTAATGAAATTCATTAAGAACAAGTTTGAAAGAATCACAGGAATGAAGGGAGAAAAAACACATATTAGGTGTGCCACACATACAAACAACACATTAACACCCAAGGCATTCAAATCCTACTTATCTCCTAAATGATAGTAGGTTCTCGACCAAAAAGCTAATAAATATGCAGAGTCCTAAACAAATAATAGAATATCAATACATTAATTACATAATATATATTTAATCTTTAAAGGCGAGCCTTCAATTATTCAATAGCTCAAAACGAAAGGAGAAGCATGATTAGTTATTAATTATCATACCTCTTTAAAATAAAATAAGATTAATAAATAAACAATACTGTATAAATCAACTTAATTCCTATAAAAAATAAATAAACTATTAAAGATAATTATCAGACTTGTCGTCCACATTCCGAGAGATGAACCTTGTCAACTTGACAATTTGGACATAGTTTGTGATCATGAAGAAATCGCACATTTGGATGAAGTTGACATATTTCTGATATTCTTATGTTTTTAAAGGTGCTACGACATATATTACAAATCACAGTCACGGGAGGTCTTGCGCAAATGCAGTAAGGCTTCTTCTTCGGAGCCTTGCTAATCTTTAAAAGCAAGGATACAAATCTTTATTTAAGTGTCATTATCCCTTTCATATATATAGGTATACATGAATAAAATATACATATATATATATATATATATATAAATATCTATATATGTAGTTATATTATTAAGTCAATTAGGAGGGAGATGTTTTTCTAAGGAAATTAGAGATCCATTTGTTAATCGCAACTCAATTCTTTTACTACTTCAATAATAATAATAATTAAAGGGCAGGGGCACCCGCAGTCCCCAAACAAAAATCCAAACTCGGCAAAAGTAAGTCTCTTAAAATAAGACATGATAAGACTCTTAATGAGTCTAAATAATTAAACTCAAAGGCATTTATCAAATTATCCGAAAGGACACATGAATAAAAAAATGTATATAGTTGCTATTGAAATCCCTTTGAATCATTTGGTGCCACTTGTGCTTTGATTGGAACCGGATCAGGCTCAAAACTTGTCCTTATACGATGAAGTCGGTCTTGGGCTGGAGTACGGACTGGCTTCTCTCCATTGAATTTCTTGGGCGTTTTCCGGGTCCTTGACATTTTTCTTGTTCTTTTAAAAAAAAAATTTCTAACACGCTCACAGGATTTTGGGAATAAAATTACAGGAGGGCTGGAAGGAGGATCGACGTATTACTATAAATAGAAAAGCTGTATGGTCTTAACCCGATCAAAACGAGTGAAAAGAACTCAATGACAAAAAAAAGGAAAGAAAAAGAAGGAAGAATCCTCTCGTCCAATCAAGTTCTCGTTAAAAGTAATTATTGTTTAATTAATATTCCTGAGTTTGAGCCGGAAGGTTCCTAATGGACTTCATGCCAATGTTATACTTTGGCTTTAAAATAATCCTCAAAATACTGGAAATGTTATTCTTGAAATCGTACCCTTATATGCCAATGAAACACAAAAATAATTGATACCAGGGAAAATAGTTGTATCCCAGATACATTCAGCCAATTCCTAACTATTAGAGCTAGAAGGTACAAAGTTGTACATTCTTACTTGAGACCATCTGGCACTTACCCAACGATATCCACCCATAACGAGCTATTGAAACATTTTCCTACATGATGTACGGATCTATTCTTTAGGTTGAGATAATACCAAGAATTTTATTTCAAAGATTTTATTAAGTACGAATCAATGATAGAAGGAATAAAAGATAATTGTAATAAACATCATTGGGGAAGGAGGACTAGAGTTAACAAAATAAATAGTAATAATAATAATTAAATAAGCTCAGTAGAGAATGAATTCATTTGCAACAAATGAACCTTTCTGTTCCAATGCAAGCAATGACTTTTCCCATAGGGTTCCACTTGACAGTAAAAATGTTGAGTTCAGACTCATCAAACGGAAGACGAGCATTCACCATACCCATAGGCGTCCACACATAATGAGTATGATTATGACCTGCTATTGAAAGTCGTGGTTTGTGGGGTTCCCATTCAAAGGAAGTGATTCCTGGTCGCTTAAGAACGATTAGACCTTTAAGTTTTAGCTTTTGCACATCCCAGACCCACAGTGCAGAGGAACAAGCATCATTTTTAGCAGCAAGGTATCGGCCTGAGGAAGAAAATTTGAGATCCCCGATTCCTAGAGATTTGTTGGATGCCTGAACGGAAGAGGGGTTTATTTTTCGTGTACTTAAAAAGGCAGGACGGACGGACACGACATCCATGCGTGTTTCGATACCACACACTTTAGAAGAGAGCTCAATAGCTGCCTCAGCATCAATATCACCGAGTGGTACATCATTTTCTTCATAAATATCCATGTCATTGGAGTCCAAATAGGAAGAGTGATCGAATAGCTCAGTCAACACACTCCAAGAGAGAGCATTGATTAAGCGTATTTTAGCATCAAAGGAACCGATGGCAAGAATTTTACCACTAGGATCCCATGATACGGATTTAATCCCTAAGGCTAAGTTGTAGGCCGAATAATCCAAGAGACATCGTCCATCGATAGAATAGACTAGGATGCGATAATGGAGAGATGACTCCCACAATGCAATGACATCATCATGGGGGGACCAAGCAAGACCTACGACGTTAACACTGGGTAATTCAATGGAACGAAGGATTTGCCACCCCTCCAGTGAGTCGTATATGGAGAGGATCTCTCGTCCCTTGGATTCCACCACTGCTAGAAACTGTTTGGAAAAAGAAATGAGGTCCAAGTTCTTCGGGAATTTAATGAAGGGCACGGATTTATTGAGGCCGGTTAAGCTCCAGATGGAGAGTCTAAGATTAAACTCTGAGAGTGTGAGGACGGAAGAGGAGTCGGGAGAAAAGAACGAATGTATAACTTTGAGAAAGGACCCTTCAGTGATTTTAGCATTCCAATCTGGATCATTTACACGAAATACTCGAGTGACACCTCCTTGGTTACAGTTCATACCAAAGAGCTGTGAGTTAGGGGACCAAAACAATTGATCCACAGATTCCGAGCAAACATAATTGGAAATCACTTTGAGAGAGGATGAATCTCGAAGAATAAGCCGATTTGCCGTGGCTGAAAGGAGGTAGAGACCATTTGGACTCCATGAAGCAAGTCCATTTATACAAGGAAAGGAAGAACTAAAGTTCATGAGGATATCTAGACATGAATCTCAACCGAAACTAACGATCCTTCGACTCAAAATCCAATTTAGACAGCCTAATACATCACCCATGGCAAAATAGAGATGAAATTGTACATAAATAGAACCAAATATTGTACAATTCACAAATACATACATAGCTGATCATGCAGCAGCTGTAGGTCTCTTCAGAATATAATTGGAGTACCTTTAAAAAAACCCAATTAGTGAATAACGCAACCTCATTTACAATATATAAGTAGATCCAATTCAAAACGTAAGAATAGGATTAAACGGTATTCATTAATTATTAGTGTTTGAATTGCAAAAAAAATATGAACAAAATGAAATGTCCATATAAATCGATTTATAGATAAAATAATCCATCTTTAGAAATAGAGGTTGAGTGTTAAAGAAAAAACTGCGTCTGTATATAGTCGTTGTAGAGGTTGAATTACTTATGAATGATGGTGCTGTCGATGAATGATATTAATATTAAGCTTAAGAAAATGATAGCTAAAAAGAATAAGGAAAAGACAACTAGCTATATATTGGTGTGTAGTTATTGGGTGAGCTGAGTCGTCGCCATTTTGCTTGATTTAGTAGTGGAGCAGTCCGATTGCGAACCTTTACTTCATGGATCGAGACGAGGAAGTGACAACATTCAGTTTGTCCGAAAATGAGGTTGGTAATTTTCGTCGTCGAGGATATAATTCCGATGATGAGGAAGGATTTTGCCTTGCCTGTGACGATCGTCTTAAGCTGACAGAAGAGGATATGCTTCGACATCTAGTGGAAAGGCATCCAGAGGCTGCGAATAGAAATATTCTCACGATTCATGAGGCACAAGGAGAAAAGGAGCAGGAAGATTTGGATGAGGAGACGACGGTGTTGATCGTAGCCAAGTCTCCAAATAAAGAAGGCGATGAAGAACTCCTGGATGATGAAGGGATTCAATCCTATTTTAAGGAGACCGACTCCAAAGACATCATGGAATGTCGACTTTGCACTCTCACCATTCCCACCACAGATATTCTCAAGCATATCATGGAAGTACATCAAAATGTCGAAATTGAGGAGGAGGTGGAAGAAGAGACGGCCAATTTTATTTATCAGGAGCATCTCTTCGTCGATCGCAAACGCTCCTTCCCTCAGGAAGAGGAGGAAGAAGGTCTTGGAGAGGAGGAGGATGAAGAAGAGGAGGAGGAGATGGAAGGAAACTCCAAAAGAATCAAGCTCTCCGATGCAAAGCATAAGGACACTCGAAGTCTCACCTGGCAGCTATTCGATAAAGTCAAGGGAGGGGAAACTGAGGAAGTGCGCTGTCTTCTCTGTGATAAACGCTATCATAATGCAGGAGGATCCACAACCGTAATGCATCGACATCTGAACAAAGAACATCCAGAGCATCTCAAGGAAATCAAAGAGGGTATGCTCTCTGATGATCCCAGCAAAAAGTTTCTCAAAACGACCTCTAGAAGTGTGGTTTGGACTTATTTTATCAAGGCGAATAATAGTAATATTGTCCTCTGTAAACTTTGTGGAAGGCAATATTCCTCAACAGATTCATCCACTGGTATCATGCTCCGACACTTGAGGAAACAACATGTCAAAGAGTATAAGGAAGAAATATCGAGGCGAGAAGCAGAAGAGGAATCTCAAGAAACATCGAAGCCAACTGCTCTTCCAGCAAAAAAGCCACCTCGTAAAATTCAGAGCTCTAGGAGCTCTGCTTGGACGTATTTTACTCGAATCGGACCCAGTTCGGTCAAATGTAACATATGTTCCAAAGATTATTCCAATATTGGAGGATCCACAAGTGCCATGATCCGTCATTTGCGAAAGTCTCACAAGGATATTAGTATTGATGATCATATCAACACATCTAATTCATCAAAGATGAAGTCCACAGCTCATTTAGAAGGGGATGCTGACAGAAAGAACGTTAACATAGTTGGTAATTATTTAACTCTATCGATTGTAGTATATTTATTTTAATTTTATCATTTTAGAGGATGATAGTTCTGTGTATACCGTAGTTATTAAAAATAATCAAGATCCTGTTATGGATAAAAGTTCTTCGTCCAATGATGTGGATAAATTAAGTGTGTCTGAGAGGATATTACTAGAGGGAATTGCACTTGAAGGCAAGGATTTTAGTTACTCTGATGTACAAATAATTTGCCAGGAAGGGCAAGTCATTCGAACTCATAAACTTATTTTGGCTTCTACGAGTTTATTTATGTATGAACTATTAAAAAATGTTCCTGAAACCGAAGAAGATGTTATCATATCTGCCCCAGACTTTGGTGGGGATCAGTTAAAAGATTTTTTGGATAAAATCTATATTGGGGGTGATACTCTCACGGAAGGAATGCTTGAAATTGTCAATAACTTTCAGTTCAAAATGGATTTTATTGACTATCCAAATAGGAATATGTTTTCTTCTGAGTCAATTAAGGTATATGGTCATGTTGATTGTCAAGTGGTCGATATTCCAAATGTAAATAATGACACACTTTTATATGATACAAAAGTTCTGAACGTCAACAACAGCGGAGGTATTCCTGTCGAAATAACATCTCTTGAGACAGTTATTAATGAGGAAAATGAAGGATTATCATTAGATCAGGAAATGACTGTTAAAATAGAAGAACCTTCAGTGCAACCCAATGCCTTTGCTTCATATCCAAAACGTAAAAGTGCAATATGGAATTATTTCATTCCAGCAGATAATTGCAAGGAGAGTTCGTCTTGTATCGAGTGTAGAAGAGTCGTTGGCTGTAAGCAGAGATCAACCTCATCCATGATTAAACATTTGCAGAGACATCATGAGGCTCTATTTAAGAAATTTTGTCTTGAAAATTCAAAACCCAGCTCTTTGGTTAAGACTCCTGTCATAACAAAGACCATAACGATTGATCCTGATAAAGTAATTCAGGATAAAACCTGTTCAATTTGTTTTAAGGTTTTTAGTACAAAAAATAAAATGTTGATTCATCACAAGGCTGTTCATCTAAGAATCAAGGCATATACCTGTGATATCTGTGGGAAGTCATATTCTCGAGTAGATTCTCTTAAAGATCATGTTGCAAGTACGCACTCGTCTGATGTTCCATCATTTTTGTGTAAATACTGTGGAAAGACATTTAAAAGACGTGCAACTCGCTTTAGACATGAGAGATTCCATCGTAATGATAGACGTCATCAATGCTCCTTCTGTCCAAAAAAGTTTTTCACAAGTCAAACAGTACGCAATCACGAAAGAACACACACAGGAGAAAAGCCCTACGAGTGCAATCAATGTAACCGTCGTTTCACAATGCAGCATCAATTAACGACGCATCTTAGAGTTCACACAGGGGATAAGCCTTATAGGTGCGCCTACTGCAATGAAGCATTCAAACACTCTTCCTCAAAAAACAAACACATTTGTCTCTATATGCCTCGTGAAGAGGCCCATTCCATTTCATCTGGAATTAACAAAAGGAAGCCCTTATCCTCTGCTTTAGCTCCATCAATGCTTGAAGAAACCACAGAAGTTATTCTTCCCATCACAGCAACTGAAATGGTCAATGACGGAGGTGACATAACTACAACATACCATACTGTCGTTAAAGAATCTGTATTGAAAGACATCAGTCAGCACATAGATTTGACAGACAATTCTGGAGAACCGGAAATGAGTTGAGTTAAAAACGACTCATTTGATATATTGTACACTCGATAAATAATCCTGATATTATTATTATTATTATTATTATTATGTCCTCAGTTCTGTATTTGTTATGTCTATTGGAGAAGGAGAGAGATTTGATGAAAAATATCCAAGACTACTGTGATAAATCTTTCTTGAGCATTCTTACGTGTTTTGATTTGATTTGTTATATTTTACTTTTCCTCAACAAAAAAATGGAATATCTCTGAAATTCTTTATAATAATAAATCAATAAAAGTTATACTAGTACTGACTAACAAACAACATAGTTTCTTTAATTGTAGTCCAGTTATCATTGGTCGGTGTACCCGGGTCTGGTATTTATTATTATTACGGCTACTATATATTTTTTGAATCTTCAAAAAAAAAAAAACTAAATCATGCTAACAAATTTAACGTCTAGGTAGAAAAGGGAGCCCCTTCTCGAATAATTTTATCAGAAGTTAAATAGAGCAAATCTTTATCTATGTAGATCCTTTCTTCCAACAACAACAGCAATTCTCAGTCCTACAATACTAAGATAATAATAATATTATAGACAACCCTTCAGCAAATCAATGTAACTAATCAAGAGTGGACAAAGGATTTGAAAATAACTGACACGTTGATGATTTAAGAAAGAAAAAAAATCTGATGGCATTACATTTGTACCTATGTGCCTTAAATATATAAAAACACCTATTCCTCCTTTTATCTCTCTCTTCTCTTTCAACTACTTGCAAGTCCTTGACTCAATATTTTTAAAAGTAGATCAAAAAATATGAAATTTCATATTTTAATTGAGGATTAATTGTACCTATATAATATTTGAATATGAATACATTTATGTGTGTATGTATGTATTGTAGCTATAACGATTTATGCTCGTCTACAGTAATCTATGAAAGCTTTCAAGTGTGATGAATGAATAAATTCACAAAAGCAACATAGTAACTATTAAGTATACAGTGCCTAAATATTATTATACTTTATTATTACTATTGAGCAGGGATTTTTTTTTTTTTTTGTACTCCCTGTATTGATTTGAAGCTCCCTCTCAAATTTAAAATTTTAAAAAAATCATTGCTACCAACTACTGCTAACTATCACCACCAGCAAGTAAAGCAGGATAGCTAGCTAAATATCTGCACGGTATGTATCTATGTTATTTAATCAATGACTCAATGTTTAATCGATGAGAAATCATTCTCAAGATGATCATGATGATATAATGGGATTATTAATATAATATGTATGTATATGTTTGTGTATGGATGGATGCAATAATTGATATTTGTTCTTATTACTTATGTATTTTATTAGCGGTAAATGTTATTAGTAAAGAGAGAGATCGCGCGCTCCACATCTTTTGAACAAGGAGTGCGTGCGCCTTCTTTCGCAAAAAAAAGTATACTGACACTAGTACTACTACTACTACTACTACTAGTTACTACTTCATATAATAAAATACATCATATTATTATTATTATTATTATTCCTAGAACCTAATACAAAAAATATAAGAAGAAATACATCGACGTACTCCATGTTATTTTAGTATATTTCTCAATGTTGTAGGGCTTGATGGCTCTCCATGTTTTCCTTCTTCTGTAGTGCTTGATTTGTGTTTTTTCCTAGAGCTCCCTGTTCCTTGGGTAAGTACGTAAATTTTATTTTATCATTCCTTAATCCACGGAATGATTGCATATTGAATGATATATGATGTATTTGATAAATAAATAACATGGGTGGATAGATTTTAAATAATTTCTACTCGGGGACAATAGAAGGCACTTTTTTTTTTCTTTTCTTTTTTTTGAACTTTTAGAATTAAATTAAAGAAGGCAGGCCTCATTTTTGCTACTTTAATAGTACACATCCATTATCCTTAATAAATAAAAGTCTCCCCCCAATAGAGTATGTATGTATGTAGATCAAAGACGACTCTCATAAATCAAATAATTTTTTTTTATTTTCTCAATTTATTAATAAATTGAGAAAATGACACTCGATTAAAATGAATGGACTCATCAGCTCCATCCCTTTAGCTTCGTCGTCTTCATAAAAACATGTTGGCATCCTTGGCATTATTATGAGAAGGGAAAGCATTCAACAATATAATTATTTTCCTATTATCATTTATTATTAATAATATTAAAGTATTAAGAGCTATCGTGTCTATGTTTGTAATAATGATAGTGGACAGTTGAGTAGTAATTGTTGAGTACGTTTATCCATCCATGTTCTGTACACATGTACATACATACTTATACATACACTGCTAGGGGTAAAAGTGAGTGAAATTCTATTTCAACGACATTTGGTTCGCATAGAGGAAATGAAATCGCAGGCAAAAGGTTCTAGTAGTACCTATGTGTTTTTTGTCAGAGGAAGACTCTCATTATATTATAATAATAATAATATTATTATTATTAATAATAATAATAATACCTACATAACATATTATTTCATTCCTTCTCTCCCCCCCCCCCCCCCACCTCTTCTTCTTCCTCATCATTCGTTTTGTTTCATCCAACCCCATTGTGTACTCAGTACAATTATCTTATCTATAATAGCTTACTTCACTCCCTGCCTGACTCCATTCAAATAATACATACTTTTTTTTTTTTTGATGGTTATCAACCCTTTAGATCCCAGGTTGATCCTTAGTTCCTCCATCTAGGTATTTGTTTTAAACACTACATAATATATGTATTTATAATAATCTAATAGCTACAATTCGCCTCCTTTCAGTGACACAAATGATGATCCCATTTGTTTCCGCATAGGTACATATTTGTAGTACCTATAGAGCTATTATTATATGTACATCCATGTTGTTGTGGTCCAGTTGCCATTTTGTGGAAGTAGATTTATACATTTAAAAAAGAAAAGAAAAGAGATACATAAAGGATTTATACTATGTTTGTATCGGTTAATGCTCAATGCAACATTGGAATGCTTCGATATTGGATATAATATTAAAAGGGGGTCTTTGTTTTGAAGTTTCTAATCATATGCGGGACACGTTAGACAATAATAGTTATTATTATTTTCCAAAGGTAATGAAGCCACGATTCAAGAAGGGGTATTGCTTTTAATTTCTTCCTGATGATCCTCAATGGCCACTTGATCAAATGAGGTCTTTAATGAACCCTGACAGGACAGAGGAGAGTTGTAAGTCCAAGGGATGACTTTCTTTCTAGACTTTAAACTGAGTAATGTGAACAGTTTAGTAACACCCATTTCCGTACTTACTTATCCATTTCACTTCTGTTTGACTGCTCCTCCTTCTTCTCCTGAATTAATTCATAGTATGTACAATACTTGGAACTAATGGGATCATGACCCCATTTTATACTTATACATACATATCATACTAATATTATACATACTTCTTTTCCATAGGATGCAACTCACTGCAGCCTCGAAACTCCTTGAATTTTTTTACTTTTTTTATGTTTAATCATTGACTTATTTTTCATTCACTACTTCCTTCCTCTTTTTTGTTAAACCAATAAACCACACTCTATGTGAAGTAAAGTAATTACGAAGATATTAGCAATTCTTTTTTATAATGATTAATAATAATTATTATTTACTTAGAAAGTAATTAAGGAACACAACGTACTTGGATTAGTTATGTATATTTGGAGAATATAATATGTATGTAGTGAGGGGAACTATTATATTATTAATATTAATATGCCAACAATATACTTATTATTATTTTTATATCACCCATTAAACTTGTAACTTTAAAGGAGTCACATTAAAACAGTATTCTCTGAAATGACTTCTGTAATGATATATTATTATTGTAATAGTAACTGCAGATGCCATGGCCGGCCGCTCTCCACCCTCAGTTATTATTACTAATTCTACATATTATGTAGCTATTATTATAGAATAGAATATTAATACAATCTGTTGCATCTGTTATCCAGATTGAGGTTGTGTGATTTTCAAAAGCAAAATCTTACGCTTTTCTTTCTCTCAATTGCAATCATATATAATTATTTATAAATTAAAGGATTGGAATTTACAAATTTAGGGATTTACAAAGACTCCGCGTTATTTTATAACATGATACACACATCACAATAAATATATCATTAATAAAAGCTATTGTTAAATTGTTGTCGATTTTTTTTCTTTTTCTTTTAAAGAATAGTAATTTGATCTTCTTTTTCTTTTCATCTTTGTAGTATTGCTAATAATAATATTAATACATTGATATAATATATTTCTATATCCTTATGTGAAAAAGAATTTTTTATTGATTCATTCAAATAATCCAAAGGCTTTACTGAGGGATTAACGGATAATGTAAAAGTATTGACGTCATTCTATGCAGTTAGTTATCATTTGAGTCAACAGCTCTTGGCTAGAAAAACATTAAAATTGTATTAAATTAAACAAATATTGAAGTCATTGTTAATAGTTGATAATAGTTTTAATTGAATTGGATAAAGGAGTGGTCGATACTTGTTATTATTTCTTAGTTAGTTAATTAATTAGTTGATTAACATTGTTATATTCTTTCTCTTCTTGCAATCTTTCCAAATTTGATAGTCCCATCCACCCTAAGTGGACAAGCCTTTAACAGAAATAATCATGTTAAATATGTTCATAATCTTATCTATTTGTATAAGAAAGCAAACCTTATATTTCAAGGAGTTGTATTGAAGGGAGCAGATATTATAAGTTATGATAAATATGAGATAAGTGACTGAGTCATAACACCTATCCCAGCACACATTTTGCAGTTTGTTCCCCCCCCCCCCCACACACACACACCGGCCTCTCCTTCAATAAATTCCAACAAAAAGTCATAAAGGCATGGTATTCCATCTAAAATGTATATATATATAACGAGTCTCATATTTATTAAACCAAAATAACCAATTAGATACAAGCATTTGAATTTGAAGCAATCTGATTGGTTTCAAAATTATTTGTATTGATAGGACATTATTTATATCCTTTTTCTTTTCTTTTTCATAATAATAAATGATTTATTATATTGCTAGCCAGCTAGATTTTAATAGATTTTAAAAATTTGTAGCAGAGATTGAGCCCGGCTTATATATTTATTTGATGAAGTTAGGAAGATACACACACACACACATGAACAAGGATTATTTGAAGCATGTGGAATGACTACGTGATTATAATCCCTCGGCCATTAATAAGGGCTTCAGAATAGGAATATAGCTAATGCAGGATAAGGAGTCCGTGTATTGTATATCTTTAGATTCAGACAAGGATATATTATACTTGCGAATGGGATTTTTTGTGATAGAAATCTAGGTTCTTAGAGGTTCTTGACCCCCTTTTCTTCTTTTTTTGTTCCTCTTCTCTTATAGTTAGCAACTCCTGTTATTAATTTATTATATAAATATTAATATTAGAGTAGTACTAGTTAGTAAAGAAAAGAAATGGTGGAATGATTGCTATCCGATCCAATTAAAGGCATTTATTCAGGGAAATATAATACATATATATATATATATATGTATATAATAATGTGTATAATATTGCACACATTTATGAGGTAGCAGCTGACCTTCAATACTTTTTTCAGGAGGAGGGAGAAGCTGAGACTTAACTCCATACGGAAGTGATCAAAATAATAATGTTTTCTTTTTAAAATGAATAGTAATACACACGTTACATATGATTATGTGAATTAGAATTGCGATCCTAGATAGAATTGTACACTCTTATAATTATTATTAATCAACTCGAGTGAGATATAAATGCAGAATAATGGAATTTCTACTCATATTAATTATATTACAAGGGAAGGGTTACTCCCTATGACATAAGAATCCAATAATTTGTTTTAGTCTGGACCTAGGTGTAAACTATGTATGTACATTTGCAATAACTAGCTATTAGTCATAAATGATGATGATAGAGTTACGCAAATGAAACAAAATGGGATGTTGCTGTAATTAAGTGGTGGAAATATTAATTATCTAGCTACTCACTAAAATAGTATCATATGTATGTAGATAAATATCGTATATACAACATATATAAGCCAAAGAAATGCCTCCTCCATCTCTCTCTCTCTTTCCACAACTGACTTTTAATTTATAGACGGATTGCACGGGGCAAACCACTGGTTTGATGAGGAGCTGATGTGTTAGTAAACATCTGTGTCGATGAATTGCTGTCAAAATCTACAATAATAATGATAAATCAATGAATCAGAGAAGGAGAAAGTTAGTGATGGATATAATATATATTTATGTCAGACCTTGTAATAGCTAGTCAGATAATGTATATATATATATATTAAATGTATTATAAATAGGTAATGTACATTAGCTAGGTTCTTTCAGCTCCCTTGACGTGATGAACATAGTATATCTCATAATACTATTATGTTACCTGCCTACACCTTGAATTATTATTTGTATTCCTAATCCTGACCTTCAGGGACGATAAGTGTTGTTGCATTAGTTGAAGGGTTCTTCCTCTCCTGTCACATAATTTTAGTGAGGCTAGTACATTTAACATAGTGCTGTACATATATATATTTGACTTGGAACACTCTGTTTAAAGAGAAAGACAAATTCCTATAGATCTATTTCCTTTGGGTTCGTTGTCTCCTCCTCCTCCCTCTACATATAATGTAGCTTCAAGAAGAAGGACTTTTCTTTGTGAAGCAAGAAGGGGTTACCACCTTGTTCAGTGTGACTTAGTACGATTATTATATTATTATTATTATTATAAAACATACATACTTGCTGCAACAGATTCAAACAAGAAATGATGAGAGCTACCAGCACCAGCAACAACAACAACGCCTTAAACCTGTCTGGTCCAGGTAAAATGGTTGTTGTTCTTCGTATTTCATACATATATTATGCTGTACATATTTTCTAAATAATTATAGCAATACTATGTATATTAATAAACTCATAACATATTCCTATGCTTTACAAATCGATGCATCATTTTATACTATTTTTACAGATCATGAAGAGTAAAGTGAATCGGGATTCCTCGTTGTCTTCATGTTCCTTAGGACCCCTTCCACCCTGGAAAAAAGAGTTATTGCTGCGTCGAAATGCATTGGCTAAAACAGTGGATCCAAATGCTTCAGTCATTGCTGAATTTTTGGAGTCGAATGAGAGGAAGGAGCCTGGATGTTCAGCCCTTTTGATCCTGTAAATAGAGCCATGGGGTGGCATCATATACATATTATATTTCTTACTTTCAAATTGCTTTAATTTTTGTTTGTCTCTTTTTTTTATTTTTACAGTAAGAGGCCAAGTACTCATGAACCAGCAAAGAAAGAATTGCTGGTCCCTTCTTTGCTGATGGTTGAAAAGGGGGAAGCACTAGTTTGCACTGAAGAAGTGAATACAAGTCCAAGTACTACTACTAGTACTAGTACTAGTACTACAAGTGGTAATCCTAGACCTAATTGTAGTAAAAGGAGGAGAGAGGAACAGAGGAATGATGAATGTGGTGGGGAGGAGGAGGAGGAGGTGGAGGGTTGTAGTCAGAAAACTAGTAGACAGCAAGAAGCTGGAGCTGAAAACGAGCAAGAAAAGGCGGAGGAGCGTGCGGAGGTAGACTTGAATTTACATGAACGTAAGGGCAATGACGCTTGCCATATTTCCCGGGAAGACCGTCAGTCCATTTTTTCATCAGAAGAAGAGAGGACCCGCGACTCCTTAGTGCCCTCCTCCTCTTCTTCTTCTTTTCCTTCTTATCAAGTGACAAAGAATTTTTCTGTAAGTCGTGGTAGTGGTGGTGTGGGTAGATCCTACAGCAAATCAGGATCCTCGACACTCAAGTCCCTCCCTACACCCCATCCTCTTCTCAACAGGAATAAATCATCACCCTGCTCCATTGATAGTGAATTTAAAACCTCTTCTTCATCTTTCAATTCCATACTCTCGGGGATGATCCTTGCTTCCCCAGCCATTGTGGTCACAGACCAAGAGGAGAGTCTTATCTTGATGGATAAATCACGCCTTCCAAAGGCATCATCTTCTTCGCTCGATAGTGACGACGGATCCTCTTCTTCTTCGTCATCAACTGAAGAACTTCGCTACGGCCCTGGATTTGTGTCTAGACTTAAATCACGCTACATGAGTGCTGCACTACGCTCTACACATTTTAACAACCTACGGCGAACAGCAAGTCTTGAGGATTTCCTGGAAAAAGACGAGGAGGAACCCCCACTTCTTCCTAGAAGAACCTGGCTTCCAAGACAAAGTCACAACAACAATCCCCACCAAAAAATATCCTCTTCATCTACTTCGCATTATATCAGATCCAGAGACTCTATGAAGCGATGTAAAAGTGTGGAGGTTCTGAGTCGAAATCGACTACCTTCCGATCAACCACCACCTCTACCCCCTAAAGTGACTCATAGATCCCCACTTGATCTTAATGCTACCAAAGCACTTATCCCTGATAGAGTGATTGTTAGGGATAAGAAAACCAAGGAGCTCCCTGCGCAGGACATTGTGAAACAAACTCGAAAATTATTCGAATCCAAATCCCCGTCTTCTAGTCCAAATAGTGTCGTTTCTTCATCCTCCTCTAGGGTTACATCCTCCAAGCAAGAAGAGATTCCTCCTGCACTACCAGCTAAAAATGTTGGCAAACTCCTTCCATCTCGAATTGTTGATAGGTCTGAGAACTCAGTCAAACAAGTCCACAAGACTTCCAATCCTCTGAAAGTGGGAACCTCCTTTACAAACAATGCATCATCCAAAAATGCTCTGGAGCTTCCTCCTAAACAAATTGGTGTGATCCGTCCAATTACAAGAAGTAATAATAATACAGGCAATAAGAACAGTAGCAACTCTGTTTGTGAACGAAATCAGAAAAACAAAATTCAGATGCAGTCGGAAGTGTTATTAGTCAGTGATAAGACAACTCAAAATATTTTAAGTAATTCTGCTCCTTCAATGACGACCTCTACTACTACTACCAACAACAACAACGCCACAAAATCCTCCTTATCTAGCTCCTCTTCTTCTTCTTCAAGCAGTGGATCTAGAGTGCCCAAGTCCGCTACATTTGGCAGTACTGGTGATTCCTCGCAACCCAAGGAAATGTGTGAATTCAAGTCCATTGTTCTCAAAGAAGTTAAAAAAGAATTAAATACTAATCATAACAATAGCGGTAGTGATAACACTAAATGGGGAAGTCGTGGCCCTCATAGTAGTAGAGAAGAGCAAGGAGAGGATGTTGTGGACTCCACAGGAGCCTCTTCCGTTCAATCCATTCATTCTCGATTTGAAGCTCCAACCCTTGTTGCTGCTATCAAGGAGGCTGGATTAAAAAATGCTGATAAAGGATCCGAAGAATCGGGGGTTTTGGGAGAAACTTCTGAGAAGCTCCTGCCTGATGTGGTGGGAGGATCCAAGAGCAAACATTCACAACCCCTGGTGGAGAGTAAAAATATTACATTCCGAGATAGTTGGAAACAGAGGAATGAAGGGAAAAACACTCTGGTTTTTAACTTTATCAATTCCAAAAAAGACGTTTCTCACATCGAAAATGACGGATTGGATTTTTCGAAAAGAAAAAGCATGTCGAAGGTGAGATAGAAATAAATGAATAATTCACTCTTCAGGCTTCCCTATGTTTAAAGATGTTAGATCCTGATTTCTAATTATGTTCTATGTTTATATACCCTCCTCCCTTAGGTTCATCATAATTGCCCATTCATACAAGGATTTAGTTTTAGTTGTTGTTTTTTTCTAAAAGGTCATTCATATAACTCATCATTGCACGTAATCATTGTGTTTTTGATGCATGAATTATCATTCGTCGAGTCGATATATCCTTGATACTTTTTATTACATATTTTGAGATGATATATATATATATATGACTTACTGTTTGTTCTGTGAATAGTCTCTTTGTTATATCAAGGGTACAGAAATAGGAAGAATATTATTCCACTCACTCCTACTGCATACATGTTTATCTATATTTTTATTTATTTTTTTCTGTAAGAGGAAGTTTTTATTATTTTTGGTTCTTCTAAACCACAGTATTTTTTTTTTTTTTTTTTTTTTGGTGTTTTTACATCATTCCTTTTCAAATTCATTCAATAGTAGTTAGTTTGTAGTTAAGTTTCACTTTTCTCTCTTTTTCTCCCGTTTTCATCTTCCTTCTTTTTTTCTTTTTGAGGTGTTTTGTTTGAGTAATTCAAAATCCCAAGATTCTTACAATATGTTTGTCTTTTAAAGTATAGCAAGTTTTTTCCCCCTAGCAGTGAGTGAGTCTTTGAGTAGTGTACTTACTTACCATGTCATATTATACTATACATTGATATATGTAATTAAGACTCCCGTGATGATGATAAGTCCGGGGCGTGAGTTCTGTATGAATATTTATGTACATTTTGTGGTGGTAGGAGAAAGTTTGATGTGTACCTCACATCAAACAAAAAAAATCAGATACTTTCTTTCTTATTACTATTCATATTGTAAGAGCTATTTAAAAAGGCGTAATTACATATATATGTGTATATATATATATATATATAAAGAGAGAGAGAGAAATCCCTGATGGTGCATTGATGCATGCATGAGCCCGTCACTCTCCTTAACCTCCTCCTACCACCACCACCTATATAGTACATTCATGTTATGTAGGTACATTTAAATGCAGATAGCTGTTTGCTTCTACTTTTGAAGGCGGCTTTGCAAGTAACAACCTTGCATAAAATTACATTTTTTTTCCTATTATTTCAGTCACAGTCTGGCGTTATCATCCTCGATTCCGTGATATCTGATGAATCGACGGACGACGACGGGACTGGAATTAAACTAAATTCAGAGGACGAAGATGATGATGAAGAGGAATTTAGTCGTCCACCCTCTCCCTGCTCTATTATCTTTGTTGGTGGAAATCTCATTTCAGGGAAGTCCTCACTTCGATCCGGGTCACACAAACAATCTGAGAAAAAGGTATATCTTATACTGTGTAATATGTAGGAGTGGGATATTATTAGTATTAATTCTCCCATCTCTCTTTGCAGTTAAACATCAGCTTCAGTTCGAGTTTAGAAGAAGTGTTTGAGTATCCATCCTTTGAGTCCTCTCTCTCGGAAGATAACTCTCAGTCCAAATTCGGTAATATTATTCATATATATTTGTATGATCCTTTTTTTAAAATGCGTTATCAAATGATTTAGGTGGTGGTGGTGGTGGATTAGGAAGCTACACACCCAGCAAAATTCAAATGAGTGAAGCTCCTTTTCAATTAGGAGTATCACGTCGTCCATCCTCTTTAAGTCAAGGGAACAGCGAATCCTCTGTGTCTTCTTCTCTGAACAACAGCATCACAGCCAAAAAAGATGAGGAGGAGGGGGGAGAGGATCAAGTTCTTCGTCCAGTTGAAGATGCAGTCTCTTGGTCTGGAAGCTCCTCTTCCTCTGATATACTATTTTAAGACATTTTAAAATGCAAAAACAAAAAGTCTTAGCAATGAGAATCAACTATTATTATTAAAACTATTATAGTTGTTCCACTTAATGGAATATAGGTATATATATATATATATATATACATATATATATATAAAAGAAAATAAATCCACCAAATATCGCTTAAATTCTATCTATCTCTCTCTCTCTCTTTCCCTTCCCCATCTTTATTGGGCATACATAGGTCTTTTTATAAACAAAATGACACACTTCAAAAAAATAAAAAAGAAAATAACGACCGATTTATAGTATAAATAAATATTCTCTCTGTCTTAAGAGTGTGAAATAAAGGAACGATCATTATTTTTTATAAATAATATATATTATACATTTATATATATATATATTTCTTTTACTTTTCTACAGAATCTGTGGCTCTACTCTTTATTATTTTTTCATTATGTAAAATGACGTACAAATAAATAATAAAAAAATATATTTTAACTCTGTATGTATACTGGTATACCTCATACTTCAAAACGCATCATTTGAGTCCATGTGTAATAATAATAATTAATTATTAAAATGTATTATCTCAAAAGAAATTTCTTGTATATGTACAATGTCGTGGGTGATCTCTTAAAAAAATGTGTTTCCATGGCAAGGCAGTCGCGTCCGGCTGATTGACAGTCCTGTGTACTGAATGTGTAACTCATGTACTATGCCAAAGTGCTAAATATAATTATTCATCACTTAATTCTTCCCATGCAGCAGCTTTATTGTCTCAATTCACGGCCTTTCAACATAAGCTGTTATTAAATATCTATGTAGGAAGATAATAGTCAATTGCATATTGTGGAGGGTTTCCACTGACCTCACAGATTGCATAATAAATCTAAATGACACCATGTTGGAGGGAGCGATATAAAAATGCATGTTTTTTTCCTCTTAATTATATCTATTTAATCTTTGCAAGTAATCGAAGTATATCATTATTATTGGTATCTTTAAATTTCGAATTGTTCGAAGATAATATTTTAATATACTCAAAAATGAACAAATTTCAAAATAGTCTTAAAAGAAATACTTCATCAAATGGCTTTATATTTAAATAATAAAAAAATTTTTCAAATATTTCATGAATTGAATACAAATCAATGGCAAATATATTTGAATAAAATCATATTATTTAGTAGGTACTGAAAATCTACATGAAATGCCTGGACTTTTACATTTTTAGTTTGTTCTGGATGGATTAGGAGAAAATATTTGACCCTCGCAAAAATAATAGTTAATTTATTGGCTAATCACTATGTAAACATACAATGAATAATGATGTATTAACATCATATTTTTAATACAAGCTACAAATAGGGTCAGATATTTAATAATGAGTGAAAAATTGATGTTTGATTGACGCACTATTCTTGTTTTTTTAATTCTTATTCGAGATTAGGGAAATACAAGCAGCACTTCCAAAGACGTACTTTAGCATACTTTTATAAAGACAATGAAAAGATCCCATCAAGCCGAGAAATTGTATCAATGACACATTTAATTTAAATATATTGTCTAATTGTTTTTGCCATATCATTAAGTAACTTATTGTTGAATTACTTGAGCAAGGAAGGTTATAAAAAATAAGAATCTATAAACTATCTACAGCATCAAGAACATAGAGATTCAGGGTCAGTATCCAATATTATATATAATTTAGCATATTTTGTTCCATCTCATTAATTACATACCAACCAATACCTGACTTATGTAACAAGTCATAAGGCTTTTTAATTCACACCAATACAATGCATAGTACAGCATAATGATAACTTGTGCTTACAGGCCTGCAGTCGAGCTCTGTTGGCATTGCTGCCTTCTACTGTAACTACCTCTAAGCTGTATAATAATAAAATATATTATTGCAAATATTGTATTGGATATGCCATTTTCTAGACCCTTTTTTCGTCACATTCTGGACTATAAGATCAAGGACTTAATAAAGGAAGGAAAGTTAACTCAGGTGCTTAGCCTATTCTCATTAGGATCGAAGGCATTTGCTAAAGATACAAAAAAGTATTGGGAAATCCACTATCGCCTATCTCACTCAAACAACTGGGACAGAGGTAGTGATCAGTGATCACTGAGTCATGTATTAGTACCAACATCCTATTATTTCAGATTGCTATAGCTTAACCAAGAAGGAACTAGAGTTATATATGACTCTTCCATCAGATTTTCTCCGAGTCTTACCCGTTCTCCTCGTTTCTGCTCTTCCCTTTGCACAGAATATCGTTTTTCCACTAGCTCTAGCCTTTCCGAAAAAACTTCTTTCCTCTCACTACTGGACCAATCAAATAAAAAAAGAGTACCTTTTGGAACGTCATTTGCTCAAAGAAAGCTATTTCCATGCAGCTTTTAGAGAGTATCAAAGCAAATTATCTCACCAACTACGAGTCAAAGGATTTGACTCTGTGAAACATCTCATAGCTATTGAACAAAAAATGGCAAATGCTCAGAGACCTGATGTTTTCCTTCTCATAAACTCAAATTATGCCTTCGAATACCCAAGCGGACCTTATTCACTCACGAATCTTGACAGCATTTACCTACGTCGCTTAGCTAGACTTCACGGCCATACAAACTTTTCACTAGGGTTTATACGAAAATCGTTACAGGCGTACAGTGCCACTCTTAATCAAGTAGATAAGGCCATTGCCAGGTAATATATAGAGAGTGAAAAGGTCATATATCTTCTTTTCATTAAAAGATGACAAATTAATTGAACCATCACACAAAATGCATTTCTTTTATAGGGAGGGTCTGGCCTCACTCTCTGAGAAAGAACTTTTTGAGTCTTGTATACTGAGGGGATTTTTATCAGAGGACAAGGAGGAGCTAAGTATATATTTGGACAATTGGATTAGAATATCAATGAGAATAGACGGATTTTCTTCTTCACTATTACTGCATTTGCCAATTTTTCTCTCAACAACTCTTCCAGAAATTGGAAAATTAACAAAACACATGATATAAAAAATAATTTCTCGTTTAAATCTGAAATGATTTGGTGTTATTTGTTTTCTTCGTAGGTTTTTTCCCCTTCTTGTCGGAAGAAATATGCGGATTTTTCTTTCGGATTTTTCGTTGTTTTGAGTTATTTTTCTTAGTTTCATTTGACTCAGTTGACGCATACTCCAAATAATCTGTTTTCTAGGATCAATTTAAAGCAAAAGTGGAAATTATGTATTTACATAAACAAAACACATACTTTAATAAATATATACTTACATTCCACGGAATCCTTTTCTTGGGATTGAGTGGACCATTCTAAATAATAATGATAAAAAAATAATGAAAGAAAAAGAAACCCAAAAAATTGTAATAGTTAGTCATCAAACGTACACTCGAATAAATGTTTTTGTAATTAAGAATCTTTTGTTGAACACAAACATCACGCAGTGAGTTCAAAGAGCCATTTTTTCCCATAAAAAGTAAATCAAATTCAGAAGGATCATCTCCTTCGACATGATCAATCCAATAGATACAACTTGAGCTTGGTCGAACAATTTGAATAAATTGTTCTAATTGATCTTTTTGAAATCTGCAATCCTTTGAGGTTGATAAAGAAATCTGCATGATCAATGGAGGAATGGATTGAACTGCTTTAGCATCTTGGAGAATACGAAGCGCATCGATGCGCAGAAATTCTTCCTCTCCAGTATCCATATAAATGGCTCGTACTTTGGGCATATCACTCCTATAGTTGAGTACCATGACCCTGAGTGGATTGTTGAATATTAACAATGTATTGCAATTATAAAGAAAAAACGTTGACGATACCTGAACCAGACTCCATTATTGTTATAGGCATAAATGTTGCCCTCTTTTACATTTATGACCCCTAGTTGAATAAAAAAAGTTAAGGGAAATAGAAGGTTTCATAAAATTATCAATACCTTCATTGCGAATACTTGAGCCTATTTTGTTACTCAATTCCACGAACTTAACTCCATCTTGTACGCGACGCACGCAAAGAGATGAAGGTGTTTTAACGTGGACTACATAGACTTGATCTCCAGTTTGAAGGTCAAATGGAGATGCCTGATCATCATCTGTAGAATAATAGTCATTGAGATTATGACTCACATTAATTTGTGGCTCAGATATTTCTATAGAGAGAAAGGGAGGTTTACGCTCTACAGAGGTTTGATCCTCACTAGGAATTGTATTTTTAGCAACATCAAGGATCTTGTAGACAAAACCACTCTCTGGAACACCTCCAGATGTTTGCATAAAGGCAGCAGATGTAGAAATTTCTTTTAGGACTCGCAAAACTGGGTTTTGCTCCTTCATCATAAGATGAGTTTTCACTCTCTTTACTTGTATAACAGAGTGTGCTTCAAGGAACTCTTTATCAATCATATTTTCAAAATAAGAGTCTTTCTCTCTTGTGGGTAAAGACTCTTTGTAGACATTGATATCCTTGATAACGTCCTCCAGTTCCGAAAATTTGCTCTTATTGACCTTTTCCAAGGGAACGATCTGCGTATCCTCCAAAGAGAGATCATTTTCTAGAACGCAGTCAGCACAAATGAATTGGGAATCCTCTTCATCCACATAATGCACGACTGTCTTGGGATGCTCAGGACAGAACAAGGTGTTCTCAATGAGACTCTTCTCTTTTTTTAAGGTTATTGGAGCATAGCCCTTAGTGAAAATACATCCTATGCGATAGTGGTCGTAGGTCAAAGCCTTTCCTGTACAAGTGGAACACCTAAAACTCATTAAAATCATTAAAACTATTCATTTTTAAATGAAGTTCTATTCACTCTCGGCATACGATTCCATCTCCATCAGATTTATCATTGCAAAGTTGGCAAATGGGATGTCCACAAAGAAGAAGCCACGGGATCCGTTCCTCTAAGTCAAAGGTCTTCTTACAATTAATACAGTCCATCGATCATGCACCAAGATTTCGCCTAAATGATTCAACTATTTCTACACGAAATCTCTACAATGCACACAAATCCTCTAATCAGAATTGCAGCTAGCCAAGTGCGTGAATTAAGGCTGTAAAACAGCATATAGCTTTGGTGTAGTAAATATATTAAAATTTATAGCTAGAAATGCTCCATCCCGTAATAATTCATAATGTACATATTTATGCACCTATAATATACATATATTAATATATAGGTCGCAAGCTAGCTAGAGAACCTAACGAATATTAATTATAATTTTTTTTGTGTGTATCTACTTCCTGCTGAAATGCCAGGGTGATAAATAATAGTTATTAAATAATTATGTATATACATAAATATTAGTCTTTTATTTTTTTTGGCTATTCCACTATAAACTCTTTTCTTCAAAATATTAAATATGTATATCATTATAATTAAATGTACATAATAAGTCTCTTCATGAATTGTATCCTCGTTTCTAATTCATTAATGTATTGCATAATTTAAAAATGTATAATATAACTACTGAGTTTCATGGATGATACAAAGCGATCGTACAAATAAACGCATATTGTTAATAAAATATTCCTGTATAATATGTGAATTAACCCCGAGTCATTCTGCCTCAAATCTATAATCTTGGCTAAATATAAACACAATAAATTTATTAAAAGTAAATTTACCTCCATTCGACGCTTGAATGGTTCTTGCATCAGAGTCGGCCTTTTTCTAGATTTCAGGAATAACTTTGAGAATTTGAAAATGCAGGCAATTTTTTAAAAATTCTTCAGACATAGTTTTAACACTTGAAAAAGAGATTTTGGCACAAAAATTAAAGCAAAAGCCTCACAAGTATGTCCAAAATCCTGTTTTGGACCTAAAAAGTGCTCAAGAATTCCAAAAAATAGATCCAAAGACTTTATTTTTCTGCAACTTAATTTTTACATCCATAGGTAGCTTTGATCTGAGTCATGACCCTGAAAACGGGACAGTCAAATATATATGAAACATAACTTATGAATGATAATAATTGATAAGCATATTATAATGATTGAAAATATTGATATTATATATAATAGCTTTGATTCTAATAGAAAATCAACGTTACTAAATACTTGGTTACGTCTTCTCTTCGATTGAAGAATTATAACTTATAAGTTAAAACTTATAATCAATCGAGGAGAAGACTTTACATAATTTATCCCTTTAGTACGAAAATTTGGAAATGAAGAGAATTTATAAATCCCACATTGGGTTTATCTATACTTTTAAAGATAGTGCATACGTACGCCCTTGATTAATATTAGTTATGTTCTTCTTTGCACACAACTAAAATATATCATATTAATTAAATTACTGTATTATATGTATTTTTTGTGAGCTGAGGATTTGCCTACTCTAGCCAGGCTCTCAGCTAGTGTTCTGAACTTGAATGATTTTTTCTCAAAGATTGAAATAATAATTAGTTAGTTAAGTAATAATTTATCAATAAGCTAATTGTGGCCTTCCCTCAGTATCACCGATGACTAAAACCTATATAATATACTGTAAGTTCTAACAGTTTGTGATTGTGGAACAAAACAAAAGTATTTATAACACCTTATCATTACCCCCTTGCTTGGGCCAGTAGTTTTCCTATCGAGTGTCTATCAAGTGGATCTAGCGCCCCCAATATATTCTAGGGGGACTTTATTTAAATAATAAAAAATTATTATTTTTGATAATGACGGGGACTGTTAAAAAACGATAACCTAGAGTTGGCAACCCATGATACTATTGACTATTATGTTTGAAATCTTTCTGGATCTTTAATTAATTACTTTATTTATCTCTTTAGAGGAAAAGTTGAGAGATTGAATATTAATAAGGCTACTGAAGTACTCAAAATTTCTGGCACTGATAATACTATTACTAATGGTATTATCTATCACATGTGTCCATATGGACAACTGCATATTATATACAATCAATGAATACTATGTACTCTCGAGTAGTACTCATTAAACCAACATAATAATTATTGTAATGACTAATGACAATTGATATACATTGACAGGTAAGAACAGTAGTAAAATAGAATAGCTCTAACTGGACGACATAACTCATTCACTCACACTTTAGACTAAATACTTGAAGTTGGGGAGAAAGTAATTTTGTTTCTCACTCCAGGGAGAAGCCCCCAGTATATGTATTTATTTAATAGTAGCGGATCAAATGTATGTAGATTCCCATTTTAAACGGGGGGGGGGGGATATCGATAGTTCTCTATTATGTATAATTGATACGTAGTTAATGATATACAGATAGTAAATAACATGGCAATGTGTTTTTATAAGTAAGTAAGGTCTTTTTTTTATTAATCATCAAAAATTATTATTCTCCTGAACGTTGAGGCTGAATATCCAAAAAGTCCGAATATTAACATGTATATTTATGTATAATACACTGAATCATCCTTTTTTTAACACCTTTCCATTTAGACAGACATCTTCATCATCATCACTTTAAAAAGTACATATATAATAATACATATACTACACAGATGAAAATCATCTCTGTAACAATTAATTGAAAAAAAAAGTCCATGATCAATATTAATTTTCTTTATAGTATTACATATAAACGTCAAATGCTCTTCTTTTTCAGTTCTTTGTCAAGAACAAAAATGATTCTAAGTTATAATAAAAAGTGAATGTGTTGTTGCTGCTGTTGGTGGTGGCGGGTGTGGTAGTAGTGTTGGTGGTGTTGGAAGTAAGTAGAGTTGTGAGGAGAATAAGAAGTAGAAGAAAAAATTAACTGAAATAAAAATCGCAGTCCAGAAAAAATATTGTAAATTATATGGAAACATAAGAAAAAAGAAATACACGCACTATTAACTTGACCATATTCCCAAAATAATAAAAAACAAAATAAAAAACATATTGAATTAGATTTGCAAGACAATTTCCTCTTTTTCTCCTTGACTTCATCAAGACTAGAGGGAGGGGTCACTGTCTCATCATCACTAACTATTTATTTAATTATTGATTTTCATCCATTGAATCAGCAAGAGTCTTCTTGTTGTCATGGTCAGACGCCATTTCATCAGCTGTATTACTCTCCAAACATGACAGTTTATTTCCTGAAATGAAAAAGAATCTATTATAATATACTCCAAAATCATTATCTATTATTAAATATGATAATTACCTGAATTCATGTGGGGTCTTTGAATAGGAGTTGGGTTATAACTTGCTGATGATGCTCTCATAGATAAATTGCTAAGGGACTTGGTCACTCCCCCGAAGGAAGGAGATGAAGAGGAAGCAGCAGCCGCTGCCGCTGCTGCAGCGACTAAGTTCTTATCCTTAACTTCAGAAGAGGATGAAGAGGCTACTGAAACAGAAGCCATTGGCTTTGTTACATAGGAATGGACCTGATTACGCAACTGTGGATTGAGTTGCTGAGCGGCATAGTTGGGCATATTGTATGCTTGTTGTCTTTGAGGGTTACTCAGAGCTGTATAGAATGCTGGGGAACCAGTTCCTCCAGCGGAGCGCTGCATGTAATTAATAGACGCACGAGGAGCTTCATATGGAATCAATAGTGAGGTTCCTGCAGGACCAGCAGATCCAGGTAAAGTGCCTAAACCACTTTGTGTAAAATTACCTGGAGCTGCCTTTGTTCCAATTGGACCAATCTGATTAGATTGAGTCTTTATCAATCCCGAATTTTGATGCGGGGATAAAAGAACATTTCCCCCACTATTAGGGGTGTACGGAGCTCCACTCCGAAATTGATTTCCTCCAAACATATCCGCAGCACTTCCTGACATATGAACAGAAGGAACACCTAGACTAGGGGCAGCATATGCAGGGTACAATTGATTTCTTCCATCTGATAACTGAAAGGGCTGATACAAAGTAGGCTGAATTGAAGGAGAATTCAAAGTAGGCATTAATCGATTAAAAGCAGCAGCTGCTTGTTGAGTTTGCTGTTGGTGGTGAGGATGTTGCTGATGTGGAGGAGGAGGGGGTTGAGGCCTAACTTTGGGCGCCAAATGGGGAATACTTGAATCAATTTCAGGGGTATTTCCCCCACTTGCCTCGTTGCCACCCCCATCGTCAGGAGTGGCAAAGCCCGGAACAAATTGTGGTCCACCTCCTCCTGGTGGTTGATCCGGAACGGGTGACATAGAAGGTACCGTTTCCCAAACTTTCTTTACACTAGCTATCTTCATATTAAGATCCTCAGCAGGGTGTCCTCCCCCCATATGGTTGTGATTGTTACCTCCCAAATTAGGAGTCATACCACGAGCCTGGGGATGCTGCATATGAGGGTGTTGATGATGGGACACTTGCTGATGTTGCACAGTTCCTTTGGGTGCTACATCCAGAGTCTTAGAATGCTCAACCTCATTGCCACCCAGTTCAGGAGGAGGAGGAGGGGGTTCAAAAGTAAAATCCAATTTCAAATCAGCAGAATCTTCTCCACTTTTAGGAAAACCGATGGGGAGTTGTAAGCTAGAAGAGTCCTTAGGATCTTTAAACATATTGTTTTTGCTTCCTTGTAAATTATCCGTTTTACTTCCTCCTCCTCCTCCTCCACCCTTATAGTTTGTGTTTTCAAATATAATAGTTTGAACAGGGGAAGAGGATGAGCCGGCGCCCACAGCAACACCACCTTGTTGCTTGCTGCTCTCAGATGATGTTTGTTGTTTATCATTAAAATGTAGATCATCATTGTTATTATTAGTCCATCTAGAAGAAGACGAGACTCCTCCTCCTCCTCCTGAGTCGTGATCATTACATTCCCTCGCCTTATTTCTATTTTGTAATTGCTTGGCAAACCGAGGAGGGAGTTTAATCGTGTTTCGATAAGTGGATTTACCCTCTGAATTCCTGTTGGACTCACTTCGTCCACTAGTTTTTTTAGAATCATAGCGGCGATCATCCTCATTATCATTATAATATCGATTACTACTACGATCCTGTTTCTGGGAATAATTGCTATTATTCTTCTTATTGCCTCCTCCTCTTTTTGTGTTGTTAGAGTCATAGACTTTATGATGTGTGTTTTGAGAAGAAGAGGCGTGCTGTTGTTGTTGTTGCTGCTGCTGTTGATTATGGTGGTGGTGGTGGTGATGATGATTATTATTATGTTGTGTTGTTTGTTGTTGCTGTGCGTGGTGCTGGTGGTGATTAGTGCTGGTTTGGTGTTGTTGCTGTAGGTGGTGGTGCTGCTGCTGATGATGATGGTGGTGCTGGTGGTGATGATGATGATGGTCTTCATGGCTAGCCTCAGAATTGGAATCCCATTCACCACTTTGAATGGACTTCTTATTACCGGACGATAAACCCGCTTTTTCATCATCTCTTCCCAAACCTCCACCACCTCCACCACCCTGTCGTCCACCTCTTCCTCTTCGAGATGGTTGTCCTCTGGGTGCAAACCAACCCCTTTCATCCTCATGATTATGGTGTTGCTCTTCTTCCTCATAAGATGGATGATCATGATCATCATTATTATGACGATATTCATCATCCTCTTGCTTATTTCTTCGCCCTCTTCCACCTCCTCTGGATGAACGATATTTGTCATTACGGGATCCACGAGAGGCTGAAGATCCACCCCCTCTGGATGAAATGGAGGGGAGAACATTATGACTTCTCTTAGAAGTTGGATTACCTCGATTATTAACTTGATTATTGGTTTGTTGGGTCTGAGAGGATGTTGGCTGCTTTTTATTCGTTCCAGATGACTTTTTATCATTTTCATCCTTGCTTCTATTTTGTTGCTGTGGGCGCCGAGCATTTGTCTCCTCATCTTTGACAACTTGTTTAGATTTGTTTTCAGGCCCTGATTCAAATTGATTGATTGGTGGAGAGGATCCTTCCCGAGATCTCTGTTCCCTAGATTTAATTTCTGGCTCTGGCGACTTCTTTTCCGCTCGAAAAAATGACCCGTAGTCCTTGGATCTTGAGCTCCCCTGAGAAGGAGGGGTACTTCCTCTGGATACACTACTTTCTGGTAAGACGTCCTCCTCATCACCTCCTCGTGTTGACGAGTCTCTTCGTGAAGGACTATTTCGTTGCATTGGAGACAACTCTTCTGATCGCTTAAATCTATTTTTTGAAGAGTCATCCTTTGACTTTTCCGCGAAATAGTGCTGTTGAATTTCCTCTTCCTCTCTTCTATAGCGTGAATCTTCCTCCTCCATGTAAACTCCATTGACATCAAATTTGTTTTGGACATTGAAATTTCCTCGATTACTGGATGAACTATTTTCTTTTCGATCATAAGTTCCGTATTCTGTGGATCGATGAGTTGAATTCTTGTCGCATCCATTTCCATATTTTAATTCTTCTTCTTGTCTACGTTTACGTGCTCTTTCAATATTTTTTAAGACCTCTTTGGTTTTACTACTTTGTTTCTGATCTTCGTCATCTAGAAAAGATGGTGCATCAGATGATCCTCCATGATTAGTACTTCCTCTACTTTCAAAGCTTCCAAACTCTGGAGAATGATAAGTGTGGTGAATGGGTTGTTGATGTGGTCTATGTAAATGCTGCTGCGGTTGTTGTTGTTGAATATGTTCTGAGTTATTGTTGGATGTCCAGTTTGAATTTGTGTAGTCAGATCGAATTGAATCTTTACTCTCATCCTCGTCATCACTGGAAAAAAAATCTCATTAGTATTTGATGTTAAATATACAAATGATCATAGGTGCATCTCCAAACTCGAATCAAATATATTTATAGCAGAAATGTCATACCTAGTTAATTTTTTATTATAATCAAAGGCATCATCTCCACGTGTCCAATCATCGTCATTATTAGTTTCAATATCGTCCATACGACGTAACTTCTCATCATCAATAATAGAATTGTGAAATAAAACTTTAGAAGATCGTGGAGACTGTTGCTGAGGAATTCGATTAATACAGGCTGACTTTGGACTCCTTGGAGGAAAAAAGTTGGTCTGAGGTTTTACAGACACATCAAAATGTGTTTGCTGAGAGATTAAAGATGTGCGACGACTTGCGTCTAATGACTCTTCAAAGGCTGACTCAGATGGTCGTGAAGGCGGACCCACGACTTTGCTACTTCCAGTTTGTCTCCAATTACCACTTGTTTGAGGTCTAAGATTTGGACCAGGACCGTATTTGTTATTGTTTTCTAGAGTTGATTGTTGAGTAGTCAATGAAACATTTTCTGAATTTCTTTTCACACCGTTGCCTGAGGGATCTTCGGTGAGAGATGGGAACTCTTGGCCAAAGAGAGGGGAGGCAAGATAATTTTGCTTCGGGGGTGGTGGTTGTTCTCGAGTGACGTTGCGCCAAGTTTTGGGTGGATCTACAGTTGTTTTACTTAACTCTTCTTTTTTACTTGTATCTTCAGTTTCAGGTGGAGTCGTCAAGGAATGGGTAGGATTCGTTTTCCCATTGCTGCTATTGTTGGATATGGAAGTGGATGAGGCCCATCCTGAGCCTCCAGAAGGAACAAGATTAATAGCTGGATCATTTCCACAATTTTCAGATTTGATGCTAGGTAAATTGGCTGGAGCTCGGCGAGCAGTAATAGTTTTCCCTAAATTTTGAAATCCTTGTTTTGGAGGATGACTCTTTTGAAGGGGCTTTGAAGCCGAACCCTGGATTCATAGACAAGGGGGGAAAAGAGAGAGGAGGTTAAACATAGGGGGAGAGGAAATTGAGAAGGAACTTACAAAGAATGTGTTATTTAAGTTATACGACGTAAATTTCTTGGACGATTTTTCTCCTTTCAGTGACACCGCTGCAGACATTGTATTTTCGTGGCATCCGACGCCACCTTGGACTTCTCTCTGGGGATCACCTCACTTAGTCTTACCACCTTACACCCTCTTCCAACTTCCTTTTACTTCTTCTTCCTCTAGGAGCTCACTAAACAACCCAAAAAAATATCTAATTCCCACCTAACTCCAAGGGAGAAATTCAACGTAAATTCCACTGGCTAGAACAGTTTCTTCTACATTGACGATTCAATTCCCCGGGCTCCCACTTTGACTTAATACAACTTCTTCTTGAACCAATCTCACGATCTCTATCTTACAGGACTACGTCCTTTATATTGGACTCTTCCCTTTCCTGAGTCTTACGATTTAATTTCCCTAAACTAAAATGGCCGATAACTTTTCTAACTTCTTTTTCTTCTTTCTTGTCTTTCTTTCTTTCTTTCTTTCTCTCTCTTTTCTTTCCTTCTTTCTTTCTTTTTTTCTTTCTTTCTTCTCCCTTCAGATTTATACTCTTCTTTTCTTTTAGTTCGATCATCCACAGCAAGCAGCGCGTTACTCTCTAGCTCCCCTTCTTGTCCGCGCGCCTGCGCATGCATGAAAAGCACCCTCCTTCTCAATTTCTTCAAATACGCCTCCTTCCTACTTCTTACCGGCTAGAGGCAGAAATGGCTAGAATATTTCTCTCATAGAAACGCCATTCAGCCAACCTTCCTTCTTGAGTGTCCAGGTAAACCTGCCTACATTTTTTAAACACTCAGATATTATTTCATCACCACGCCCTCTTACTTTGTAACTAAGTAACCAAGTAAGAATTTATTCTTTTCATTCAGAAAAAGGGCATAGATTTGAGATTTTCATCCAAAAGAGGCCGCTACATTTTGACTATTTATTTTTTGACTGCTACATAGCCATAGAGATAAAATACTCTATGCTGCTAGCTTCCTATGAATTCTTCTGACGGGAATATGACGTAGAAAGTCTGTCACTCCCCACTTGACATCATGAAATCAATGTCCATTTCAAGGAACTCTTCTTATGATTGCCGAGGCCTAAATGGGTAGTCATTGGTCCAAGTGCCAAAATTTCCCAAATAGTTGGAATTCATACATTAACATTCATTCCTACTTCTTAACATTACTCTGAATATGTTGAGTCCTCTTCGACTTTTGAGTAGTCAGACTTTGCGATCCCTCTCAAGCGGAGTGGTACGTCACAAATCCGGAGGTTCGTTGCCTTTGATTCCCTTATTCCTTCCATGAATGAATGTTTTTTCCTCTTGGCCTCTTCCAGGGGTGTATCTTGAAGTGAATCCCTATAAAGGACTCCCATCATGGATGGAATTGACGGAGCGAGCAGCACATCACATGTTTTGGACTGAACTATTTCGTGGACTCCTTGTGACACTGGGACATATGCTCAAAGAGCCTGCAACCATCAATTATCCTTTCGAGAAGGGACCACTTAGCCCCAGATTTAGAGGAGAGCATGCTCTACGACGATATCCTTCCGGAGAAGAGCGCTGCATTGCTTGCAAACTCTGTGAAGCCATTTGTCCAGCTCAGGCCATTACCATTGAGGCTGAAGAACGATCCGATGGTGCTCGACGAACAACTCGCTATGACATTGACATGACAAAGTGCATCTACTGTGGATTCTGTCAAGAGGCTTGTCCCGTTGACGCCATTGTTGAGGGTCCCAATTTTGAGTTCTCCACTGAGACTCATGAGGAATTACTCTACAACAAAGAAAAACTCCTCAATAACGGAGACAAGTGGGAGGCGGAGATTGCAGCTAATATTGAAGCGGATTACTTGTATCGTTAGGCATGAGAGTCTTATTACTCAGTCTAAATTCTTTGTAGAGCTCCTTAACTTTCAAAAATATACTTCGTAAATTTTCTTAGAAATAAATAAATAGATGAATATTCATCTTATTGAATCCTCGTATAAATATATAACCACTCATATCCATACTATTATTTATTATGCTATCAAATACGTCCTTATGTCATTATTTACTGTCAAATAATTCATACAGTCATAGGTGTGTGTTAGAAATGAAACAAAAGGACTGTCCATCATTGATTACTAGTAACGAAGTACTTTTAATCGACACAATTTACATCATTTAAGCAACATTCGTGTCCAACTCTCCACCACTCTAAGAGTGGTGGAGAGGAGCGAGACCCAAATTTAGCGTCTTAATTGATTTAAGGAATCCTAACCATGAGTAATGAGTCTGATGATGAAGAATGAGAAGTACCCTATTTCTAATACCAAGTGTTTATTACTAATTATTTTATTGGACTCATCCATTATAATTTGATATTCATATGAATTATGGTGATGAAGACCGGGCTGGGATGCGAGGATCATCCTGCGTGCATCCAAGTGCAGAGCAGAGTTAAAGGTTTGTGCGAACTGTGAGACTCATATATATATATATATGTATATGACTTGGCATGAGCATGACGTCAGTTGAGAGGGTGTCTTGATATAAATGATACAATAGTTCCGACTCTATAGTGAGACATGTCTTTAACTTAACTTTACACTTGTCTTTATTTTAGTGCAAACGTAGCTGCTAGTCTAGAGATCTACTTCTTAGATTACATATGATATGATGAATGATTTAAAGCTGGAAGAAAGAAAAAGAGGGAGATGAAGGAGTTAGTACGTTTCAAGTTGTTATGCTGCAGCACCCCATTTGACCCAGAGGTCTTCAACCACATCTATCTTACTTACTTCTTCCATTTCAAAGCTACCCACTCCACCTGGCATTTCACTTCGTAGAGAATATTCGTAGAGCCTATTAGGATAGAATGTCAAATGTTGTTCAAGTCGAGGAAGTGACACGCTACGTTATTCATCTTGAGGGTCGTAATAGACCAGACCAGTTTCAGGATGAATTTCCTTACTCCTTTGGATCCCGATTGGGACCCGAGTTTGACGCAGAAGGCACAACAATGGCTTGGATCGCATCGCCCCTCATAGCCATGATTTATTCACTTCATGGAGCTCCTCACTCTGCTTTCTATCTATCTCCTCGTATTCTCAAAAGCCCCGTTCCCATGACCTCCATTCGATTAGGAAAGTGCACTAATTTTCGCCTTCCTTGGAAAGTCCTGGGAGGAGAGCCTTCCAAAGAGGGCTATCTTTTACTCGCCACGGGTCTACGGAATGGGTGTATCAAAATTTATAATGCATTAACTTGTAGTCTTCTTACTAATCTTTTGAGTCATACCTCTGTTGTATCGGACCTTGTTTTTCATCCATTCAAAAATGGACTCTATACTCAAATTGTGTCAGTCTCCATGGATAAGTCACTCAAAGTAAGAGTTCCTTCCATTTTGTCTAACAATGGATTTACTTATTATAATTTATAATATTTAAAAGGATATCTTTTTTTTTTTATTATTATTAATAATAATTTTTAATTCTAAATGAAGGGGGATCTCTTTTAACCATTGCTTCTTTCATTCACTCCATTCAATTATCCTTATGAGGATATTTATGTTTAAAAACCGGTTGGGGGATCGTAATTGCGTAGATATCTAGAGTTGTATCAAAATCAATGTGTCAATATGTTTATCAATATCCCTTTCTCTGATTCATTGAAAGTTTCTGTGTGTGTACTCATGTATGACTCTTAATATACCTATATTTATAAATGTGGGTATATGTATTTGTGCTCTTCAGGTATGGGATCAGGAAGACCATAGTTACAACATGTCAGAGACGGTAACGACACTTGATCCGTTACTAACAGTAGCCTGGTCTCCTAATGGGAGATACGTAGCTAGTGCAGGGACTGGACGAATTGTATATATTCATACAGGTTTCCACAATAAGAGTATATCCTTGAAACATCGATTAAAACGACACTATGAGGACATTGTATCACTTCAATTCTCTTCAGATAGGTAATTATTTAATTATATTTATCCATGGATTTAAATAACAGATAAATATGAAAGTAATTCCATTTTCCTTCACTCCTCTCCTCAGTGCTCTCTTATTCTCTGCCTCCCTGGATACTCGTATTCATATCTGGGACTCAGAAGAAGGTACAATCCGTCAAACACTCTGTCATACGTTCCCAGTTCCTCTCCTTGTATTCTCCAATCACGTTACCAGCATGTGTATTAATACCTTAGGAAGCTTTGCGGTTAGCGTTTGTAACGAAGATGATTCTCGTAGTCGACTCAGACTCTGGGATCTCGAAGGATTCAAAGACTTTCCAGCTGTCAACAACTCGGACTCTCGTTGTGTACCTCAAGCTAATCGGAGAGCTCTCTCCTGCTCTGTGACTCGCAATAGCCTTCTGGCTGTGTTGAACGAGGACAGAAGTGTGAGTCTTTATAATGTTATTTCTTCACCTCCTAGTCTCAAGCACATGAGTCGAATCAAAATAAGGACTTTTATTCACTTACAAGAGAACCTTCACGATCTCGATATCCCCAAAGCTCTTTTAAAATATTTGAAATATGAAACATGGAAGTAGTCTATTACCATAACGTCCATACTGGCCATTTTTGTTGTTGTTGTTGATGATACTGATGATGATGAGAGAAGAAAAACAATAAAAAATAAAACTATTCAACAATATTTCTTCCTTCAGCTTCATGTTTCGAAAATAAAGAGAAAATCATTTCGTAATTTATAAAGCTTTTTTTATTTTCATTTTTTTCCCTTAATTATTCTTGCATTTGGTGGAGGTTAAATCAGGCATCAAATTTTTTGTTTGATTAAAAAAAAAAAAATCATAAGTTTTCTTTTTCTTCCTTCGTATTTTTATAATATAAAACGCTTGAACGAAAAGAAAAATAATCATAAATACATAGATTTTAGAATATTATATTAAAATTTTCACTTGCTCATTTATTGTTTAAAGAAAAAAACGTATAAAGATAGAGAAAAGAGTGTGCAGTTGGAATTTTTTTTTGCAAGACAAGAAGATTTGTATATTTGAAGAAGAAGAAGAAGAAGAAATGTTTATTATTTTTTAAAAAAAATAAAAAAAAATCAAAAAAAAGAAAGAAAGAAAGTCGAATAACATATTATAATAAGGTATATCTTACTACAAGTGCAATAGAATACTATGACGAGAATAATAATAAAACTATGGAAACAAAAACTGAAGAATGAAAAAAAAAAGAAAAAAAAAAGGAAATAAGATTTATGAAATGAGAAAAAAAACCTAAGCATAGAAATAATAAAGTAAAATGTGTTGATTCCAAATGAATCGTGGAGTAAGACAAAGGACCTCAAGACGACAGGTCGTGTGGTGGTGTTGTTGTAATATATGACGTACAAGTAGTAGTAGTAGTAGTAGTAGTATATGTGTGTATATATATATATAAAAAACTAAAGACATGTATACTGATGCGATGTCCTTGATGATTCTTCATTATTTCATATCTGAATAAAAGACGAGAAGGCTCAAGGGAGAGATATTACGAATTAAATCCAAGAGCATTAAAAATTTTCGTTTTGAATCCGGGTTGTTCATCGTCGAAGCGTGCGGAGTCCAAGGACTCTAGAGATCCCCTTCTCCACTCCTTGGAATGTGAGCGTTTTGTCTGACTCTTAGAAGAAGAGTTACCGTTGTTACTGGAGTCTCCAGGTGCCCACTTTTTGCTAGATGTGGAAGTTTCCATACTTGCTTGTCGAGCATCTACTTTGGATCTGAGTGCGCAATCGTCGAGAATATCCGCAGCCTCGTATTTTCCTTGTCGGCGATATAAGGCCCCAAGGTTTTTAAGAGTTGTAGTCACAGTTGAGGGATCGAGTTTGGCAGCTTTGTGCCATGCTCCATATTCTCCGTATGGAACGTTTTCAGGATTGTTTTTGTTTTCTTCTCTCTCCTCCGCCACTTGCCATATCGGTTTGTTCTTCTCGTCAATGGTTCCAAATTCTTTTTCGTGGACTCGAGTCAAGACTTGCTTATAGAGAATTTCCGCTTCATGATACTTTCCTTGCTTCATGTAGGCAGAGGCCAAGTTGTTTTTAGTTTTAGCAACATTTTGGTCGTCCTGTCCAAGCTTGGACTCATAAATACTCATAGCTCTTTGATAGTACTTTTCCACTTCCACGTATTTGCCTTGATTTTGACAAAGAAGGGCAAGATTATTCAATTGCTTAGCAACATCGGGATGATTGCCTCCCAACACTTTTTCTCTAATCTCTAATGCTCTCTTGCACAATGGCTCAGCATCCTTATACTTTCCTCTCTTTCCGTATAAAACAGCGAGATTATTTAAAGTGGCTGCTACAGCAGGATGATGGAGTCCCAAAGTTTTCTCTCTAATGGTGAGAGCATCGTTCAGCAAATTGGCAGCCTCCTTGTACTTATTCTGATCTCTATAAACTAGAGCTAAAATATTTAACATTGTTGCGACATCTGGATGATCATGACCAGAAGTTTTTTCTAAGTCCTCAAGTGCTTGCTTACATAAAGGAACAGCCACTTCATATCTGCCTTGAGAGGCATACTGGATAACCAAATTATGAAGAGTTCTAAGGCGAGCAGGAATTTCATAGCCGGCGTTAGCCTGTTGGACAAATTGAGATGGTGGAGTGGGAGATGATGATTGCTGATTCTGCTGATCCTCGCTTTGTGAAACATTTGAAGCATCACCGAACAAATCTTCGCTCTCAAGTGTGTTTTGAGCGTTGGATGGGGAATTTGACCCTTCAGGGTTTTGACTGGAAAAAAAAGAGAAAAAAAAAGGATAAAAAAGGCATTAGTAATTTTTTTATTTGACTCATGTGAGTAATGAGCAAATGTGAGGTATGCTCTCAATGTGGGGTGTTATCAAGTCTGTTATGATGAGACATTCTCTTAATACAGATATTAAGTATAATATAAAAAGAGAGAGAATGTGAGGATACTATAGGATCCTCACATGAATGTTTGAAGGATTCTACTCATCTCATGTACACTTCAACTTTGTATACATATTCGAACATGAATGAGTAAGAGCATAAAGGAACAGAAATGAAAATTACATGCATGATGTAATGAATTAATATTATAGAGGAGGAGGAGGAGGAGGGAAATGATAATAACCTGCTGTTTTCGTCGTTTACATCGTATTTCCGCATACAGACCATAAATTCGAAATGTTTCTTTTCAACTTCGTATTGAGCAGCCATTTGCTCAGAGGCTTGAAGTTTCTGTTGAGTAGCGGCGAGTTCATCCCTCAACCAGGCATTTTCTTGCACGAGGCGCTTGACTTGACTTCTCAATTTGCTCTTTTCTGCTTCCAAGGTCTGCAAGTGGCATGATATTGAGGTCATGACCGAGGCCTCTCCTAATCCTAAATCTATCATTTCCAAGGACTTTTCAACAAGAGGGCCTCGGTTCATATCCCCTTCGCTCAGAGCAGACACCTCCACACGAAGGGCCTCCAGGCCCTTTGTCACACTCTTTGTACTCGCCACGATCTCCTCCTGAGAAATCGCCGTCATCTTTATCACTTGAGACTGAAGTAAAATAAAATCATCAAATAAGAAAGAAAAAAAAGGAAGAAGGGCGAGGGAGTGACGTCACCCGGTGGCAACGCCTTCTTCTTCTCCTTCTCCTCTCCTACACAATAGCAAGCTAGCTAGCTAGCTAGGGATCGATCCCAGTAACCTTTTCTAGATCAGCTACTAGCTAACAATCCCAACAGGCTTGAATTCCACACATCCCTAACCACTTTCCCTACACACACATATATATATATATATATATATATATAATAATAATAGATATATTATAATTATATTATTAATATAATAAATAATGGGATGTAGGTGTAATCTCCAGTCTTTGAGCACTTTAATAATGCAACACTCCTTTCATATATCCTTTCAGAAAGAAATGAGGACACTAACGATGTTATTATGAGTACGAGAAACACTCTCCGACCATCAGCTTTTTTCTTTTTAATGATTCTTTCCTTCTTCTATTATTTTTATTTCATTCGCAAGATAAAACAGGGGGAAACAGCTTTCTTTCCTATTATTATGACTCACTTGTATATTATAAATTATAATATAACTAAGCTATTATGACTTATGAGCTACTTCAGGAACGTCAGTCACCATACATAGACACATGCAAAAAACACTGTCGACAGAAAGGGGGAGGATATTTTAGATGTGGGCTTCTCCCCTGGCCGTGAATAGTGATAACAATAGCATTGCTCATTCATCAACTTTTTATTACTTATTACTAGTTACATATTGTAACTTACGTACGTCCGACCATACTCCTCTCTCCTGCATCTTTCACGCCCAATGAGTTTCACTTTTGCGATGGTCAATGGACTACGCAGGCTCTAGTTCCTTTTAAATATATATATTAATCATCTATTAAACTAAGTAGCAATAAATACTTAGCACACGTAGAACATAGTTAAAGAGCCAGTCATTTTTTAATCATTTTATGAACTTTATTCATTGCAAAAACAATAGAAAATAAGAGCGGCACAGAGAGAGAGAGAGAGAGAGAGAGTCAGCGAGAGGACGATCCAAATGTATCACTCTCTATACATTAAATAATTGTATATCAACTATATTATATATAATAATAACATGGTATTATATTGTCATTAAATTAATAGATTTAGAATTAATTTATCCTCCTCGAGTCCTTTCGTATTGAAATTCTAACAAAGAGCCTCCTCTCTTGACAAAGATATACTGAAAATATGTAAATAAGTCCCTTTTTTTAGGATCCTCCTTGCACATATTTGATTTCGTCAAAGGCCTTCCTTGCCTTTTTAAGTTCCTCATTCATTATGAGCAGCTGCTTGACTCGAGCATACATTTTGGGCTGTTTCCGAACCAGGAAAATGATGTCCTCTACCTGCACTTTGCCCACTCTTCCAGTTTCGAGAGCTTTATGAGTTAGCTCTGATATAAATTCGAGGACAAGGTCTTCAAGAAAGTCCACCACTTCTGTGTAGGAATTGAGATCATCACCATAGCCGTAAAGCATGCATCGTAATTCTTTATTAAACAAGCGACGACGCACACCAGAAGGATCCTCTGTTCCAGTGGATGGCCCCGCTTCAGAAGGAAATCCATCTTCGTCAAAAGAAAGAAAATCCCCGTCCAGTTCCTGAGCCATTGTTTTTATATTTATTTGTTAAATTGTCAAACAGTGTATGTATGTATACATATATTATAAATGAAAAATAATACAGCCAAAAAGCATGCTTGCCAACAGCTCCTCTCTATTTGATATTTTTTTAAGGCGCAAATATGCTAGAAAATATGGAGATGCATCAGTGAGACTGGAAAATAGTTTTATAAACGCAGTAAATTCGATGCAACACCAATGATACTTTCATTTTTCTCTAAATCAATCACAAATCCATACAAGATCATTGATCTACCTGCAAATTAACTTTTCAAATGAAGGTTCTATTGAATATAATAATTGTAATAGAACGTATCCTTGGCAATTCTGGCTAAAAAATACCGAATTATATAATATTCCCCTTCTTTGGTAACATTGAACACCATTTCAATTTTCGCTTTCATTCTACGTATTAACATTTATTTTTTAATTTTATTAACATCACCTTTTTAAGACAATTTTAAAATGCAAGTTCTCTCCATCATCGTGAAGGAATCCCTTCCTAACTACCTTCACAATCTTCCTGTGCCTGGTAAACTCCCCCACTCTTCTCTCAAATACCTCATGTTTGACATGTGATACCATTTTTTAGATTCTCTTGGTGGATGGTTCAGTCTTGGAATCAAAGACCTTATCCGCCTTGTTCCTCTTGGTTTGACTGTCGGGGGCATTTCTTTTCTTGCTGCTCACAGCCTTCTATGCTGCCCTGCTATTGCACCCTATATTGAGGTAACTTTCATTCAACTCTCATCAAATCCCATGGATCCGAATGTCATCCCACTACAATTCATTTTTAATATTTCAGAGTAAATTTGGAGAATGCTGCTTGTGTAAGTCTCAATATAAAGTGAACAAGACTATCAAATTGGAGTCGAAAAAGGTTGTGGATACAGTCGATATCGAGGATATCGGTGATAAAGTAAGCATCAATTGTAGTCATCCCCCCCCCCCTCCTGGTAATATTTGTACATTTATATCTATTCCATAGTCTGTGTTTTGTCGGTGCTGGAAGAGTAAGAAATTCCCCTACTGTGATGGCTCCCATAATAAACATAATGAAACAACGGGTGATAACCTGGGACCCATTATTGTTCAAAAGGGAAAGAAGGAATAAGTTAATTATTATTAGTATTTAAGGGCATCAGATATGTAATCCGAAAATCCAGCGGTGCTGAGCCTCTTAAAAATGCCCCTGTGATTGAGTACGATTATCTATATTTCGTCTAGTTTAAATTACTGTGTCTGTAGTTGAAATACATCTATTAGTTACTAAAATATCTTAATTATTTCATTTCATTTTGCAAATGGAAAATGCAAAAAAAAAAAAAAAAAAAAAAAAAACTAATAATAATACAAATGATTGTACACAATTAAACTTTATTGAGATAAGATATTATAATATGGATACAGATACAAATGGAAGTTATACATGTGGAAGAATGTAGACAATACTAATAAATAGAGGGCACATATTATGTTTATAAATATGAAAGTTTCAACGCTTGTACAAAAATCTACTTATTCAACGTAGAAAATAAATACTTGATAATAATAATGAGAGTCTTGTCAAATATAATTTAAATCAAAACCTATAATATATTGAGTCAATCACAGATACATATTTATTTAAAAAGGTTCAATCCTGTTGAGGAAAGTCCAAAAGCACTTATGTCTGTATGAATTTTCTGATATAAGGGCAGAGATTCCGCTACGTAACAGCCTTAGCCACTAAATGGGGAGGTATACGGACACCAATTCGAGATAAGTATCTATAAAAAAAAATATCAAGGACTAATTGATCACGGTCAATGGAATAATGTTGAAAAAAATGTTATACATGATAATAGATGGAAAATACTTGAATAGAATAAACTCACCAAGTTAATAAAATGAGAGAGAAGCACTAAATGCATACACGCTGTTCTTACAATTAATTATAAAATAAGTAATAGCTGTTCATATTATATTTTGAGTTTCCGATACAGTGTTTGATGATGATGATGAGGAGGAGGAGGTTGAAGATTCACTAAATTATTGATAAAAAATAAAGAATTAGTTGAAAAGGAAGTGGAGTTAAAATCCAAGGTAGTTCTGTCCGATACCTTTACAAGTATCTAACTAAGGAGCCATATTAATTAATTAGTATAATATCAAAGACATGCCATACCTATTCCTTATTTCGTTATTGGTCCTTGGCCTCATTCCCTCCGAAACATATTCATTGTTCGAATCTTCCTTCCCTTCATTCTCAGATTCTTTCTTTTCATTTCTTTCTTTCTCTTTGGCTTCAATTTGAAGTCTTTCAGTTTCGTAATCAAATTTTTCTCGAGCTAAAGCACCCATATTCAAATATCCAGAGGTATTAATATCAATGATCCATACGCCAAAAGTACAAATAAGCGCTATAACAACCCAAGCAATAAAAAATATTTCAAGCCATATATAGCCGTAGGCATCAACAGTAAGACCGCACAACATTGTACAAAGGGCAAGTCCGATATTTTGAATAGCTTGCATGAGACCTGTTAAGAGAGTAAAAATAGAATGAAAAAAAAATTCAAATTCACTAATACGTTGGTACCATAAGCAGTTCCTAATTGATACTGTGGCACGACGTAGGCAGCCATGGGCCAAAGTGCACTTGCCAACAAACTGTAACAGATACCCATGACAAAAATAGGAATATATGGATTCATAAAGGAAAATGCTAGAATGTAATGGGAGACTAGCGTTCCCATTACAGATATGAAACAATATAAAACATTACGACCCGTTCTGTCAATCAAATAGCCAAATAATGGTGAAGCCGGTGCAGAAATCAAGTATATCAAGCCTTAAAAGAAAAGAAAATGAAAGACGTTATTAAGGTACACAATACTTGTAGATATTTATCTACTCCTCACCAGTAATGAAATTGGCAACATCCGTATCAAATCCGTATTTTTTCATAAAAAAGACTTGTCCCAGTGAAATAAAAGGGAATATAGCAACATAATATGCAAGAGCTATACCACACATAAACCAAAAAGATCCAGGATATGTAAACACATCAGATATGTTGATTATCTCCTCTTGTTCTTGTGAATTACTTTTCAGCAAACATTCAGCTCTTTTGTCCATCCATCCTAAAACCTGCAGGAACGAAAAAAATGAATCAGTGTATTGAGGAGAAATATAAATTCTTACCAAGGCACAAGTTAAAGACATGATACAAGTGATCCCAGCAATGGAAAAAGTCCAACCAAGTGCTGTTTGATTATCCCCATCAAGATTTCTTGCTAGCCAATGGAATAAAGGGCCAACAGCCAAAAAGTTAACCGTGGATCCCACACGAGTTATACTAATTTGAAATCCAAATACCATATTTAGCTCCTTTCCCTTGAACCATGCAACGGCATACGCATTTTGAGCAACTGCAAGGGACTCTCCTCCGATTCCAAATACGAAACGACCAACTTGCATCATGGGAAAATTACCAGTGAATGCACCTACTGCAAGGATAGTCTGACCTAGTACAATAAATATGGCAAAAATGGTTGTTGCGATTCGTACACCAAAGACTCTATCCATGAGATATCCTCCAATAATGGGTAAAATTGTGTTCGGCCAAGAGTACCAGGCGTAGAGCTCAGAAAATTTGTAAGTATTGATACCCATTGTACTGCGGATTTCATTCTGGAAAGAATAAAACATATTTTAAATTTAAAATAATCTATACAATTTGTGAATAACTTTTAATTTATGAGTAAAGAAGTTAAATATATAAAAATATGTAGTGTTTCAAGAAGACTTACCTGAAGTGCACCAGGATTGTCGTAGCAGAAATAAGAGCCAAATCCAAGGAAGCACATAAGAGCAAGTGCTATGAGTCTATGACAAAGTGCAGTGGGATGACAGCAACAAGAGCCTGCACATCCATCCAATGAAAGTTCGTCATCTCTATGATCGTTATTAACACGGTTGGATGTAGTGGAGTCGTAAATGGTACGAGTCTCATTGGTGGCAGATGAGAGTAAGGGCCTAGTTTCTTCATCATCTTCAACACTCCTCATTTTTAAATTTAAGTTGTTTTTTTTTTTGGTTTTTTATTATTTTTTTCTTCAATAAGAAGTCGTGTGAATCTTCAAATGAACTTAAGTTTTGATAAGAGCTGCACGGATGAAAGTAACTGTAAGTAAGTAAGTAAGGAAACTCCCTAATGACTTGTCGTCTTCCAAACTAAGAAGTAGCAATAATAATAAAGTATAACCCATAGAGCAATTAGTATTTATATACAGAGAGAAACAAATAAAAATCATTTCTATACTATGTGTATTCAACAATTCCCCATGTAGCACCTTCAATTAATGAATGTTCACCCCATCAACTCATTCCTACCAATTTTTAACACTTTATTAATCCATTTTTAATCTAAATAAAGTTACATTGTCAGAAAAACGCTCTAGCTAGTCGATCTTACAAGTATGTGTGAACTGCGAAATAAAATAGTAGTTACCTACTTCTGTCTATTATTAATATTATACATATATATATATATATATATATATATATCAATATCAACTATAGAAAACAAACTCAAAAAAAGATGACGTCATAGTTTTCGACCTTGAAAATACAATCTAGCTAGCTAGCTACTCATTGTACATTATTTATAGCCAATTTTAAAACTCAATAATTAATATACCTATTTTGCACAATCCACTGTCTATATATAATAATAATAGTAATTCTTTGTTCTTGAATTAACTCACTCTATTATATTTCCTTGGGGTTTACAGCACAAATGAATTTTGACGACTAGGATAAGTCAAAATGAAGCGATAAAATTATCTAGGCTAATCGCTAAAAAGGCTAAGAAAATTGTATGTTTTTCCAGATAAAATTTAGAATTGTATATACAGATGTTATTATACATATAATATACAGATGGTTTTAGTTATTTATCGTGAATATTAGGTTTATGAACTTTGGATCGAGAAAGAGAAGGGGGGGGGGGGGAGGCACAGGATAATATTTAGAATTGATATGGAAATATGCGGTAATTGATTGTACGTACAAACTCACAAGGGAGTCTTTGTGAAGAGAGACCCCGTTGAATAAATATTATTTATTAATATATTTCATAAGCTTTCATGTGCAGCAGTATCGGATTCTACTACTATACTCCCGCTTTGTAAATATAATGACGTATAGTGTCCGTCAAAATCATGGAAAAGTTTAAATAGTCACATTATTCGATATATATAACTACCTACACAACTAGCAGCTGGTCATCATATATTAATAAATTAATCATATTGATATTTATATCAATACAATTTATATTTATAATATTAGGTATCTCAGTTAAACATATAGCTAACTAGCTACTAAACCTCGCTATTTATTAATATTGCTAGGTTGCGTTATTCGTATCACTGACGTTATTTGGAATTCAAATGATGTCATAGACAGCTGATTCTTAAACACATACACTGATGTACGTGCGATTGACTGTTACTTAATTTAATAATTAACTACCAAGTTATTTATATTTTATCAATAATAATTTAAGAAAAGGATGGCCACCGCGTCTGTAATTCGTCGATCACTACTCTGTGCTTCCGCCTCCAGAGGAGGTTGGTTACGCTCTGGTGCGAAGGTATCTTCACCGAACCTTTTTAATGTTACAAAAAGATTTGAATCTACCGAGGTGGAGACTCGACGTGAGTGATTGGAACAAAATAATAGTTTATCCTCAATCAATGATTTAATGTTTTATTTTTGAATCCTAATTACAGCAACGGTTCGTAAGTTTGACCCAGTCATGCGTCAGAATCTTCAGGATTTTGGTCAGTACGTTGCGGAGTGTATGCCCAAGTATGTTCAAAAGATCCAACTCACTGCTGGCGATGAGCTAGAGGTTCTTATTCATCCTGATGGTGTTGTGCCCCTTATTTCCTTCCTCAAGGATAACCACAATGCTGAGTTTACGAATCTGGTGGATCTCTGTGCCATGGATGTTCCAACTAGAAAATATCGTTTTGAAATCATCTACAATCTCCTTTCACTCCGATACAATTCACGGATTCGCGTCAAAACTTATACTGATGAACTTACTCCTATCGATTCGATTGTAGAGATTCACAAGGCGGCAAACTGGTACGAAAGAGAAGTTTGGGATATGTTTGGAGTTTACTTCTCCAACCATCCGGGTAAGAAAAAACATTTGCCTTTCGTTTTTAAATGAATGATAACAACAATTAATTCATTGATTAACCGATTCTGCTTCCAGATTTGCGAAGAATTCTAACTGACTACGGATTTGAGGGTCATCCTCTCCGCAAGGACTTTCCTCTGACTGGATTCTACGAATTAAGGTATGACATGGAACACCAAAGAGTCGTACAAGAACCCGTCGAACTTGCTCAGGAGTATAGAAAATTTGACCTTGCAGCCCCATGGGAACAATTCCCCAATTTTCGTGAACCCGTAAAAGCCGCTGAAGAAGTTCCTCTACCCGAGGAGGAGATAAAGTCATAAAACATTTATTATCACAGTTGTAGTAAAAATCAATTTTAATTAATTAAGAAGGGTCAAATATATATATAATTAAATAACATGCACACATACACTAAAAAAAAAACAAAAAAAAACCAACTCGAAATTTTCACTATTTCTACGAGATTATATCTTTCTGACTAGTCAATATGAACAACAAAATCAATAGAAAAAACGCACTAAGTACCTTTTCCAATCTCAAACTTTTGTTCTAAAATTCTGGATGAACTATAAATACATTTATCGACGATACCAGCAATGGTGAAAATGCCACCAATGATGGCGCAGAGTCCAGTTGCAAAATGTCCGAAAGATTTTTCTTTTTCTGAATACTTGACCATAACCGGAGCAAGCTCATAACTGAAGAAAACGCCGGGCATACCACCGGACTCAAACGTGGACACATCTTTTTCCAAACGCGTCACTGAATATTGATTTCCAGCAAATGTACTCCCGTCCTTACGGGAGTATGTTGTTGGAACTATTTTAAGATAATATTGATACATCATTCCTTTCTTGGAGGAAATGGCCATGACTTGATCGAGCACATTATGCTTTCCATCAAGAGTTTTGGAACCAAAGCTAAGATGACGTATACGATGAGTTGTATTGAAGTCTGTAGATGAAAAGGGCTGTAGATCATGAATATGTACATGGTTGAGACTAAAGCTTTTCCCTGGAACAATATGAAAGGAACCCCCAACTCGATTGACCAAAAGAGATCCATATATCTGACACCCTTCCTTAGTTGCACGATCAAGATCCTCAGCATCAGCTCCATTTTTGCATTGTTCAAACTTTGCAGACACCACTGTCCAGCCTTTTCTTCGATATGCTGCCTTGACTTCAGCACAGGTGTTGCAGCAATTATTGGTTGGAGTTTCAGCACCATAACAGGTACCACAGGACGGAGTGGTTGATACATCAATCTCCGTTTTGTTCTTTATTTTGGGAACTTCTCCAACTTGCGTTTCTCTTTTAGGATCCTCAATGGGATTCCCTCCCAGATTGAGTCGTCTTTTATAAATGTTATGAACAATGTCAACATGAGACTCTCCGCTAACATCCATTGCGTCGATAACAAGGAAGTCACAACTATAAAAAAATAGAGAATTACAAATAAAATTCCTTTGATTGAATGAACGTATGAGTTCATTTGAGTGATAAGTTTAACGAACCCCATATTATTGAAAACAATATCCAAGTTAATTTTCAATTTCCCTCCCTTGGACGTATCAACAAAAAGCTCCTCTTTAATTTTTGGCGTCAAGTAATCCCTTATCTCGGTTGCAAAGAGGAATAACATCAGTAAACCACTCAAAACAGTGATTGTACCACCGCATAGGGTTTGAATACGAAAGTCTTCCAATGTCTTAGGATATGCATCTAATCGCTTCAAAGAGTCCGACCAGTATCTCATTACGAACGAAGGGAGCACAATTAAGGATTTATGAAAACCTTAATTAATATTTAAAACTAAACTTAAAGGAGTTGGTATTTAGTAGATTGTGAATTGTATATATTATGTACGGTTTATTTAATTGTGAGAAGACAGTTTGAGATCTGGCTAAATATTAAATAGTTAACTATTTAGCTAGCTAAACGTCAATGCTCTGCAGCTGCTGTCCATACCCGGATCAATGTATGTTAATATAATATATTGTATTAAATTCATACATTCAATATACAATATACTTTATATATATATATATATATATATATATATATATATATATATATATATATATATATATATATATATATATATATATAAATCTATGTAATTTATTAAATTGTCAACGCTTGATCGCTCGACGTAGTTTTAGAGAAGTTGTCTATGAACGTATTAATAAGTGATACGTATAATTAAACGTATCTATGAATCACAGTTACAGTCTGTGACATTATAATTTACATCATTGTACATTATTTATGTATTTATACATTGATGTTGTTGGTCAAAGCTAGGTAGTTTTTGAAGAAAAATGATAATGATTTAGATTCCTCTAGCTCGACGAACAGAAATTTCACGTCAAATCTGTATACTAAATATATTATTAAATGCTTAATACCAAACTTATTAGCAATTAATTATTTAATTATTAATATAAATGATCATCAAAATAATGATATGTATTTAGTTGAATCAATGACTAGACATATTTTCTAATTTAAGAATATTTTTATGAAATACTCGATAATTATAATTATTTTTCAGCACTGAATGATTGAAATCATTCAAAATATATTGTCTGGATTTTATTATCCACTTCTCCTTAGACTCTCTTGTCAACTTCCACAGTTTATATGCCAAGTTGACCATATCCTTCGACATGTCTGAGTAATGAAGGATTATTGAGAGAAGCTCAAATAGCACTTCATAATGAATAGGCTCATCTACCGCTAAATCCAAGCACTGATTCAACACGACGGATGATAGCTCAGAGTTGACAGTCGCAATAAACTTGTCGTTCCCAACGTAAAGTTGAGCGTTTGTGTCCAGCCCTTTGATTTCATATGGATAGCGTTCCCAAATGGTTAGGGACAAAACTCTTAGCGCATTTAAATATACCTTTAAGAGACCCTTAGATGTCCATGACGGAAATGCAGATATCCTGTTCAAAGCAAATCGAAATATACCAAGGGGTGAAACTCCATTCTCCCCAGAGTCCGGTAATAAAATTAGAGTGGATAATAAGTTATTAATACAATTAATGAGCCGAGTTTCACTCGGCTCTTTCATAAGGGGAATTAAGTTGAGAGCAGATCGAAGACATGAATCTGCTTGTCCTACACAACAATTAAATAATGCAATCTGAGCAGTGTGTGTATATGCATACACTTTAGATATTTGATCCTTGAGAGTCGGTATTGTTATAAAAGAGAAAGCTATACATGCTTGCACAAAGCCCTTAGTCTTATGTGTATGCTCTCCATTGACTCTTTTGTACGTATACACGCCTAAATCATTGACACATACTATCAACTCGTATTGAACTCGGTCTAAAAATCCGAATCTCCTTCTCATTTCGGTATAAAAATTCAAACGATTTTCGACACTCTTATGAGAAGAGTCAATGAAACGACATACAGAGCAAACCAATAGTGATATTTGTCTTATTTCATCCTCGACTGTGAATGGAGAAATCGAGTCTGACAGCATTTGGCATAAATATAATAGTACGTTGTTTGCCACCGAGTCAAATTCTTTAATTTCATTAGACAGACCATTTCCAAGGAAAAGGCGCTCCAAAATACGTTTTGACACTTGGTATTTGTAATCTCCATCAAGAAAGTTAAAAAGTGGAAGAAAATGAGCCATGGATAGAAAGGAGTAGACAAACCATTCATACTTGATGACTTTTATAAATATGTTTTTTAATTGAGCTCCAGTGAAGGACTCACTATTTTCCTTCAGGTGGAGGACAATGTCCTGAAATAAGATATTTAATTCCTTGACCGAGCCCTTGAAGTTGATACACAAAAACTCAATCCAAATTATGGATACATCTAAATAGAGATATACGTCCTTAATAGTAGTAGCTACGCTCCATACACTCTTGAGGATTTGAAGCCGATGGAGCTGATAGAAAGGAACTTCGGGGGAATTGATGAGAGACTTCCCGAGAGAATATATTAAATTTCCCTGAGGAAAAGACTCATCCTTGCATTCAAGTATGGTTGGAATAAGAGTTTGCAAAAGGATTTCTGAGACAAGAGAGGGAGAGCTACTCCTAATCAAATTATTAAGTAATACACCACTGTGATTTAACTCTATATCCAGGCTTTGAAAGTGTTTGAGCATGATTTGATCCTTATCAAAATCAGAAATTAAGCCACAAAGAGTTCCTTCTAGTATCCACTTTATGGGCTTTTTAAGGGACTCTACATCTAGCGTTTGATTGGTATTATTTAAAAGATAAGTCATTTCATCATAGTTTAATTGACCAATTTGACTACGAAGAGATGTGGTTATTGCCAGATTTTGAATAACCCTTAATAGAAAACAACGTATATACAAATTAACCAAAGGATCTGAGACCCCTCTAATGCTAAGACTCAGTCTTTCTAAAATATCATTGTAGTCACCCTCTGGGATGAGTCGATAACATTTAAGCAATGAAGTCTCTAAATATAATCTAGGCAAAAGTTCTCTTATTGCACTAATCTTGGCAAACCAATTCCGAGTGAGCTCTTGGGCAGCCTCAACGACATCCTTAAATGAAAAATTAATACGAATACCAGGGCTTTTTCCAAGAAGTCTGGAGTAGGTTGCTTTACCAAACTGATAAATAACCTCAGATAAATGGTAAAATTTATGATGATAAAAGGATGGATCATCATACTCATGGAGCATTAGAGCAACCTAGAAAGAAGTCAAATGACCATAATACACTAGACACACATCATGGAGGGATAATAAACAGTACCTGTATCGTTAATTTAATAGCAGAGACTTTTTGATCCTCTTGCCAATATTTGTCCAAAGAGGATTGAAGGTAATGGGAAAAGGGAAGGAGGGAAGTTCCAGGAATGCCCAAGTCGACATAAGCATTAATGTCAGCTTCTCTTTTCTTTACCGGATCCTTGGATCGATGTCGCAGACTTTCCAGCCACTGGACCTTTGAGTATGAAGCCTCTCTATTGAGGATTTTATCCTCCAGCATTTCTTTAATTATGAATAAACATGACTGCGGAACGACAAGGACATCCTTGGTAGAAAAATGATCTGAAGCCTTCATAAAAGTATGCCAATTGTCATCATGGATCTGAGGAGAGTATTCCAGGGCACATCCCAATTCTGGGCCGTTATCTGAAGCACCCTCTGCAGTCGATGCAAATAAGTTTAGAGGATCTGTCGCAGAGGAGGAGCTCCTCAAGGAATTACTCTTCTTCAAATTCGCTTTTATATAAAACTTTGATAGTGGATCTTCATTCTCTTCTATTCGAAAGGATGGAAGTTGCCGTATCAAAACTGGGTCCTTCCATCCATCCTTGCTTCCCCATGAAAATTTGGTCATCTTAATTTGTAATTGTAGACTACGGTAGGAGTTTTCATACTAGTAGTAATCATCATTCATCGTTTCGTATCATTATTTATTAGCTTTCGTATTGATGTTATTAAAAATTTCACGACATGACGTCATTTCATCGACGTCACAAATTGGATTATAAACCGAAAGCGACACCATATTGGAGGCATGGGATAGTCGTTATATTATTTATATAAAAGAAATGGACAAATCTCCATAAAAAAAAAAAAAAAAAAAAAAGAAACGATAAAAGTTTATCTAATGGCTTTAGAAATGAAAAACCAAAACTTAACTCTTGTATAGGACACAACTTGATACCAAAGAAAATCAAATTATCCAATAGGTACTGAAAAATGAAAATCCTTATGAAATGGCTTGAATCATTTTGTTTTGGATGAATTAGGAACAGAATAGCAGCATAGTTAGAGAACGATATCCTATCCTTGCAAAAGTACAAAGTAGTTGATTTATGAGCTACGCTTTGTAAATTTGATTGAAAAATGAATCATACCACATTCAAATGAATAATGATGTAATAAAATACTTTGAATAGATAATTAATTAACTATGGTTTGATACAGAATATTGAGTGATGGATTTTTGATAGACAGTAAAGATTTAAGTACTTTTATTTATCAGTCCCTTGGGTAATTCATCATTTTCCTCAATCAAAAAGATACAATGGATTATATAATTACCTCCAAGATGATCGTTTTCCACAATGATGACATCAATTGAAAACACTCTTCATATAATTATAGAGTCTTAATTGAATGAGTTCCATCAGCTTCGACAAAACAATGCTACTCGTATATTTTTGAATCTCATTCTGTTATAATAATATAGTTTCTTAATTGTATTAATCGGGGGGCTATGTCCTCCCGTTTTACCCTCAACTGCACCCATTGATGTATTTTGAATAGATAAGCCCATTATATATTACATATACCATAAAATATACTTTATACCTCTTAATACATAGGCTATTCATACAAAATTTCATAGATTGCTTCTACCTCTGTAAATTATTAATGACTTTCTAAATAGTTTGAAGTATGTGTAATTTTTGACTGATTAACTAATATTAAAATTTATAATGGATTTATCCATCAAAATGATTTCTTTCGTACGTATTTTAAGTAAATGAGTTGACTTAAAAGATCAACATAGTCACTAAACATATACATTAAAAATAGTGTACAAAATTTGTCCCACTGTTTGTGACAACAAACTCCAGGGCCGTTAAAAAAGTACTTCACTTAAAATTAAATACTTATTAAACGTTTATGAAACTAAAGCCATATGAAATAACATTTCAAAATATTTGATCGTCGTCACTTATTTTGAGTGTCCCAGTTCCCACCTCTTCTAATAAGTAATACTAAGTACTGTATAATAATAATTATTATTACTATTAGACAGTATACTTCTGTAATTTGGATGGTTGTCACAGGACACATACTAAGAGCTGACGGATTGTTACAATATAATACTTTTTAAATAATCAAAAGTCGAAATACAATAGACGTTTATTTCCAAATATATGTCCCTAGGTGCAAGCAAAGTTTTCTTTTAATAACTGAAATCCCTTTAAATTGATTTAGTTACTGAATCTACATATAGTAACTACTAAATTATTTTAAAATAAAAGTTGATTAATAAACGTACTTAACCTTGACAAAGTCCTTTTATCATATTAATTGGATTATTATTAGATCTCCTTATAAATACTTGTGTGCATAATAATGTTCTAAATTTTAATTAATATTACATTTTGTTTAATTAACGTGGATTGAATATTTTGTATATTAATAGAATTGATGCTATTAAATGTTTGAACTAAAGGTTGTTTGTTTGTTACATAGAGGGGAGCTGAGCTGGTGATAGCGCCTAGTGGAGAATGGGGTGCTTGTGTCCGCGCTGCTAGTGGGCTACATAGATATGGATTTTTATTTTTCATCTCTTCCTTTCTTTCCTTGATTCTTTGGGCTGGCAGCAGCTCACTCTTCTTTTTCTTCTTGTTATTAACTGCCTGAAGAGGGATTTTTAAATTTCATAACTTTGTGAGAGATTAACGGTCACGGATTGGGGGGCGATGAATGAGAGAAGTAATGAGAGCCCTTCGTCACCCATTGAGAAAGAAAATATGGAGCCCTTTCCTTTCGGAAATAAAGGGATGCGAATGATGATGATGCCCCTGGAGGTCCAGCGCCTTATCAATGAGAATTCCTCTTCTTCTTCAGGCTCTTCTCCCGGACCCAATTCTTCTTCAGCTGGAATTTCATCGCCTCCTTCAGCCTCCCCACGAGGGCCCCTTAAGACCATAATTCGTTATGGGTCTGATCCGAATCTCTCCAGTCCTCCCTCTGCATCCAGCACTCCCTACATCAAAATCAACAATGTCCCTGCTTCGGATGATACTTCACGTCTTTTGTTCCGTACTCCAGGTCGATCCAACTCCCAACTCTCCGTCTCTTCTAGCTCCACTTCCTCCAAAAAGATACGAACTCCCTCAGGACCTCGATATAATCCTTTTGAAACGGCGAGAGAAAACCTACACTTGCCCGTCATCATGTCTCCCAGCATATTTGCCACTGTGCAGAGTCCCAGCCAAGAAAATGATGAGCATTTTTGGTCACTTGAGGATAGAGCAGCACTTTTCCCAGTTCATATTTCAGAGGACTCTCCCTGGAAACAGGAAGAGCGAAAGTTAGACCCTGAAACAGAGGTTAAAACTCAAGAGGCTCTCAATCGATACTTTGATCATCATCATCAAATTACCTCTCCTCTCACAGAAACCAATGTGATTCCGAGTTATTTTGCCAGTGACGCATCCACACAAACTGAAATTTCCTTCCCACCTAAGCTCCCTGAAGAAATTGAAAACTTGTTGGCGCGATATACTAATAACATAGGAACTCCAGGAGACAGTACAAGCATGTCAAATGCCTCATTGCGGAGAAAACTATTCACCAACATCAAAGGAGAAGAATTCGATGAAACGGTGGAAGATGAAAACAGTTCAACAAATGATGAGGATGAGACAGCACCTTCATCACCCATTCGTCTGGTATCTCCTGGAAGAGTAATTCTTACACCCCCGAGGAAGGGAAGCTCTCATTTTTCTAAAGAGGTAACGTTTTAATTTTTATAATTGATTCATGGTATCATGGATAATTAATTTATTACTCAACTTTTTTACATAATAATATAAATCTATATAAATAGGGTAATGGAATGGTCTCATCCATAACACCGCCTTTTTCTTTCGGTCCAAGAACTTCTGATGCTTTACCTCAAATCATGGATTCTCCCTTGTTTTCTCCTATCAGTAAAACGCAGAGATTTACTAAGGAATTAAGTATGAGGCTAGTTAAGCTAAATTAATTCAAGTTTTCATCTATTATTTAATATTTCATTAGATTCATCGATGTCGTCTCCCTCCCCACTGAGAAATATGTCAGATAATGTGTTAATGCAGAGCGTTATTATTGAGGAGAATAGCGGAGGAGGAGGAGGAGAGGGTAGGAAATCTATGGGAATAGGAGCTGTTGTTCCGTGCCTTGAGGACCAAAACGTATCAAATATGGATACTAATTCTGCAAGTTGTTCACCCCTCAAGTCTCATCATATTCCACTGTGCAAAGAGGACGAAGATAAAAAATCCTCTACCAAGTTAACTTTAGACAATTTGACTTCTAGTATGACATTTAATGACGTATCTGAAGTAACTTTGCCTACTAACTATTCTTCATCCACTACGGGTTATTGTACGGGTAATAGTAACAATCATCCTTCCTTGTCAACTATTGCAGAATCGGTAGGAAATACAGACTCAGGAATGGTTACAGGGGATAAGTCTGTTCCCTTTGATTTCTTTCCATCCTCTCTTCAACATCCTCACAATTCTGCAAGACCAAAGTCATATATGGTGTCATATGGTGTGGAAGAGCATAGTAGTGATATCTCTGTTGGATTCCCCCTGGGATCATCCACTCCCACCAAATAGGCAATTAAGAAATTAAATAATATATTTATATATTTTCGAAAACAAAAAATACTATGAGCTTTTTTCTAATACGTGTTATTCCACATTGCAATAATTCATTAATCACTGTCTTTATTCCAATAAATTTTTTTTATTGAATAGATAAGCATTTAAATCTTTATATATTATAATAGTATAATATTAATAGAGAGAGAGAGAGAGAGAGAGAGGGAGAAAACAAAAGAAAATAATAATAATCAAATATACCTATGAACTATTTGTCCTCCTTAATTCCCTCAATCTTAACTTCCTTTCTAAATAACTCAATTTCCATTCAACCTGTTTACAAATTACTTCTTCATCCATTAATATCAGAGTTCCTGGAAACAAAAACAAAAAAAGAATGTGATTTTGATCTCTGTTTCTATTATTACCACTGCATAATATTGTGTTCATCTTATATTGCCTGTTTTCAGACTGAACAAACATCTTAATAAGTTGTTAATACACCTTGTTTTGTGCTGTTTTTTATATTGTCTTGAGCAATAAAGTCCTGATACTTTTATCAGACAAAACGAATAATTTTAGTACTCTTATATTAAGTAATAAATGATATACATTTAGCTATAGTTATAAAATTAATTATTTATAAGACTGTCGAGGTGCAGCTGTCTACTATTCATTAATTACTTTGCATCTGGCTAAAAAAAAAATCAAATCATATGGTCACATTGATTAATTCATAACTTTTTTTTTAAATAATCAAATGACGTCATATGAAGGAATCGGCTTTTTATATGTCATCGCATCACAGTAGATTTCTTAGTATGTTGTTGCTGTATGTGTGGATCTTTTTTATCCCTGAAAATAACTACGACGAATACGACAATTACAAATTGAAATAGTTAGCTGCTTAGCCATAAAGTGGAAATCCGAGGGATCCCCCAAATGCCTATAGAATTTTTATACAACGATACAAATGAAGAACCTAAATGATTTGGAATTTTCATCCCTTGATTGTCTAGCCTCAAGTGAGTTCAACGTCATTTCATTTCTTTTCCTTTGAATCATCATCATTTCTTAACGGATCTTTGTTCCATAAACTAAGAGACGGGACACTCCATTCCATTTTATAATTCATTAATTCATTTTGTACATACTCTCTATGGGATTCAGTGTTAAAATCCTCAAGGATCCCAGATGAACTTCAATTGTGGACTCAATTGACCAAGACTCATTCCTGAGTATACATATCCTGGCTTTAATAATTAGTTAACAGACTAAAGTCTAAATATATTCAATGAGCAAATCATTTGGTTCCCGAAATTCATTTTTATTTCATCTTATATTAAAATGAATTTCCGAATTTGTAATTTTTAGATAATGCTAATAATAATCTTATATTATGGACTCTAAATTAACTACTGTCTTCAGAAATCCATGTAGGAGCCATGATACATATTTGCCTTTGATCCTATCATGATGCATTAATTAATTATTAATTTCATGTTCTTATTTAGCCGTTTAAATTTCACATACACATGATTAATTTAAAAAAAAAAAGAAGCTATGTAGTTTATTTATTCCTCTAATATTAATGCTCAATTCTTTGTAAGCGAATTACTTGGAACTATTTTTTGGTTTGATATACAAGCATAATCTTGTTCTAGTTGTCCTTGATGGAATAATATCGGATCTACGTGATTTTGATTTTGTATTTTAATTAGATGGATTCTCCAATATTTTCGGTTTCAATTTTGTTCATTAAAAAATGGACTCTTTTTGTATTTGCATTGGTTACTTTTTGTAGAAATTCGGAGAAATTCACTTGGCAATTTGCTTATTTACTATAAAATATGCATTGAATACTATTATTTTACCAAGATAATCAGGCCAAAAGTGACGTACTATCTCAAAAGTTGCGTCTTGACAAAATAAATGCTTGCAAATAAATGGATTTGTCGATCAAGGGTTTCCTTATGAATTAAAACTTTTTTCTTATGATGTAAAGCTAAAAAGCACTCGCTAATAATTTTGTTTTTAGTCATCAAAATATAAAAATACTATTTTATAACATTTTTTCCAAAGTAACGTATCTAGTTTATCTAAGAGCAATATATGATTGTGCCCCTCTTGTCTATTTAATAAGGTAATCATATATTTGTGTTTATACATATATCCTGTGTCACAAGTCACTTTTTTGTCAAGGGTGGTATATAAAGGTTTTAGCTCAGATTGATATACTTGGATATTATAATTGTCCATATTCGAAAAAATATATATAAATATTTGGAAATGCGATTAATATTAATTGTCTTAGTAAAATCTCCTGTGTAAAAATGTAACATCGTTATGAATAGATACTCTCTTGATTTTGAAAACTATTTAACCGTCGATATATGTATTCTCAATACATTAATACGAGCTAGCTATACACTTTTTGGCTCTAAGCTATTCAACTCCACGGAACATTGATGATTTTATCTAGTAACATCATCATCATTATATGGTTTTTGCTTTAAATGATGAACTACAGGTGCCTTCGTGTAAGACGAGACACTCGGTCTTTTGGCTGCATAAAAGTTGATAACTCGAAAAAGGAATTGCAATTCAATTTTGTACTTTTATTACATATAATCTACATAGATTAAGACAGAAAATTTTTACTCAATTCATCCACTGTTGTTGGCAACAATCTGTTCGAGCTTGCCCCTGAACTTTTTACAGCTGTTCTTAATGGAGCTCAGGTCCAAGTTGGCTCAAGTGTATTTTCCTCTTGTAACTTTTAAGGCAAAAATGCTCCTGAATAAGCCTCCTCATGGTGCTCCTGTCTATGTCAAACTCGCGTGAGAGTCCCTTAATCGTGGCCTTCCCTTCTTTCTCCTCAATATCATTTTTGACAGGCTCCACAGTCTTATCTGACCTTGCTGGACGTGGTTTAACCCTCTTAGGAATCTTAGCAGTCCCCTGTAGACAGTCTGCCTGGAAACACCAAGGTCATGACTGATTTCTAATGGTGTTTTGCCTCGATCAGAAAGGGCTAAAATAGCTCCCCGGCACTCCATCTGAGCCATCGGATTCATGCTTGCCATGATGATAATCAGGGTGAAATGCTTAATGACTCTGTTTATAAGTGTTTTCTAGGTATCAAGGGATTCACTGATTGGCTGACAAGAGCCAGTCACAATGCTACATCATTATTATTGGGAAATTTAAGTGTCTCGTCTTAAGCGAACACACCTATATATATATATGAATATGTCTCTGGTCATATTATAGAGACACAATTGAGGTCAAATGCAGACCAATAGCGAATGAGCTGTTACCGAGTCATTTAAAAAAATTCTGGGTCAAGTCTTTGATCTGCTTGAGTTCATGTTGCAAATACGAATTTCAAGCTCTGATATCAAAACTACTACCTTGTTGCAGGCATTTTTACAATTCCCGTATTAATTATAACAATTAGAGAGTTTCTACTTAAAAAATGCATTACCTTCAAGTATTGGTAAATATTTTTGTATGGTTTAACAAATATGTAATTATTTTTGTTTAGAATCATCGTACTCTTGTTGTATAAATCAACCTACTGCTCAAGGTGTTTCTATCATTCCAGAGTTTCTTTATTTGTTTTTATGATTTTACTCATTTACATACATACCTTTTACTACAGATCAACGTATTTTTATTCTCCACAAAATGCAGTTTGTATTTAGAATGGGGCTTGTATACATTTACATATAAATTATTGCATTTGTGAGGTTGTTTTAAATTTGTCTTGGCTTATTTTATCTGTTCATGGTCTGGTCTGAGTTACTTCCTGTCTTGACTATTGACTAGGAGCTGTATTTCCGACCATTAGTGTGTATCTAGATATAATGTAACGAGCTATTATGTAATTACAAGGATCTACTTTCCAGACGTTTTGATTGATTAATAATAATTTTGATAACTCAACAGAGAATTCGAAAGTTAATTCAGTGTTCCATGTCTTTGTCGTGGAATGTGTAATATTTCTTCCTTCGTTCATGATTACCTCATCAATATGTGTGTGTATATGGATTGAGCGGTGCTATGAAGAGATAATGAATATTATAAACTCGAGGGATTTTATTCATCATCGTCTTATTCTTCCATGATTAACCAAATAGAGATCACGATAAAGAGAATGGAAACATGTCATTAGCTAGTTTTGCCAAATTTATTAATGTGTTTGTAGGGATCTATACCCAAGCTTTTATTTTTATATATTAAGGTTTTCACTTTACAGAGCATATTTATCCAAAACGACTTTTATGCCATTGGTTTGTCTACCCCTTTTTGAAGTACATAGGTTCAATTACCTACCTCTGCTACAGTAGTACTGTAAATCCAATTTCATTTACTCAGTTAATTTTACATAATATCATCATGTAGTTTAACCCCCTCCTTCTCTTGACTGTTACACAGAATAGGCTTCCATACACTGAAAATAAGGTATGTATTATTATACATACATACATACATATCATGTAAGAACCAAGCATGCACTTACCTCTCACTCGCCTTACCTCTAACGTAGCCGGCAAAACAATGGTTAAATAGAAACGAAAGAAATCTCTTATTCTGCTCCATGGTTTTTACTACATACTCCTACTTCATATAATTTAGTTTTTCCAAAAGCTTCAAATAATTACAGTTATTCATTTACACTTTAAAGAAATAAATAAATTGCGACAAACTTTTAACGAACCATTCATCATCAATCATCATTTACTAAATGGCTCAAGTCTTTTTTGGAAGGGAAGTGTATGATGAAGTTCAAACAACTACCACCACAAGTACACTGTTTAAACCCTCTAAAGTTATTAAGATCCAGCATACCATTGTTGACGTAGAGTCGCCTCAAAGTCATCCCCTGATTAACTCAAAAAGACAAGGTACAAGAGTCCCAAAGCCAGTACCCATTTTACATATATATTCACCTAGTATACTGCATATCATTTGTGTAACAACATAATATTATCATGATTTCTTGTAATGCTTTTTTTTTCCTTTCAGACGAGTTTCCTTCGTTGGACATGAGTGTATCTGGGCAGGATGACATTTTACAAACAATTTCCAATGATTTGGAGCTCTCTGAATTTATGGAGGACGACTTTAAAATGACATCAGGCAGTTCTCCGGATGAAGAATTTCTCATTTCCGGACTTACTCATGATGACAACTCTATATTCGCAGATATCCTTAAAGATAATAATTGTAAATAGAGTGGACTCTTATGTTTAAATTTCAATAATATGTGAATCTTTTTAGTTATTTTTTTGGAAATTGATAAATGGCTAACTTGATAAAAAGATGTGACACATTATATTGTTGAAATATAGTGTGTATGCAAAATTTCACATGTGACGAAAATAACAATCTTTATAGCTGCCGAATGTCAATTCCAGTTCCCTATACTCGAGTTTTTATTAAAGCTGCTGACTTTTTTTCAATTTAAAGCGTATACTCATCCAAAATATTTGCTAAAATGTTCAATTATTTAGATACATAAGGGATTAGTACATACTATTTTTATGGCTAGACTAATTGCTTTCATAAATAGATTACTAGGATTTAATTATTTTTTATTTGAGTGACAAATAACATAAAGCTAGAAATATGGTTTTTCAGTTACCGAGTTTAAAAATGAAAATAAACTATTCTTTTGAAATATGTAGTTTTAAGCAAGCTACCCATTAATCAAATACATTTATTCACAACCTAACTTGAATAAATGAGGCAAAAAAATATAAGTGTTTGAGACATTGAAATTTCAATCCACTGTGGACTGCTAAAAATCTTGTCCAATTTATATGCATTACAATGAAGTATATCTAACTAGTCATTTGAAGTGATCTGTCAAACTTTTCTGTTTTGGGTCTACCTAATTAATATACAACATTCATACTTTTCTCATATTGTGTTCCACTCAATTACAGCTTTAGTTGTTGCTCCCAATTTTGAGGATGTAAGCATGAACCATGATGATGACCCTCATTTGTCTCATGTAAGTAATCACTCTGGACGGAACCCTCCATCTCCAACGAATTCAGACTCTGCGGATTCTGGCATCGGTGGAAACGGCTCCTCTAACCCTCAATTTGGAGGAATATCTCCTCCTACCAGTCCACTACAAGCTCAACAACAACAACAACTACAGTTTAACATGAACAACTCCCCTGCTTCTCAGCCCGAGTCATCATCCGTTTTCTTACTTAATGAAACATCCTCAACGATGCAATTACCTGAAACTTCGCCTCCTCCTGAAATCATCACAGTATCAGATCTATCAAATTTAAAAATCCAAATCCCTAAAATAACGAAGCCCTCGCCACCCCAAATTCCTGTATTGTCAGCCCCAAAAAACAGTGAGTATTATATGTTAACATAACTACATGTGGATGTTTTCCACTGAGACTCATTCTATATACTATATCTTTTATTTTTTTCCCTTTCCATCTGATCTACTACTTGTTAAGTTTCCAATAATCTTACGGCCCTACCAAACCTTGTGCTTACGACTGAGCAATTGGCTCGCCTAAAGGAGTCTGGAGTTCTTAAAGCTTCAAATCCCCAGACATCACATGTTCCTTATGTCATCAAAACTGAACCAATTACAAATACCTATGTCAATAGTCCTATGGCAGGAGCCACTCCAATGACAACGAACTCTTCCTTTTCCTCAGATTCAATCGACATGAAGGCCCTGAAGCGACAACAACGCATGATCAAAAATCGTGAAAGTGCTTGCTTATCTCGTAAAAAGAAAAAAGAGTATGTGACCAGTTTGGAGGAGAAATTAAATTTGGTCTGCATGGAGAATGAGATGGTGAAGAAGGAGAATGAGGTTCTCAGAGAGAGAATCAAATCTCTTGAAGTTGAAAAGACTCTTTGGAAAGAGGGATTTTTTGATAGTTCATCGATTCCAAAGAAAAGCTCTGTTGTTCTTTTTGTATTCATATTCGTGTTTGGAATAAACATCGTTTCTATTAGGTGCTTAGTTACATATTTGACATTATCTTGCTCATTAAATAATTTTTTTTTCTACAATTAGGAATAGTTTTCTCAAGAGTGGCTCTAGTATTACTTCAAATTCCTTTTCCAAGGTGTCTTCTTCTCTCCCAATCTTAAATCGATTCCATGGGTCGAGCCGGAATGGACGAAACCTGCTCTGGATCTCTGAGAATGAGGACTCCCTAAATTTCACTCAGTCCTTGCCAGTAAACAACATTTCCTCTCTTTGTGGAAACTCTTATTTAAACAAATCTGAGTCTATGCGTCTCGAAAATCAACTTCGTGGTTGGTTTGTGGATGATCAATCCCTTTTCTCCTTAAAAAATAAAAATGCTAAATTTCTTCGTGAGCGAGCAGGGTTTTTACGAAGTGGTGGGGGTTTAGGAGGGAGAAAGTCTCGGAGAGTGAAGAAGAAACTAACCCCTTCTGATCAAATCACCTCCTTTTCTTCAACTTTATTCAAGAGTCTGGGAAAGGCTTACAAATCCATGTTCTCTGAGGATGAAAAAAAGCAGAGGCTCAAGTGAGTGGACATACATAGTCTTCATTGACCATTAATTTCCTATTTATTTTTTATAGTGGAGTAGGTCCCACAACATCACAAGAGGTTGGAATGTTTAATCATTTGACTCGTGGTCAATTCAACTCCTTATTTAGAGCTATATCACGACGTGACGATACATTTTACGTCGTTTCCTTTTCAGAGGATCATTTTTTACTTCCTGCAGCCGCTCAAAATCAATCCTCAAGGCCTATTATGTCTTTGTTGTTGCCTTCAACGCCCAAAAATAGTAAGAAAACTACTTAATTAGTTATTCATTACATTAAAAAAAAAAGATAAATGTTTTCTTATTATGCGTGCAATAACCAGTTTCTTGGTCATCGAACTTCCATTGGAATAGATATAAATTATAATAATATATGTATACTACGCTCACCCTAAGCACGGTATATTTTTTCATTTGATGTAAATTTTAATATTTATCAGAAGAACCTTATTAATTAGCCCATCTAAGCTTATTTAAAAGATTTGTAGCCTATTTTAAATAAAATCTTAGCAGATTATAAATTACATATTTTGAAAAGTTAGTAGTAGTCCTTGGCTTAGCCATTACAATACTTAGTTTGTATTTACAAATCATCACAAGAGATTCAACAATTAATAGCCGTAGCAACTCAGGGTACACATAGGGCGAACTTCTCCCCATTTTTTGTTTTATTTTGTTTCGAAAATCATAACGTATTAAAATAACTCACATCAACCTCCGAAAAAAAATAGATTGGAAAGCTCCCAAGCTCAAAGTTGCATTCTAGGGCCCTAATATTAGTGGTGAATCGGTTGCCCAAATTCTTGAGTAATGTCTTGGGAGCAAGAAACAAAGTGATATTGCACAAAAATCAGATATGCACAAAATCCTTTTGTTCCCAAATCACTCAAAAGATGTACAAAAAATAGCTATTTTTTTATAAAACATCCCCAGGAGCTATGTGATGTAGAAACTGATCATTTGATACAATGACTCAAAGAGTTGCTCCTCAGTCTCCAGCTTCTATTGAAGGAAAAATATTGTCTCAGATAACTTAAGAATTGAATGAATTTAAGCTAAAAGTTTACATAAACTAGAAGTTATGACGCTATTTCTCCTGCATTTGAAGTTTTTGATTTTGTTTGCTCCTGGATATGTTGTATAAGAAAATAACATAGTTATTACCAATATACATATACTCATCTTTGAAATAAGTTTAAATAAACTCTAGATGATGGAGGAAGGGGGTAATAAACTAAATTTACATTTAATGAAGTAATATGCTAACTTTTCCTAATAATATCACCCTGACCCATGCATCGGCAGGCCGATTGTGATTCCCCTATGAATGAGCACAAATAAGTTTTATTTGTTTAATGACCGGCGTGGTCATAGATTGAATTTTATTTAAGGAGGAACTGACCAAGTTTAGTTCGGTTCTCCAAGGTTTTAAACAATTAAAAGAATAGACTACAAGACTGTAAGTTATTTTTATTAGTGCAATGCCATGTCGATGCTATCGGTCTTAATAGATGTACATACTTAGTAATGCATATTCACATCTTTTTCCTCTCCTAGGTTCACAAGGAGGTATTTCTATGATGCAAATTGATTGTGCTGTTATGAATACACGCCTCGTCAGCTTGAACTCTGATTCATACTCTTCTGAGCCAGCCAAAAAACATCGCAAATCCAAGAAAATGTATAATTCCAAAGATTCGAATAGAACACTTCATTGATTAATATATTTAACTTATTCTGGCGATTCTGTTGTCCTTTCTGAGATTTTTACTGTCTAGTCTTTCACCACTATCTATCCATTACATATGTATGACGTACAACAGCTAATGAATTAATTGAATTGGCTTAGTCTCTCTCTCTCTCTCTCTCTCTCAACTATACTAGTAGTGGCCAATACCTTTTTATAATATAGTATTATCTACCTTCATTCTTTTATTTATATTTAGAGTCGCTCTTTCACGACTTTATATTCTTGCATTTAGACCTTGCTCTGGAAATTAAATTGATATTTTGATGTATTAGTTTTTCTTTAAATTTTATGTGAATATTTGTTAGTATTTGTTTTCTTCCTTTTTGTTTCCCTCATAATATTTTTGTATATCTACCTAAGTTTTGTACAAAAGTTTTAGCTAAATACATAAAACATACAAAATTATGACCTCTCTTCAAAGTTTGAATAGCTTCAATAGCTTTGTTTCAATACCATGACCATTTGCACTTTTGAAAGCAAATGAAAGGGTTTTTACATGACGTCAGCATATTGGAAGCCAGTCATTCGGAGAAGACAACAACAGCCAAATTGTATGAAGAATAAAAACCCTTGTTTCAATATTAAATTTAAGTTAATAGTTGAAAACTATCGTGCATTTCATGCAATAACGTTTCTATTAAATCCTTAAACCATGTACGTCGAGCTTTTTTGTCTAATCGCAACCTCGACTCATAAAAGGTAAAGGAAAAATTTGGAAAAACAACTGGTAGCGGCTACCCTTCTGTATTTTCCTTGTTGCCAACTTTTTAATATTGGGCAGAGTTATTATTTTGATATACTATACATTTATAAATTTTATCAATATGATCACTTTGCTCTTAAGAGCAAAGTAATGAAGGTAAACAAGCTCTCAAAAAGGAAATCAAGAAATGTACTATTTATTTCTTTACTTGCAGATGTGGATACTACGGTGTCCGCATCACATTTAATTGATTATTCCTACAATACTTCTCCTCACTTCCTACCTTCTATGTATTTAAGATAATGGAATTCCATTAGAGTTTGAAAAAAATCTACTGTCGCAATTCCTCTTAGTTAATTATGGGACCCTGGGAAAGTAATACACTTAGGACTTTACTCTGACGTCATCATCACATGTTTTATTAAGTTTAACCACTTTAGCCGGTAAACCAATCTTAAAAGTACTATGTAGTTTACCGTTTATATTTTGAAGCCGGTCCACCTAGGAACACTCATTATAAATCATATTTGTATTTTTAAACGTACAACATGAACGTTCGCACTTGCTGGAGAAAATTTAAAATTAGGAATACAGGGCTGTCAAACTTTTTGAGTTTAAGCTAATTTTGTATAAATATAATTTACACTATACTAGTTTAATAGGAGATAAAATCCCACTTTTTCTAAGAGAAAAGTATCATTTTAGCCAATTTAGAAGGTTTAAATTTCATAATTCTTTAATTCTTCCCCTATCAAACACCGTGTGAACGGCCCTACAATACCATCATGACACATGGAGAATAGTACATTTCAATCTTCATTGCCATTGAAAATACATACAACACTTCTTAAAAATAAAAAAATCCAGATTTCTTGACAAAACAGTTTCCATTTTGATCTTTTTTTTTTTGGAAGTTTGTCCGTTTTCCATAAATATAATATATCAACTTTACTAATGTTCCCAGCTATACATGCGTTGCTTAGATTTATTATGCTTGATATAATGATTTATTGCATAATTTTTGACGTGAGTAAGAAGTATCAATAAATGTCGGCTATCAGACTGTAAAAACCTTTGAATGAGGCTGTATTAGACAAAAAAGTTTCATATTACATACTAAATAAACAAGATAAAACTCTAAGATGAGGTCATTCTAAATCAAATAAAACATAAATAAAATAAAATAAGATGATAATCTAGAAAACAAATAAAATCACTCAGTTTGTCTGGAATTTTTTTTCCCTCGAAGGTCGGCCAAAATTACAGAGACCATGTGTTTTTGTTGAATATCCGTCGCAAGGTTCGAATTTTTTCTTCAAGATCAATTGACGTTTCTTTTTGATCATTGGCACACGGAGATAAATCACTTATAAACATTCCATTCTATCTATTTTCCCTCGAGATAATTTTCTCCTTTTTCTACATGAGGTTCCATTTTGCTTCCCACAAATTTACAAAGAAATGCTTCTCTAGATTTGAAAAGCCATGATGGTATTGAGATACCTCTAGTATCTCTATAGGAGTGAAAATACAGCTGGCTAACCTTCCTAAGATAAAACTGCACCAATTATACTTTTTAATGCATACATCTTTAATTTAAGTTACATTATTTTTGGATACTGAAGAAGTTACTGAATTACGAATACATTCTTCAAAATTTCTTCAAAGCCCTCCTTCACTTCATTACTCAGAGGGATTTGGACATTTTTGAGACTATCTTCTCAGAATAATTGTGGACCCACTTCGTCTAATAACTTAGAATTCCCATCATCCTTTACACTTTTTGATTAAGAAAAATTCAATATATCATTAACAAGGTCAGGATTAAACCTCAAAGAACCCTTTTCGACTTAATATCCCAGTCTTTTATTTTATTTCCAAATTTGTCCAAATTGAGAGTCATTCGAACACTTTTGCCTGCCTTCAGAAAAAGTTTCTAAGTGAACAGTCTAATTTTGCAGTATGGAGCAATTAGATTATAGTCACTTTTAAGATCTATCGTACTGAAATAAGTGTATTTCGAAGTTTTATAAATCTTATGTCATCTAGCAATGACATCCAAAAACGTGAACCTGTTGATAGTATCTGAGTAACCAAGAACCATTCTTTTGTTTTATGGAGCACAAAACAGTCATTCCACACAGATTTAAGGGTAGTGAGGTAAGAAAAGGCTTTCCCAGTATGACTTCTGAACAAGAAATATGACGGCATATTTTTTTTTACTATCGATGGAGATTTGTAGTGTGCAAGTACCAGAAACGTGGACAAAATAGTCCGAATAAGCAAGTGTCAGTCATGAGTGCTACTTTGTTTCTGAGCTGCATGTATCGATCAAAGGCATTGAGGGTATTATTCTAAATACTTATTTCTAGGATTGATCCCGATAGAGAAAAAGAGAGACGCAGAAACTTCCTCGTAATTTCTTTCACACTTTTTGAGATGAATCTTTTAATCTGGACATTCTGGCAAAATGTCCAAGGTATTGGCATTTTCTACACTCTGTCTCTTTTGCAAAACAAACTTTCTTCGTAAGCTTCCTGTAACCACAATATTGGCATGGATCCTTACTTTTCACCATTTTAGTCGGTGCAAGGACATTTTTTTTATCTGATAATTACCCGATTCTTCTCTTTGTTGAAGTCTCCATGACTGCAGCACTATGAGGAGTTGCCTAGCGTTTTTACTAGCTGTCTCCGTAGCTACTGCTCTTTTTACAGATATTTCCCAAGTTAAAATATCCTCCAATAGTAATAATTTAACGTGTGAAATATCCGTCAAAAGAGTAGTGGCCCTTATTTTTGAAGAACCGACCTTCACTATTAGAGCATCCATAAATAAGAAGGACATGAGCTGTAACAGAGTTGACCTCACAATCATTTCTGGACCTAATGTACATTTATTTCTTTAAGCTCCATGATAGCTTTATCATAAGTCAGAACTCACAGGATAAATTCAAAATTATCATCAGATGAGCATCTGGATAAAATAATTTCCATTAGTCGAATCCTTCTCCGAATCTTTGATTATCTAATTTGATGACTGAGATGTAGTCGACTCGGGACTTACTACAAGAAGCGGCATCATAAATGTATATTGAATAAAAAATGTTATTCCATTTGTATTATTAAGGATAATATATGTTATATCCGTCCCAAAATTTCGACATCCCGTTCTAAATCTTAATGGAACAATTTTTATTAAATGACGTCATCATAGATATCAGCCTCTGACATTATCATCAATGAATCCCGGCCATATTGAAGGTCATTGAAGGTATAAGCAATCAATGAATATTAAAAGAATATTAAATACTTTAATTGAGTCTTAATTAAGAATAATGACAGTCTATTCTCTTTCATCAAGGATCATAATACTAAGAGTTTAACTGAACAAAGTCAATGAGTAAACGGAAGTACATTACTTATAATATTAGTGTTAATGATAGCTTGGAACATTTTTTCGAATAACAATGATAGGTAGAGGCCCAATTTTATATCCCATACTAAGGACCTATACTGGGCTGTATAGGTTCTATATATTATATGGGAATTTATATTCTATAACTAAACTATAAAGTGCATCATTGCTTTTCCTAACTTTTCTAACGAAAAAAGACATCTCGTGCTTGGAACAAGATATAGAAACATAACTCCTCATAAATGATCACATATGTTTGAACTATTGTTCGACAAAATTGATACTTAAAAACCTGGTTCTGAGCCTTCTCATTTGGGATCAGCGGTGGATTTTTCATATTCTTTTTTTACCATATGAGTGTTCTGAACGTTGATTGGTTGAACTCAATTTAGCTGACGATCAACTATAAACAATTCTCTACACTTAAAATTAGAATAATTCCAAGGTAGTGAAGAACTGACTTTGGGCCTTTTTTTCCCTCTCTTTTTCATTTGAGATGAGACAAGTTGCGAGTGTCAATAGAGATAGTGACGTTCCCCAGAGTTATATTTGATACAAAAACTGAAAATTATGTATTTGGGTAAGGGATCCAAATTATCAAATATATACTCTGATACCATTGACCCACATTCATTTTGTCTCAATTTTGAAAGTCATAGGAAATATTTTTTTTTTTTTTTTTTTTTTTTTTTTGGGGGGGGGGATAGTTTTGACTATTTATTGTATAGCTACAAATCAGAAGAAGAAAAAATCCGTACTGCTCATTACTAAAGTTATATAATCTATAGTTGAAGAGGAAGAGGGATTATAGGACTATGTAGCCCAATGACTCTGAGTCCACATGCTCCTAATCCGAGACGAACCCACAATGAACATACGCCAAATTGATTTCTTTTCTCTTTCCAAATTTGAAAACTCGTTTTTAATCATTGATACCCCTCCAATTCACCCCAAATACAAATTGCATTCATTTCTGATTTCAATTCTCACAAAAAAAAAAAAAAAAAAAAAAAAAAAGAATTGTTTCTTTAGGTATTTAAGAAACTAAATTTGTGAATATTGTAAAAGAAGACATTTGATGATTATCTTATAAAACATACAATAAATGAAAGATTCAAGTAATAAAAAAGATTCTAAATAAAATTAGGTATATATGTAAATGCGTACTATGTTTAAAATGTTCCTTTTGCTTCTATTCCGTTTTAAACAAATGATAATAATAGTTAATTAATTTAAAAAACAAATTGCAATAATTATAATTTTTGAAGATAAATTGCTATTGTAAAAAAAGGAATAAAAGTACAATAAATAATATATCTTTGCACTTTGAAGATTATAATTTGAAGAAGAAGAAGAAGAAGACAAATGTTTCGAAGGAAATAATTGTCGAAAATTGAAGGACGTTGGATTGAATCATTAAAACTTTATTTTGAAATCATTTCTTACCAAAATGCACGTTATAGAGCAAAAAATATTTTAAAGGCCAAACTACTATAAGAGTTTGTGGCTCGTACATGAAGCTTGCTTCATATGCCAATAATAATTATAATTAATTATTGTTAATATTATGTATTATTTTTATAATACATAATATCAAAATTTGTGAGGAAATATTTTTTAACCTCTTCTATGTATATTTTTCAATAAAACTGAGATAACTCTACATATATGTACATACATACATGTAGTAGGCTCTTGGTCAGTCAGAAAATGTGGTACGATATATAAAAATATAATTAAACACACCCAAATAAAAAAATCATTCAAATGCCTTAAATACCATACAAATATGTATAGCTCTTCAAACTTTTCACGTAGTGCTCTCTGTATGTCAGTGGTTGTCAACTGGACTTTGATGGTTTGCAGACAAAATTGGAATGTTATGTCTGTTTCATACAAATTCATGAGTACGTATTAAAAAATGATGGGGAACAAAACTATTAATGGAACAATTAATTATTATTATATTTTCTTTTAAAATTAAACTACTTTTTTAAACTGGATCCCCTTTAATGAGTTTAATGACGTTTTAGCTACTTTTGCAGCAATTATTCTAGCGTCATTTAAATAAGAAAACTGATATTGGTTGCTTTGCATTGCCGATGTGCTCTTCGCGGAGTTACCCCAATACCATAGGAATCTACAAAGTATACCACTTTGTAGTATAAATAAAGTCAGGCACTTCCCGGACTAACGCTTACTCATTGCTTCAATCATCTGATTGATCAGTCCTTTTAATATCAATAGGGTTTTTTGTCTTCATGTGTTGCTGCTTTATGAGTTACTTTGTAGTGAGCCTTCTCGTCAATTGTATAGTTTTTATCTTTTGTTAAATCTTGTAGATTGGAGTAGGCCGGTTTTTAAGGGGTAGCATTTTCGATATAGATACACCCCATTTTGGACAATTTTTTGTGAAATTGAGCTGTAGGAAAATGCTAGAGAGAATATCAATGGAGCTTGCAGGTCCCAACACTAACTGAAAGTAATTTTTTTAATTCAAAAACCTTTATTTTATATTTTAAAAAAATATCTTCTTGATGAAAGAGATAATGATGATTGTAGTACGTGACTTTGTCTATATTGTGTGTTACTGATGAGTTAATAAAATAAAGGACATATATTATACAAAAGCAATTAGTTTTTTCCATTTGGATTTTAACCAAAAACAAAAACAAAACAAAAATGAATCCCCCCCCCCCCACCCCGTCCGTGACTTTTTATCATGTATTGTCGTGTTCACACTTTGTAATTTTATGCTCATTATTTAATATCTAAAACTGTCGTTTAAAGATATTTTTTTTCTAGCCTGAGATCTCAACAGTCACACGTGAATAAAAATATGTGATATAATATTCTTTAATTATAATAATTGATAATTTACCTTGACGGACACCTTGCAACTACATACATCGGAGGACTTCCTTGATGTAATTAATTGATACATGCATAGAAGTAGTCCACAACCTTAGAAACACTATGGACAGTCCTGTTTTCAGCGTCATGATCAAAGATGTAGAAATGAGCGCATCCGGCGAGTTTACGTCTTTTAAAAGGCTAAAAAATCTTAAAAACAGGTGATTATCTATAATTATCACAGTCTTTATCTCCTTCACTTATTTTTGAAGCAATATTTCTCAATTTGTAGTGACCAACGTTTTTTTTTTTTTTCCAAAATTCCCATTAATTTACTTCGAAACAGTTCCATTATAAAGTTATTCCAGAAATTTTCCACAATTGCTTGTAATGGAAACCTACATTTAAGTTTCTCAGCCGCCTTAATGAAGTAAGATATTCCATTGGTGATGAATAGTTTTAACCTATCCTTATCAAAATTAGACAAAAGTTATACGACAAATCTAGAATCTTGACAAGAAGTATCCTATTTTTTCACCAAAATCTTAGATAATTGTAAACCACATTCTTCAAAGGGAAGGAGCGCAAAATAAATTTAAAAACAAAACAAAACTTAAAACTGCATAAAGTGTAACAAAAGTAGAATGGCGATTATGATTTGGCTCTTGGCAAAATATTCACTTTAAAAAAATATATAAAGAAACGTGGCGTGTTGTGCAATTTTCCTGCATTTCAGCGTACAAAAGTTATAAATTTTGATCGAAAAATAGGATATTTCTTGCCAAGATTCTAGATTTTAAGCATAACTTTAGGTTTAGAGGAGGTACCTAATTTATTTTTGATTTTTTAGGCATAGTTTTGGCAATAAAAAAAGATGAAACCCCTCAAGCCGGTCAAAAATGACCATTTTGTACCCTGTTTTGAACCTAGAGAGTGTTTGAGAGTCTGAAAAATAGACCAAAGACTTTTAAAAATTTCTACAACTTAAATTTTTTCATCTATAGGTAGATGAAAATAATGATGTGCCGTTGATCTGAGTCATGACTCTGAAAACGGGACAGTATCAATTTTTATACGGGCACAAGTGGTCAAATTCGAAAGTTTCCTTGTTAGATATACTCAATAGGTTCAATATATTAGTACCTATGTATGTATGTAATCAAAAAAATCATTGGCAAGAATGTCCTTGGTATATAATGTATAATTTTATAGAACAAGTACTCTTCACAAATATTTTATTCTTGCTCAAACCTTCCTTTTTCGAAAAGATCAAAATATACTTCAAGTCATACCTATGAATCTAAAATTGAATCTCTTGTATAAACTATGTACATTGTTAAAGAAATGCATCGTACATACTAGAGTCATTTCCATTGAATAGATGTCAAGTTGGAACTTGTACAAACATAATGATATAAAGTCTATAGATATGAAAAACTGCAGAAATAAATGTAGTCAAACTGTAATATTTATCCAAAAATATTTAGCCATATGGTTCCAAGTTCAAGTCACGTCCGAATGCATGAAAAAAATGACTCGCGTACAATGTACAACTCTGGTGTTAGTACAAGCTTAAAATCCTAGCCATTTTGACGAACCAGTTTACCCATAGGTCATGACATATGCAAGATCAAGATTTCAAGGCTTGAAGCCATAATAAAATAATTGATCAATTTATTATTGTTTTGAATGTATAATGAGCTCTTGTTAACCCAGTGGGAACAATTATATTATCATTAAATTCCAAGTTAAGAATAGGCCCATGGGCCATCCACCAGAGTTGAGAAGAAGTAACCTACTTGTACTACCAACTGATTGTATGCCTTTTTCCATTCTCTTTTCCAATACAATGATGATATTGTCGTGACACATTGATTATTTTCTTTATGCATTATGTATTTAGTTGAGAGTTCCTCTCTCATCTTGCTCATACTCTGTAACCAGAACTGAATCTTTTAGTAGTGATTGTACACAGATTGCGACAGAAAAGGATTACTTCCATCCCTGTATGTCACATCGTCTTGCATCGTCTTGATTAACATAGTTAATCAGGATGGTCAGGAATGAAGCCCGCTTACTCTACCTAAACTATGATGTTCCCTCCTAATTATCTCATTATGACAATGATGTGAGCAGCTATTTGACCTGCAGAAGAAGTTATTGACATCACGATGAACCAAATGGATTTGAATGAAGATATCTCTCTCAAAGGATGTTTGCTCTTATTCAAGAGCAACCAGGCTTCATCTGACCTGGGATTTATGGGAGCCAACTTTTAATTAATTATTTTTATGGGAATTTATATATATATATATATCAAGTTGTAATATATGAAAATAGCTAGAAGAGCAAGGACATTTTTTAATTGATAGGATAACTAAAAATCGCATCTGTTCAGGTTTGCATAAGAAAACCACATATTATTTTTCCGATGATCCACATTGTAGTAATTATGTCCATACTAATTACACATTCCCAGTAGAATTTACATACAATCTTGAATGAGAGGAGCTACATAGATGATGAATGATGATATATGTATAGTGGCCGCAGTGTGTTGTACTACAATATATTCTTTATTTTATCATCTCAATAAATATCCATTGAATGAACATGATCCCCTTCGTATTTATATTTTATCCTTTTCTTTCTCTAACATTAATTACGTATGTAATATGTTATTTGAGAAGAGAATAATTACATGCATTCTATAATGGTATAATTTGGTTATCATCTCTACATATAGTATTTTCCCTTCCTCATAATTAATTAATAAGGAATGAGGAAAGAAAAAGAGCGGGGAAATTTCAAATATAAATACCCAAGTTCATAACAAAGGTTGAGTGAGTTAACTCTCATATTTATCCGTGTAGTTTAAAATACAATTATAGCGTACCTATTAATGACTGAATGAAATACCTAAGTAATACATTAGGCATGCACACAGTCCCTGGTCAAATTTTTAGACACACTCCACTCCCACTAGCAATCAAATCGACACTATTATATTATGTATATTTTTGTGTGTTGTCATTTTTTTTTACTTCTTTTCCTCTCATTATTATTTAGTACTTAGGAACGTTGACTCGTTCAACTCGAGTTGGCTCTTGTTAAGCTGTGAACAATTATCTACTTTTATTAGTTAAAAAATGATTTCAAGGTTGGGAAGAATGAACTAACCATTTCCCACTGATTTTGGGCTTTGTTTCTATTTCTATTGGAAGGAAAGGTTGCGATATATTTATAATAAAGATGACGTCGGTATTCAATTTATTTCCTTGCAAAAATATGAGTTGATATTTTCATATCTTTAATATGGAAGGCTTACTCCTTGACAAGGAAAATGCCTCAAGGAAAAAGTTAATTCCATTTTTTAGTCTACATAAATATGTTTAATATATTTATATATGTAACCATCTAAGTTATGACCAGAGTAGTCAAATTGGGGGGTATAACACTCAATTGTACTACATTTGTATAGAGCAATCAAAATGTATGCTATATTTACTCAGATTTGGTGTATTGCTATATTTTAAATTAATTATTGAGTTATTGTAAAAAAAAAAAAAAAAAAAAAAAAGTATCCCCAAAACTCGGCTCTTATTTAAAAAAAGGAACTTGTGGTTTTAATGAGTAATTAGTAGTGATACTGCTGGGTAACAAAAAATATTTGAGCCTCCATTTATGAGGTAGATACTAGAAGCACTAACTACATATACATATTGCATGTACAAAGTCTTTGATATATATAAGTATGTATTTCTCACAAGTTCCAATCAAGTCCTTAAATATTTTGTTTGAGCTCAGTTGCAGAAGTTGAGATGAAATATCAACCAACATGGCGATAGTCCCTTTGCTCGTTCGTATGCTTTAACGAACATCACAATCAGCCAGGAAAACTAAGAGACAGAGTGGACTAAAGCAAACTTGACCCAGAAACGGATATAAGCTATGTTATTTGAGGTTGTTGAAGGCTAGTTTTGAAGCTAAAATACGATTTAAAGACTTAGGAAGTCGAATTTGAGGTTGACTATGAAGTCAAAAGCTACAGACAAGGGTCGATTTAGAACGTTTGAGTGAGATTGCTGTTTTGATGTTCCAGAAGGAATGGATGGTGTGCAGAAGGTTCCGATTTTGAGGAAAGTATTATATACATACATTGGGATCGACTGTACTTTTGTAACTTTCTCCCCTCAAATCATATAACAATCAGCTGATGTTGTCAAGTATTTATTCAATAGAACCATAAGTCTTGCACCCACTTTCTCCTCCCACTCTACAAAAGTCACATCCCTTGACATATGAGGTTATATGGTACCCTCTGATAACATCACCTGCCTGTTTTATAATTTTGAAGGAAAAGTAAGGCACAGCTGCTTGAGAGAGAAGAGCTACCAAAGTAGATTTAAAATACTATCAGACGTATACACAAGAAGAATATAACATGAGTTTGGAATTTTAAAAATGCTTCATACACATACATGATCTATATTTTTTAACTTCTTCTTTAAGAGAGGGACACTTTCAAGTTTGATGCAGCGATCTTTTAAAAAATGAACATAAATCCAAAAAAGTTACCGTTTTGTATATATGTACATATGTTAATATAATAATGAGTTCAAATTACAGGGGAATATTTTGGATACATTTTTAATTGTAAAGTAACAAAAACAAACCTTCAATGAAAGATCAAAATTGTTCTGATGACATATTATAACGTTTTGAAGTAGCTCATCCTGAATTTATTATATCATATGAAAAAACTTTTGGGCCTACTCATACCCCCTACGTCCCTAAGATTCTCCTTAGGTCAATACAAAGACTAGAAAAGAAATTTGCATTAAACACACTAGGGGATCAACATTTTATAATTCACAAAATGAGTAGTATCCTTCTAGGCTTAAATTGAAGTTTAAGTAGGGGAAATGGGCCAAGTAAGCTTTAAAAGAAGAGTCCAATTTCTCAAAAAGCTTCGGACTCTCGAAAAAAAAAAAAATTACAGATTTGAAATCAGCGTGCAAAACTGAATAGCTTCTATTAACCTTATTCCCCTTAGGATTTTTGACTGTTGAGCAGTCTTATTATTCAAAAAAGAATTGATAATTTTCAAAAAAAATCTCATTTTTTTTATCTTTAAAAGCGTTGAAGAACGTCTTAAAATATAAATAAATAAATTTCAATTTTATAAGGATAAAAAAATTTAGGGGTAAGACCTTCAAAAAATTACAAATTCAATGTTTAATACAATATGTATATCCTACACATATGGAGAGTGGCTTTTTTAGGTACCCTATTTATCATCAGCATACGTATACCAGACTGAGACTTCAGTTGAGATTATAATAAAAAAATATGTTGTTTAAATATAAAATAAATATATTTTATCTTTTTTTTTCTTCATTTCTTAAATGGAGGAGAGGAGTGGTAGTTCACGCTTAAAAATTAAGAAATGAAGTAATGATGCGTCTCAAATACAGTAATACCCTAAAGGAAATTCAAACAGGCAATACAGTGAGTCGTAATTGATCAAGAGATATATATGTACATTTTGTAAGAAGCATTTCAAACTACATACATAGACAGGATCAATATCAGGAGGACTGTAAGGGACAAAAAACTTTTAAATAATAATAATTTATTATTATTAATTGTAGGAATTCATTCTTACATATTATCTATGATAATTATAGATGTTTGTTAAGGGCTGAAAAGTCTCTGAGACTCTTATTATAAACGTCGTCAAGAACGATCCTAACCAGTTGAGAGCTAACCAGCTTATGTCTAATGACTCGAATAAGCAAAAATTACAAGGAACTGGCTAGTTCTTAACTCCTTAGTTAAAAGCTGTTCAACATCAATGGGACATTCAATCACCTATGTAAATGAGGGGGTGCTGATTGCAGGCATCACTATCCAGGGATCCATTGGACACAAAACCAGAATCCGTTATAGTTTGACTAAAATGAACAAAAAATAATTCATTTTCTGGATTCCAGACCTTGTAAAAATCAGCCAGGAGATCGAATTGAAGTTTTTGAAAACAAGTCATGGGTCTATAAAGACCTTTGAAATGAAGAGATCCACTCCTATATGAAAAGTGGAAAATTTGTGTAAAAATAATGTTTCGCATCTTTGCAACTGGAAAAATTGGCCTCTTTCTCCACCAGACCCAAAATTTGTGGATTTTTTGAGGTAGGTAATGACTAAGATGGAGGTCAATGAAGTTTCTAGAAGAAAAAAAAGACAACCTTTTGGGCTATATAAAGTCATTTTATGACAAAATCCCAGAAGCCACCCTTTTGGTCAAGGCCAAAAGCAGCAGCCATTTTGAATAACCTTTGTATATTTTCTTTTAATACTTCCATCTTATTCAAATATACCTAATTTTAAATGTATTATGGAACCATTTAAAAAAGTCACCCTATATATGTAGACTGTCTCATATTCAGGGTCATGACTCAAATCAAAGATAATCATAAAAAAGTTTGGGTCTATTTTTCATACACTTTTTAGATCCAAATTGGCTCAAAAATGCTCTTTTTGACAGGGTTGAGAGGTCTTTTTTTTAAAAAAATTTTTGAAAATGTATTTTTCTCTTGCTAAAACTATATTTGAAGAATTCATAACAAAAATGTGATACCTTTTCAAATTCTTAAAGTTATGTCTTAAATCTAAAATCTTGGCAAGAAGTATCTTATTTTTGACACTGCTTTGCATCTAAAAAGCGTTTGAGAGGTGTTTTCATTTTCTAAAATTTATTCTAACATCCATAGGCACAGAAAAATGATTGAGTGCCTATGATCTGAGTTGTGATCCTTAGAACGATATAGATTGTTTGGAAGTTCAAAACTGATAACCTATGAATGGGTCGTTCATTGATGTACATACTTCAAATTAACCTTTGAGATCTCAGTAAAAGTCAAAATACGACCACGGCGGTAAAGGCATTATTGATAATGAGCAAAGTAGATGTGAAATCATCAGACAAAATCTCGAGAAATTGCATTCTCTTTAAGTATTTTGAAATTATGGATTCAGTTTTTTCAAAAATAACTGACAGTTACAAGTGATCATGTCACATACCTTAAATTACAAACAATAATTATTGTCAGGCTCAAGAGTACTGTTTAAGGATGAGAGAGCCTTAAGACATTTGTCAACCGGGTCTTTGGAGTTTCAATGGTTTTGAAATGAAAAACTTTTTAATCACAACTTTTTTCAAATTAGTTTTTTAGGGAAACAAAATATCGTTATTAGTCGAGATCTTTGGGCGATTACCAATTAATCTACTATAATTACCAATCATAAGCTGATTTAATTGATATATATGTATACAATCAACTTTTCATGGTACTCTCCAATTTATGGCCAAGCCTTTTTTTAGACCTAACATTTGAACATGGAGGAGACACAAAGGGTTCGTTGAATGCATCTATGGAAATTGTGGGGCTCAGTACCTTCAACAAGGTTAAGAAACACTGAATTAAGGGATAGGTGCAGAATGCATTATAAACTGTAGTGTGTATAAAGTGGATTCATTCAAAGGCATGACCTTACAAACCAATCAAATGAAACGAACCTACAAAGAATATGCCCTTTTTAGCTACTGATTGAAATGTTATAAAAACGAATAAATAATGAATGTTCTCAATAATAATAACAATAATAATAATAATATCTATAATTACCTTTATGAAAATATAATATTTTTCTAGATAAATCCTTACAAATAAGGAACTAAGTGAGGAAGGAATCATATTCATATCTTCTGTCATTCGTAAAAAATGAATGCTCCTTATATTAAATATATGTAATGTTATACATATATATGTATATCAATTGTTTTATTTTATGTCAGTTGAATAATACTCTCTGACAGGAGGAACGTAGGTAGATTGGCATGTACATATACTTGTAACTTCTTCTAAGTTCCCTGTTTTGAACAAAAAATTGAAATTAAGGAATGACCTTGTCCAATGCTCACTCATATTTAACTCATTAGATATTTACATATCCATAAATACGTACTTTTAACTTATACTTTACATGGGCATCCTATAAGAATACATTCACAATTTATTACTCATTTCATCATTAGGAGATGAGCCAAAATCAAACATACATATATACGTCCAAGCGTGGAACGGGTTCTTTATGTTGAACTAACGTCATATAAGTAGTATTATATGTAGAAATGTATGTACATACATATACAAGGATCTACAAATGGTCATTATTCATCATACAGAGATACATAGTTATTAATGATAAGTAAATCCCATAGGTCAAGAAGCAGGACACCAAATATACATATAATAGTAAAAGTATCCTCAAAATGACCATTCCTTTAAGTGCTGAACACAAATCATTATGATTTGGTAGATTTATGTACATATATTTTGTTCTTCTCCTCAGTCATAATTGAGTGCCCGAGGGTTCAATCCTTACTCTTCTTCGTATTTATTAATTACTTACCTTTAAACGGCGTCCTGCAGCAGCACGCTGTTTAAATACTGGCATAGTAACACTCATTAAATTAGAATTAGTGGGAATATCAAAACAGCCTCCATGGACCATCTTCTGGAGGTCATTTCATCTCACTCAAACCCCCTTAAATCGAGCATTTCCTCAAACTTTTGTTGTTTTGACCTAACATTCCGTCTCTACTAATTGCATCAAAATCAGTCTCGAGGACTCTCTTTGTCCTTTTTGGTGTCATGTCATCCTTAGGCCTCCTGGGTGGTAACCCTACGTCTCGTTGAAACAAATAAACAAAACGACTCGCGCTATATACTATGTAGAGATACTTTTTGATTTACAGCCTATTTTGGACTGGCTCCAATCATGATTAGGGCTATTAATCATGACAATATCTCAATAAATTGGACATTAAATGAATGTACTCATTCAACATTACATTAAAGGCCAAATCCCACCTTAGATAGATCAACAAATCAGTAAATAAGGGATTCAAAAAAAAAAAAAAAAAAAAAGGAAGAAAAGACCAGGATCAATTGGATCACTTTTTGCTTTTACCTCAATGACATGTAGGTGGTTTTTAGATATATGTACATAGTTATGTATGCACCAAAATTTAACACAGCATTCTTAATTACACCTATTTGTTATCCATTGAGTTTATTTGTTGATTATACGACTCAGTAGTTTTTGTTTTGTTTTGTTTTGTTTTTTGAACAAATTGCTTATGAATGCACTGAAGATATAAAATAATCCAGTTGAATAAACAAATCGTGGATAATTGAGTAACTTGTTCCAACTATTTACAAAATGCTAAACATTCTCAGATATCTCCTTCATGGGTTGTGAGTAAGGCTTCTCTCTTGGAATCCCATTTTGCACCGTATTATTTCATAATATTGGCTTCCATTGATTATAAGTACCCTCTCGGCCAGGGATGAGCAAACTTTTTGACTTGCAGGTCACTATGGGTTATAAAATTTGAAAAAGGGGCCACAGCAGTACATTGACCTGTGGGCCAAATATAATAAAACGTTGCTTGTAATGTGCGAGCTCGGCGGGCCGGATTAAATTGTCTAACGGGCCGTATAAGGCCCGCAGGCCTTAGTTTGCCCATGTTTGCTCTAGGCTATAGTCAATACGGCCATCATATATGTATGTGGGTAATATACTCATCCTGCGAAAAAGAAAATAGAGAGACTCGATCTGTTATGTCTCGAGTAGATGATACCTAAACTTTTTCCATATCGACACAAATGTTGGAAATCTGTAATATGTGTTTCTGGACAATTTCAAATGTTATATACACACTTTCTAATATAGAGAGTTATATGGATTTTTGTGATGCAGGAGTTGACTTTTAGCTTGGGAGTCGGATTGATAATATGTGTATTTCATACTTACATACAGAGCACGCAGCTCCACCCAAAATGAGTTCATCATCATTTACTATTTAAGTGTTGTTTTTTGTTGCGAATCGACTTGAGTTACAGTACTCTGTTGTTCAGTTGACAAATGAATTTTCAAAAGAAGAGGAGTTGAAAGTATGAATTGCCTTATTCGAAGGGTTCTATCAAATTTAAACAAAAACAAACAAACATTGACTCCACAGTACAATTAAAGACAAAATTCTATGTAAGTACAACTTGCTTCACATATTGTTTTCGTGGAATGGATCATATCGTCAGACATTGACGCACAAAAAGTTGAATCATTCTAATTTTGGGTATCTGAGGACTCCAAAAATGTGTAATGTGTTTATTCGTGAAAAGTTAGGAGAAGCTGCGTGTGGAAATGTTGTACTTGGCGTTTTATTTATAAAGAGATCACTACAATACTTTTTTTTAATGTGTGTGTGTGTGTGTCTAGATTATTTTAATTCTTACTTTATTAATAGATATAAATGAATAATACATACATATATATATATGATACATTGAACAATGTATTACAAATCATTTGATACCTTTAGCATGGTTTTACATGCACAAATAACTAAGGTATGAAGAGTATTATAACTACACTTTCAAGGTTGATAAGTCCTATTTAAATAAACTGAGTCTAAAAATTAATAAAAGAATACATGTAGTTAGTTGATATTTATTCCATCATTGGGTATGTAACTTTGTTTAACAAACAAAGACCCGGAGTCAAAAATTTTTGCAATCAAAACCTGAATAAATATTCCTGCAACGGAAGATGATTTTTCTTTTTTTACATAAATAAAGTGGGTATAATTTTAAACACACTGATATGAGTTATATTTTACAGTCTCATTTATTAATGTAATAGGCTTTATTTGAAATGAATGATGCATTCAATTAAGAAGAGAGGATCAAAAAAATGCAACCAAAAAAAAAAAAAAAGGAACTGAAGAAGAATCAAGAGACAGACTTCAACATTAAAATACACTTTAGTTTCAAATTAACAGGTTTATAGCCTATCGAAAATTCTTGCTACTAACTAGGAAGAAGCAAGAGATTTGTCAGAGAGAGAGAGAGAGAGAGAGCCTGGCCGAAACTACTGATGTGTTGATAACTTTATTTCAGGAAACAAGATAAAATGACTTTATTCTTTTGACATCAATCGCTATCTTCTAACTTTAAATACCATTAACTACATACAAATTATCATTGACTCATATATTTATTAAGTGCAATGAAGACATTGAATCCAAATTCCACAAAAACTATTCTATTACAACAGTATGACGTCATATAAGGAAAGTTGTTTACGTTGGGTCTTTTATCTAAAGGAATAATATTTTCCTTTGTTTTCTATACATGCAATTATCAGTAGGAATGTAAATAATATGCAAAATGCCGCGTGCGAGATTTTGTGGAGTTGGCACTTTTAACAGTACTTTTTGTTCTCCAAAGCTGTTATCATTTTTCCTTTATTACTGAGGGGAGAACATCTATCTCATGGTAAATACAATGTTAGAAAAGGGCTCATGTTCTCGTAATAATTATTATTTATTATTAATGTATTCATTTGTATATGTATATAATGGAGAATAGCAGCTATTAGCTCAGTAAAACGTCATGACAGCTCAAGCTGCTTCCCTCTCAACATTCATCAAATTGTCAGAGTTACAACCAAGTTGATGATTTTCTCTGTCTTTTTATTTTACACACCCCATTTGCATATTTTTTACATTCCTAAGTATATCAAAATAATAACTCCGCCCAATATTAAAAAGTTGGCAACAGGGAAAATACAGAAGGGTAGCTACTAGTTGTTTTTCCAAATTTTTCCTTTACCTTTTGTGTGTCGAGGTCCCACGCTTTCAAATGCATGCATCTATACATTTCTCGTGATGACGTGCATACAAATCAAATGTTGGGGCCATTGCCATCTTTTCAATCATAGTGATGTGGGGAATAATCTCAAGAACTGGCTTAATACTCTTCAATTTAAGGATAATAATTTAAAATGTTGTAAACCTCAAATCCACGTGTGACTTATTTTTCTAAATTGTTCTCATAAGGGTTTATTGTAGTAGATGAGTACCCGTTCTTCAAACTAAAAAGAAGATTTATTCAACTACAGACAGTGCAGAAAATGGGATTCCATTAATAAAAAAAACCCCTCAATTAATTAAATTTAGACGAAAATATATCCTTCTCCTCCCGGATTCTTCATGGTCTATCAAGGGTTAAAATTTTCTTCATTTATATTTAAATTAAGTTAATTATTCTAAAAATATGTTATAGAAACAGAAAAAAAAAGATAAATAAAACAATGGTTACAATTACTAACATGGTAAAAATAAAATAAAAAACTGTGGAAATTCTTCATATTAAAAATAGGATTCTTAATTTTTTTCTTCTTTAAATTGACTTCCACACTAAAGTGTAAGCTTTAATACAACTAACTTTAGTATCAAATTAAGGATAAGAGTCTTTAGATGAATATAAGCGAATAATTTCTTTTAGAAAATGTGCCCAAAAAAGTGAGATACATCCATTTGACTCTCCACAGGTGGGAACAAATGAGTGTATTTGACTTTTTTATCCTTTATTGTCAGGATTACAATGAAATATTTAAAAAGTTCACCTAATTTCTTGGTACAAGTCTTCAAACACAAAATACAACCCTTTAGTGCATTTTGCTTATTTTTTATGGAATAAAAATAGACAAAAAATATTTTTATACAGATCATTTTGTATCTAATTTATATTCTAATGCCTCAACCTAAAATATATGTATATATATTTTGAAAGTGATAAGATTTTGGGCACATCCTAGTTAATTTATATTTTATTTTTTTGATTAAGATATTGGAGAAAGAGTATTCTTGTGAGGTTTTAAATGAAAAAGAAATTAAAAAATTTTTTTAATTTCTTTTTCAAGATATTTCTCTGAACATGAACTCATACTAAAGCGTCACAGATGCCCTCCAATGAATGTATTTTTGAAAAGATGAATTTATCACAGAACAAATTGTCTTTGAGTGATTAATTAATTAATTATTATCTTTGATCTCATTGAGAGAATCAAGGGAGAGTATTTTGAATGAATTGCAATTCTTTCATTTCATAAATCTTTAATCTAACATACTAAATGAATTATTCAATGTACAGCGGCTTGATAGAGATCTTCGATCAGAATGCACTTTTTCTTCAAAAATAACCCCCAAACATTTCCTTCAAAAAAAAAAAAAAAGGTGAAAGACTTTGTGTAATTTCATGAGTGCACACCACACTCATATCAATATATCCCCTGAATCAAGATGGAAAGGTTCTAGGAAAATTTGCCGTAAGGATTTTAAAAGTAAATAGAAAAATGTATTTTAAGAACTTTATGATTGATTCTTTTTAGGTTCTGCTATACTTTCCAAATACTCAGTGGTTATTATTTTATATTCTGATAACACTACTAAACAAATTTATAGGTATACTCAATTTGTTAAATAATACTTTTGAAAAAATAAACAATCTATGTAGAAAATAAAAGTTCCAAAAAGGCCCCAGGTATCTAAATTTGAGTTAGAAAATAGATGTCAGTATGATCACACCGTGTCTGTAGGAAATCCTTAATATTGGCATACGTAGAGAGTCCAATCAAGAAATATTAACATGATCCAGAAAATGCTCTTATTAAAGATTATTAAAATAAATCGTCGTTTTAAAATACTTATGCCAACTTTTCCAAGACCACACATAGAAAGTACTTTGGGAATTAAAAACTGATTTACTATGAGCAAAAAATACTTTTTTCGTTTAAAAGTTGACATTCATCTGTCATTAACATTTGAGCCAAATTACACGTCAAAATACTCATTAGTGCTTGAGAATCGCGTCGTTCCTTTATGAAGTGCTCAAATATAATTTTTTTAAAATGACTAAAATGAAGTTAAGAGTAATGTTGAGACAATCAAAAAAGTTTAAAAAAATATTCTTGACTATTGTATTCTTTTGAAAATTTGAGAATTTACTATCAAGAGAACCGACCATTAATTTTTTAAAATTTGTAACAGCAGTTCCTATCCTCTATTTATATATGTAACCATTTTGAAAATTGGAAAAACAAACAACGTTGGCACATGCGCACTGCATCAAGGGTTACCTTGAGGGAGATGAAATGAATTTTGATTCCCGATATTTTTTGCCTACAGTAGTAAACATCGCATCCATCCATTGAGCTAGCTCCAACATCCATATATTGGATTATACACTTCACTAAACCATGCCTACGCTTAAGTAAGCTTTTGGAGCTGCTTGACTCCTTGACTCAACATCCAACATTTTCATCTCATAAAAGAATAGACTGCCTTAATTTCTTGGCTCAAAGTAAGCTTCATCTTTTCTCACGGGAAATTATGTAAGTAAGTTGTATGTAAGCTCTAAGTATTTATGGATTGATGAGTACAATTAGCTATCAAATGTTTCCTTCAATATTCTCCTTCCTACTATAACCGGATTTTTCTGAAAATCCACGTTCTATGAATCAAAACTTTATTTTCAAACTTTTATGTAATTATGTATGTATGTACATAAATATCAAGTTTGGCGCCCGAAGTTTCAATGCTTTCAATGATGAACTAAACAATATATTAAAATGGGATGAGTAACTAATAATAGTGCACTTACATATGTTCAGTTCAAGAAGAACATTTAAAATTCAAGTATCGGTCATATTCAACATTCCTTTAAGTACAGGACACCGTGGGTTGAATTTGATGGGAAAGAGATATTTTTGCTCTGTTTATATGGGTTTTTTATAACCTATGTAGGATATGTATAAAAACATAACTAAGAGAAAAGGTGTGTTAACCTACATATTGTATGTTTTTTCATCAGCATACATTTCTGTGAGCAACATCGATTTTCAAACTCGGTGTGATACTCAAATCCTCTCCAAGATTTTCAAAAATGAAGAAAACATGAATGCTGAAGAATAAAATTCCATTTGATAGGAATTTGATATTAATTATATGTGCAAAAGATTCTATATTTCTCTTATAGTTGATGACTTCCTAACACCATGAGTTGGAAAGACTCCAGAGGATCGATCCCTTGACTTGTGTTAGAATCCGGGAAGAGGAACTTAGGATCGTGAATCTCATATTGGAGGAATCTATGGAATTGATACCGTCATCATTTCACATGGTTACATTCTATTCCCGAGACGGAGTTAGAAGCATGGATGTGAATCCATGGACTTCTCCCCCGGAGGGATGTTTCTCTTTCTATCTTATTGGCCATGTGATTGTTGCTTCCTCTATCAAAAAGTGTACCTTTTTCCCATCAACTAGTTGATGTGTCGGACTTTTAATAATAATTAATTATATGTGTTTAAGACACTTAACCATTCCCTTAATTAATAACGACTATTCAAATACATATATTTAGCCAATTGAATTTCAAACTTTTTGTCTTTACCCATAAAACAGAGGTTTAACGAGACAAAAAATGAAATTGTCTAACGGGTGGAGCCCTCTTCTGATAATATACATATATGTACAACTGAATTTTTCATTTGTCAGATATAAATTATGATCATATGCGTATGTACTTCTTTTTTGTCGAACTTAATTGGACAATAATATGAAAACAAGTATTGACACTTTTTGAATTTTTTCCGCCCTTGAGCATTTTCGACAATTACTATAGCATTGTTGATCCTTGAACCATACAAAATTGGAACAGCATAACAAAGAAAAATAAAGAATAATTTTTATTCAAACATGGATGATATTTAAAAAGTTACTTGGATTCAATTTTCTTCATAGAGTGTATGAGAATGATGAGGGACTATACATATTTCATCTTCGAATTTTCTGTCTACCAAAAATGAAGAAAATGATACAGTTTCTATATGTATAATAAATCAAAATTTTGTGTATTGTCATGAATAACATTGGAGTTTGACCTTTCTGTAGTCACATCTGATTTGTACATGCTAATTAAATATGTAATCACTGAGCTGCTTCGGCAATTTTATTCAAATTCGTGACGTTAAAGATACTACAGAGTTGAATCAACATTTTACGGAATGAACTACAAATCCTGCTTATGGGGCTCATTCGTTTCTTTTTTTCTAATAATAATAATAATGATCAAGGGTCATTATTTACATACATACATCAATGTTATATTGTTGTCACGTAGTGATGTGGCTCTTTAGAACAATTTTTGAAGGCTCTGGCATCGTTTCGACCTCGACCTCGAATACGTTCATTCTTGTTGTATCAACCCTTGATCCTCTCTCAAGCAGCTCGAGAAAAAACTTTACTTTCTTAAAAAGAAGGAGTCTTTTGATCTTTTTTTCCTGGCCACAGACCACTAGTACATATGTCACTATAAAATAAATAAATAAATTTAAAGTTCGTTAAAGGAGAAATGATAAATTATCCTCGTGAATTTCCAAATAGAAAAATCACAATACACTAATAACCAGCATATTTTATGATCCATGATTTACATCTTCTAGGATCCATCATAAATTATATCACGCCATTAAAATAATAATAAAAAAAAATAGACCAATCATTAAGGCATACATATATTTTTATTGTCTTAACTTTATCGTCTTTCCTCATGTTGTCTGCGAAGACGAAGTAGAGTAGAGTAGAGTCAAAGGTATACGTGGATTGATCCATGCACTGCTTTTCCATGCTCTCCCCCCCCCCCCCCTATGTACCTTCATAGAATGAATAAATAAAGTCACAACTCCAAACACCGACTCCTATGGATCATGATCATCTCTTTTCAGAATCTCTAAAAGTAGTAAATGACTGATCCTTTCTTCTTGCAAAAAATTAAAAATAAAATCTTGTATATACAAATGTAAGTGCATAATATGTATGTACATTGAATTAATTCTCCTTGACCTAATGCTTGACTGCATCAAGCAATGACAGCATTTACATATATGTACATACAAATAGAATCAAAGGATCATGTTTTACCTTTAGGACTTTTATTTCATCAAAGTGCATAATAATTATTATTGCATACATATGTATATGTATTTTAAACTCTGGTGTGTTCCTCTGTCCACTTGACTTGACTCAATCGACTCAAGTCAAAACATTTCGGCATTGCACGTTCACAACTGCCCCATCCCATTTTAATTGTAGGTAAATATTTAGTACGTACGTATGTACATAGTGTGTACAAAATTACTTTGATTCGATTCCAAATAGTCGAGAATCATTACATTTATATATCATGGATAAGAATATAATAATATCGGAGTTTGTTGCTCAAACTTTTGTTTTTGAGGACATTGAAAAAAGAAAAAAACGGAAAATTTGTCAAAAAAAAGAAGTCTCACAAACAACTGGAAGGACATTATAATGTAGTCCTTTCAAAATCTAAAAATATATGTATAATTACACTAAGGCTTTTAAAAGTGAAGGGAAATGATTTTGTGACATCTAAGGTAAGAAATATAAAAAAACAACTTGCATTGATTACGAGGATGCCAAATACGTAATTTTGATATTTCTTCTGTTATGTACGTACATACATACATATTTGTTGTACCTATGTTATTATGATTTATCACACTACGTTATGTACTTATCCAGAATACATTTCCAAAAAAATAAATCAAAATAAATTAATAAAATGGGAAACATTGAGAATTCCATATCCGCAATTTTATTATTAAGGAAACGAGATCTGATCTTAGCAATATTCAATGATTAATAATAATAATTATTATTAATTATAATTAATTATTATGATTAAAGGATCAAGGCATGAGGATATACATATAGGAAGGATAATCTATGTACATATAGCTCAAAATTTGTTCAGAGCTCATATATATATATATAATTATCATTTGATGAATTGATTGTACAATGTATACAAATGGGCACAGAGTTTAAAGTACATATGTAATTTCTACATGCTATAAAGAAATGCAAAAAACGAGTGTGAGAGAGGTAGAGATACAAAAATTGAGGCACCCTGACCATGACCGTCCATGATGTTTTCCCAATTTCTTTAACTAATCCCTTTAGAACCGGAAGTAGTTGCCACTATAAGAGCACACATAGATATATAGATATATCTAATGTACGAGAGTGAAAGACTGGAAGGCATGAACGAACGTAAAGTAGGTAGGCTACTTACTTCTTCCATTAAAATAAGTACATATACATATATATGCCTAGAACAACAACAACAACAACAACAACAAAAAGAGGTATTGAGTAATTATGACACAAGAAATGATGATGATTTGGAATGTATGTGGAGAGGTCAGGGGTGGGTAGTTTGCCACTACTCTTTGAATGACTCTTAGCAGCAGCAGCAGCACCGTTACTCTCTTATTGTTTACATTCTTATGTATGTACATACTGTGAAGCTTTGTATGTATGTACATGTAAATAAGAGGATGATTAGAGCATATAAATTAAAAGACATGACCAAGAAGAACTTGGGACGAAGAGCCAATCCCAAAAGGAAGAGAAGTAATAAGATTAATTGACGAGTACAAATTGATTTGTTAGTTGATGCTCTTGTTGTGAGTTTGTACATACATAAGCACAAAGACTTGAGAGACTCAATCCTAATCATATTCATTGCCCAGAGTCACGGTGGTTCAATTACTGGAAAACCTTTGTGTGTTTATAGAATATCTTTTTTGCCATCCCCGAAATACGTAGTACCTACGTTCTCTTGAATAGAACTAACTCAAATCACTAACTGTAGAATGCAAATTCAAGATTCGTGAGAGTACTTTATTATTTTATATTTCTCATGATGACAAGAGCTTTGAGCTCCCTAAGAGTAACTGCTCTGATTGAGTGTAGCTTCTAACATTGTAGGTAGACTTACAAAATATGAGGTACATATCTGCATGTTTATAAAAAATATGATGTAATTTAAATAAAGTCCTAACTGACTGACTAACTGTCAGTCAGTCAGTCCATCAATCATTTAGTGAATTACCCAAAAAATGCGGAAATATTCGACTGTTGTTATATATTTGTACATGTATGTATTTGGAAATATATTGAGTGGAAATGGGTTCTTTTTGTAAATACACATGTACGTTTAGTTTTATACAAGAGTTGGCCTTTTGGTTATGTACACAATATTAGATATACAAACATATATATATATATATATATGTGCATCCATTTAAAAAAAACAAAACCTTATAACGACCGTATGTTGCTTTAATAATAATAAATAATAATAAGTCTATAGTAATTGTAATAATTTATCCAAAATAATAAATTTCTTTTTTTTTTTTTTTTTTTTTTTTTTTTTTACAAAAAACATGACTTCTACTGCCTCCATTCCATCAAGGTCAATCATGAAGGGGTAAAAGAAAAGGGAGGGAAAGACAAAGAATAAGAGACAACCACCAATGTTTGTTTATTGTATGTATATGTTAAATAGGTCATTTCAAAGGAGAAATATGTATTTCAAAATGATGATGATATTGACCAAATGGAGACGTTGTTGCAGCAAGAAAGAGTATGTAGTGGCATTCATACAAGTCATGATGATGTACAACTACCTATTCATGGTTGACCTTGACCTCCACAATCATACATAGGTGAAAAAGTACAGCTAACATAAATCAAAATACGCTGTTGTACCTACATACAATTGTAGGTAAAGAGGAAGGAAAAGGAGAAAAGTAGTGGAGCTGGGTCTTTCTTTCCTTCTTTCTTTTTTTTTTGTTGTTGTTGTGAAGGGGAGGAAGAGCTCCTCCTAGGTAAAGGGATGCATTTTGAGGTGTAGTGTATGGATATGAAATCTTTCTCAACTGAGTAGAGTAGCTAACATTAAAATCTTTCAAAACAATCATCATCCAATGTTCCAATACTTGGAAACAACAGCAACACCTTAAGACTAGAATCAAAAGGGACTACTGATGACTCGGATTTAACCTTGTCGGAATAGTAAGGAGATGGAGGGGGAAAGAGAAGCGCAGTGTTTACTGACGCATTTAAAAGTACTGGTCTCATGCAATAACTACATACACTCATACACAAGCACGGATATACAATACAATTTATGTTGTATGTAGATAAGTGTACGGTGGATGCGCTCCTCCGGGTTCTTCTTCCTCCTCATGAAGAAGAAAGAGGGGGTGGTTGTAGTAGTTGTTTTTG